>CM062804.1:912272464-912872464 GCA_031772625.1 Pinus tabuliformis
GCCTAGGTATGAGTGGAAACATAAAGGGTTGCATATATACATGGTTTCCTATGGATAGAAAATGCACCAAATATGGACAACCTCGACTGGAACAATGAATCCAACTTTGTTGCTACCAAGTCCTTCTTCAATACATACATTACTACTTGGAACCCTTGAGCCCTCCATCAAAGTAAGCTAGGAATACATTGATCAATAGTTCATGATTGCTGCCTACTTGCAACAAACAATATCCTTGCTTCTAATGATCTCCAAGACTACGAGGAGTTTGTTAAATTTGTCTAATGCCACACAACTTTCCATTCCTCTACATGCCTTCGCAAAAATATAACACTATTGAATCTTGTCGATATGGAGTCTCTTGGAAGTTATGCGAAATTCGCTTCTATGCACATCGATGCTTCTAGCTGGAAAACTCATAGTCCTACTATAAATGATGACAGACTTAACATCCACAACCTTCACATGCTTACTATGTGGAGGGCCAACATTGACTTCCAAGCCTGTCCTCTTGTGTCATGCTATCTTAAACTACATTTCCCAATATGCAGCAAAAGGAGAGATAAAGTTCGAAAGTTTCCATCAGATGCTCTCACGCCTCACACAAAGTTCTCCTCTTGATGCCTCTACTATCACTGTCATCTACAAACTCCCAATCGAAATGATTGTTGATAGTGACATCAATGCATAGGAGACATACCACATGCTCCAAAATCTCCCCCTAACACAATGTAGTCATTCTTTTGTCTCCCTAAATGTCAAGTGAATTATTTTTAGATGTGTTTCACATAACTTGGATGGCCAACTTCCAACAACACCCTTCATCACTTCCTATATGCAAATACCTCCTTCACTCAAGACATTGTCTGTTATTGAGGTTGCATGCTCTTGGTTGTTCTCCTGTCGTCGGAAAAAAAAACACCGTGGAAGCATATCTGCGTCGTCATTGTCATATGCGTCTTACCTCAGTACACTTCCATCCCATCTCATGATGCAAACTACTATGTCGAATTTTGTTGGAGTGAGCTACTCTTGTACTGCCCTTTCCACAAGCTACCTGATGACATTGGTGAAACTGACATGGAGCTTGTTGTACACTAACAAGAAATAAAGAACACAGATCATGCATGGCATGTCCATTATGGATCTAAAGAGCCATCGCTTGTTTACTCTGATGATGACTTTGTTCCTAAAAATGTATCCCCCCAACTCCATGGACATTGAAGAACAACAATTCCTTTTACAACTCCACCCAAGTAACAACATCCTCCTTGATGACCTTCACATGCTTGGCCACCATGAATTTGATGCAAACCATAACTGGGCCCATACTCTTACCCCTTCAAACATGCAAGAGATGACCATTCACTTCAAAGAATTCAACCACTCCTCCACACAACTTTGCCATCTCCCCTCTCCAAATCCACACTCCTTTATCTCCTTGTCCCCCAGCCAAAGCATGGTTTTCAATATCATTATTACCAACTTTCCAAGCAATGCCTCCACCACATTGCTAAAGATGATCATCCAAGGTAGTGTTGGGAAAGGAAATAATTTCCTAATTGGATTACTTGAGGACACATTAATGGCCAACTTTGATAATAGGGAAAGCCCCCTACTCTTGCTTGCTCCAACAGGTGTTGCAGTCTTCCACATAAATGCACTAACAATACACTCTGGCCTTCGCATCCTTATCTCTTCTATGCACCCTTTGGAAGGTCGGTCCTTTCTAAATCTCCAAAAACTTGTAAGGACCATCATTGTTTTGGGACATTTTTGTTAGTGTAACTTTATTCTTAAATTAGAAACTCAAATTTTGATTGTATTTCATTGTCCATATATTTCGCTTCATTATTTCCTTCAACATTCCCCCGCTTCTCTTATCAACATTCCTTTGCACCTCTCAATGCAATTTCTAGTTTACATATGTTTACATTTTTCACATATATTTCCATCATGTAAAGTGAGAATAAAATATTTAATATAATGTGTTGTCTTATTCCCACGCACTATTCTCCTCCACGGGGGCTTCATCAGGGGAGCAATTCCATACCACGTGGGTTCATATTGGGGGATATTTATTGAGGAAAAAATGACATAATATAATGGGGGATATATAGGGGTTAGAGGGTTTTTATATTGGCATGTATAAAAAATGGAGCCTAAAGTTAAGGAAAAAATATAAAGGGCTATAAAAAATGTTAATGAAAAAATGGGTACCTACAATATCTAGTGAAAGTAGGGGTTTTTAAATTGGGAAGGTATATTGGGTTCATATTGGTAGGGGGTTAAATAATGTGATTTTTAGAATTATTTTCCAATATGTAGTCAAATTAAGGGTATTGTTTAATATGCCACGAACGCACGTGATATGTCAGAGGTTCATTGAGTGTAGCTCCCGTGGCCTCCTCATACCATATTAAATTAAAAAAACATTTGTCATTTTATCTTATACAAAAATGATGTGTCCTTTATAAATTCTTTGAAGACTTTTCATGATCAACATACGTTGATTTCGAAAAAACCCACCCTTTGAAAAAATTTCACTTTGTGACCTGAATGAAATAAGACTGCATGCAGGTTCTATATGCAAATCTCAAGAGCAACTCCTCACAAATCCACAGTTCCATTTGAATCAACTGCAAAATATATTGTTGGCTCCACCCCTTCAACCTGCGCTAATTTGATATGTATAAGTTCAACAAACTTCCATACAAGTCAAAAAAAAATGTGCGCATTGATTTCTTATCTATGCAGGACAAAAATGTAGGACATAAAAAATACACAAACTTTATGATTTAACAAAAATTCACATTGGTCACTCGGTGCAGCCTGCACATCTTCACACACCATGCAGGTCTTCAATGTTCAGTCCAATTCTTTGCACAACAACCCACATTGATTTCGCTAGGAGCTCCACGCTTGCTCTGGTTGTTCACACACAAATTACAATGTTCACGATGCTTCTCCAACATTCACACAATCTACAAATTCACACAAATTTCAAGTTCAAAAATTTCTCTAACTTTTTGTTAATGGCTCTAATACTAAATTAATAAATACATCAACAAAACAAATAACAAAGAAAAAGTAATTTAACTATAATTCACACAAGTTCATCCAATTTTCATTATCAACATCATATATTTATACATGAGTAGAGGCCTTTGGGAATCTCTCATCTCCACAAATATCTCAACCATTTCCTATAATCTCTCAACAATCGTTCCACGAATCACTCCACCAATCTCTCCATAAATATATTTCACACAAAATAAAACATTTAATATTTAAAAAATGATTCATTATTCCATCATCCACACCATAATAGTAAGTGGCAGGATCTTACAATGGGGGAACGGCCAACAAGAGGCCTTTGAGGAGTTGAAGAAAATTATTCAAGCACCAATTCATGCATTAACAAACTTGTGGTGGACCTTCAAAGTGGAGATAGATGCAAGTGGGTATGCTATGGGAGTGATCTTGATGCAAGGAGGAAGGCATGTATGTTACCATTTTGATAACTACCCTACCTATGACAAGGATTTCTATCCCCTGGTACAAGCTATCAAAAAGTGGAAACCTTTTTTTATGGTAAAGGATGTAGTCATCCACACAGATCATGGTCACTAGAGAGGCTGTGATCCCAAAGTAAGTTATAGCATACCTGATATTATAAGTGGATGGGATTTTTACAACAATTTCATTTAGTGATTAAGTATAATAAGGACAACAAAAACAATTTGGTTGAAATTATTTCAAGACCACCCACATCAAAAACTATAGCTTTAGGAACTTTGATGCACATGGATCCTTTCACCCATGATGCACAAAGGATGAATACTTCAAGGAGTTATTTCAATAGTTGCAAAACCAATGTCATGCAAACAATGGAGATAACATTGTTTATTATCATCTCCAGAATGGGTTACTCGACACATTGGACATTATATGCATTCCTAAAGGTGATTTATTGTAGTTACTCAATGAGGCTTACACCTCTAAGGTTGCAAGGAATTTTGGTGTAGAGAAGACAATTGCCAATTTGCAAAGTTATATGTATTCTCCCATAAAGCAAGAAGATGTAGCTGGGTTCATAAAAGGATGCATGATTTGTTGTACTAGAAAGTCTAGTAATAGGAAACAAGATCTACATTATCCTTCACATATACCTGTTGGGTCATTGATTTATCATCATTCTCACTTGTCTTTGTCATTCATTAAGCCATTACTTCCAACCATCCATTGCACCATTTCACTCACTTGCCACCATTTTTACCATAATTCTTCATGATGTGTCTCTATATGTTTAATTGGTTAATTAAAATGGTTTTCCTTTATTTTTAGTAGATTAAGGAGAATTATACATGGTTTTACTAAATGATAGTTTGACAATTCAAGATTTTGCAGCTCAAGTCAATTTATGTAGATATCTCTGTGGTTAAGGTAGTAGCACCACTCTAAAAAGAAATATGGAACTTGGACTTGGTTTCTAGAAGCTCCAATATGGATTTGTATTGGTCAAACTCCACCCATCTCGCACATGTGGACCTCCAGCAAGATATCAAAGGAAAAGCGCAACAATTTTGACCAGTTAACTTCAAATGCGTTTTTTGAGCAAATGAAGATGAATTTTGGAAAACGAAAACATGGGATTTTTTCATCACAAGACCAATTAGGTTTTGTATGACTAGTTTTCTCAAATTCATTACCATTTGATATATTTTATGTGTTCTTTGGAGCCCTATTTTGCAGATTGTGTGAGCAAACGGTTTTGTAATTTCACAGTCAATGCCCAGTCACCAAAAATATTGGAATGCATCATTCTTTAGCAAATTCGTGGCAGGGAGATCATTCGTATCATATTTGGGCTGATATTTCATCCAAGGATCCATTAAATAAGATTGGATTTTATTTTCAAAACTTATATCATGACCAGAACTCAAGAAAGAAAATCCTGAGTTTGTTAATTGCCTCAAAACTTTATAAATTTCAGTCTCTTTAATGAGAGGAGGGATCAGATGTCAAGGATGAATATTAATTTTTAATTTTTGTTGCTGATTGAAGAAGAAAACTCTATTTTTTTAATGAATGCAATCTCTGTTATGGCTTAATTCTGAATGTGATTGGTGATTCCAGTCTTGTGATCTGAGTTTTTAAGCATCTCACACTCACTAGGAAGGCCCTCTGAGGATGTGTGAGAGATAGTATAGTTGTATTTTACTATTTTTTTTTCAATTTCTTATGCTTTGCAATTAGATCAAAATGTTTCTCATTCAATTGTTCAATTTATTTAGATGTCCAGTTTCATGTCAATGCTCTGTGTTTTTTAAACTAAAATTGCACTCATTTTCCATGTTTCATTATAGGTCAAGCGTTTGATAATAAATAAAAAACACCAAAAGATTTACCTCAAATTGTGTTTTAAGCTTAAGTCTTAGATCTATATGTGATAGGATATGATTGACTTTGGTTTAGAGTGCAGACATCAGTAATATTTTTTAGGCTTTCGATAATTATTATTTCATTTCTCTTTATTTGCTATACTCTAAAATAGTTTTTGATTTCAAAGTCTTGTAGTCTTTAGATCAACTTTAATTTCACGGATTGATAGTCTTAGTTTTCTTTCCAAGTTGATTATATTAAATTTCACTTCAAAACAAAATAGAATAATCTTGTCTTTTAAGTTCACTAGAATATAGATTTCCATTGTCAGAATAGATCTTGAAGTCCTTTCTTTAGAATAATTTTCTTTTTATTCATTTCCAAGTATTGAGTTGGAATTAAAAAAAGCATGTGCAATTAGTCATAGTTAGATTTTCATTACATTTTCACATCTTTCTTATTTTCCTTTTTTTTTTCTTTCAATTGAAAGTAAATTGCCTAACACATACAGTGCATGTATACTTCACAAGTTCACGTACCCATATTGACATATAAATGCAAGTAATTTAACAATCAATTAAATTACCCAATAATACCCACTCACCATTAGAAAATAATTTCCATGGAATTTGTGGCCAACAATTTCGAAGGCACGTGACTACTTATTTATGATAACTGATAGTTTCAACAAGATGTTCATTCTCATTCCTTGTGAGAATACCATCAATGAACAAGAAGCACCAAACTTGTTCCTTGGACGGTTTTGATTGCACTTTTCGATACTAAGGAGCATCATTTCAAATGGGGAAACTAGATTTATTAGTGCATTTTGGACTACATGCTGGGAGAAGATGGGTATAAAGTTGAAGAGGTCTAAAATATTCCATCCACGGATAGATGGGTAAATAGAAGTAGTCAAGAGTACTTTTGTGTGGCTTTTGATGGGTTACAACCAAATCATATAAGACTTGAGAAGAAAATATAGTATATATACGACATTTTTATAATGAAGCAGTCCACACTTCTATTCGTAAGTGCCCATTTGAAACTTGTTTTGTATATTTACCACATTTATCTTTGGATATTGCATATGGATAACAAGGGGGAGTGAGGGAGGATCTCACAAGGAATGCTTTAAGGGCAAAGAAAATTGTTGAGAATATTAGGTAGATATTTGCAAATACAAGAGAAACTCAAGAAGTCATATGAAAAGTACAAGTTCAAGCATGATCAACACAATACAAAGAAGTTTTTTAGAGTGAGATACATAGTATGGTTACCTATGAACAAGGAAAGGCTATAGAGTCTTGGTAAGAAAATCAAGACTTTATGATATGGTCCTTTCAATATACTAGAAAATGTGGGAGATAATTCCTACAAACTCAATTGCCCTCCATACATGTGCATTTACTCAATGATGAATGTGGAAAATCTAAAACTTTATGAGTCATCCACGTTGGATCAGAAAGAGGAGAAGGTCATACCTTTCATAGAGGACCCATCTCTAGATGCTCAGGTAGAGTTTAAAAAGGATGCAATTTAGCAGAAGAGGCCTAGAACTACAAGACAAGGGAAGCATGGTATTTCATAGATTGGGTTGAAAGCATAGATTTCAGGCAAGGTTAAATGGTACTTCAGGGAGAATTTAGAGGAAAACCCTCCCAGAATAGGAAGGTATGATCTAGATTAGATCACTATATAATTTGTCATCTATCTTAATTCTTTTAGAGTGGAAAATTTGAAGGAATTGAATTATAGGAGCAAATTTAGTGATGGGGCCCAATTTGGAGTGTTTGGGTCTGAAACCTTCTTGGGTGTGTTTGAGGACTTAAATAACATTTTTTTAGGGGTTAAAAATTTGTTTCTTAAGAATCACACCTGTGAAACAATTCTACACACATAGACCTTTCCAATGATCTATGAAATATGTCAATTGTAGTTTGGATACAAAATTTATCCCTCTTGGCAGTTGACCTATCATGATTTACCACCATAATTCAAGAGGATGCCACATCAGCCTCTGATACTCATGGAAAAGGGGTTAGCCACACTATGACTATGAACAAGAATCTAGAAGGGTTGAATTGTAAATCATGTTGAGGGTTCAATGGATCAAATTTAACCCCTAGTTGGCTATTGGTGCAAGTCATTGCAGATGTGGATTGAAGGTTGTCCATTAATTTATAATGTACTTAGCCTACACCGCTGTTGAAGTCATTTTTGCTAAGCATTACAACTTTTGTGTCAAAGCAACATCCTACACTTCTTGCAATTATAGGTTGCATTAATTCTTTGGTGTTTGTACTTGTTGTATTTCTTTATTGAAATGTTCAAGGGAATTTTTTTTCTTCCATATATAATATTTTTTCCCTCTTGAAACCATTTCCTTTCCTCTTGAATCAATGTACCCATAACTTCCTTTTTTGCATTTATATGTGTGATAAGGCTTGTCATGCTATAAATTCAAGAGATGTTTGTTCCTTGTTTGGTAAATCCTTTATTTAGTTCTATTGAAATTTTAATCAATTGCGGGTCAACGAAAAGTATATTGGCCAAATATTCAAAATGCTCAACATTATTGTGGCTTAATCTAATATTGTTTCTAATTATTTCATGTTTGTTAGAACTTATTAAATTCATCTTTCAAAATGGCATATGGGTTAGCTTTTGATTTCTCACAGTGTTTGTGCACCTATTAATTCTCCTCTTGCATTCGTACCTTCATATCAACCAATTGATGGAATAAATGTAAAGGAGAGCCCAGTTAATATGTATCTATATTAGGTGGCCCATTATTAATCTTTTCTTATGCCAAGCATATTCATTCCTACTAGACCTGGTTTTCTTTAATTTTTCTCATCTCAAATCTTCCTGCATTTATTTTCTCCATCTAAATGTGAATTCTTTATTGTTCTCATTGTATAAGTCAAAAATTTGAATACCCACTATTTTCTATAGATCAAATGTGAGTTTGTTTATCTAAGTCACCTGGACCTTTGCAAGTAGGGATGTTGTATATTTTTTTGGTGTTGTTTATTTTTCCTCCTTCTTCTTCTTGTTCTTAGAAATAACCCCTAGTTCTTGCACTACTTGAGTTGGGAAGTGTGGAGGTGGTTATATCTACACTATAGGTGGTTTTATTGGCATCGTGGGAGTTGGAACTATGGGATTCGACTACTGGGTAGAACCCTACATGGGTTGATGTATAGATTTGGTTGAAGTGAACTACCGAGTTTGTTCAAATTGTTCTTGATTTTGCACCCGTTCCTACTCATTTATCTACATAGGCTCTGTCACATATAGCCCACTCGACACCAATTCATCCTATATTGACCCTCTGAGATCTTCATCTAGTTCAACATTTGGTGGTGGATCCTCCAAGGTTTTCTACATGAGTTTTACAACTCGTTACTATGCTAGTGTCTATTTCACTATCTTCTTATTTCACTGTTGTTGTTACACTTCTTTTTGTGCACCAACACCACCATTCTATAATTATATGTTGGAATCATAATTCTCAGTTGGTTTAATGGATTCTAACTGCACTGCATATTCATCATTCTTATACTATTTTTTTCCCTTTTTCCTCTCAATAGTTGGCGGTTCATTTGATATCATTTTCTTAAAAAATTGAGTGGTCTTATTAGATGATATTTCCTACTCGACCAAATTTGGCTTAAAAATGGATGATTCTTTAGTTAGGTTGGTTGACCTAACTATCTTGTTCTTGGCTTCTTAAAAAATGGTTTGGATGTTGGCCTTGGGTTTTGTCAAGATGCCACAATGCTTAACTTTTGCGAGTCTTTTTTGGTATTTCACTTTGCTCTATTTTCTAAATTTTCTTTTCTCTTCATGGATTAGGTAATTTTCTATTTATTCTTTTCCATAGATTTAGCATATGTGAGTCTGAAACTTGACCCAAAAATAACCTTGTTAATGATGACTCCCATCATGTCAAAATTTCTTTTTGTTTTTTCTTCTAAGTGAAATTTCCTGAAACTCTTGCATTTTCCTACCATTTCTGGTTCATCCACGTCAATGGCCTAGAAATCCCAAAGGATTTAATTGATGTCTTCATCAAATTTTATAAGTTTTGTAGCATTTGTTTATTTTCTCTTCCTTCATATATGCTTCTTTCATGGAGAGTAGACCGACATATCAAGAAACTTGAAAAAAGGTCGAGTGTAAATTTCAACTCGTTTTCCTTCTTCTAACTATGCATTTTTCAAAGGAATAATTAGTTGTGCGACTTGATTCTAGGATTAAGGAGCGATGGGGATTATAATGTTTTATTATATCTCTAGTTATTCAAAGATATGCTCACAATAAGGTGTTATGCTACTTTTATGGGCATCAACATTATTCTTTCTATGTACCAAATATTTGTGTTATCAATGCATAATTGTATATGTGTCGAGGTGTGGAATGCTCGGAAAACTCTTTATACAACTCTCCACCTATGGGATACAATTTTGAGGTTTTGCACTGAATGTTTGAAAATGATATTTAGGGGAATGGATTTCATAGATGTTGGTGCACCAAAAGCAAAACATTAATTGTTTTGTATTTTCAAGGTTTCCCCCTTTTTAAATATATATTTTCCAATTGGGATGACTTGGCTCATTGATAGCCAAATCAATAGAGAAGGGAATCAGATAGCCTTTTCCAAACCCTAGAATTCCTTTCAATTTGTTTTAATAATATCATCAAGGTGTTATACCCAATTAAACACTTTTCCCTCTTCTATAATATTAACCATTACTTCCAACATGTTCCGCTTTACAATGGAGCTTGAACATATTGTTATAAAGCAAAGTGATACAATTATATAGGCCCATGTTGCTCCATGGTTGTTTACCCTCCTAATTATTATACCTTTGGAGTTATTTACAATGGTTTACCCTATAAATATTTCAATCCAGCATCCTAGATCATTTGTTTTTGGAATATTTTCACATCTCCTAAGAAGTCTAGTGATTCACAGAATTAGAACTGCCATGATAGAAAGTGGTCATTCAAACCAAAGGAAACATCCATGTATTTGAATCATTGTGAACTTTTCATATTCCTCTTTCCAACCCACAAAATCATCAACTTGGGGGTGCCTAATCTAAGTGGATATTGGTGTCCACCCACCTCTTCCATTGTCTCAATGGTTCTCTATCTTCTTGGTAGTTTTTCTATGATTTTGTGGGTCCCAAACTTTCAGGGTTATTTCCCTAGATGATTTTTTTTGGAAATTCAAGGTTTCAAAGATTTCATTGGAATGTCCTAGGCCTAGTTGAAAGTTGTAGTCCTCAGATAACTCTTTTCAAGGATATATTATGCACCACAAATGGACATTATATGCAAAAGTTGTGCCTTAGCGAATTTGATGTACCAACTAACAACCTCAGGGCCCATAAATCTTTTGTTGTTTCATCTGATAGGGTTAGGGTTTTGGACCTCTAGGGTTCTTTATCTATCTCAAAATTCCATTCTTTCATTCTCTTGCAAAAGATTTTGTCAATGTATGTAGCAGCCATATCTCTCTTTCTAGAGAAAACTACCACCATTTTAGTGAGTTTTTGTTCTACAATATTATGCTCTTTCATTTATTAATAAATGTTGGGTTTTCGTCATATTATTATAATTTATGTTATATTTTCTATGTGTATTTAATTTCCTTTCTTGGCTTTCATTTCATTCCTTACAACCTATTACAACAAGATTGTACGTAATTTTATAAGTGTAATATATACTATTAATGAATATTAAAAAATAGATGCCTATTTACAATGAAGTACCTCCTATATAAATACTAGGTGGTTTCCTGGTTTACATGGAGTGTTTCCTTTAAAATAGAGCACATCCATATATTTCCCTAACTAATTATGTTTTTTACATTTCCACCCCGTTTTAAAAAAATATGTATTCTCAAAGAAAAGGTAATGAGGGATATTTTTGGCAAAAACTTTCTATCTCCCATTATGAATATTCTTCCGCAAGGTTTTTCTATTTGATAAGGTATTCTTTGATGGTTTTGGAATTTAAGACTTTTTTCCTAGTGGCCATAATACCTTCTGGTTCTAGAATAATTCTTCCTTCATTTTTGAAATTTTGGAATCTCTTTATAAATAGGTTGGACTTGTCCTAACATCTTCTTGAGGCATGTCATAAAGAAGACATTATGGATGTGACAATTGTCTAGTATTTCAATCCATAGGCTACTTTACTAATTTTTTTGTTAATTTAAAAAGGCCCATAGAATTTTAGAGCCAACTTGTTTTTCTCTTTTTATTTAAGGGATAATTGTTTGTAAGGTTGGAGTCTTACAAACACCCAATTTCCTTCTTCTAAATTTATCTTTGATATATGTTAGACTGCTTGTTGTTTCATTCTATTTTGAGTTATTGCTAAATTTTCTTTTAATATTTTGATTATACTTTTCTCTTCATCAATTTGATTCTTGATTGCTTGGACCTTAACATCAGTTAGTGCAAATTCCTTCCACTTTGGTGATCCATAAACATATAGGGATTGGAAGGGATTCATTTTGGTGAATGTGTGGTAGGTAGAATTATACCGCCCTTCGGCTAAATGCAACCATTGGGATGAATTTCTCTATGTATATGTTACAAAACAAAAGAAGTAAGTTTCCAAGCATTTATTTACAATTAATGTTTGGTCATCTATTTTCAGATGGTAAGTTGAACTCATATTAAGGGATATTTTAGTTTGTTTGCAAAATTCTTTCCAAAAATTCCCTTTAAATTTTGGATCCCTATCACTCACAATGACCTTCAAAAAACCATGCAATTTATAGATGTTCTTATAGTAGACATCACAAACTATTTTGTTTAATATTTCCTTTTTATTGCCATAAAATGCACATATTTAGTTAGTTTGTCAACCATGACAAAAATCTTATCTTTCGCATCAAACATGGGTAATCCTTTGATGAATTCCATTGAAATTTCTTCCAATTTTTGTTAGGGATGTGTCAGCCTAAATTAGATACCTAAATTAGGACATAATATTTATGTCAATCTAGGTATTTGTAAACTTAGAAGCACAATAGAATATGTAGAGAGATATTCTATATTGATTATTACATCCAAATTAAGTAATAAAGTTAGATGATGAAGGGTAAGCTCTTCTATTTTTACAAAAGTTAAAGGGCTAAGCTAGGAAAGCATGAAACAAAACTTAATCTAATCACATTGTTATATAAGTAAATCACACACACTTGGATCATGAACACATCAAATTGGGTGTGCACTAAGACCTCTCACACAAATCATAGTCTTCTACACAATCACATTCAAGAATATCAAGTAATTCACACTCAAATGTTTGTAAATGACTTAAATTGAAACAATGATAAAAGGGGTTTTGGTTTAATAGATTGGTGATTCACTAGGGCCTCTCTTGTTGATAGAAGAAAGTGGACACTCCAGTATTATTTTATTCAATCTAATAGATTCTAACCAAATACCAACTAAAAAGATGAGAATGCAATACGACCTTCTCATTTATGAGAGTGAA
Source organism: Pinus tabuliformis (assembly GCA_031772625.1). Taxonomy (NCBI): domain Eukaryota; kingdom Viridiplantae; phylum Streptophyta; class Pinopsida; order Pinales; family Pinaceae; genus Pinus; species Pinus tabuliformis. The sequence goes on from CM062804.1 coordinate 912,285,377, forward strand.
ACAAGTGGTTACTCATAGCCTTCTACTCATCTTCTTAACTAGTATGTACCAAATTCATTGATCTACTTTAAGGAAGCAATAAATGATTGAAAATAATGAATTATGGTGTTGATTAATATAATGCTATGTGAAAAAAAAATTGAATCGAGTAGGGCTTCTTCCACCAAGAAAAGTGGTGGATAACACTCCTGGTGATTATCTCAACCTTGTTAATTAGATTATTCTCACAAGCAACAACAACCCTATGATATATAAAGCTCATAAACCATATTTGAACAAATTATAGACAACATTATGGCAATGAATATATTAATGATCTCACACAAGCATAATCAACTAATATGAACAAGGAATTAAAAATATGTAAGAGAAATAGTATGAACATGGAGGAAAAACATGCATACATAGGTCATACCAACATATACCAAATGAATGAACATCACATGGAAAACAATGCACAAGGTTTGGTTTATGGGGGTCCTCTACACCTCATCGAGCACATTAGATTGTCTACCAGAAGTTGAAAATAAAAAAAACAACATATAAGCAAGTGAAATAAGCTTGGAGCAAGCTATAAAAGATTGAATTCTAGGCTAGAAAGATATTTCTCTAAATATGCTAATTACAAACTCTAAATATCCAAATATTTACACATAAATTTTGTTTGAGAATAAGATGAGAAGCCAATAAGTTCATATCCACATATTTCTCATATGGTTACAACCATTTATTAATATTTAAACTAATATGAACAAGGAATTAAAAAAATATAAGAGAAATAGTAGGAACATGGAGGAAAAACATGCATACACAGGTCATACTATCATATACCAAATGAATGAACATCACATGGAAATCATTGCACAAGTTTTGGTTTATGGGGGCTCTCCACACCTTAGTGAGCACATTATATTGTTTACGAGAAGTTGAAAATCAAGACAACAACATATAAATAAGTTAAATAAGCTTGGAGCAAGCCTCAAAAGATTGAAGTTTGGGCTAGAAAAATATTTTTCCAAATATTATAATTACCAACTCTAAATCTCCCCTTTTGAAATGAAGGCACTCTTATTTACACAACTTTTCTTTTAGAATAAGATAAGAAGCCAATAAGTTTGGATCTACATATTTATCATGTGGTTACAACCATTTATAAATAATTAGAAGATAATTATCTCTAAATATCTTCTCGTAAATATCTCCAAGATATTTGATAAGAGATATTCCATGATTCTTATTTATCCAAGATGCTTGAGTAATCATCCCAAATCCATGATAAATCTGCAAAGATTGAAGAAGAAATTCGAATTTGAGCCTTAATGCTAAAACTTAGCATTGTTGGAATCTTCAATTTTACTTGTACATATCATCAAACTCACATATATTTCAAGTATAAGTTAGGATATTTTATTTTTCTAATATTTAGTCATAAATTCACTTAAAATACCAAAATAAATGCTTTGGAAAATAATAAGTCTAAACCCTTATCCAATCATTTAAATGGTATTAATACAAGGTTATGGGAAAGCAAAATATGGTTAAAAGTGAACGAAAAGAGGGTGAAAAGATGACATTTTGGTAACCCAACAACATGTGTAAGGGGTAAAGTAACGTTGATGTCAAAATATTATCATTTTTATGCCTTCTACAGGTGTCACATTCAGCTTTTACCGAATCCATGTAATCAAATACGAGGATATTTTCGGTGTCTTGAGGGGTGGCAAGAGTAGGGGGAGTGATTTATCACTCTTTGAGAAAAGTTGAATACAGATTCGCATGGGGCTTGGGAACAACCACAAATAATGTGGTAGAGGCATATGCAATGTATCAAGGTTTGGTTCAATTGAGAAAATTGGGATCTTAGGAAGTGTTGATCATTGGGGATTTTGTAACTATAATCTAACATTTATTTGCTAGCTCTCTTCCTCTAGAATTTAGGTTGAGAAATTTATTTCAAAGAATACAAAGACTCTACAACCACTTTCATGTTTTAAGGGACCAAAACATGGTCATGGACCAAATGGAAAATTTGAGCACCACCATGAATAAAGGGGATTTGCAATGGCAAGGAGTAAGGGGAGCATTTCCCCTTACCTTTGCTTCAATGAAAAGTTTCATTTAAACAAGAAGGCCCTCCTCAAGCCTAGGGAGTGGCCATGACAACTACAAAGAAAAATGGATAAGAATACAATTCAAAAATTGGCAAGGATTCATTTAACATTCTTCAAACTCCTTGAGTCCTAGGTTTCCTTAAGGAATTTGAATTATGATCCTTCCAAGTGGAAAGAAGCCAAGCTACTAGTTGTTATTGATGTGAGTGGGAAATATGGGGAGAAATTGGGATTTAGACTTCATTCTATATGCAAGGAGGATCAACTAGACAATATGATGAAGCATTGGGGAAGTATTGATTGCTTCGCATTGGGCATAACAAGTAGGTTACATAAGGACCAACATGATCTGAAAAGAGAGGAAGTGTTGAATTACAGTAAAGGCTTGAGACTTACATATCTCAACAATTTGTTGTTTGTGAAAGTAGGTGGATACACCTATAGGCATAATTGGTCTATACTAAATAATGAACGAGTCAATTGTATCCATCTTAGCATGGAAGGATATAGGATGCACTCTAGGGATTATATAGGTTTGTGTTTGGAACATGTGGTGGATCATCAGAACACTTGTAACTTTGTCAAGAGAAAAGGTATTCTGATGCCTCTTTCTTAATTTTGTTTAGAGAATTTAGTATAGGAAAAGTTAGAATCCCTCCTTAGATATATTTAACTTATGGTGGTGCCAATAATTGTAGTTTTTAGGCTCTCCTTATATCGTGTAACTAGTCTGTAGAAAGAGTATGAGAGAGTCTGATATAGGATTCCTTGAAGATCTCCTTTTGGAGAAATTTGTTGTTGAAGTCAGACTACACTCAATTCCAATGCATATGCTTTCCTGTTAAGTTTAAGATGTGGTCACACGGAACTTGTCATACAGGTGATATGATGGGGGATCAACATGAGAAAAATCATCTTGTTGGTCTTTGTATTGTCATAATCTAGAAAGGGAAGGAAAAAATCCCTTCAACTTCTCTCAAAGAGGGACTCCTTCTATGATAATTGATTTTATTACTCTGAGTTTATAGTGTATATATTATCTTACTTTTGCCTTTGAGAGTGGGATGATATGTGTGTCCTCATGAATATATATATATATATATATATATATATATATATATATATATATATATATATATATATATATATATATATATATATATATATATATATATATATATATATATATATATATATATATATATATATATATATATATATATATAATTTCAAGACTATGTTGATGCTTAGGTGAGCCATGGTGAAATAAATTCATCTTGTGCCATTGATTGGGAATCAACAACAATTGGCCAATACGAAATTATAGGAATTTATTGGTCAAATATATTGTTGGGGACTGAATAAAGCAAGCTAGGATGTTTTTCTCCCAAATTCATTTACTAGATTAGAATTCGAGTTATGTTGCAATATCAACTGAAGTTGACTATCAGAGGTAATTCCAACAAACCAATGGAAGAAAAGAATGTTTGAATGTTAGTATGGATCCAAAAGTAAAGACCATGTTGTGTTTGTTAGTTAGTGGGTTAGCTCATATTATTTTTTGGTTGTGGGGGGGAGTTGGAATGAGTATAAAATGGAAAATACAATTTAACATTAGGATGGGAGGATGGTCTTTAAGAATGCTTGATGAGAAACTATGTAGTAGTTAGCAAGGAAACATAACGCATAGGTTGGATTCGAGGATGGTGGATAAGTTTCCATACACATAGAGGAATTGTGAGGAAGCTCATGGATATGGAAGAAATACAAGCCTCAACAATATCGAGGAAGCTAGAAAATAAGAAGGGGCTCCATATCCTAAAATGGACATGTAAGCAATCAAGTTGTTCTCCAAATTTTGGTTTTCCTTATGATTCTTTTGGAAGGCCTAGTCGAGGTCTAGTTTTGAAAAAAAATCCCATAATCAAGGGAAGGATGATGTAATTGGAAATAGTCATACTAGAAACCAGAATGTAGCCATACTACTCGAAAAATGGAGAAGAAATATGCATGATGTAAGTTGCATTATGCCTTTCATAGAGTGCTTTTAAATCAATATATATTCAAGGTTCTGTTAAAAAAATTATCACATTCAGCGACAAATTTTTGAATATCTATGTTCATCCCTTTCTAGTAGAATGATTGTCATGCATTGTAGTATGTTTTAAAAAACATAATGTCTCATGTTGTTGGAGAACTATGTAATTCCATCAATACTATCAATTTAAATCTTGAAGAGGGACTTAGGTAAATTTTGTGACCATAAGATGTCATTTTTCCATTCGAATTTTGGATTTTTGTCCAAATTATTGATTAGGGAATAAGATTAAAAATATTGGGCACATTCAACTTGAATTTGATATAACTAACCAAGAATCACCACTATTGTCACACAAGTTGTTGTTTCATCATTTTTTGTGGTAGTGCTTCAACAACTACATTGGCCTTCCCCTTTTTGTGTAATATTTCCATATTAAAGGTGGATTTTTTTTTTTCCATCCCTTTTTATTTTTCGGTGGATGATTTCTTTTGTTGTAATAAAAATTAATGATAGTTGTGATCTATATGTATTGAGAATTTGATTCCTAAGAGTTGTTATTGGAATTTTTCCAATGCATGGATAATGGCATACATCTCTTTATCAGATGTAGACTTTCATATTTCTCTTGTGTTGAGTTTTCAACTTTCAAAAGTTATGGGGTGGTTGTTTTGCATTAATGTTGGCTTAAGGGGGCTTGGACCCAGGTTCATAGTTAATTGCGCTAACCAACAAAACCCTACACTACCGGCCCTTTCGATAACAACACGCGTAGCTCAAACTGCAGTCTCACCCAAGGCAGTATTGGGGGATGTCAGAACCAGGTTTTTGCATCCAAAGGACTATGTGACGTGTTTCTATTACTCCTAGGGCTTTATTTCGACCTTCACGAATGCTAACCCTTAAAACCTAGAAATTACAGTAACTCACAGTTAACTGATTCAAACCCTGCGCCAATTGTGCTAAACATTCATAACATCATGTAATTAAACAGATCTACCACTTTCACGCATTTATTAAGTACTTTTAATGATAAATGCAATAAACAAAGCGAACATAAAGTAAATTCATAATTAAATCATAACACATAGGTACAGAGATAATGCTCTAAAATAGCCTTTATTATGCTTAGATCTTCTATTACATACTCTTTCTACCCTGTGCACATAGTTGCAGGGGCTTGCGCACTCAGCTGCAAACTTACCCAGGTCTCCATGCACTCATTCGCATGAGCATTCCCCTTTGCCTAAGTACCGAAAAAAAACTTATCTTACTTATATCAATTACCCATACTTAGACTTATCTCTTATGACTCTCTATGAATCCTTTTTATATCATCTTCTATTACAATACCATGGTTTGTGAACCATGCGTGGGTCACAAAAAAACTTAACTTCTAACAAACTAAGGGGCTTTGAACTTCCTAAAGGCCCTTTCACTCCTATCAACCTTCGTGGTCTGATCCTCAAAATGCAGAGACTTTACAACAATAACAAAACCTTTTACAAAATTGACCCTAGGGGACCCTGCCCCAACAGGCCCCCAACACAAAGTCGTGACTCGTCCCGTGTCACTCTATTGGTGTTGCCTCAATATTTTTCTGCAGATCCCTGAACTCTATCTTCAATGTTTGAATATCTATTGTTCCCTTCGTAGCGGCCTGACGAACTTCCTCAACCAATTTTTCTGTAGTTGGACCTTCGACTGCAAGGCCAATGGTTCTCTATGTCTATTTCATATCATTCAACTTGCTCTACACTGTCTGGGTCAACTGACTGGCCTCCTCTGCCCAGGGTTGAGTCCTTGAGGATATTATGGATGCCTTCCAACACAGCTCATCAATCTTAGTCTGGATGAACTTCCCCTCCTACAGTCAAGTGAACCTTTGCACTGGTGCTAAGATCTGCGCTATAGCCCTAATCTTGTAAAACTGCCTTTTCTTTTCTCGGATGTCTTCTTCTAGTTTCTGCAAAGTTGGATCCTCCTCTAGCTAGTTCCGCAATTCTATGGCTTGTTCAAAAGACTAGGTGTAGTCCTTGACTGCAGCTTCTAGTGTAGCCATCTCTTCTTTAATAGCAACCTTGCACTGCTCTTGGAATTTCAGAGGAGTGGTTGGCTACAGCTTAAGTTGGAGCTCAGATATCTGAAGCTGCAACTCAAATCAAACTTTTCCAATCTCCTCCTTTGATTCTTTTACCGCAGCAGTTAGCTTTTATATCTTTTCAGCGGAGGCCGCTTCTGCTAGAATTTGGAGCTTGGGTAGCTCACTACAGGCCTACGTTATTGCTTCTTCTATCTGCTGACTAAGCACAATGAATTCTTCCCTTTCCTTAAGTTCCTACGCCTTTTCCTCAAACATCTGCTGGTTGTTGGTTTTTACTTCGCTTATCATTGAGAGTGCTCTTTGTTCCTGAACTCTGATATCATATGATACCCCTTGATGCAGCTCATGCAATGTCTGAATAATGAGTGTCGCAAGGTTCAGACTCAAATCCTTTAGATGTGATAGGCGCACCCTGTCCTCTAATGTCTCAACATGCAGTGACCCCTTTGGTAGCTGCACTGTGCAAAGGTCTGTGGTGATCTCTAATGATAAGGCTAACCCCTCGCTTGCTTCAGGCTCGCATGTCAAACACTCACTTGAATAATTGCTATCTAGACCTGCAATTCCTTCAGGCCCTGTTGCACCTTGTCCAATGTCTAATGGTATTGGTCCTCAATGTGGCTCCAAATATTCTTCATTGCATTGCAGACCACATCACCAATTTCGTCCAGGTCCCCCTCCGTGAGGACCAAAGGTGTCGCACTCATAGACTTTCCATACTTTTGCTTCTTACGCGGTCTCGTGGAGCTCTGCTTCTACCTCTTTTTGACAATGAAGGGGGACTCCAAGCCCATGCCCCCTTCCTCTTCAACCTCTGTCTCGACCTCTTCATTGGTGCGCTCTGTTTCAAATTCTTCGAGGTCAATAGTGGCTTGCAACGTGGTGGCAACTTTCTCCTTTGGTTCTTATGTCTCTTTGGAAAAGGCCTTCTCTTTCGATGCTTCTCTCTCCTTTGTAGAAGCATATTTCTGTTGTGCATCCTTTTCTTTTTCCGTGGTCTTTTCATTTGTGGAAGGATTTTGTGCTTCCTTATTCTTTTCATTCGTTGTTGTTGTCGTAGCTGTGGTATTCTCTTCTTCACCTTCGACAACCCTACTAGTTCCTGCGCCGGCATCAAAAGGGGTGAGACAGTCGCTCGAACATTTACTAACGACCCACAGAATATTGTCTTCGGTGACCAAGCATGGAAAATTGTGTAATGTGCCTGTGGCATCTTTCTTCATGTGAATAAATAGATTATGAAAATTTGCCTTGAAATCAATGACATTCATATATTGGGCATGCAAGCTTGGTGATAACTGTGGCCGCTGGTTAATCACCATCCTCAACTCCGATTCAAACAGGACCCAATATATTTTTGTCTCCATTACGCGCTCAGGGTCCTCCATTGCCCACAACGAGGTGAATTTGGTTGCCTCACATAGGTTTGGATCATGCTGCGGGAATTGACTTTCCTCCAACATCCTCCATGCCACTAGTGTGATTAGCAGAAGTAGCCACGCATAGTGAAATGCTTTTCCCTTGTCCTGGCCCTCTTAGAAATCTTCCAAAAAATCATGACATAAATATTTAGCCCAATCATATTGGAATCACTTGGCGCAATGCACAGCCAGAGACACCATTAGCACCAACATTTCATCGGTGCGACATTTCCTCTTGAAATTCTCGGCCAATATTTGTGCAGCGAACTGCACCACGCCATCAAATACGAAACTAATTGCATAGCCGCGTGACTTCTTCACCAACCCAAAGTCGCTCTTCATCTTATCTACCAACTTCTTCTCCTGCGATTTTACTACGAAAGAATCCACAGGGTCTACTCCTTGATACGGCAACAATGTTATGTGATGAATCAACATATCAGTGATTGGGATGGGCCCTCCCAACCAAAGGCACCCATCATGAACCAACATCAATAATTGACACACACAAACTGTGTTAATGGTGCTACAACTGAAATGCGGTACCCACAACATATTAAGCAGCCCTGCACACTCAACTCCGACCACCCACTTCATTGGTTCAAGCCGTGTAACATTTGACTCCTCATAGTACACCTTCTTTAGGTATTTTCTCGGTTCTAGATGTAGGAACTTCACGTGATCCCCCAAGTCCCAGTCTTCCATCTTCAAATACGGTATTCGGGGCCAGCATATTACCCTCAAAACATATGTTCTCTGGCAGCAATGGTGTGGAGACCATGAATTTTGCCGAATCTGGGTCTTTAGGAACCTTGGCGGTGGATTTCCTTGGTGGTATATAAGGCGGTAGCCAAGTAATCAACATGGCTTCATCTGCATCAATTTCTTCAATCCCCATGGTGATCTCTTCATTGTCTCAGTCCAGGGGTTCTGTCGGCTACTTGGTTCTATTCATCTTCCCCTTTTTTGTGACCTCCATTGGATTTTTGCGCGACGTTTGTTGCACCAACGCTTGCTATGGATTCTTTTGCTTCTTTTCTCCTACCACAGAAGCAGATAGTAGGAAAACTTGTAGGCATAAGTTGGGCTAGTTCAGGTCGGGCTGCAGTCATTCTCTGCAAGAATCTTTCATGTTTCCAATAAATTAAATTCCCAAATCATGGTTGTGAAATCTTCTCTCAGAGTATTTCCCATCTTCTACAGACATACAACAATTCTCTTGGCCAAACTAAAGCAAAAAATCTCAAGGCAATTTCTCAGGAAGCAAAGTGTTTGAATGTTGAGCGAGACGTTGTATTTATAGCACAATTTGAATTCAAATCCATCTATTCCCTCTATAGCCCTGTCATTAATGCACATCTTGAATTCAAATCCATATGTTCCCTCTATATCCCTGTCATTAATGCGCGTTTTGTGGCAGATTTCCAAAGATATGCATCTTAAATTCTCCCCCGCTGCTCCCTTTAATGGAAAAATTGCCATCCAATCATCTACAGTGATTCCAAAAGTCACTTTTTGGACAAGCTGCACGGGACCCACCATTCTAACGCAAATCCTTCGTCGCAGCTCTCCTCTACACCTTTCCTCGATTCGTCGCACAACCCATTCACTTCGCCCAACCATCCTTCTAGTAGTGTAGTTTATAGTCCCTCCCTCCCTTGCAACTACCTAGAGTACTAAGATTGTCCTGCATCCATATAGTCATTGCGCAGGGGTAGGATCACCCATGTACAACTTTAACCAGCTCCCATTGACCTTTCCTAGAAACAACTCCCCATTTAGCTTCGCGAGTTAAATTGCGCCTCCATCTGTAATATCCTTGACGATATAGGGCCCCAACCAATGCATTTGGAACTTTCCTGGAAACTTCGTGAACTTACTATCATACAACAATACCAAATCTCCACTCTTAAAGGTGTGTTGCTTAATATGGTGATCATGCCATGCCTTTTTGCGATCCTTCTACACCTACTGATGAAAACCGGCCAAGAAGTGATCTTCTTCCAACTCAACTATCTGCGTGAGGCATTCTTCCATGGTATCCCGATCAGCCATCTCTATAACTGTGGCAATATGCAAACTTGACACATTGTACTCCATTGGCATCACAACTTCTTATCCATAAACTAGTCTAAATGGTGTATATCTAGTCAATTTTTTACTGGTAGTTCTATATGCCCATAGAACAGCTAGTATGCGCACATCCCAATCATTCTGTTTTTCATTAAAATATTTGTTAAGGCATTCTCCAGGATTTTGTTAAAGGCTTCCACTGTTCCATTTTCTTGAGGGTGACACAATGTACTTTTATGGTGATACAATTGGAACTCTTCAATCAAGGCAGCAATCGTTTCATTCAAGAAGTCCAAACCTCTATCACTCATCAAAATTTTAGGGCATCCAAACCGAGACAAAATGTATCCAAAAATGAACTTTGCGCGCTACAATCCTTTATGGGATTTCCCTCACCACACCTGGTCAAGTATTCAGTCATTGTAATAATGTATCTTGCTCATTTGTTCTTTCCTAGTGGTTTAATTGGTCCCACGAAGTCTATTTCCCACTTATCAAATTCCTATAGTGACACTTGCTGGTTCAGAGGCAATTCATGATCCGGATCTTGGGGGGAGGCCCTCAAGATCTAAAATATTGAAATGGATCTTGGGGGGGAGGCCCCCAAGATCTGAAAAATTGAAATTGCTAGAAAAAAAGAGGAAAATGCCCAATAAACAAAACCATAAAGATATTTTTTATTAAAACAGATAATAATTGTAAGGACTACATTGTGGTGGACAATCTGTCCTTTTACAAAATGTGACTTGTTACTTGTAGTATTTTTCAGTTACAATACCATGGGTCAATGAATACCATGGGTGGATGTCACAATACCACGGGTCAATTCCATGAGTGAATGAATACCATGGGTGGATGTCACAATACCACAAGTCAATTCCATGGGTGGATAAATACCATGGGTGGATGCCACTTACAATACCATGAGTAAGTTCCATCGGTGGATGAATACCATGGGTTGATGCCATTTTCCATTCGGATCATTCCTCCCTCAAAAGCACTGGTCCCCATTGCGTGAAGTTCCCTCCTGCAAAGCCTTTGTTGAATATGAAGACCCACTGAAGAGAAAAGTTTTATGTGGTTAACCCATAACCATGATGAACGAAGATCCGAGGATAAAGATACCCTGTAATGCTTGTCACCAACTGTGATACTAACAGTATGGCCTAGCAAATGGACTTCGATGAAGTGTGGGTTTGTGGATGACCCATAACCATGACAAACGAAGATCCGAGTATAGAGATACCTTGTAATTCTTGTGACCAACTGTGATACTAACAGTGTGCAGCCTAGCAAATGGACTTCGATGACAAGGATATTGTGCGGTTGACCCATAACCGTGATGTTCGTTGTTGATGAAGTAGCAGATGCCTACATAGCCTGTGGTGGGAGGACATGTCTCCAAATAACCCAAGTTGAATGCTGCTATGCTGAAACTGATGACTGTGAAGCAAATGCCTACTAAAGTGGGGTGGGAGGGCACATCTCCAACAGGAACCCGCTCCAAATGTTGCTCTAGAATTAAAATGGACATAACTCGATCAATATAACTCAGAATATTCATTATAACATGTTTTTGGAAGTAGAATGACCATTTTGCATCTTCTCATGTGTTGGAAATCCTTATCTTGACACTCTAGAATCTCCGATTCGCACTGTAGTTTTTTTCGCCGTCACAAAAGTTTTGAAAAAGTAGTTGATTTTAAATGAGTGATATCTCGCACATCCGAACTCCGATTCGACCCATTTTTTTTTTGAGATTGGGTGATTTTTCAAGAGGAGATCAGATCTATAATCCTTTTTATGAAATTATGCACAAAAACTTCAAAAAATGATAGGAGAGTCGCCATCCACCAGTTGTCGTTAGAAAAAAATTCTACAACATAGCTAATTTTAAATCAGCGATATCTCCCTCATCCAGACTCCGATTTGGCCATTTTATTTTTTGAATTTTTGTATTTTTTCACAAGGAATCCAGATATGTTATTTGTTTTTGTAAATATTGTACCAAATGTTTCAGATCTGATCTACAAACTCGCCACCCAAAAAAAAATTCTTGCAAAAAAATGAAAAAAGAAAAATTCTTCCTACTTGGCCCAAGAAAGTGCTTTGTGGAGGTTAAGTGCATGCCTGAAGTTTGTTGAATATTGCTGCAAAAATTTGAAACTGAAATATGCATGAAACTCTCATTCCCATGGAATCGTAACCTGCTCTGATACCACTGATCCAGATCTTGGGGGGAGGCCCTCAAGATCTAAAAGATTGAAATGGATCTTGGGGGGAGGCCCCCAAGATCTGAAAAATTGAAATTGCCAGAAGAAAAAGAGGAGAATGCCCAATAAACAAAACCACAAAGAAAATTTTTATTAAAACAAATAATAATTGTAAGGACTACATTGTGGTGGACAATCTGTCCTTTTACAAAACGTGACTTGTTACTTATAGTATTTTTCAGTTACAATACCACGGGTCAATTCCATGGGTGAATGAATAGCATGGGTGGATGTCACAATACCACGGATCAATTCCATGAGTGAATGAATACCATGGGTGGCTGTCACAATACCATGGGTCAATTCCATGAGTGAATGAATACCATGGGTGGATGTCACAATACCACGGGTCAATTCCATGGGTGAATGAATATCATGGGTGGATATCATAATACCATGGGCAAATACCATGGGTGAATTAACACCACGGGTGGATGTCACTTATAATACAATGGGTGGATGCCACTTACAATACCATGGGTAAATTCCATGGGTTGATGAATACCATGGGTTGATGCCATTTTCCATTCGGATTAATTCATCCCTTCGTGATAGCCTCCCCATTTTTACAAAGGATTTTTCGGCGAAGATCACATGAGACATCATTTGTCGACGCGTTTCGAACCAACCAGTGTGGTTCATCGTCAGGACAAGTTGAAGAAACAGATCCAACTTTGCAGGTTAAATAGACAGAGCAAAGCCTCCAACGGCTAAAAAGACAACAGCTACTTTTGACTAGGTCCAGTGATCAAAAACCCTATTATTAACCTGGGGGGCTAGACCAATAAATAAAATAATAATATGATAAAAAATATTAATAAATAATAAAAATAATTAAACAGTTATGTACGATTAGTACCTAAAAATAATTCCTAATAATAGTTAGTTAAAGATAAATAATAAAAATTATATCTAGGAAAAAATAAATAAATAAATAATAAATAAATAATTAATTAATTAATTAATTAATAAATAAAAATTAATTAGAGAGGGACCAGTCCCTTAAAAATAATATTATGATAATAGTTAAGTACCAATATTAATAAATAATTAAAAAAATTTAATAAATAATTAAAAAGCAAATAGGTCCCATCAGTAACTATAATTCAGAATTAAAATTCTATTCAATTATTAAATATAATTAAAATTACATATAATTAATATAATATATATAATTAAAATTATATAATTAAAATTATTTTAATTAATATAATATAATTAAAATAACTTTTATTATATTATATTAATTAACCTTATTATATTATTTAAAATTATATGAAGTTATATTAAAATTAAAATTATATTTAAAATAATATTTATATTAAAATTATGTTTTAGAATTAAAGTTATATTATCCTAGAGGGACCAACCCTTAAAAATGATTTAAAGAAAATATAATAATAATAATAATAAATAAATAAATCAATCAATAAATAAATAAATAGATAGATAGATAAATAAATAAATAAAATAAAAATAAAAATAATAAAAATAAAAATAAATAAATAAATAAAAATAAAATAAAATAAAATAATACTAATGATAATAATAATTCAGAATAATAATAGATAATAAATACATAAATTAAAAAAAAAGAGACTAGGACGAGAGTGCTGGGACCCAACACCGACTGATTTTACAGCCTATTGAGATTACTCGGCCTCTTTTCAATCTCAAGCGCCTCCCTAAATTTCCGATGATGGAAGTGCGAAACCTTCGCAATAACACTAGCTTCCTCAATACAAACATGATGCTTGGTTTTCTCGGCGTGCTCAGCTAAAGCGGAAGACTTAGTACGCCTATGCTTGAGATCTGCTACATGCTCACTAATCCGTTGATTAATGGAGCGACCAGTTTCCCCAATGTAGGGGGTCCCACAGGAACAGGGGATCAAGTACACACCTTTCATATCTTTAGGGTCGATAGGATCCTTCGCTGATCTGTCGCATGTCCCTCAGATCAGCGAAGGATCCTATCGACCCTAAAGATATGAAAGGTGTGTACTTGATCCCCTGTTCCTGTGGGACCCCCTACATTGGGGAAACTGGTCGCTCCATTAATCAACGGATTAGTGAGCATGTAGCAGATCTCAAGCATAGGCGTACTAAGTCTTCCGCTTTAGCTGAGCACGCCGAGAAAACCAAGCATCATGTTTGTATTGAGGAAGCTAGTGTTATTGCGAAGGTTTCGCACTTCCATCATCGGAAATTTAGGGAGGCGCTTGAGATTGAAAAGAGGCCGAGTAATCTCAATAGAGATGATGGCTGGAAAATCAGTCGGTGTTGGGTCCCAGCACTCTCGTCCTAGTCTCTTTTTTTTTTTTAATTTATGTATTTATTATCTATTATTATTCTGAATTATTATTATCATTAGTATTATTTTATTTTATTTTATTTTTATTTATTTATTTATTTTTATTTTTATTTTTATTATTTTTATTTTTATTTTTATTTTATTTATTTATCTGTTTATTTATCTATTTATTTATTTATTTTTATTTATTTATTTATTATTATTATTATTATTATTATTATTATTTTTTAAGTATTTTTATTATTATTATTATATTTTCTTTAAATCATTTTTAGGGGTTGGTCCCCTAGGATAATATAACTTTAATTCTAAAACATAATTTTAATATAAATATTATTTTAAATATAATTTTAATTATATTTTAATTTTAATATAACTTCATATAATTTTAAATAATATAATAAGGTTAATTAATATAATACAATTAAAGTTATTTTAATTATATTATATTAATTAAAATAATTTTAATTATATATATTATATTAATTAAAATTATACTAATTATATGTAATTTTAATTATATTTAATAATTGAATAGAATTTTAATTCTGAATTAATTTTAGTTACTGATGGGACCTATTTTGCTTTTTAATTATTTATTAAAAATTTTAATTTTCTATTAATATTGGTATTTAACTATTATCATAATATTATTTTTAAGGGATTGGTCCCTCTCTAGATTAATTTTTATTAATTAATTAATTAATTATTTATTTATTTATTTATAACTAAATAAATATAATTTTAATTTATATAATTTTATATAATTAATTAATTATTTATTTATTTATAACTAAATAAATATATTATAACTTTATATAATTTTAATTATATTTAATAATTGAATATAATTTTAATTGTGAATTAATTTTAGTTACTGATGGGACCTATTTGCTTTTTAATTATTTATTAAAAAATTTTAATTATTTATTAATATTGGTACTTAACTGTTATCATAATATTATTTTTAAGGGACTGGTCCCTCTCTAATTAATTTTTATTTATTAATTAATTTATTATTTATTATTTATTTATTTATTTTTTCCTAGATATAATTTTTATTATTTATCTTTAACTAACTATTATTAGGAATTATTTTTAGGTACTAATCGTACATAACTGATTAATTATTTTTATTATTTTAATTATTTATTAATATTTTTTATCATATTATTATTTTATTTATTGATCTAGCCCCCCAGGTTAATAATAGGGTTTTTGATCCCTGGACCTAGTCAAAAGTAGCTGTTGTTTTTTTAGCCGTTGGAGGCTTTGCTCTGTCTATTTAACCTGCAAAGCTGGATCTGTTTCTTCAACTTGTCCTGACGATGAACCACACTGGTTGGTTCGAAACGCATCGACAAATGATGTCTCATGTGATCTTCGCCGAAAAATCCTTTGTAAACTTGATATGGATCACAGAAGCCTAAACTCTACTATTGAGCCTCCCCATTCTCTGAAAAACATCACATGCCCTATAATACTCCTTGGAATCCTTGTGCACAGTCGGCCACCAAGTCCCACTTGTAGGATTTTCTATGCAGTTTCTCTTCTCGCATAATGTCCTCCTGTAACTCCTCCATGTGCTTCAGCGAGGATACTTTGTATTTCATAATCTGGGACATACCTATGCAGCACTTCATCCGATCCGATTTTATATAAGTGCCATGCGATGACAGAAAAATCTACAGCCTTGACCATCAATTCCTTCTTCTTTTGCATTTTATACCCTTCAGGAGCTATACTCGTAGAGAATAATTGGACTATGTCTGCAAAATGTTCATCGGCGATGCACACAGCAAAGAGTTCACATCAGGCAATCCTTCATCTAGATTTGTAGGTTCGTTACCATTCTCAATCTATGAGAGGTGATCTAGTTTAGCATTTAATCGCTCTGGCTTCACAATTACTTCAAAGTCATGTTCTTGAAAGAGAAGCAACCATTTAAAAATCCCCCCCAACAAAGGCTTGTTGACTAGGTACTTCAAAGCGGAATGGTCTATGTACATTTTGAAGTGTGCACCCAACAAATAGTGCCTGAATTTTTGGAGCGCATGCACCATTTCCAGTCCTTTGCACTCCATAGTTGAATAAAAATTTTATGCCTTCGACAACTTCCTGCTCGCAAACACTATTAGATGGTCGATATCACCCACGACTGGTTGGGTTAGCACAACTCATAATGTTATGCAGGATGCATCTACATCCACATGGAATTCCTTCTTCCATTTGGGGAACACTAGAATAGGTGATGTGACCATTTTTTCCTTCAATACATCCAAACTCTTCTAGAAATCATCGTCCCAGCAAAACATCGCATCCTTATTTAATAATCTCTCCATGGGCACAATGATCTGCGCATATGCTTTGATGAACTTCCTATAATATCCTGTGGCCCAATGTTGCGCGCAGCTGTTTGACGAAGGCTCCAAACTGATAATAACTACAATTTTGGCAGGGTCTACCATCAACCCCTTCTTACAGATAACATGGCCCAAAAGTATCCATATGGTACGTAGAATATGCACTTCTTCAAATTAAGGGATATCTGATACTTTTGACAAGTATCTAGCATGAGGCGAACACTAACAACATGCCTTTTTACTAACCCAAACACTATCCAATCATCAAATTAAACCTCCAAAAACTTATGAATAAATTCTTTGAAAGATGTGACTACCACCCTAGAGAAGATTGCAGGGGCATTATTAAATCTAAAGGGCATAATTTTATACAGAAACAACCCCATTCAGTAGCGAAGGTAGTCTTACTCTGATCCTCCAGTGCAATTTTGATCTGATGATACCCTGAGAACCCATCAGTAAACGAATAGGCTTCCTGACCTCCAACATTCTCCAATACTTCGTTTGTGAATGGCGTAGGAAATGGATCATGGACACAAGCATCATTCAACTTTCTTAAATCTATGTAGATCCAAATTTCTCCCTTCATCTTCTTTTCCTGAACCACCATAGGACTAACCCAGTTTGATTCCTCGATAGGTTCAATAATCCCAGCTGCAAGCATCTTATCCAATTATTTGCACACTTTTTCTTTGTACTTAGGATTCAACTGGTATGGGCACTGTCACTAGCTTTGCATTTGGCTTTAGAGTGATCTTCATGACACCTAGATCACCTACCATTCCCTTTAAATCCAAGAAATTTGTGGGAAACAAGCCTTGATACTCCCTTAATAACTTTGCGAATTTGTCCACTATGTCCTCATCCCAGTAATCACCTATATTTGTGAACTTTAGCTGTGCTTTCGACCCAATATTCACCTGCTTAGTCTTCAAGGGCTTTGAGATGTCAGGGACTTCCGCCTTAGGCCCTGCGATCCTTTTGACTCAAGAATATTGATATTCCTAGGATCTTCCTCATCTTCTTCTATGGTCACATTATAGCATTCCAGAGCATAGCATAGCTACGTATTCCAGTCTAGTTGTACCCACACGATAGGTTCTTCTGGCATTCTGAATATTGCATCTTTGATCTCCTGTAATGCTTCGTCAATACACTTAAATCCATCTTCAAAAATGAAAGTTAACCGAAAATTTTCCTTCAGAACATCCCACTATGTGGTTCCATGTCGCAACTTTGTCTCTAGATACCAGTTCATCGAGATAGTATCCAAAGTGTGGTAGAGTATGTGAACCCATTATTGTTGTGGTTCTTCTCCTCATGTTTTCGTCCATCGAGCTACATGCTCGTGTGAATCATATTTTCTTGTATATTTCTCTGCAATGCGAGTATTGACATACACAAGATACAGCTTCATCATCCGTCGATATTCATTCTAGTCTACAAAGTTGTTCTTATGTGTACCCCACCATATGGCAAGGGTAGCTCTCAGTGCGATTTCTAATGCCTGGAACTGATGTTCCTCCAGTACATCCCTTTCAAATTTATCAAGAAATAAATTGACATCTTCTAAACCATCATAGTATGGTAAGTTCCATACCTCAGTGGATATACATCGGAGTGACTTAGTAAGCCTGTTGCATTGCAGTGAAGATACCTCATATAATCTATTTTTGATCCGGATTTAAATAGGAACGCAATAAAATATAGAGCTAACCATAAAGACAGATATGCAGCGGAAATAATACTTCATTTCATTAATGGAAAATACTGATATATGCTTACAAATAGAAATAGAAATAACCCAGCTAGGGCGATGGTAGCTTATCTTTGAGAAGAGATGTGTCGGCTACATGCCTCTGAACTGTTCCGAACTATCTTTACAATGAGGCTCGAAGGCCTATTTATTATTGAGAAACAATGGAAAACCCTTCACATTCCAAAACCTAACCCTAGTAGATGAAACGCCAAATTGTGGGCCCCGTTTTGGGGTGAGTTGGACAACCAACTTCTTGGGGTCGCGAATTGGTCGTATTATCTCCATTTGACGTGCATGATAGCCAGTTGGAAAGATCTCTCCGAGGACTACGACGAAAAAGACGATTTTTATCAAAAAAATCGCTGGCGGTAGATTTCCCAAAAAACGTCGTTTAGGGCCTCAAAATGGCTCCGGAAGTTCAGGACCCGAAAAACTACTAAAAATAGTAAGTTGTGCTATAATTAAGGAAACTGAAAATGCTGAGAGAAACAATGGTGTGGGTGCAGGTGGACTTGGCAGGTGGCCACCAAGATCCACCTGGATCATTCCTCCCCCCTTAGGAAGCAATGGTTCCCATTGCGTTGAGTTCCTCCATGAGATGAGGAAACTTTTGCTGAACTTGGTCCCTGGTGAGCCACTTGCCCTGGTGAAGGAGTTGGCCTGCTTTGACAACTCGATACAGTTGGATATTCTGTTGGTGAGTGTTCTTGACCTGTGTGTCCATGATTTGATCAGTTGCAGCTTGTTCCATGCGATCTGCATTTAATTCTGTGAGTGTGAGCTGTTCTGCAATGTCGGATGTGTCTAGCAATGGTGGAAAGTATGGCCGAAGGCGGTCCACATTGAACATTGGGTGTAGGCCAAGGAATGGGGGAATGCTGAGCTCAACTGCATTGTCTCCCACAACCTTAATAATGGTGTAAGGACCATATCGGAGTGGTCTCAGTTTCCGATAGGCTCCAGTAAGGCGTTCCTTTTGCAAATGCAACCAGACTTTGTCGCCCACTTGAAACTTGTGTGGCACCCGATGTTGATCATGTCGCTGCTTGTACTTGGCATTTGAACTTTCCAGAATGTCATGGACCTGCTAGCGAATATGTTGGATGTGCTCAATGAAGCTGGTTGCCTTATCTGTTTCGGACTGGACATGAGCTGAATCTGTGTGAGTAGCTGCAAGTGGCATGGCCACATCAATGGGGCATAGTGGCTGGAATCCCAGAACCACCTGAAAAGGGATGTGGCCCGTCGAGCTATGAAGAGCTCGGTTGTAGCTATGCTGAACATAGGGGAGGCTCTCGTCCCATGTGCGTGGATGCTTTGAGTTGTACATGCGCAGAATGTGTACAATCATCCGATTGACAACCTCTGTCTGGCCATCAGTTTGAGGATGGAAGGTTGTGGACTTAGTGAGTTTGGTGTCCAGCATTGACCAGAGACTGGACCAAAATGTACTGAGGAACCGACTGTCCCGATCTGAGATGATAGACTGTGGGATCCCAAAGTGCACCCAAACTCGTTCAAAGAAGAGTTTAGCAGTGGCTTCTGCTGTGATATTCTTCTTGCAGGCCGCCATAATGGCCATCTTCGAGAACCTGTCAACAACCACAAAAACACAATCATTTCCATGCTTAGTGGAAGGAAGGCCTGACATGTAATCCATGGAGATGGATTCCCAAGGTCGACTAGGGGTAGGCAGCGGGGTATAGAGGTCTTGCTTCTTGATGGTTGGTTTGGCAATGGCACAGGCAGTACATGATTTGATGTATTTCCCGACATCCTGTCGAAGATTTGGCCAATAGAAATACTTTTGCAGTACTGCCACCGTTTTCTCGACCCCAAAATGCCCAGCAGCCCGACTGTAGTGTGCTTCCCAAATCATCTTGGCACGCTCGCTTGAAGGAACACAAAGGTGACCCAGGTGGCATAACAGGGCATCTTGGAGATGAAAATCTGGAACATGCCGACCCCCCAAGAGTGTTTGGTATGTGTGGCCAAATTCTAGGTCGCTTTTGTAGAGAAGTGGCCAATCAGAAGTCTCGTGCCCACAAGAGTTGAGCACGGTGGTTAACGCCATGATTGGTGGTCGACTGAGGCAATCTGCAACATTATTGGTGCTGCCCTTCTTATACTTGATATTCAAATGGAACTGTTGCAGATATGTAGACCACTTCTGATGGCGATCATTCTGCAATTTCCCTTGGGTTTGTATGAACTGCAGGGGTCGGTGGTCTGTGTGGATGACCGTTTCCTTCCCTAAAATGTAATGCTTCCATTGTCGGCAGGCCTGCACAATGGAATACATCTCTTTATCATAAGTGGGATACTTCCGGACTGTGTCTGAAAGTGTTTCACTGTGATATGCCACTGGATGCCCGTGTTGAGTAAGGACTGCCCCAATAGCATAGTCAGAGGCATCTGTCTCGACCTCAAATGGTTGTTGTAAATCTAGTAATGCGAGCACCGGTGCCGTGAAGAGGCGATCTTTCAACTCTCTGAATGCCTTCTGTTGAGATGCAGACCAGAAGAATTTCACTTTCACTCCTCCCTTGGTGACTTGACTCAAGGGCCAAGTGATATGAGAAAACCCCAACATGAACCTGCGGTAGAAGTTGGCAAGACCTAGAAAGCTGCGGAGCTCCGTCAGAGTGGTTGGAGATGGCCAATCCCGAATGACTTGGATCTTGGCCAGATCTACATGCACCCCCTGTTCATCAATAATGTATCCCAGATACTGAACCTGGGTCATGCCAAAAGTGCATTTCTCCAAATTGGCACATAGCTTGTGTTGCCGCAGTGTTTGAAGAACCTGTCGGATGTGGTGGAGGTGCTCTTCCCAACTCTGGCTGAAGATCAAAATGTCATTCAAGTATACCACTACAAATGAGTTGGTGAATGGCCGCAAGATGTCATCCATTAGCCTCATGAAGGTTGCAGGAGCATTCGTCAATCCGAAAGGCATAACCAACCATTCGAAGAGGCCCTCCTTGGCTTTGAAGGCAGTCTTCCACACATCAGAGGGTTCGATTGGTACCTGGTGATATCCTAACTTCAGATCGATCTTGCTGAAATATTTTGCCCCCTTTAGTTGGTCCAAGAGGTCATCAATCCACGGGATCGGGTACCTATTACGGACAGTGATCTTGTTCAGCGCCCGATAGTCAATACAGAGTCTCCAAGTCCCATCCTTCTTCTGTACCAACACGATCGGGCTCCCACAAGGTGATGAACTCAGACGGATGTGACCTTTCTGCAACAGCTCCTGAATCTGCCTCTTGATTTCATCGTTCTCCAGAATGGAGCGCCGATAAATTGGTCCATTAGGTAGCGGCGCACCTGGGGTCAGATCGATGGAGTGCTTGACTTGACAGTGCAGAGGAACCCCTGCGGGGGAGGTGAAGATGTCATCGTACTCCTTCACGACTTTATCCATCTGTAGTTGTCGTGCAGAGGGGTCTTGTCTGGAGGCCATGGCTACCTTCTTCTTCTTTCCTTGCGGGCGTATCATCAAGAAGACAAATTTCCCAGTCTTGGAAATGAGCTTACTGCATTGTTTTGCAGTAATCAAAGAGATGGCGGTAGGCGGTGCTACCTCTGGTATCCTGTACAACTTATTTCCCAACGTAACAATAACAGCACGGGGCCTTGATTCATACACAGCATGTCGCTTCCACAAGTATGGTTGTCCTAATAATACATCACAAACTTCAAGGGGAGCAATGTCACACAATACCTCATCCGTGAAGGGCTTGATGTTGTACGGAAGGCGACACTGTTGGCTCATGCGAAGATCTCGTCCTTGGTGAAGCCACTCGATGGTGTATGGTTGTGGATGTGTTGTGGTCGGCAAGCCAAACCGCTTCACGACCTCTGCCGAAATGAGGTTCTTTTGGCTCCTGCTATCGATAATGAACTGTTGCGGGGAGCCCTTTACCCACATCTGGGAGTGGAAGAGACGCTCCTCCTCTTCTGGATCTTCGGGTTCATTTTTCTGGATCTTTGTGGTAGCAACAATGGCGTTGGGATCCATGTAAATGATCTTCTTCCCTTTGTCATCCCCCTTGTCGGGTTTTGACTCAGAGTCGGAACATGCATCTGATTCTGGAACCTTTAGTTCAGCCACCAGTGACTGCTTGGCTCGACACTCACTGGTGTTGTGAGTGGAGCTCTTATGGAACTCACACCATTTTCCTGTGTCCTTTTTCGTCTTCGCGACGCTGTTCTTTGCCTGCAGCTTTGGCGGGTTGTCTTGGGCTGCCCCGCCTTGGCTTTGTCCTTTGTTCTGTGTTTTAGGGGCACCTTTCCCTTGCTTCAGATTCGCAGATCCAAAGTCTCGCTTCTTTTGTTTAAACTTCTGCTCGACCTTGACAGCATATCGGTACGCTGTGCCGAGCGAGGAGATGTTCAGGAATTGTATTTCTTCCTGGATGTACTTGTGCAGGCAGCCGCGGTATTTGAGTATCAAATGTTGCTCCGTATCCTTGATACCCAACTTTGTGCGAAGGGTATGGAAAAGATTGGTGAACTCCGGCACATCTTGGTCCCTTCCCTGCCGCAACGTGGTCCATTTTATGTATTCATCCTCATAGCTTCCGACAGGGTAGTATTGCTCCTTGATGGCATCCCGGAATGAATTCCAGGTGGGTGCAGCTGAAAATAGTGAGCCAGTATTTTCATCCTTCTACTTGCAGTAGGTTTCCCACCAGTCCTTGACGTGGGGGGCCCACAATTTGGCGTTTCATCTTCTAGGGTTAGGAAACAATGGTCCCCATTGCGTTGAGTTTCTCCATGAGATGAGGAAACTTTTGCTGAACTTGGTCCCTGGTGAGCCACTTGCCCTGGTGAAGGAGTTGGCCTGCTTTGACAACTCGATACAGTTGGATATTCTGTTGGCGAGTGTTCTTGACCTGTGTGTCCATGATTCGATCAGTTGCAGCTTGTTCCATGCGATCTGCATTTAATTCTGTGGGTGTGAGCTGTTCTGCAATGTCGGATGTGTCTAGCAATGGTGGAAAGTATGACCGAAGGCGGTCCACATTGAACACTGGGTGTAGGCCAAGGAATGGGGGAATGTTGAGCTCAAATGCATTGTCTCCCACAGCCTTAATAATGGTTTAAGGACCATATCAGAGTGGTCTCAGTTTCCGATAGGCTCCAGTAAGGCGTTCCTTTTGCAAATGCAACCAGACTTTGTCGCCCACTTGAAACTTGTGTGGCACCCGATGTTGATCATGTCGCTGCTTGTACTTGGAATTTGATTTTTCCAGAATGTCATGGACCTGCTAGCGAATATGTTGGATGTGCTCAATGAAGTTGGTTTCCTTATCTGTTTCGGACTGGACATGAGCTGAATCTGTGTGAGTAGCTGCAAGTGGCATGGCCACATCAATGGGGCATAGTGGTTGGAATCCCAGGCCCACCTGAAAAGGGATGTGGCCCGTCGAGCTATGAAGAGCTCGGTTGTAGCTGTGCTGAACATAGGGGAGGCTCTCGTCCCATGTGCATGGATGCTTTGAGTTGTACATGCGCAGAATGTGTACAATCATCCGATTGACAACCTCTGTCTGGCCATCAGTTCGAGGATGGAAGGCTGTGGACTTAGTGAGTTTGGTGTCCAGCATTGACCAGAGACTGGACCAAAATGTACTGAGGAACCAACTGTCCCGATCTGAGATGATAGACTGTGGGATCCCAAAGTGCACCCAAACTCGTTCAAAGAAGAGTTAAGCAGTGGCTTCTGCTGTGATATTCTTCTTGCAGGCTGCCATAATGGCCATCTTCGAGAACCTGTCGACGACCACAAAAACACAATCATTTCCATGCTTAGTGGAAGGAAGGCCTGACATGTAATCCATGGAGATGGATTCCCAAGGTCGACTAGGGGTAGGTAGTGGGGTTTAGAGGCCTTGCTTCTTGATGGTTGGTTTGGCAATGGCATAGGCAGTACATGATTTGATGTATTTCCCGACATCCTGTCGAAGATTTGGCCAATAGAAATACTTTTGCAGTACTGCCACCGTTTTCTCAACCCCAAAATGCCCAGCAGCCCGACTGTAGTGTGCTTCCCAAATCATCTTGGCACGGTCGCTTGAAGGAACGCAAAGGTGACCCAGGTGGCATAACAGGGCATCTTGGAGATGAAAATCTGGAACATGCCGACCCCCCAAGAGTGTCTGGTATGTGTGGTCAAATTCTGGGTCGCTTTTGTAGAGAAGTGGCCAATCAGAAGTCTCATGCCCACAAGAGTTGAGCACGGTGGTTAACGCCATGATTGGTGGTCGACTGAGGCAATCTGAAACATTATTGGTGTTGCCCTTCTTATACTTGATATTCAAATGGAACTGTTGCAGATATGTAGACCACTTCTGATGGCGATCATTTTGCAATTTCCCTTGGGTCTGTATGAACTGCAGGGGTCAGTGGTCTATGTGGATGACCGTTTCCTTCCCTAAAATGTAATGCTTCCATTGTCGGCAGGCCTGCACAATGGAATACATCTCTTTATCATAAGTGGGATACTTCCGAACTGTTTCTGAAAGTGTTTCACTGTGATATGCCACTGGATGCCCGTGTTGAGTAAGGACTGCCCCAATAGCATAGTCAGAGGCATCTGTCTCAACCTCAAATGGTTGTTGTAAATCTAGTAATGCGAGCACCGGTGCCGTGCAGAGGTGATCTTTCAACTCTCTGAATGCCTTCTGTTGAGATGCAGACCAGAAGAATTTCGCTTTCGCTCCTCCCTTGGTGACTTGACTCAAGGGCCAAGTGATATGAGAAAACCCCAACATGAACCTGCGGTAGAAGTTGGCAAGACCTAGAAAGCTGCGGAGCTCCATCAGAGTGGTTGGAGATGGACAATCCTGAATGACTTGGATCTTGGCCAGATCTACATGCACCCCCTGTTCATCAATAATGTATCCCAGACACTAAACCTGGGTCATGCCAAAAGTGCATTTCTCCAAATTGGCACATACCTTGTGTTGCCGCAGTGTTTGAAGAACCTGTCGCATGTGGTGGAGGTGCTCTTCCCAACTCTGGCTGAAGATTAGAATGTCATCCAAGTATACCACTACAAATGAGTTGGTGAATGGCCACAAGATGTCATCCATTAGCCTCATGAAGGTTGCAGGAGCATTCGTCAATTCGAAAGGCATAACCAACCATTCGAAGAGGCCCTCCTTGGCTTTGAAGGCAGTTTTCCACACATCAGAGGGTTCGATTGGTACCTGGTGATATCCTGACTTCAGATCGATCTTGCTGAAATATTTTGCCCCCTTTAGTTGGTCCAAGAGGTCATCAATCCGCGGGATCGGGTACCTATTACGGACAGTGATCTTGTTCAGCGCCTGATAGTCAATACAGAGTCTCCAAGTCCCATCCTTCTTCTGTACCAACACGATCGGGCTCCCACAAGGTGAGGAACTCAGACGGATGTGACCTTTCTGCAACAGCTCCTGAATCTGCCTCTTGATTTCATCATTCTCCATAACGGAGCACCGATAAATTGGTCCATTGGGTAGCGGCGCGCCTGGGGTCAGATCGATGGAGTGCTTGACTTGACAGTGCAGAGGAACCCCTGCGGGGGAGGTGAAGATGTCCTCGTGCTCCTTCACAACCTTATCCATCTGTAGTTTTCGTGCGGAGGGGTCTTGTCTGGAGGCCATAGCTACCGTCTTCTTCTTTCCTTGCGGGCGTATCATCAAGAAAACAAATTTCCCAGTCTTGGAAATGAGCTTACTGCATTGTTTTGCAGTAATCAAAGAGATGGCGGTAGGCGGTGCTACCTCTGGTATCCTGTACAACTTATTTCCCAATGTAACAATAACAGCACGGGGCCTTGATTCATACACAGCATGTCGCTTCCACAAGTATGGTTGTCCTAATAATACATCACAAACTTCAAGGGGAGCAATGTCACACAATACCTCATCCGTGAAGGGCTTGATGTTGTACGGAAGGTGACACTGTTGGCTCATGCGAAGATCTCGTCCTTGGTGAAGCCACCCGATGGTGTATGGTTGTGGATGTGTTGTGGTCGGCAAGCCCAACCGCTTCACGACCTCTGCCGAAATGAGGTTCTTTTGGCTCCTGCTATCGACAATGAACTATAGCGGGGAGCCCTTTACCCACATCTGGGAGTGGAAGAGACGCTCCTCCTCTTCTATATCTTCGGGTTCATTTTTCTGGATCTTTGCGGTAGCAACAGTGGTGTTGGGATCCGCGTCAATGATCTTATTCCCTTTGTCATCCCCCTTGTCGGGTTCTGACTCAGAGTTGGAACATGCATCTGATTCTGGAACCTTTAGTTCAGCCACCAGTGACTGCTTGGCTCGACACTCACTGGTGTTGTGAGTGGAGCTCTTATGGAACTCACACCATTTTCCTGTGTCCTTTTTTGTCTTCGCGGCGCTGTTCTTTGCCTGCAACTTTGGCGGGTTGTCTTGGGCTGCCCCGCCTTGGCTTTTTCCTTTGTTCTGTGTTTTAGGGGCACCTTTCCCTTGCTTCAGATTCGCAGATCCAAAGTCTCGCTTCTTTTGTTTAAACTTCTGCTCGACCTTGACGGCATATCGGTACACTGTGCCGAGCGAGGAGATGTTCAGGAATTGTATTTCTTCCTGGATGTACTTGTGCAAGCAGCTGCGGTATTTGAGTATCAAATGTTGCTCCATATCCTTGATACCCAACTTTGTGCGAAGGGTATGGAAAAGATTGGTGAACTCCGGCACATCTTGGTCCCTTCTCTGCCGCAACGTTGTCCATTTTATGTATTCATCCTCATAGCTTCCAACAGGGTAGTATTGCTCCTTGATGGCATCCCGGAATGAATTCCAGGTGGGTGCAGCTGAAAATAGTGAGCCAGTATTTTCATCCTTCTACTTGCAGTAGGTTTCCCACTAGTCCTTGACGTGGGGGGCTGCTTTGAGAAGAGCGAAAACAATCTTTTCCTGACTTGAAAATTCATGAACAGAAAAATAACCCTCCAGCAGATTTAACCATTTATCTACAGCATCTGCTTCTATCTGACCCTCAAATATTGGGATTTCAAAATTAACTTGTACCTTAAAGGGCGTGGCATTTCCAGAGTAGCTGCTGGAAGCCGATGCGTCGCTTCTGGGTAGCTGCTGAAGGATTTGGGCAAAACTGTCCATCATCGCGTTCCGTTGTCGCTCGAGGGCTTCTTCGAGCAAGATTTTGATAGGATCTCCTGTCCCCTCGTCTTTCTTCTCATCCGCCATAGGAGGCCGTCGGTATCTGCGAGGCTGGTCTCGCAAAGGTTCGACCAGTTCAAGCCCTAACTCCTTATATCCCGACCTTGTTGGGGACATGCAAAGAAAAACAGAGAAAAATCAGACCGCTCTGATACCACTGATCCGGATTTAAATAGGAACGCAATAAAATATAGAACTAACCATAAAGACAGATATGCAGCGGAAATAATACTTCATTTCATTAATGGAAAATACTGATATATGCTTACAAATAGAAATAGAAATAACCTAGCTAGGGCGATGGTAGCTTATCTCTGAGAAGAGATGTGTCGGCTACATGCCTCTGAACTGTTTCGAACTGTCTTTACAATGAGGCTCGAAGGCCTATTTATTATTGAGAAACATTGGAAAACCCTTCACATTCCAAAACCTAACCCTAGAAGATGAAACGCCAAATTATGGGCCCCGTTTTGGGGTGAGTTGGACAACCAACTTCCTGGGGTCGCGAATTGGTCGTATTATCTCCATTTGACGCGCATGATAGCCCGTTGGAAAGATCTCTCCGAGGACTACGACGGAAAAGATGATTTTTACCAAAAAAATCGTTGGCGGTAGATTTCCCAAAAAAAATCGTTTAGGGCCTCAAAACGGCTCCGGAAGTTCAGGACCCGAAAAACTACTAAAAATAGTAAGTTGTGCAATAATTAAGGAAACTGAAAATGCTGAGAGAAACAATGGTGTGGGTGCAGGTGGACTTGGCAGGTGGCCACCAAGATCCACCTGGATCAATTTTGCCAGTGCTCAAGCTCCTCATCGGAATCTCAGTTGCAGGAGGTTTCCTTCTCCCAAGTAATTCACCCATATGCCGTGGGGTTGATCCAGTCCTTGTCCCGCCCAGTAAGCTTATAGATTTTCTCAATATCATCCTGCTCATAATAATCTCAGACTAGTTTAGTATATCGCGCACCCTCGGCTGAATCCAGTGGAACAATAACCCTTAGGTCCTTCTTCTCAAATATCATGTTGCGCTTCTTGAGGTTGATGACTGCGTTCATATCAAATGCCCAATCAATGCAAAGCAGTGCCAGGTATGGATTATTGTCATCCACTATTTCGATCACTTCAAAATAGGCTATGGTGCGCGCCCCTTCAATATCCACAATTACTCCATGGAGATGCCCCATAGGAATAATATTTTGTTGACTCACCATTCTCAGCTAGATTGGGGACCACTATAGTGTTGGTCTTCCCATTCTTTCCTAGGATTGCTTCGGCAAGAAATTTGCATCAGATCCCAAATCAAGGATCACTTGGTCCAATTAAAATTCTCCAATCTGGGCAGTCAATCTCATCTCCCGACCAGTCATTTTCTTACCTTTTCCAACCTTATGTACTACGCGTTATTCAAGTAGTGGCTTACCCTTTCTATCGTAGTTATCTATTAACTCTTGTAGTCCCTCTACTGCTTTTTGATCCCTTAGGAGCTTCATGCAAGTCTATAAGAAAAATGTCAACAATGAAGGATATGTTTCTTTCGCAGTATTGACTTCTACAGGTTTCTCGTGCATGTACTCTGAGCCCTTGATGTAGAAGCTCCTGCGCTAACAAAGCTCCTCTTTGTCTCCATAAAAGTTCCATTCACTTTATTCAAATAAAATCCAGCCTCCTTGTCAGCAGCCTTGTGAACCCATACACTTTCCTCTAGTTGTTTCCCCTTATCCTCCCCGGTAGCTATACTGCTCTGCATAACGATATTAACACTAGTACCATCTTCGCGTGGTTCTGATCTCATCATCTAGATGTTTTAAGTAGGCTTATGGGTTTGGGTTTTCTTTTCTTTCATCTTTGTGATGAGCGGATAATCTTCTATGATATGATATGGCCTCGGCCTTGTCCAACTCCTCCCCCTCGTCCTCTTCCCCGGAATCCTCCTTGCACTGCAGCTGCACTTTGATCCTATTGAGGATGTGCCTCCGTTTGTACTCTATATGTTAGTGTCTTGTCCATCATTAATTCATAACTTCGGCAATTACGCTCATCATGACCTACATACTTATAAAATTGCAAAACAGTTGCTGGGGAGTCTACAAAAACTTCTGTAACAAATGACAATTATTTGTCGTATGTGTTGGTAGGCTAAATTGCTTCAATTTTAACCCCTTTCCTACTTCCAATTCATAATGTTAGACCTCTATTTTAACCTCGCAAACTCCTTATTCCTGCAATATTCCAAGAATCGTGCCTTTTCCTGCACTAGCTTTATATTTCATATTTAAGGGTTACAAATGTACTTAATTAATTATTTTTATAGAATTTATACCTTTAATATTATTTCAAACTAATATCTTCTTTCCTAAAGTATTTGGTAAGCAACATATTAATCATTTCTTTAGCATGGTCGAGTGCAGGTAGGATTCCTGCACCACTGGAGAATCCTAAACTTCCGTGACAGCTCACTACCTAACGTGGACATCTCGTTAAGAATCGGTCATCTCGAGTTGGTATCGGAGTGGAGATAAGTCAAGGATATGATAGAGATCAGGTTGTCGAACAAATGCTTAAGTTTAGTGTTTTGTTACAGCCGAAATAATTAGAATGTAATGTTGTTGTTATTTTGTTACAGTTGAAAGGCTTAGATCGTAACACTAAATGTAATTTTGTTACGGTCGCAAGCCTAAAGGAATGTATATAATGTAGGATTCAGATAGGAAATGGGAGCGATATCAATGCTACCATAACTGTGGTATTTTGTAATTTTTGGGGTATCACCCTTGTTATGGGCTAGATTTGATTTCATCATATACATTTGTTGATTCTGAAATTTAATATAAAGGGATTGTGCCATGTTATTTCAATCCTATGTTTTAATTCCATGTTGTTGTGTTGCTGAGAGTTGAGTTTCATGTTTCTTAAACAAGGAAATGAATTGATTGGCTAGGGCCCAGCCAACCCACCTCGTTCTCGCTCACATTCTTTTTTCTCGTTAAAGGTGTGTTGATTTCGTTTTAATGCAAGGCGTGAATTAAGTAGATGCTTCTATTATTTCACAAAGTTCAGGTTCTATTTAATTTATATCCATTGTGTGACGGATCCATGGTGTGCATGCTTAACTAAGTTTGATTTTACCTTTTTGTATTTTTTCTTTTCAAAGCTTAGTATTATTTTTGATTGGATAGTGCAAGCACGTTATTCCTGCACTAGTGCATTTATAGTTCTGCAATTTGATTTCTTTGGTTCATTACAACAAAGTATTTCATTCTTTTCTATCATAAGGATCTTGATGCATTTTTGCAAGTGAGTGTTCATCTTTTAGAAGTATTCTTGATATTCTGGATTAAATATGCTTTGGTAATTAAGGAATGAACATTGTTATAACACATTAATTTGTACCTTCACTTTACACTTTTAAGGAAAGGATAGAACTCCACATCTAATTATTCAAAGTGAACCTTTCTGAATTAAAAAGATTAAAAAGTCAGATCGGATTTATGTGAATAACTATTACAAGGATAAATCATGTTGTCACAATTAGATGATTTCTTTAGTTGCATGAAAGAGTTCCTCGATTGAAGAAAAGTGTGCTTTGACTTTCGAAGTTAATTCTTATTTTGAAGTTAAGTTGGGTTGAAGCATCTTTCTATTTGTGAAAGCTATTTCGAAGTTATGTTCACCTTTGAAAAGTATTTTCTTAATTAACACACTCTTTATTCTTTATGAAAGAAATTTAAAGACTTGATGCAGGAATCTTTGTTCCAGTACAGGAATCAATATCCTGATGCAGGAACATAGTGCTCTAGTCCTAAGACTTAAAGCCCCTGCATGAGGAAAAAAATATTCAGTACAAGTGTAGAATACACTTCCAGCATATAAACTTTGTTCCGGTACTGGTGCAAGAATATTGCAAGAGTACAAGAATAACAACTCAGTGGAGGGAGAAAGATCTATACAGAAGTCAAATATCTTCAAGGGTCTAATTATTAATCTAACATACAACTATACTAAAGATAGACATAGATTTCCATTGCAATTAATCAGGATTTCCTACAAGAGTTTGAAAGTTCTATTTATTTATTTCTTCGAAAAATTACTTTCTTTCATATTCCAGCAATAGAACATCTTTGGTGTAAATTCTCAGGTGATATTTTCTTTTCGATTCTGCAAGATTGTAATTAAGGAAGTAGGAATAGAGTTAGGAAATTTTCATATCATTTCTGGCATTTCTTGTGCTTCGCCTCTAATTTTACAGAACCCCCAGGTTGAAAATTAAGTGTTGAAGGAGTCTTCTTAACCACAATTCCTGCACCCAACATTTTGGCGCCATTGCTGGGGAGGCGATTTGAAATTGGTAAGAACTTTCCATTTTGCAATAGGGGTAAGTGTGCTGTTATTTTTTCTGCAGTATGCTTCTATTGTTTTAAGGATTTTACGAGTGTTGATTTTTTATTCTTTGCAGCAATTGATATATTCTTTTCTTTACACATTTGAATTTTGATTTTTTGGGTTTGATTTTTAAAATGAATGCCTAAGAAAGGTAGGGGTCCAAAGCCCAATAAGGGCTGCTGAAACACTGAAAAATATGAAAACTCTTCTTATATTGGACCTTCTTTTGT
Organism: Pinus tabuliformis; assembly: GCA_031772625.1. Classification (NCBI taxonomy): domain Eukaryota; kingdom Viridiplantae; phylum Streptophyta; class Pinopsida; order Pinales; family Pinaceae; genus Pinus; species Pinus tabuliformis. The sequence goes on from CM062804.1 coordinate 912,317,648, forward strand.
AGGTAGAAAGTCCAAGCAGACCCAGACTCATCACGCCAGAACGGTCCACTTGGATTCTGGAAATAGTGATTTAGGTGTGACACAACCCAAGGGGAAGAAGGAGTCTAACGGTGATTGGAAAGTCCAATGCAGCAATAGTCAACCTTCATCTTCTGCAAGTTGTTCAACCAGAGGCACAAAAATGGCTAATCATGAAGACCATGCAGAGGGGATTGGCGAGAATCAGGTAAATGAAGAGCAGTCCACTTTTGGATTTCCAATAGTTAATTTTGAAGTGAATGTGCAAATGAAGAATATTTCACCCTCAGCTCTTCCACATTTTCATGGTAAGGTTCACGAAGACCCAGATGCCCAGAAATCAAAATTGTTTATTGCAACTCTCAAGGATTCAACCTTGCGCTGGTTCATGGGACTAGGAGGAAACACTATAAGTTCTTGGGAGAAAATGAAGAGAGTGTTTCTGAATAAATATCAGGAATATTGTAAAACTAGAGAAATGCAGGATGAGATCTTCACCATTGTACAAGGTGATGATGAGACTTTGGAGGACTACTTAGAGAGATTTTTGTATATACTCCAAAGATCCAAACACAAATTTGATTTAAGTACCATTCAAACCTTATTCCTACAAGGGCTTACTGAGGATTCTAGAAATAATTTGAATTTGTTAGGACAATGAGATATTTCTCAGAAAACTTTTGAACAAATTTGTGACTTGTGTAGGAAGTTCTCACGAAATCAATCTAGATCCACTAGAGGAGGTCAAAGCAGAACTAACAAATTGGGATCTACAGATGCTATGATTATTGGCTTGGAGAATAAAATGGACAATATGAAAATTGAAATAATGAATATTGTTAGCAAACAAATAGACTCTTTGAAATTTCAGCAAAAACTAGAAAAAGAACAAGAGTCATTGTCTATTTTTTGTCCAAAATGTAGGAAAAAGCATCCTTTAAGAGAGTGTCCTGTTGATATAAAGAGTGCTAATAAATGTGTGATTTGTGTAGAGAACCATGCCACCGAGGAATGCCCCTCCATACCTAGATTAAGAGTTGTATTTGAAGGAGAGCATTCTGAACTTGAGCCATTACATGCCATGGGAGCGCGAAGGAACTGATCACAGGTAAGTGTAGGTATGGTTCCTGAACCACATTTTTATGGTTCTAATGTACCTCCATATTCCTATCATAATAATAATAATCACTCTCAACATTGTCAACATGGAAACCATTTTCACCATGGACAGTCCTCTCAACGTTGGCAACAAGGATGGAAAGGGCCAAACCATTCATATCATTCCTATCTTGCTCAGATGCCATCATATCCTCCTTCATATGCACTGCACCATATGTCACAACCATATTTTCCCTCTCTACCTCAGCAGAGTCAACCAATGCCACCATTTCCTTTGCCACCACCATTTAGACCACCTCAACTACCTGCTCAACCAGTACCGAATCCTAATAATAAGGCGGTACAACTGATTCACTCGGTTGGACCGTCCCCTTCTCCTACCTATCGAACCTTGTCAATTGGGATAAATGAGCTTCAATTGAGATCGAGAAGGGTAGTTAAACCAAAAAAGCAAAAACAACCCATGGTGATCATTGAGGAGAAAAATGAGGAGGCAACTCTTGATCATTCGAAAAACAATGTCACCATTCAGCCCATTCTTGTACCTTCAGATTCACCATCTTCTTCAAACTAGCCTCCCTATCCAAAGAGGTTGGATATGGAGAAGAGTGACCCCGAGTCCACTCTGGCTTCAGAGTTAAGGAATCTTTGCATAAAGGTTCCTTTACTTCAGGCTATTAGAGAAATTCCCATCTCCACAAATATCATTAGGGAGTTATGTCTTAAAAAGCTAGGGAGGAAGAGAGTAGAACCTTAGACCATTCAGTTTGTTGGTAGAGAAGCTGAATTAATGATAGGATGTGTATCAATGGAGAAATATACAGATCCTAGAAACTAAGTTGTTTCTGTCCAGATAGGTGATATCCTTGTCTCTAATGTATTAATAGACCTGGGGACGACCATCAACGTTATTACTAGGAAAACCATGGAACAACTTGGGTTGGACCATATTCGTCCTACACCCACTGTGCTTGAACTTGCAGACAGATCTAAAATCAAGTTTGATGGAGTATTGGATGATGTGTTTGTCTCTGTAGATTCATGGGAATACCCGGTGGATTTCGTTATGCTTTATCCAAAGAATCCAGTGGGAGGACATCCTTTGAGTCTAGGATGGCCATGGCTTGCCATGACTGATGCTTATATTGAATGTCGCTTTAGTGATATGTACATTTCAGATGGAGACTCTAAGAAAAATTTCACCTTATATCCACCTACTAGATCTATTTGGGAACTCAAGGACACTTTATGGTTATATTATGACAGTAGTGATGAGGAAAACAATTTAGACACTATGCCTAACTTTGACACACTTCATCAGATCCTTAGTCTAGATTTTCAAGAAAATTCTGATTCCCAACCTTCCTCATCCCATATTGTAGCATCATCTTCCTATACTCTTGAGCCCGAGACCACTCTTATTGAAATTAGTCCAGGAAAATCTCTACACATTAGCTCAAACCTGGATTCATCTCAGAAAGAGTAGCTTGTTACCTTGTTGCGAGATCACCTAGATGCATTCGCTTGGTGTTATGAAGACATGAAAGGCATTCCTCCTGAGACTTGTACTCATCATATCTATATTCAGGAGGGAGCCTGACCTGTCCAACAACCCCAGAGACGAATGAATCCCACTCTAATATATATTGTTAAAGAGGAATGAAAAAACTCTTAGACGTTAATTTCATCTATCCCATTTCTGATAGTAAGTGGGTCTCTCCATTAGTGATAGTCCCTAAGAAAGATGGGAGATGGCATATTTGCATTGGTTACCAAGAATTAAACAAATCCACTCTCAAGGATTACTTTCCCCTTCCTTTCATCGATCAAGTGCTAGATACCCTTTCCGGTAAAAAGTACTTTTCATTTTTAGATGGCTTCAGTGGGTATAACCAAATCCAGATCGCACCCTCAGATCAAGACAAAACTACCTTTACATGCCCTTGGGGTACATTTGCTTATCGAGTGCTTCCTTTCAAGTTGTGTAATGCACCCGCCACCTTTCAGAGGGTTGTGCTGGCTATTTTTGTTGATCTTGAATGTGTTGAGATTTATATGGATGATTTTTCTATGTTTGGTAACTCATTTGATGAAACTCTTAAAAATATAGAAAAAGTGATTTTATGTTGCCAAGAGGCTCATCTTGCTTTGAGTGATAAAAAATGTAGATTAATGTGCAAAGCAGGAGTGGTTCTTGGTCATTTGGTTTTTGACAAAGGTATCCAGGTAGACCCTGCTAAAGTTGAAGTTATTTTTCGTCTGCCTGCACCCAAAACACAAAGGGAAGTGAGAGGCTTCTTGGGACATGTTGGTTATTACTGGAGATTCATTGAGAATTTTTCCAAGATTTCTACCCCCGTTTTTCAATTATTAGCTAAAGATAGTGAATTCTCCTAGTCCATAACTTGCCAACAATCGTTTGACACATTGAAGGAAAAATTAGTACATGCACCAGTTTTGAGAGGACCAAACTGGTCCCTGCCATTTCACATTTCCTCTGATGCCTCAGACACTGCCATTGGCACAACTTTAGGACAAGAGTAGAATAGACAATCCTATGTAATTTATTACATCAATAAAAAAATTTCACCTACCGAATTTAACTATACAGTGACTGTGAAAGAAGTTTTAGTCATTATTTTGCTATTAATAAATTCAGAAATTACATTATAGGATATGAAGTTTATAAGCATATTGATCATTCTGCTATAAAATATTTAATGAATAAACCTTTAACTAGCGGTAGAGTGACTAGGTGGTTGCTTTTATTACATGAATTCAACGTTACAATTATTGATAGACCAGGAAAATATAATGTTGTAACTGATTGTATTTCTAGATTAAATAATCCTTGTGAGGTAATTATTGTTGATGATGATTTCCCTAGCGAACATATTTTTTCTATGTCAGCAAGATCCCCATGGTTTGTTGACATATCTAACTATTTAGTCACCGAAAAAACACCACCTCACTTATCCGCTTGTGAAAAGTGGAATATCATTTAGAAATGTGTTTCATATTCTTGGATACATGGAGACCTCTTTTACACTAGACCAGATCTTGTTATTCGTAGATGTGTGAGAGAGGAAGAAATGTTTGATATCTTAAAATATGCCCATGATGAACCTTACGGTGACCACTTCGCTGATAAATAAACTACATATAAAATTTTACGCACTGGCTATTTTTGGCCTTCTTTGTTTAAGGATGCCAAGCAATATGTTAGGCATTGTGATAGTTGTCAACGGATGGGTCAACCTGTTCAAGCCAATGAAATGCCTTTATGTCCTCAAGTTATGATTGAGCCCTTTGAAAAATGGGCTATTGATTTCGTAGGACCCATAAACCCCACATCTTTAAATAAAAAGCATATCTTGGTTTGTACTGATTTTGTTACTAAATGGGTAGAGGCTAAAATTGTTTCTTTTGCTACTTTGAAAGTTGTTGTTGATTTTCTATTTAGTGAATTTTTTTTCTAGATTTGGTGTTCCTAGAGAAATTGTTTCTGACAATGGACCACAGTTTGTTTCTAAATTGGTACAGGAAGTCATGAATCAATATAAGATTCAACACAAGAAATCTACATTGTACCACCCACAAGCAAATGGCCAGGTGGAATCTACAAACAAGGTGATAGAATCCATCCTCACCAAAATAGTAAACATGTATAGGAAGGATTGGGCCAGCCGATTTCCTAAAGCCTTATGGACTTATCGAACCACATGGAGGAATAGCACAGGGCATACACCATATGAGTTGGTGTACGGAAAACAAGTCCTTTTGTCGATTGAATTTTAGATAAAGACTTTTAGAACTGTAGTTCAATTGGGTTTTAGATCTCTCGGAAGCACAGAAGCAACGTCTATTGTAGCTAAATGAGTTGGATTATTACATCATACCGACACATGTCTGAAGATCAAGGAACGTGGTAGCAGATTGCCTAGAAAACTGGGGATGTGGAAAATTTGGAAGCAACCTAGATATATCTGGCAAAGATATAAGTCAAATAGAAGGAATGAATAGCCTCATAGAAATCCTAAGAAAATATAGGGAAGAAGGACAAAATCCCCGATCGGGGTGTGGAGGGAAATGGAGGGCAGAGGTAAGAAGGACAAGACATATGGAAGGAAGGCAATCAATCTGTTGAAGGGAAACAGAAAATTTAAGATGGTAAGAGCAACCAGGAATGGAAAGGTGATGATGGAGGATAATAAATGGAAGGTAAGTGGGCACCTAGACCGAGACTTACACACGAAGGAAAGGGAGGCGGACAGCGAAGCAAGGCAAGTGGAGGGTACCTCGGTAATGAGGATAGGTAGGTGGGAGAGAAAGTTAAGGAAAAAGGTGGCAAGAGTGAAGGGTAATTGCATGCAGGCAGCGAAGGAGGAACGATCAGATGGAGCTAGTGAATGCCGAGAGCTGGGGCACGATGACCAGCAAACGGCCTTCGTAAGCAACACCTGGTATGTACTTACAACCTCCCCCTGTGTCGATAGGGTAACAATGCCATGGAATTTGAGAAGAATTTGGAATTTAAGGAGAAAAGTAATGAATACTCTAGAAAAATGTTGGCTTTGTGTTACTGGTCTCCCAGTCAAGAGATTGAATGGAAAATCTAAAGTATTCAAGGATAATTGTCTGTTAACCCGAAATGGGTTCAAACTAATAGCTTTTCGAGAAGGGTGGGAAGGAAAATTCAAACCCCATAAGACAGTTGCTTGGTCCTAGGGAAGAACAAGATTGTCGAGCCATATAGATGTTAAAAGTAGCGATATTTTAAGCGTCTCCCTCTGTAATTGCCTGAGGATAATCTCATGGTATAAAGGGATGGTTATCCTGCTGGGGTGGGTGGGGAAAAAAGGGCATTGTAAGAGGCATGGGGGGGAAACGTAACCTAGAGAAAAATCTAGACTGCCTGCCTATAGGAACCGCCACAGAATTGAGAAGAAGAAAGGCCAGAAGGCCTCTACGAGATGTCGAGGGAGTTGCTACCCCTTGGACTGGGGAGGGGAGAAGGATAAACATTGGAACTGGCAAAATAGCCAACGGATGCCCATCCCGATGGCAGAATGGCAGACAAAGTTCAACTACCTAGAAGACGATAAAATCTCTAGCCCATTAAACCATGAGCATGGCGGGGGTTACCTGGGATCCTCAAGGGGAATGAGAAATAGAGGGGGCATAGAGCCGAGGATTGAGAATGTAACAGAGTGGTTTCAAACTGATAGTGATGGGAAGAATGCGGGAAAAATTGGAAGAGAAAAGGCCAAAACACAAACCATAAAACAAAGTAAGAATACTAAGGTCAAACTTATTCTTGATTTTAATGTTTTACTATTGGTTCACATTACAAGTAGTATAAAACTCAGTGTTCATCAGGCCCTAACGCACCGAAACTTGAATCAAGCAAGGGCACAGGAGTGCAGGGACTGGAAGAATAGAGAGCAGAAAAATATGGTAAAGGAAGGTAGACAACAGGGATGAAAAGGGAGTAGAAGAACAGGGAAAAAGATTGATCATAAAATGAAAGGCCCGGAGACTTCAGTAAGAAAACCACCGAGGAAAATGGGTATAAAAATAGGACAGGAAAGTATGCAGAATCTAATCAATGCCTACTCTGTAGGAACACCGGATGAAGTAAAAGAAGCCATAGCCGAATGGGAAAGGGAGCTAAATGCCAATATAGAAAACGAAGAAATTCATGCAGCAGAATGGGAGCCTATAATTCAGGATCCAGGCCATACCCGAGGTCGCCAAACATTGTTTAGGCAGACCATCCATCAATATTAGGTAATGAAATACCTTTTGGTTAAAGCAATGACAACTTACAAGGATAGATAAGAGCCCGAAGTGGACATACAAGCAGAACCAAGCCTAAAAGATCTCTAGAAGGAGATCCGGTCAGCTCAAATGCAGCAATATCATAACAATCTTTGCCTGAAGAGAATGGAATAGCAGCTCTAGACACTGGTATAGAGTGAAGCACTTGGGTCAAGTACGAAAGGCCCGGCTCTAGTAGATTCCTCAGATGAATGAAGCAGAAGTCCAGCTAGTAAAAAAAAATTATTATGTCGATTAACATTTACTTTTTAAGTATGAAACATATAGTAGATAAAGTAGCAAATGCAGCCTGGATGATAATAATTAACTGTTTAAATTTTGGACAGCTTTTGATGTGGATAGGTGGCCAACAGACCTGGTTTCCTGCAGGTAGGTTGAGGCCACCAACAGTATTTTGAAAACCATATTTGACTATCTGTTTATGAAAAATTAATAGAAAAGGGAGTACCACTAAGCTTACACAAAAAAAAAAATGCAATCTGCCCACTATGTAATTAAAAAGAAATAATATAACAATAATTGGTATTCGACATAGACCCATAAGAATAATCATGAGAAAGTATAAATATGTGTGCATCATTGCATTGGATGTGTTTGGATTATATTGTATTTGATGGTGTTACCCTACCTTAAGGGTTCTTCTCTCTACATTGTTATGTTTCTAATGGTGAATGTTTAGCTAGCTTTGGTGTTTAAGGGATTATTTTGGAAGTTTTATGATGGATTGTCTTTCATATCTTTGAAGTTTTACTACAATAAATGCTCAAAAACAACATAGTAAAATAGTACTTTGATGCATGTAGTGATAAAGGTTAAAGACCTTAATCAACAATGGTAATGGGTTTTCATAAGGGCTTTTCTATCATGTTCCATAAATAGTGTATATCCACATAGGTCGAACACCTTAAGGCAACTCACGCAAATAGATCAAATATTAGTCATCAATATATTACAAGGTTAAAACTCTCATAGAAACAGTCCATGGCCCTAACCATTGTGGCCACTTGAGGTAATGTATTAATGCAAAAGGAAAATTATTTACATATGAATGTGACAATCAATCAGTAGCATATGATCCTCCATTCTCTTTAAATAGGGATCATGGACCAATTGGGTGTTAAGCCAAGGATTGATAGGACAATTAGTATGAAGAAGAAAGTGAATTGTGAAATTATTTTATGTGTAGAGCATAATCATGACTATTATATTGGATAATTTTGATGCATACTAAAGAAACACACTAAATAAACACACTTTTCCTAAAGACACATTGGACCAAGTTGATATTAACCAACAAGTCTCTAAATATCTTGACAATTTTGCTCAAAACACCTTTGTAACCAAACTTTAGTTTTCCTTCCAATAACCAAAGCCATCTCTCCCTTTAGTATTTAATTAAAGTAGTGAGATAACTATTGAAAATAAATAACTTGTCTATTAAATTTGAAAAAGTGAAAGATATTATAGTTAAAAGAGATCTACATTTGTCTTTATTCTTTTTTTCATTTTTTTTTAACAATAACTAGGAGATTTATATTGATATAAAAAAGTGAAGCAAAAATGCATAGAGAGTACAATCAAAAGTGTTTCGAAGAGGTATAATTGTAGCAATATTCATTACAATTTATGAAACTATAGTCTAGCCTAATAATGTCACAAAGGAAAAAATAACCAGTGTTTTTGAGAGTTCTATATTCTACAAAATAAACCAGATAATCTAATAACTTTACAAAACATAAAAGACTAAAAGAAGGCATATCTACTCATTGCTTCATCTAATGTTGCATTGATATATTTCCTACTCAATTTCCATTACATCATCATGTTAATGCATTGTTTCTACATTATTCAACTTGCCACAATTTGAGATCACATATTGGGCCTAGTTTGATGCCCCTAAATGATTTCCCTTGCTCATGTTAATTACCATCATCTGGAGCATATTGCATTTCACTTCTAGGACTACTACATAATTTTTTTGTTATACAAGTGTGCCCATAATTGTGTCACCCTAGTGACTACTTGTTCCCATTCTTGTGAGTCTTTGTAGTTGCTATGAAAATTGATGTCCCGTTGGTATGAAAGGTTTCTTCATGATTTCTCAAAACCCTCCTAATATCCTTCAAGTCATGATAATCCATTTAAGAGAGTAATAAAGAGAACACTAGTTCACCTACAAAAATACCACAAAATGCGCCATGCTTAGGCTCAATAGATAGAAAAGCTCAAAAGAGAGAAAAGAGGATTCAAAATAACCAAATTAAAGATATTTGGAAGCATTCACTAAAGGCCCATAGAATAAAATTCCTCTTGAAATAAAAGTACACAAAATTGTTATGAAGCACAATGAAACAAACACCCCTTTATACTAGGAAACCAAATATAAGCCCATGCCTTTCTAGTACCAAGAACTCTTCACAACTACACCACTTTGATGTGCCAATGCAGGGAAAGACAAAAAATGAACCAAAATTATGTCAATAGAACTTCCCAACAAATATCAAAACTTAGTAGTTTAGATCCTCCCTACCCCAATTATGAGAGAAGTGGGTTCACAATAATTACGAAGCAATAAACCAAGAAGAGATACCCCCCAAAAAAAGGCATACCTTTCCAAGGAGCTTGTTAACCATAGCTTCTTCATTTGCATTACCAAAGGCTTAATCCCGCAATGATTAACAAACTTGCAAATAAATAGTTGTGATCACATGACCTAAGATTCGCATCTCTTCTCATAATTGACTCTGTGATATGGTCTAGTGACTACACGTTGAGCCATGTGATTCCTTAAATTTTTGATACATGACTTAAACCTCTTATTGATGTACTATGGAATGGGTAGATCAATTTGACTTCCATTCATGCTAATATCCCTCTCTTAAGAGAGTGGCTTTATTAGCAAAATTGCCTACAACTTGATTGTGCTCTCAAACTACCAGAGAGAAACTAATACTAGTAAATTTAAGCATCTCTTTTTTTTCCCAACCTAGCGCTAAATCTAGAGTATGGTCAGCGATGACATTCTTAGTAAGCACTTTGGGTATGATGAGCTTCAAAACTCTGATCATGATCAAGGATTGAATATTAACTTTGATAAATCACCTTAACCTTGCATTAAGATGTTAAGATGTAAATTTTTAGCAAAACCAAACCCCTCAACAAACATTAATTATCTTGTTTTTCCATGGCTTATAATAGCCCCCAACCCCCACCCGAATTCCCACACCTTTGACTCCACCCAAAGTCCCACACCTCCGACTCAAATACTTTTATTTATATTCTTGTTAAAATCTCCCTACCAAAAATGAATAGTAATGTTAATTTGAAGAGCAAAAACACTAAGAAGTATGGGAGAAATTAATACCCAAATATATGATGGCATAACATACCCCTCTCTCAAAACTTACACATGAATGCCTAAACAAATTGTGAAAAGGGTTTAACATCACACTTTTCTCTGGGCTATCTTAACACTAGATCACTTCAAAATTTGTTTGTTTGACACTTGACTATTGTTATAATTGGTTTCTATATAGAATTTGTTTGACACTTCACTATTGTTATAATTGGTTTCTATATAGAGCTTAAGCCCCTATCATGGCTGCCCACGTTTGAGATTTCAAACCTGATCTTTATTTTCAACTTATGATCTACTTCAAACATATCACTTTGAAGGCTGGTGTGTATGGTAATGATGTCTGCATACACTTGCAAACATCTCATTGGCATGTCATTTAACGCAGCGTACCATTACTTCTCTGCAATTTGGTTACATGCATACTTTTAGCACTTGTTCTCATGGTGTTTTCTTGATGTTAGTGGCATAAAAATCTCGTGATCAGGTTAAATAACCACTGTTAGAGGACACGTGTACAAGTGTGATACTTCTTTGTTGAAATTTTAGTTGAATGGGGGTGGTGAATGTCTTTATATGTCTCCTGAGCTCTATTGAATGCATGGATATTATGAGTCCCGTGATACTATATGTTGGGGTGGAAGGGCCTAGATGTTGATATATCATTCCTTTCCTATGCATTGTAACTACATCAATTCATTGTTGTGCACATACTCCCGTCTCTCTAGCTAGTATCTATTACTTAATTTAAATATAGTAATGTTGCAATTTAATAAATTAATTATGGATTTTTGAATATATATATATATATATTAATTTTATAAAATATATTATATGGTTAATATATCTTTAAATTATAATTATTTTATATTTAATTTTAATTTTAAATGATTGAATTTAAAATTAATAATTTAAATTATTAAATTTGAAAAAGTATTTTTATAAATATTAAAAAATTAAGATATAAAGTATTTAATTATTATATATAATACATGTTTACTGATATTTCTAATGAATGATGTAAAAGTTAAAAAATGAAAAGAATAGGAGTTTCATTCCTCTCGATACTAGGTAGATTCATATTTAAAATGGATCTACGGTGGTCCTTATTTTTTCAAATTATATGAGTAATTTAAATAGTTGATTTTTTAACCTTTTATGAAAAATAAATTATGTTTAGAAAGTAGAAAAAAAAAAAAAAAAAAATCTTTATCCCTTGGAATATAATGTGTAAATTATATGAGTAGTTTGAATATTTGATTTTTAGATTTTTTTTATGATTTTATTTTCTAATTAGTTTTCAACAATTAGTTATTAGTTTTCTAATTAATTTTTTCCAAAATTTGATTAGATGTTTTTCAATTAAATTGAGTTAAAATATATCTTTATACTAAATAATTATTGTAAAGTTAATAATTACCTTTAAAATGGTTGATAACATAATGCTTTCATAAGACAATTTTTCTCTTAATTTTCTAGAAAGACTATATGGATTTACTTAATGCATAATTAAGAACAAGAGTTAAATGTGCTAAGCAAACTCGAAAAAACTTTATTACTAAAAATATTTAATTTACTAAAAACTGCAAAATAATAATTAACCATATACCAAAATCTTTATTTTTCTTATTAATATAAAGCAAATAATAATTATTTTCAACAACCATTATCTACATGGCAAGAGAGTTATCTACATGGAATTGTATTATGCAAAGGCTATTGTGTTAAATATTATAACTTGCACTAGTAAAATCTAAACTAATAATAGTATAGAAATAAATAAATGGCTAAAATCATACCTTAACAAAAATTAATAATATATTGAAAATAATTATAAATAAATAAATAAAATAATTATATATTTATTATAATAAATATATTTTTATAGTATTTACATTCACATTGCTTTTTAATATTTCAATAAAATTCAAAATTATTATAGTTGTTTAGATATTATTATATTGGTGGTGATAGTCCTATATTATTTAAATTCAAAATATTTTTGTATAATAATAAGATTTAAAATTTTGTTCGTTTGGGATAGTTCAATTGGCAATGGTTGTGGAAATGAAGTCTTACTGAATCGGAAGTCTTGGGTTCAAATCTTGTGCTATCCCCTCGATTGGGTGAGAAGTTGGACATGATGAAGATGTAGTCCTACCAAGCTTACAAAAAAAATCGTTTAATTGCGTAGATCTTGTTATATTTGTGAGATGGTGTATATAGCAATTCATTTAATCTTATTGATTTAACTTTCCAAAGCATAAACCATTCTCATAATTCATAGCGCTTCCTAGGGTTTGGTGCGGTCTGGATTGGAGGAGTGTACCATTTACAGTGCATCTGCGAGAAGATTAAAGCTATAAAATTGTTGTTAAATTAATTGTAACGTCTGTCTTTTTAGAATTTAAATGAATTCAATGGAATTCTTGATAGATGTAGAATGACTTGACACCAGTACTTTTCATTACAGAGTAGAGGGTGAGGTGTACTTTTTATTAATTACATATGTGCACAAGTAATGATGCCAAAATAAGAGTTATAAGAATTCAATCAATCACATTTTAAATAAATAAATTTAAATATTATGAAAAAATAATAAAATTTAACTATTAATGTTAAACTATGGAGGGCCTATAAATTTTTTGGTCAAACACAATTAATAGCTAGTCATTGCAAAATTGAATTTATACACTTGCCTGCAACAAGTATAATAAGTAGTGTTATTAAGTTGAATGTTTTAAGTTTGTTATGTTTATGGATATGTCTATTTCAGAATAGAGCTTCTAGAATTTTAATTTAATTATCAATACTTATTATGTGGACTATAAAGATTTAACCTCCATAAAACATTTTAGAATATTTTTAGTAACACTTTTACTAATGTGCTTGATATACGTCGATAGGCGCATATGAAACACATCTACAACCACATTTACCAATGTGCTTGATATATGTCAATAGGAATATATCCACCACCCACCACATTTATAATTGTTAGGTGTATTTGGTTAAAGGCTAACTATTTCTCATTATTAATAATTATATAAATAATAATAGCCATATTATTTTTTATTTATATATTTATACTTTTTATGTTAACATTATTTTGTATAATATCACTTCGTTCATAAAATTTTGTTAAAATTAATAGTTATATTTAAAATTATAATATAATTTACATATAACAGAATAATAACATTTAGTCATTACTAATATTATGTATTTATCTCCCCGATGGGGGTGACGAGCCGGGCAAGTGAGTTACACGTGGGAAATAATGATTAACACGGTCGTTGGTGTGGGGACCACCCTCCCTGTCCTCTCATGGCATTTTTTTGTATGGGAAGCGTGATTGAAATTTGTATGAATTGCCCATCAACCTTGAGGAGAGTGGGAGGGGGCGATCGTCGAAGGTTTATGGAGGATGGTGTCCTTCTCTAGCAAGTAGGTTGGGCGTGGTAGTAGTTTGAAGAGCATAGTTTGAGTTTTGGGCACGGGAGTAGGAAGTGCAATGGGCACCTTGTCTGGGAAAGGTGGCGATTCCGTCGTCGACATCCCCTCCCCAGCTTTTGGGCTAGTAATTTGGTCGATTTCCTTTTTGGTGTGTGGTCTTTTGTTTTTTCGAGCAAGAGAGGATTTGGGTATTTGGTTATGAAGCCCATTCGAAGGTCCTATTGTGGGTGGGTGGGTTCTCCTCTGCGTCTACATGGAAATTGGCTTGCCTTCCTCAGTAGTTCTTCCTTAGGCTTTGCATGGTTAAGTGGCTTTTGTGGCGAAGGTGTGTTTGCTTTCAAGTGGTCTGGTCTGTGGATGTGTTGCAAAGGGTCGAGGATGGAGAATTGACGGTCCAGTTCCCTGTTTCCATTTGGAAATTTTGGTTCCCCGTTCTTCTCTTTGTCTGGTTGTTTGTGGTCTTGCTGGCGTGGGTGGGGAAACTCTCTGCGGTTAAAATTTGTAGTCTGTGTTGAATTCTGTTAGTTCACTTTGTCTCTTCTCAGTGATGTAGGTTATGTTATAATGCACCTGGTACGATGTATACTCCTCTTCCCTGTCGAAGCGCAGTGACTAGTCAGGGGGACGGGAATCTCATATTCAGGTGGCAGTAGCGACCACTAGCTCCGTTCAGGGTGGTAGAATTATTGATCGTTCGGATCAGGTGGTTTCTCGAGCTCACAATGGTCATGGTGCCTGGCCGTGGGGGTAGCACCTTATGGACCCAACAGTGGAGTGGAGCGACGCATCATGGAGGCACAGGTAGATTGGGGAAGGTGAGTCGTTTGGGGCATGGACAGAGAAAGGAACATCAATGTTGTTTGGAAAATTGTCGGGATTTGATTTAGATGGTATTGGAACGCCTAGAAACCTTGAAGCGGGTGCAGTGGGAAGATCATGCAGAGCTCATTGCCATGTTGAACAAGATGCATTACTTCCAGTGTCATGTCTAAGAGTGGGTCGTGGTGGTTTGGCAAGGCCATAATCTGTTATCCGAGAAGGTTGAGAAGCTAAAGTCATGGATGGCCCACTTCGAAGAGCATGTCCAATGTTCCTTCCACCCTCCTCCTCCTCTAGGGATAGCTTTGGACAACCCTGCTTCTATTACTTCAAATGACAAGCATGGTTATAGGTGTTTTACTTGTTTTATGTGTTTTTTGGTGTTTTTGGCCTCCTAAGTTGTGGACTATGTTTTTAGCTGTATTTTTGCTTCTTTTCCATATGTTGATCACGGTAGTCAACAAACCTGGTTGGGGTGAGACTACATCCATTTTTCTACTGTTGTATATTACTTGGAGTATATTAAAAATATTAACTATATATTATGCTATTACTTCAAAATAAAATACAATAATATAAATAATAATATATATAAGAATATTTTATATAATAATATATTATTTAATAATATAATATGTAATAATAATATGTAATAATAATATATTATAAAATTTAAACCCTAGGGTTTACTATTAAAAACACTAGCGCTTAAACTCTCATATGTTAAACCCTAGGGTTTATTAATTTGTGAGGTTTATTAATCCCTTTTGTTTTAAATATTGATCCCAAGTTATTTTTTTTTTCTAAGTAAGGCTAATTCTATTACTGGAAAAAAAATATTGTACACTGAGGCCGTAGCCTTTGCAAATCCATGCCTGAGAGTTGGCAAAATCAGCAGAAGATAGAGTCCAGACTACCCAAAAAGGGAAACTAGCCCAAATCAAAAAACGAGTGCATAGTTAACTTGTTGCCCACGTAGGGGAAACCAACAATTGCGCATAATTGTTTAGCAGTTTTTCCAAAAAATGAACAGAAAATATCCAGGGAACCTGAAACTATCATATTTTCCTAAACCCCATTAACAAGTCTAAAAAGCCACATAATTTGAGTGAAAAACCTGTAAAGAAGCAAACACGTGGCATGCATAGGGCAGACCAAGTGGCGAACACGTGTCTAGCAGAATGGCTGACTAGGGGCGATGTGGAGGCGACGAGTGTTCCTCCACAATGAAGCACCTGTATTCCTCCATGTCGACAGCTGCCTGGTTGAATGCTTCCATGTCATCAGGTTGCTACGTTGGTTGTTCTTCCTCAACGTAGCAGCCATAAGGTTCCGCCTCTTCATCAACTTTCTAGTCTGATTCCTTCTCTGGTTGTCGCTTTCCCTTCTCAGTATGTTGCATCCGAGCTCCTTGGGTGCTCATCTGAGCCATGTCCAAAGTTGTGTTGTTGTGGCTACCACCAACAGTGACCGGCTTCTTAATTATACTGTCTTGGCCAGCACCAGCAACTGTCTATCCCGCAATTGCAGATTCAGTCTCATGAAAGCTAATGGAGAAAGTGGCTATAATGAGGGGCCTATTCATGGAAAAACGGAAGGTGAATTGGGCGGTTTGGAGATTCATTTGAGTATTTGAGGGAGATGCCCTAGGGGGCAAAGCAGGAATTGAAGGATTACCGTTGAAAGGCGAGGTAGGGGGCGTCGGATGGTGGTTGTGAGGCTAAGAGCGGCCTCTACCTCTGCCACTGCGGCTGTTTGGGTAGACCCCTGTAAATTGTAAGGCCAGAGAGGATGTGGTCTCCGAAACCGGGGAAGGTGGTGGATGAACCAGGCTGCCCCTACTTCCGCCCTGACGACTGCGCATGTGGTGATGAGTTCTCGTCATGATGGCTGTAGAAATTTCTGAATTTCTTCCTGAGTTGGGTTCAGGGTAAAGCACAGGCTCAAGGAGATTATCGTGCGTCTCTGAGAAGGGACCGGCTACGGAGGTCGAAGGGAAGATGTAATGGCAATCCAGGCTCTGGGAGAAGTGAATTTCGAGGCCGAATTCAATACAGCAGAGGAGATGGCAACGCCTCTCGGTGGAAGTGCAATGGCTTGGAGCAGTAGCAGCTTGAGGACAGTAGCTTTGCAGCGGCAGAGGATGGTGAACAGGTTCAGTGGAAATAGCATCGTCGATATTCATTTTCACACGGAGCCAAGGTTGGTGGTTGCAGTGCTATTGGAGACAGCGTCCCCTTAAGTGCCATTTATGGCTGTGATTAATTGCTTGCTTAGACCAGTGTGCCAGATTACGGAAGGCCATGTGGTTTGGCCACATGCCATTCCATTCTACTGCCACCGCTTTGTTCCCTCTGAGCACCCGCATCCAGGGGAAGTGTTTCCTCTTGCACCAGGTCAGTGCATGCTTGTAATTGAGCTTAGTCATGTAAAATGTTGATTGTTCCAGATTGAAGGACCTGATCATGTTCAACTCCAATGTTTGCCAAAAGATCGGCCACCTTGTTGTTTTCTCTTTTGACATGAGTGAAAGTGGTAGCTCTGTTGTTTGTCATCCATTGCTCTATTAGTTCTAGCCTAGCTGCTAGTCTCCAACTAGTAGCGACTCTCGTAGCTGCAGTTCCCAATTGAATTTGGGATACCATGTTTATCAAAATTTGGGAGTCCCCTTATATTATGATGGGATGAAAATTGTGTTGATGTGCTAAGTTCATACCTTGCCACAATCCTTCCAGTTCTGCAGAGTTATTCGTGTCCCATCCTATTGAGCCATAGTATATTAGCAATGGTCAGCCATCTTGATCTCTGAAAATACCACCGTGTCCAGCTTTGCCTGGGTTTCTTTTGAGGCCCGATCAAAATTTAGTTTGATCACATTTGTTGGAGGGGGGTTCCAATGTGATGGCTGCTTAGTGATAATGCTTGCTTTGTTGGGATCGATTTGAACCTGTGGGAGCTTTAATTTCCAGTTGTTCCATATACTTTGTTCATGTGCTTGAGTGGGAATGTCCTCAACACTCCACTTTTTGAGAGCTAGAGTTTCTTGAATATTCTGACATAAATTGGCCCATATGATCTCTAGAGTAGTGCCTTGATTTTTAAAAATTCATGTGTTTTTTTCCTTCCATATTGTCCAGAAAAGGAATCCCAGGAGAATTGTCCATAGCGCATTTAGAAGTTTGCTTTTATATGGCACAGGGGGCCAATTACGGATGGTGCTTTTGATATCCCCTAAGATTCTGCATGGTCTCTGACATCTGAAGGTGAGTTTTTCCCATAATTGATTGGCCATGTAGCAGGAGTCCATGAGATGTTGAATAGATTCTCTTTGTCTCTAAAAATTGGGAAAATAAGAGGGTCCCTGGAATCCTCTTTTGATTAAATTATCCCAAGTGATAATTCGTTGATGATAGAGTAGCCAAGTAAAGGTAGATATTTTAGGCCAAATTCCTGTAGTCTAGAGACGAGTCCAAGCCAGATCAACTAGTTCCTGTGTATGGAGAATCAGCTTATAAGCTTCTTTTGTTGTATAAGTTCCCCTTGGGGTATAGCCCCATATAAAAATATCCTTTCCATTAGTATGTCTGATTTTCCTGCTGGTCAGTTCTTTGTGTAACTCCGAGTTATAGGCTTCAGTTTCATGTTGTATTATCTGTTCAATAGGTTTCCATTGTCTAAAGCCTTGATTGGTACTTTGAGTCCAGTGGTTTGCTACATGATCAGTGGGGTTGATGTTGTTTCCATCCATAGGGGGAAGGATTCCTACCATTTTTGGTCTCTGTTGCCATGAATCCATCCAAAACCGTGCAGATTGTCCATCGCGTATTTCCTAGAAGCTATGCTTTTGTATTAGCTCTCTATGTTGTTTTGTTGCGTTCCAAATTAGAGATCCTGTGTCTGTAGTGGTGATTCTTATTAATTCTTCCTGCAAACGATTGTCTGCATATTTTGCAGTCCAAATTTGTGCCCATGGCTTCTATGGCCTTGAAACCCACTGCCACCATATTCGTGCTCCCATTAATGTGTTATTGTGTTGTCGGTCTCACAATCCTAGTCCCCCCTGCTTTTTTGGTGTGCAGACAGTCTCCCATTTAACTAACGCCCATTTATGGTTTTTCCCTGTGGAGCCCCATAAAAAGTTGCGTTGCAGATTTTTGATCTTTTTGAGAGCCCATTTCGTAGCTGCAAGTACTGAGAAGAGATAGAGAGGCATGGATTGTAAAATTGCCTTTATCAAAACTAGCCTGCTTCCCATGTTGAGAGTTCTGTAGGTCTAGGACGATAGGCGACTTTCAAGTTTCTCAAAGAGTTGTTGCCAAGAGGCATGCTTTAAGGCTGAATCTATCAGTGGAGTGCCCAAATATTTGGAAGGAAGATTATCTTGAGAGAATCCTGTGATTCAAGCAAATATTCTTTGAGTGGCTAGAGGAGTGTGGAAAAAGAAAATTTGAGATTTGGTAGTGTTAATATTGGTTCTTGATGCCCTTGAAAAGGTTTCTAGCAGAGCTTTGAAGGTGCGGGCTTCACTGACAGAAGCGTGATTGAATAACAGATTATCATCAACAAATTGTTGATGTGTTATCGCAGAGGTTCCATGGGCGGAGATGCCTCTAAGGTCGTGAGATTGAACAGAATTCTTTATAAGGCGACCCAGACCTTCTGCCATAATAATAAAGAGGAAGGGGGATAAAGGGTCACGTTGATGGATTCCTCTAAAAGGGGAGTAGGGTTTGGAGGGGATTCCATTAACAAGAATGGAGCAGAAAAGGGAGGATATGAGACTCATTAGCCATCGAACCCATGTCGGGCTGAAGCCATAGGTAGTTAGCATGTGTTTTATGTAGGACCACCTAATTCTGTCAAATGCTTTAGAAAGATCGATTTTAAGAAGCATACCTGCCTGTTTGTTGCTCTTTAAGGAGTGAATGATTTCATGAGTCAAAATGATGCCATCCAAGATTTGACGTCCTTCAACATAGCCAGATTGTTCTAGAGAAATGAGAAGAGGAAGAAGCGGTTTGAGGCGATTGGCGATGACTTTCGAAATGATTTTGTATATGACATTGCACAAAGCAATAGGCCTGAACTTCTCTGGAGTACTCGGCTGAGCTTCTTTGGGGATGAGAGTTATGAATGTCGCATTGAGAGATGGAAATAGCCAACACATAGCTCGAGATTCTTCTACCACATTCCAGACTTCCTCTTTGATTAAATCCCAAAAGTGATAGTAGAAGTTAGAGGTGTAGCCATCAGGTCCTGGAGCTTTCCCATCTTTCAGTTGATCTGAGGCCGTTTCTACTTCCATCAAAGTGACCGGTCACAACAAGAGCTGATTGTGCTCCTCTTATATAATTTTGGGAATATGTTGGAGTATTTCTTTTATTGCTGGTTGTCTATCTGTAGGTGGCTCTTGATGTACTGTTTTGAAGTGATTAGTGAGCTCTTTCTCAATATCTTCCTATTTCTCCATTTTGTCTCCCTGCGGATTTTAAATATGCGAGATGGTGTTATTCATTCTTCTTTGAATAGTTGTGCGGTGAAAGAATTTGGTGTTACTTTCCCCTACTTTTAGCCATTTGATTCTTGACTTTTGTTTCCAGAGCATTTCCTCTTGTTTTCTTCTTTCTTCCAATTTTGTGAGAAGAGCTTTTTGTTGACTTGCTAAGTTTTCCATTATGCCTCCTGTAATGATCTTCTGCTGTAACTCTGTCATACTTTGCTCGAGCACTTTTTGATCTTGAAAGATATTAGCAAATGTGGTGTGATTCCAGGTCTTGATTTGCCGTTTGATATGCTTCAACCTCTGTTGGAATTTATACATATTTGATCCGCCATTGGGAATAAATCTCTCCCACGCTGAATTGACCATATTTTTGAACTTAGGGTGAGTGAGCCAAAAAGTTTCAAATTTAAAGGGTTTCTTGCTTGAATTTCCAAGATCCTTCCATTGTAGGGAAATAGGTCAGTGATCCGAGCCAGAAATGGGGAGTATTGAGGCGCTGATATCACCTCCTAGATGAACAGAGTTGTTTGAGATAAGATATCTATCCAACCTGGATGAGATTTGTTGAGAGCCCGTCCTTTTATTATTCCATGTGAAAGTACCATTATCAAATGGTAAATCAATTAGCCAATTTTTTTGAATGTATTCTTTGAAGCTGCTGCTTTCACTGTCCAGCTTCCTTCTGCCTCCTTGTTTTTCCTCCAGCAGAGTGACCATATTTAAGCCACCACCTGTTATCTAGAGTGGATGTTTTCTTGTAGAATTAAGAATTTCCAGTGATTTTAGCAGCGTATTCTTTTGCATAGTATCTTGGGGGAAGTATACATTTGTCAGGTGACCATGTATATTAGTTCCAATGAGGTGGAAAGTGGCTTGGATAAAGTGATGAGAAGCATGGAAGTCTGTAAGGGATATGTGCTGCATATTCCAGGCTATAGCAAGCCCCCCCGAAGCTCCTGTTGCATCTACCGTAACAGTCTAGCATCCCGACCAGGCTTTGGATAAAATGGCAGCTAATGTGCTAGTGTTACATTTTGTTTCCTGCATAAATAAAATATGTGGTCTTTCTTGCTGAATCATGTTCTTTATCATCCTATATTTCCCGGGACTATTAAGTCCTTGAATGTTCCATGAGATGAGCTTCATGGTTGACTAGTAGGTAAGGATCTGTAGTATTTAGTCAGCTTGGAGCACCTTCCAGACTCCACTAGCATTTCCCCAATGAGGATGGTGTGTTGCAGATCTATCTTTCTGCCTCTTTTCTTCCCGTCTTTGGTAATGTGTTTCCCATCCCATCTTCTTCCTTGTTGTATGCCCAGTGTGTTGTGCTGATGCACTCTTGAGAGTACTACTTCCAGATTTTCAAGTTGTCTTTCCGGTATTTTTTCAAACTCTTTACTTTTGCATGCTTGTTCTAAACTGAAAATGTCTAGGTCCCCTAGATCAAAGCTTTCAGGTTCTTCTTCCATTATACTTTGTTGACTGCTTTCATTCATATGGTGTGTTGCATTAAGAGGTTCTGTCAACAGGTTATCAATGTCCATTCCTTTTGCAGACCAGAGGGCTTTATTTTGATCTTGAAGGAGAGTGGGTTGCAAGGTTGTTGGTTACGGATCAGGGTTATTTGTTGATAATGGTTGACTGGCCTCATGAGGGTTAGGTATAACTAAAGGTTCGGTGGATGGTACAGAGGTTGTCTTAGCTATCTTAGAAGGATCTGAATCAGGCATATCTAGGTTTGACAGAATGCTAAAACTATTGCTGGAGGATGGAGCATCATAGGATGGTATTACATTTTTTGGTGCTGTAGGGGGTTTTTTATTATGCTTCTTTCTACTTGCAACTTTGGTAAACCCTTCCACATCAGATTTTCCCCCATTATCTGTAGATTTAGGAGGGGCATTTAAGGGACAATCCTAGAATAGATGTCCATGGGCATGGCATTTCTTGCATCTAAAAGGCACATGTTCTAGTCTATGGGTTGAATCCATTCAAAGTCATCGTGAAGGAGACTTACCGAATCTGTGAGTGCTTTTCCAAGTTTCGTATAAACGCAGATGCGAGCATATGAGGTGTACCCGCGAAGCTTTGTTTCCTTTGTAGTCTTTATGAATTCTCCTAACCCATTGCCAATAGCTTGAAGTGATTCTTCGTCCCAATATTCCAGCAGTAAGGAATACATGTGAATCCATACCGGTGCCCAACTGAAGTCTTCCTTGTCTATATTGAATCTTTCTATCCAGTCTCGTAGATATAGACCCACTGCATTGAAGAAATAGGGTCCTCCATCTAGAACGTGGTTTCTGTCTTCAATGCAGTTAAAGATGGCTGTGAAAAAACCTTTGGGGCCTAGCTGTAGGGTAACATGTCCCTTGAGCTTCCACTTTGAGGTTATCCAACCTTGCAGAGCTCTTTCGCTGGGCCAGTAGCCTATAAATTTACCTATCAATGTGTTGTCTTTCATATATTGTATCTGTGCATTGATTCTGTGATTGGGCAACTCAATCTTGGGTCGTTCCGTTGTAATGGGCTTGCAAGTGGAAGACGATGCCTTCTTTGGTTGTTCAGATGCTGCAGGGTTATTTTCCGTTTCATTATTCAGATCTGCCTATTCGTTCTGCTCCTGCTGCTGCGCAGGCTGTACCGCTAGTTGTTCTGCACTTCCATTTGTGGGCTTTTCATTTCCGTCTTCAAGTGTCCTGTCTCCATTGTTGCGCCCTGTGGGGGGAGGCCCTGTTGCCTCCCCCATCGGGATGTTCATTGGTGGTTCCTACCAAATACGTCGAACCCGCACTGCAGCAGTACTGCCTAAGCCTGAGAACCTGCTTGCTCTATCTCTGTGCCGTGTAAGGGTTTGTCAGAAACCCTTGTTCGCCATTTTCCTCTCAGCCCGCTCGCTTCGATGAGTATCAGTGACAATTTAATATCAATCCCAAGATATTAATAACCCCCTAAGAATTAATATTTTAGACCCAACCGATTAATAAACCGAAGGGATTAAATTATAAACCCAGGGAATTATTAATATTACAAACCGAAGCGACTAATAAACCCAAGGTTTTAATATTATAAACACAATGAATTAGTAAACCCAAAGGATAAATATTATAAACCTAAAGGATCAACAAACCCAAGGAATCAACATTAAAAACACATGGGATTAATAAACCCTAACAATTAACATTTTTAACCCAAAGGATTAATAAATCCTAGGAATTAATATTTTAAACTCAATGGATTAATAGACCCTAAGAATTATTAATATTATAAACCCAACCACATTAGTAAATGTGGTTGAAAAATGAATATAAACATTAATGATATAAGTCTAATATTAATCATAAATGAATATTAATATTGATAAATATATCATAATAAAAATAATAATAATATTAAAAAATAACTATTATAATAAAAATATTATTATTGCTATAACTCGTAATAAATATTAATAATTAATTACAATGTTAATAAATTATTATTATAGTGATTTTAAAATCATTATTATTACTAATTATTTTTTATTATTATTAATATTGTTTATTATTAAACGAAGCCTTTCGGTAAATTGAGAGAGGCCCTAGAAATTGAAAAAGGACCCAATAATTTGAATAGAGATGATGGTTGGAATATTAGTAGAAGTTGGGTCCTTGTATATATATATATATATATTGTTAACGTAGGTATTGGCATCTTTTTTATAGTATTTGTTGTTGATTTATTCTTCATTAGAGTTTATTTTCGTGATCCTTCATCTTTTTTATGTATTTTATCATCCTATTCGTTCTTAACTCCTTTTAATATTTTTGCTATTCATTTAATGGGCATGAGCCCCATATTTTATTGTTGACCTCGTTTTATTTATTGATTATTTTTTCTTTGGATATATATATATATATATATATATGCTTTTATTTATTTATTTTATTTTTATTTTTATTCATATATTTATTTATTTTGACTTGTGTATATTTTTGTTTTATTTTATTTATTTTTCCACTAATTATTTTTAATTTAATTTATTTTATTTTCATTAGTTATTTTATTTATCAAATGATCTTGTCTTAATTAGGGTCTTCACTTGTTTTTATAATTTTTGACTCCCCTTCTTTAAAGTTTGACTTTAATTATTTATTTATTTATTTTAAAAACTAGTTGTTTAATATAGTGGTTACTTATTAATATTTGTTTTTAATAAATTAATATCACAGTTTAAATATTACTTTTCAAAAACTCGTAATATTTGGTTTTAATAAATTAATTCAAATATTATTTTTCAAAAACTAGTAGTTACATATTAATATTTTAATAAATTAATAAACTAATATCATTATTTAAATATTATTTTTCAAGAACTAGTAATATTTGGTTTTAATAAATTAATTTAAATATTATTTTTCCAAAACTAATCATTTAATATAGTTGTTACCTATTAATATTTTTAATAAATTAATGAAATAATATCATTATTTAAATATTTTTTTCAAAAACTGGTCATTTAATATAGTCGTTACATGTCAATATTTTAATAAACTAATATCATTATTTAAATATTATGTTTCAAGAACTAGTAATATTTGGTTTTAATAAATTAATTTAAATTTTATTTTATCAAAAACTAGCCATTTAATATAGTTGTTACCTATTAATATTTAATAAATTAATGAAATAATGTCATTATTTAAATATTTTTTTCAAAAACTAGTCGTTTAATATAGTCGTTACTTAATAATATTTGTTTTTAATATATTAATAAATTAATATTATAACTTAAACATTATTGCTCAAATATCGCCATTACTTGAAATTATGTCTCTACATTGCTCTTTATTTAAGCCTTTGCCATGGTCTGCCTCTTCATCTGGTCCTAATGATGAACCACACTTGTTGGTTCGAAACACGTCGGCCAAAAAATTCTCTCATGTGATTTCTACCGAAAGACTTTATTTAATTCATTATGGATCACAAAAGCTTGAATACAGAAATTATTTATTATTATTAATCAATATTACTATTATTTTTTATTATTATTAATATAATTTATTATTTATTATTAATATTAATATTATTTATTATTATTAATTAATATTATTATTATCATTATGAGTAGTAGTTAATATTATTATTTTTATTGCTAATTAATTAAATCCAAAAGATTTATATTAAACCCAAGGATTAATATTATAAACTCTATGGTTCACTTGAGGTAGCTCAATTAGCAATGGCTATGGAAACTAAGTCTCACCGAATTGGAAGTCTTGGGTTCAAATCTTATGCTATCCCCCAATTAGGATGAGAAGTTGGACATGATGAAGATGTAGTTCTACCAAGCTTACAAATAAAAATATTATAAACCCTATAATTACTATTACACCCTAAGAATATGAACTCTTATATTAATAAACCCAAACAGTTGATATTATAAAATCATGGGAATAATAAACCCAAAGGATTAATACTAACAACCCAAAGGATTATAAACCCAAGTTAATAATATTTCACTCAAGGGATTAATATTATAAACCCAAAGTATATAAACCCTAAGTTAAATATTGTAAACCCTGGAATTATCATCGTTGACCATGGTTGATTTTCATATTGAGACAATCTTTGTGACAATACAACGTTGCACCATGGTTGACCATGACTGATTTTCATATGCAAAAAATCTTTGTCACAATGCAACGTTAGACCATGGTTGATTTTCATATTGAGAAAATATGTGTTACAATGTGACGTTGGACCAGGATTATAAACCAAGGGGATTTATATTAGGCCCAATAATTGATATTATAAACTTTATACTAAAAACCCAAGGGATTAATACTAAAAACCTAAGGGAATAATATTAAACCCAAGGGATAAATATTATAAACCCAAGGTATATAAACCCTAAGATAAATATTATAAACCCTAAAATAAACATGGTTTACCATGGCTGATTTTCATATTAAGACAATATTTTCCACAATGTGACGTTGGACCATGGTTGACCATGGTTGACCATGGTTGACTATGGATGATTTTCATATTGAAACCATCTTTGTCATAATGCAACATTGGACCATGGTTGACAATGTTTGTTTTTCATATTGAGATAATCTTTGTCACAATGTGACATTAGAACATGGTTGACCATGGAATATGAGCCCTAGGAATATGCACCCTTAGAATAATAAACCCAAGGGATTAATACTAAAAACTCAAGGGAATAATATTAAACCCAAGGTATATAAACTCTAAGATAAATATTGTAAACCCTAGAATTATCACGATTGATAATGGTTTACCACGGTTGATTTTCATATTGAGAAAATATTTGTGACAACGCAACATTGCACCATGGTTGACCATGATTGATTTCCATATGCAAAAAATATTTGTCACAGTGCAACATTGGACTATGGTAGATTTTCATATTGAACAAATCTTTGTGATAATGTGATGTTGGACGGTGGTTGACCATGATTGAACTTAGGAATATGAACCCTTAGATTAATAAACCCAAAGGGTTGATATTATAAATGCATGGGAATAATAGACCCAAGGTATTAATACTAAACACCGAAGGATATAATATTACACCTAAGGGGTTAATATTATAAACCCAAGGTATATAAACCCTAAGATAAATATTGTAAACCCTAGAATTATCATGGTTGACCATGGTTGATTTTCATATTGAGACAATCTTTGTGACAATACGACCTTGCACCATGGTTAACCATGATTTACCATGATTGATTTTCATATGCAAAAAATCTTTGTCACAATACAACGTTGGACCACAGTTGATTTTCATATTGAGAAAATTGTTGTCACAATGTGACATTGAACCATGGTTGACCATGATTATAAACCAAGGGAATGTATATTACACCCAAGAATTGATATTATAAACCTTATGAATAATATTAAACCCTAGGAATAAGAACCCTTAGATTAATAAACCCAAGGAAATAATAAACCAAAGGGATTAAAACTAAAAACCCAAGGGAATAATATTAAACCCAAGGGATAAATATTATAAGCCCAAGATATATAAACCCTAAGATAAATATTATAAACCCTAAAATAAATATGGTTGACCATGGTTTTACCATTGTTGATTTTCATAGAGACGATTTGTGTCACAATGTGACATTGGACCATGATTGACCATGGGTTATTTTCATATTAAAACAATACTTTTCACGAAGCGATATTGGACCATGGTTGACCACGGTTCACAATGCTTGATTTTCATATTGAGACAATATTTGTCACAATGAGACATTCGAACATAGTTGACCATGGAATATGAACCCTTAGATTAATACACCCAAGGGATTGATCTTATAAACCCATGGGAATAATAAACCCAAGGAATTAATACTAAAAACCCAAGGGAATAATATGACACCCAAGGGATTAATACTATAAACCCAAGGTATATAAACCCTAAGAAAAATATTGTAAACCCTAGAATTATCATGGTTGACCATGGTTGATTTTCATATTGAGACAATCTTTGTGGTAATGCGATGTTGCACTATGGTTGACCATGGTCAACCATGATTGATTTTCATATTCAGAAAATCTTTGTCACAATGCAACATTGGACCATGGTTGATTTTCATATTGAGAAAATATTTGTCATAATGTGATGTTAGACCATGGTTGATTGTGATTGAATCCTAGGAATATGAACCCTATTGTTAGGTCCTTATGCTACTAGTGTAAACCCTTATTATTATTAGTGCAGCCCCCTTATTGTATTATTGTGCTCATATAGTCCCCATGTTGTTATTATTGTACCCAATAGAAGCCCACTATTGTTATTGTTATGCCCCTACAATATTATTGTTATGTAGGCTCTTATTATATTGGGACAGCTTAGACTTCTATATATAGAAAGAAGTTCTTGTCATTTGTATCACCCAAGAATTGTTCATTTATGTAATGTAAAGGAAGTTGCCCCCTCGAAGAGGCTGATTTCTAAGTCGTTGATCTATCTTTTCTATCTCTTTGTGAGTTGGTTCCATAACATTTGGTATCAGAGCTTTGGATTCTAGGGTTTCGCTACTCCAAAACAGGTCGTCATGGAATTTTTGCTATAACATTTTTTTGCGACGTTTCAGAAGCTAAAAAACCCATTTGAGCCGAAATCTTGGTGAAGCTCGGGCCCAAATTTCAGATCGTGTTTCACTATATTTTCGGAGATATAGTTCAAAACATTTAGGGCTTTTGTAGGCTCCCGAATTATATCCCAAACAAGTGATCTTGAAAAATCATCATAACTTCTCTCTGAGTATCAGATTGAAATTTCATAAGAAGTTACAGAGAGAGGAAGAACTGTAGTTTTCTTAACATTGTTTTCAGGTCTGAAGGTTGAAACAGTGACATGTGGCACTTCGTACAAGTTCGCTCTACTGAGAAAGTGTATAATCAAGTCATCTGTGGAGATTGGGCATAATGCTTTCTTGGAGAATCAAATTTCGATTAGACTGGTGGCATTGAAAATAGGACTGAGAGGGCTACCACAGCTCTCAATTTCAAACCTTGGAGATCTGAAATTTCAGAGAAACATCAAACCTTACCTAATGGGAAGAAACTTCAAGTTAAAAATGGATCATGATAGCCTTAAATACCTTTTAGAACAAAGATTATCTTCAAAAGAACAACAAAAATGGGTCACAAATATGTTGGGTTATCACTTTGAAATCATATACAAAAAAGGGAAGCAAAATGTTGTTGCAAATGCACTCTCAAGAAAGGATGAGGATGTGGATGTTAGGGTATTCCGACACATAGGAAATAGTTAAGTATAACTTGGTCTAGTGTAGAGTTAGGTAAAGTGTGTTTCTTTACTATGTACATTTGTAACTTACAATCTGATAGTCACAATATGTTCTAGACATGAAGTGATTCGACGGTTCATTATCTCCTTGGTATTACCGACACTGGATTTGTGGCTTAACACCCGATTGGTCCATGATCTCTATTTAAAGAGCATGGAGGGTTATTTGTAGGGTGACCGTTCATGAGAGAAGCTTATGTAAATTGTCTTTCTTTTATTAATAAATTACCTGAAGTGGCTGCGTTGGCTTAGGCCATGGATTGTTTCCCTCTTTGAGGGTTTTAACCTCGTCATGAATATTGGTGTATTGATCTATGATCTGTTTGTGAGCGGTTTCCTTTCGTGTTCCATCTGAGGAACTTACCCTGTAAATTCCTACATGGTATCAGAGCTATTTGAGGGCCGCATCCATTAGTGATCCAAATCTGAAACCGGTACAACTGCATCAAATTGTCATTTCCTAGATCTACAATTTTTGACTGCTTTCGGGCCGAGAGGACTACTCTATTGTGTTAGGAGCATATGTTCCAGTGAGGAACCCATTTCTCTTCACGCAAAAAGGTTTCCGGTAGCCCTAGCTACGTCATTTTTAAGATCTGGAGGTATACAGGCTTTATTTACAGTTTTAGTTATTCATCTCTCTATTTATTTCGGTTTATTTAGCTCTCTGTTTTTTATTACCGAATTTATGCCTTTCATTTCTACGCATGCTCTTTACCCTACGACTCTGTGCGATCTAGGCAAATCAGAAACAAAAAGGAATAATTTTTCTCATGTGTATGCTCTTTTCCGTTGTGCCTTAGTGTGATCTCAGAAAATCAGAAACATTGAGAAAAATATATAGTTTTACAGCGAAAGCTAACTTCAAGCCATAAGGTTTGGTTTTTTTGCATGTCCATGTTGGGTTGTGTGATTTTTTGTTTTGTAGGAAAAAAGAGTTTTTTCAAATAAGCACGCACCCCAAAGCTTCAGTGACTACAAAAAAAAAAACCCTTCCTTTTTTCCAAAAATTACTAACCTTTTAAACTAGTTCACTTGATCCAAAGTTACTTTATGAGAATAGAGGTCTTGGGTTCAAGTCTTTCTTTTTGTTTATTTACTTTTCCAAAAAGCACATGTAAATTATGTTTTAAAGTTACTTTATGTAAAAGTGTTCTCACTCATTATAAAAAGTGAGTCACGTATAATTCTAAAGTTTCTTTATCTTTTATTTAAGTTACAATTTAGTGAGTAGCTCATAAAGTAACATTGTAAAAGTGACTTTCACTTATTTATAAAAGTGGGTTACATAAAATCTTTTTTTAAAGTGAGCTAATTAGATTAAGTTTGGAAAGGTGGGATATTTTTTTTTAAATATAACATTATCATTCACTTCCGCACATTCACGCACTTCGTCGAAATCTTCAACAACTTTTCTTCAAAAAGCCATAACTTCTTCATCCGGAAGCCTTTTTTTTTAATCATTCTAATTTTTCGAGATCTTTCCATTGGAGCACTTAGTTTCAGCATCTACAACTTTAGTTTATGTTAAAATGGAAAGTCCATGCCAAGTTATTCTTAACAGCGCCAACTACTTCCAATGGTGGTCCCACATTGTGGATTTACTTAGAAGTAAAGGTCTTTACAAAATAGCCTTAGTCCATGAAACTAAACCTAAAGATGAAGATAAGGCAGTCAAATGGGAAAATAGGCAAGATCAAACACGTGGGTTGATAGGGATTTTTATTTCTCCAGAGCTTAGATTCGATATCACAGAACTTGATACCCCTAATGAAGCAATGAAACAACTTACTAAGGTTTTTGGAATTAAAAATGAAATTAGAAATCATCAACTCGAAAATGAGTTGCGACGTTGGACCCCAATAATTTTTCTTCCATTGAAGATTTTTTGTCCAAGTTCAAGACCCTTAGACTTCTCTTGGAAGGTGTTAAGGTTAAGAAAGAAGATGGTAGCCTTATCTATTCCATTCTTACTAAGTTAGGACCAGCCTACTCTGTGTTTGTTTCCGCCTTCCATTCCACTAGAGAAGCCTTCATTTTTCAAGGACAAGACTACAAATCGCCCTCTTTTGATACCTTTTGTGATTCTTTAATAAGATAACAAGAAAAACTCTTACATCTTGGTCTTCTTAATCTTGGAAACTCTTCTAAGAAAGCCTTAGCTACCCAGCAACAACCAAATTCAAAGAATCCTAAGAAGAAGTATCCTAAAAAGAATGGTCCTAAACCAAACAAGGGTCCTAAGCAATTTTAGTCTCAAAATGAAAAATCATTTCAACAAAATGATAAGGAAAATAAAAACAAATGGAAGAAGACTGATAGACATTGCCACTTTTGTAATCAAGATGGCCACTTAGAATCCAAATTCTTTAAGAAGATGGAAGCCTTGGAAGTAGCAGTGAATAAGCATAACATCCATTTGGATCACTCTTCAACTTCAACTTCATATTCAGGAATATCACTTTCTACATGTGGTTGACAAGCATCTCGGTCTGGTTATGCACTAAATGTGTCTTCTTCTTCTCATTCTCATGAGTGGTTCATTGATTCTGGAGCTTCTTATCTCATGGCCAAAAAAAAGCCATGTTTTCTTCTTTAAATGATTGTAACACCAAAAATATATATGTTGGTGATGATAGATCTCTTAGTGTTGTAGGGACTAGAACCATTCATCTAGACAATGGTCAATTTAATGATGTATTATGTGTTCCAACCTTATCCTGCAACCTTCTATCTGTATATCAGATATCTCATTCAGGTGAAAGTAAAATCATTGAATTTTCACCTCACGATGTTAAGGACCTAAGAGATCCTAAACAGATTCTAGCTATTGGCATTGTTGATGATTCTACAAGGTTGTATATGTTTAACAACTTTGGGTCATGAACTCTTCCCTCGGTATTTGTTGTTCATAATGATGAAGTGAGCAAACTTTGGCATGAGTGATTTGGTCACTTAAACTATTGTTCCCTTCAAAATCTATGTAAAGAAAATATGGTGACAGGTATTCCTATGGTATCTTGCAGAGATGGTGTTTGTTTCGGATGTGTACTAGAAAAACATCATTGGAATAGTTTTGAAAAATGTGCCTCTTGGCACGCCTCATCCCCTTTACAGCTTGTGCATAGTGATTTATGTGGTCCACTACCAGTTGTTTCGTTCTCTGGCTACAAGTATTTCTTAACTTTCATTGATGATTTCTCCAAACGCACTTGGGCATAATTCTTAAAACTAAAGAGTGAAGTATTTAACATGTTCTTGGCCTTTAAGGCCTTTGTTGAAAAATAATCTAGACATCAAATTCTTAAGCTAAGATCTGATAATGGCGGAGAATATGTTAACAACAAATTCATCAACTTTTGCACTAAGAATGGAATTCAAATGCAATATATTGTTCCATATAATCTACAACAAAATGGTGTAGCTGAAAGGAAGAATCACACCTTAAAGGAAATGGCTAATTATATGCTTCAATATAATGGACTTAGTCTTAATTTTTGGGCAGAAGTAATTAACTATGAAAATTACATAGTAAATCGCATTCCTACTAAGGTTTTAAAGAATATCACTCCAGAAGAAGCATGGAGCTCAATTAAACCATATGTAAGTCACTTTCGTATTTTTGAAAGTGAAGCATGGGCCCATATTCCAGATGAGAAACATAAAGCCTTAGAACCTAAGAGTGAAAAATGTACTTTTGTTGGATATTCTGAAGATGTCAAAGGATATAGACTTATTCCACTTAAGTCCAAAAATGTTAACATTAGAAGAGATGTAAAGTTTGCTGAAAATATATCGGCCTACGAGCCTAGTTCGGCAGATGTGCCACCTCTCTCTATCCCTTCTACTTCTGAAAATATTTCTTCTTCAGATGATGACAGCGAGGATGAAAATCCTCCCCCACCTTCTCAGGATCCTCCTTCATCTCCTTAGCTTCCAAAATGGGTCTGTGCTACTCACGATGCAGCAGGTGATCCTACAGATCAACGACGTACACGTTCTCAGTTCGATAGAGCCTCTTCTTTACTGGCTCAAGCTTCAGTGAATTATGATACTGACACCTTTGCAGAAGCTTCAGGCCATCCAGATTGGGATGCAGCTATGAATGAAGAATATCATTCATTATTGGCAAATGATACATGGGATCTTGTTCCTCTTCCAAAGGGACTAAAACTTGTTAGATGCAAATGGGTTTACAGAACCAAGTTTTGACCATATGAAAAAGTTGATAAACATAAAGCTTGTCTTGTTTCTAAAGGATTTTCACAAGTTGAAGGCATGTACTATACTAAAACCTTCTCCCTTATTGCCAAAATGAACTCAATCCGCCTTGTTCTTTCCCTTGCTGCCTCTTTCAAATGGGAAGTCCATCAAATGGATGTTAAATCTGCCTTCTTGCATGGGGACTTGCATGAAGAAATCTATATGGAACAACCTACTGGATTTATACAAACAGACTCCAGCCTTGTATGTCGGATTAAGAAATCCCTGTATGGTCTCAAGCAAGCCCCTCAGGCTTGGTATGCCAAAATGGATAGCTTTCTTTTAGATACTAGATTTTCTAGGTGTCATTATGACAATACTGTCTACTCCAAGAAAGTGGGTAAGTCTTTATCATTCTTGTTATTTATTTTGATGATCTTATCCTTACTGGTAGTGATCCCAACCTTATAAACCATGTGAATTCCAGCCTTAAAAAGAAGTTTGAAATGACAAACTTAGGACACTTGCATTATTTTCTTGGTCTTCAAGTTTTGCAATCCAAGGAAGGTATTTCCCTTTCCCAGTCCAAGTATGTCTGTGATCTTCTACACCACTTTCACATGGAAGACTGTAAGCCAGCCCCTTCTCCCTTTCAATCTGGAGCAAAATTTTCAGTCAATTGTACTTCCCCTGAAGATGATGCTACTTTATACCTTCAGCTTGTAGGAAATCTTTTGTATCTGACCCGTACCCATCCTGACCTTTCCTTTGTTGTTGGCCTTATTTCTCGGTTTATGAAAAACCCACATGAAAGTCATTGGAAAGCAACTAAAAGAATACTTCGTTATGTTCAAGGTACATTTTAGTTTGGGATTCATTACAGTGGAGAAGCATCTCCGCTATTGGTTGGTTTTATTGATTCTGATTGGGCTGGTGACCCTAATGATCAGAAGTCTACTGTAGGTTATGTCTTCAATCTTGGTTCTAGACCTATTACATGGGCTTGCAAGAAACAAAGTGTCATTTCTCTTTCTTCAGCAGAAGCAGAGTATCGTGGTGCCGTAGAAGCTAATAAGGAAGCCTTGTGGCTTCTTTAGATCCTGTTAGAGTTTGGTTTTCAGCAGTAGCATCTGACTACACTTTGGAGTGATAATATAAGTGTCATTCAACTATGCTAAGATCTAATGCAACATCAGCACAACAAACACATTGAACTACACACGCACTTCATCAGAAAGCTCATTCATGACCATGTTCTTGAAGTGCAATATTGTTCAACCGATGATCAAGTTGCAGACATATTTACAAAGGCTCTCACA
The DNA here is from genome assembly GCA_031772625.1 of Pinus tabuliformis. Taxonomy (NCBI): domain Eukaryota; kingdom Viridiplantae; phylum Streptophyta; class Pinopsida; order Pinales; family Pinaceae; genus Pinus; species Pinus tabuliformis. The sequence continues at coordinate 912,352,120 of CM062804.1, forward strand.
GAGGCAAAGTTTACTAAACTTCGATTTATGGTTGGAGTTCAGGAAGTTGTCACTAAGGGGGGAAGGATCTAATGCCTATCCCAAGTTGTTCTTAGGGGGGGGATGTTAGGATATTCAGATACATAGGAAATAAGTATAACTTGGTCTAGTGTAGAGTTAGGTAAAGTGTGTTTCCTTACTATGTACATTTGTAACTTACAATCCAACAACCATGATATGTTCTAGACATGAAGTGATCTGACGGTTCATTCTCTCCTCAGTAGTACCGACACTTGATATGTGGCTTAACACCCAATTGGTCCATAATCTCTATTTAAAGAGCATGGAGGGTCATTTGTAGGGTGACTGTAGAGAAGCTTGTGTAAATTTTCTTTCTTTTATTAATAAATTTTCTAAAGTGGCCACATTGGCTCAAGCTGTGGATTGTTTCCCTCTTTGAGGGTTTTAACTGCGTCAAGAATACTGGTGTATTAATCTGTGATCTATTTGTGAGCGGTGTCCTTTGATGTTTTATCTGAGGAACTTACCCTATAAATTCCTACAGTGGAAGCATTGTTTTGTTCCATTTCTATTATCCAACTAGATTGGATAAACGAAGCAAATGATGAATGGAATAATGACAAAGAAGTGTGGGCACTCATTCAAAAGTTGCAGAAGATCCTAGTTCAAACAATATTGCCAGAACTTGATGAAGAAGGAAAAATCTTATTGGAACCCAAAGCAGTCATAGAAACAAGAATTCGACAGCTAAGAAATCGATCAATTTCAGTGTATGTCATCAAGTGGAAGAACTTACCCGCTGAAGATTCCACATGGGAGGATGAGAATTTTATACAGAAGCATCTAGAACTACTCAAGCGTTGATGATAACACTTTTTGAAGGAGAGGGGCATGTTAGGTCCCTATACTACTAGTGTAAACCCTTATTATTATTAGTGCAGCCCCCTTATTGTATTATTGTGCTCATATAGTCCCCATGTTATTATTATTGTACCCCATAGAAGCCCACTATTGTTATTTTTGTGCCCCTACAATGTTATTTTTATGTAGGCTCTGATTGTATTGGACTGCTTATACTCCTATATATAGAGAGGAGGTCTTGTCATTTGTATCATATAATAAATTCATTTGTGTAATGGAAAGGAGGTTGCCCCCTCGAAGAGGCTGATTTTGAAGTTTTTGATCTATCTTTTCTATCTTTTTGTGAGCTAGTTTCATAACACCTATGAATATGAACCTTTAGATTAATAAACCTCAAGCGATTGGTATTATAAACCCATGGAAATAATAAACCCAATGGATTAATTTAAACACCCAAGGGATTATAAACCCAAGGAAATAATGTTACACCCAAGGGATTAATATTATAAACCCAAGGTATATAAACCCTAAGATAAATATTGTAAACCTAGAATTATCATGGTTGACCATGGTTAATTTTCATATTGAGACAATCTTTGTGACAATACGACATTGCACCATGGTTGACCATGATTGATTTTCATATGTGGAAAATCTTTGTCATGATGCAGCATTGGACCATGGTTAATTTTCATATTGAGAAAATCTTTGTCACAATGTGACGTTGGACCATAGTTAAACATGATTATAAACAACATGGATTTATATTAGACCTAAGAATTGATATTATAAGCCCTTAGATTAATAAACCCAAGGGATTTATCTTATAAACCCAAGGGATTAATACTAAAAACCCAAGGGAATAATATTACACCCAAGGGATTAATATTATAAACCCAAGGTATATAAACCCTAAGATAAATATTTGAAACCTAATATTATAAATCCTAATATTTTAAACTGTAAATCCTAATATTATAAACCCCAATATTAAACCTAAAATTATTAATGTTGGCCATATTTTACCATCGTGACTTGAACCTTAATATCGACAATGTTTTACCATTGTGACCTAGGTTGACCATATTTAACAATATTAACAATAGTTGGTCGTGTTGAGCATCAGTTGACCATAGTTTTTAAACATTGATTATGGTCATATTTAACAAAATATAACCATGATTAACCATTGTTGACCTAGTTTCATGTGGTAGAACCTGCCTATCCATGGTTGACAAAGGTCAGGGATGTTGAATAGAGTCAGCTATGGTTGACAATGATTGACCATGGTGACCATAGTTAACTATGGTCAATCATAATCAACCATGATGATCATAGTTGATGATGGTTTATCATGGTTAGACTATGGTTGACAATGTTTGACTATTGTTAAACATCATTTACTATGTTTTCACTATGGTTAATGATTGTTTGACTATGGTTAACTACGATTGACTATGATGTCAACCATAATCAATATATCTTAATGTGTAGATTTACTTATAGTTAAAACATTATAAATGTGTAAAATAATTTCTTATTAATATGTCATTAATATTACATTAAACATTTATTAATGTGATTTAAATGTTATTAATGTTATATATCCCTTAATATTATATTAATATCATAATTAAATATTAATTATATATTATTTATTATTTATTTATTAAGTATTATATTAATAAAAAACCATTACTAAATTAATATTTTTAAATAATATATTAATGTATTAATTTATATTTAAATATTAATGTTATTAATGTTATTAACTATAAATTTATTATTATTTTTTTTATTATCAAAATTATATTATCATTAATTTATTAAAAACTCAACATAAATTAATATTATAAGGCTTAATATTAAAAACATGGAAAATGGAAAACACTAAATAACTCAATATTAAACTCTAATAATATAAACCTAAATATTAAATATTAAAAAATAATAATATAACATTAAAACATATTAATATCTAATATAATATCAAAATATATTTAATATTAGGTTAATAATATTAAACTTTAACTTTGTGTGCAATATTGAAAACACTAAATAACTCAATATTAAACTCTAATAATATAAATCTAAATATTAAATATTAAAACATAATAATATAACATTAAAACATATTAATATCTAATATAATATCAAAATATATTAATATTAGTTTAATAATATTAAACATTAACTTTGTTATTAAAGATTGATATTTATATAGATATCATTATTAATATAATTAAGTTTAAAATTAATAAATAATGTATTTATTAATATAATGCACTCGGAAAACCCCAATACTTAATTCAAAAAAGTGAAGGGAACTCTATTTGAATGGTTCATGAGGCACAATACTTGCTAAGGTTTTGCAAATGGGGTAGCAAGTTAAGTGGGCTTCATTGTGGGGAAACTCCACAGTTAAGCACGCTTGAGCCAGAGATGATCTAGGATGGGTGACCTCCCGAGAAGTCCTGGTTACCGGGTGCAAGCCCCGAAAGTGATGATTGATGCTACGTGATTCATTTCACTAGTTTCAATCCCACTTCTTCACCCTTGTGAGCATCACCCGATGCAATGAGTGCTAAGTGGACTATTAAAAAATCATGAGAAATTAGTCAATTACGACTACCTCTCATGGAAATGGTCATAGATGAAAGACTTACTTAACATAGTTGAATCCCAAAATAATATCTAACGTATTTATTATCAAATTTAAAAAAAAAAAAAAAAAAGTTTCTCATAACAAAAAATTATATATTAAAAAAAAACAAAACAAAATACATATATATGATAAACATAAAATTATTCATTGCTTTGTGGTTCCTCTCAAAACATTTCACACCACCATTATTTCCCTTCCTTGCTTATGAATACAGACGATTATATATGTTTATGAGGCAACTATAAATAAATCAAATATTAATTGGAAATTGTGAATTTGAAAGGGATTTTCTTTCAGTAAATTCAAGCGTGACTCCATGCAAATGGGAATCATTTTAACATATTTTTAATTTTAGATCTTAGGTTTTTGTGATCCATAATGTAGTAAGCATGTCATTCGGATTAATCACATCAGTATTATTTGGTCGATGTTTCAAACCAGATAATATGGTTCATCCTCAAGACAAAGGTGAAAAAATCTATAGATCCTAATGAATAAATAACAAGGATACATCAGAGGTGTAGTTTTGTGGTTATTTCAATAAGTTTTAAACATAATTTTGTAGGTCCAAGATGTAAATTGGTTTATAACAATTAGCTTTCACTATTTTAATGTATTTTAATCATTATTATGTATTTTCATGTAGCACATTGTTTTAAGTTGTTTAGTTGTTTTTTTTTAAGTATTTTTTACTTTTATAATTAAGTTTATATATTTGTAAGTTTTTATAAATTAATAGATTAAAAACATAATAGTATAAATTTAAAAGGATTTATTTCATTATTTGTCTTATAGATCAAGTTTGCATATCCATTTTTAATTAAAATGAAATCAAAGAAACTATAAGTTTATAGAAACGTCCAAGTTATTAATTCATTATATGTTTATTGTTCACTTATCAAGCACCTAATTTTTTGAGTCTTCTAATTTAAAATTATGGAAATTGTATTAGGTTGATATAGTTAGCTTCAACAATGAATAAATATTTGAACAATAAATAAGTGGCTAGAAAAGAAAGATTTCTTAGATATCATTTTATTTATCCTTTCATTGTTTGTATTATCTATATAGAGACAGTTAACAATAGAGAAGATTGTTTTGTATAAATGGGTTTTAGAATTTCTATTCCTAATTTAAACATGAAATTGTAGCTATAGTGTGGTTGGAGAGAGAGTAATACAAGGTTCTTGGTAGTTGTGGTAGAAGTTATTGTTTGTGTTATGTTTTTATTAGCTTATTCCATTTAGAGTTTGTCAATGGTATGTTGAAGGAAGATTGAGGAAGCACAAACAACTAGTATATAATAATTAAGATTAAGTTTAGTTGTACAAAAATGAAAAGAATTTATATAAGCAATTTTTCTATTCAAGATCATAGCTGCATATTTTATTTAAAATTTTGGGATGATAAATATGATGGACCACATTTATAATAACAATTATTTCAATTTTAATAATATAATAACCATTTAATATCAATATTAAAAACCTTAAACCTAAACCTACTGACCTAAAACCTAAACATACTACTCCAAAACCATAAAGCTAAACCTAGTGCCTTAAAATAGTATTCTAAAAATCTAAACATATTCGTGTAAAAACTTAACATCTAAAACCATTTTCAAAATAATGCCTTCTAAGCTAAATATTGTTATTACTTTTATGAATGTCTAGTTTAAAAGACCTCTTATTATTGCCTACACAGAGAAAGAAAGAAGACATAACATAATAATATGGATAAACATGTCTCCACAGAGAAAGAAAGAAGACCTAACATAATAATATGGGTGAACATGTACATATGTTGTAGATAATATTATAGAAGAGAGTCTTGTTAATCTTGTCAGTAAATCTAGAATTAATTGGTAAAATCCCATTGGTAAAATCCCTTTTGGTGTGGAATCCTCTGCTTTTGGTGGATGACCTCCTCTACAAATTTCCACCAATGAAGTGGACGATACATTATTTGCCTCCAAAACACAAAACTTTCCACCCATAATTTAGTTTTTCATCTAATATTAATACCAAATAAGCTTTAACCTATGTTAACCATCATCAACCACAACTATTAAATATTAAACAATAACCCCTTCAATGAAATGCCCTATATTAGTTTTCTCCACCCCCATTTTCCCTTAATTTCCCTTAATTTAATCATGTCATTTTAAATATTTCCCTACTCCATTTTCCTCGTTGTTATAACCAATATAAACAATACATTATTTGACACCTTAATTTTTGTACATAAAATATAAAGGCTTAAAAACAGTATCAGTAATGGAATTCTTGTAATGTTGTAATTACCTTGGGAGAATTAGCGTACAACAGAGATTCCAGTTGTGTAAACAATTATTTTATCCTATCCCAACTCATTGAGAGGGAATTCACTAAGCCACATTCATTTATGATTTCATTCCAGCGTCTTGGCGTTCATAGGTTCTGCATCCATAGGTGTAGCGCTACATTTGGATCTAATACTAGGTAAACTGGGTATGCAACTAGAGGCTCTTCCTTCTCAGCGACTACCTTTGGCTTTACCCGTGCCTCTGCTAGATCATTGACTGGAACTGGTTAAACCACTAATAGCTTTTCAACTGGGTGAAACTGATTCGGAACTGATGCCTCCACAGGCCTTGGAAGAGATCTAAAGGTCTACCATCACTATGGATAGGCTCTATACTATCTATCGGGCAAGGCCGACCTAAAAGCTGTTGACTGGAATAGTTGAATGCAGCCGTCAATATTCCGACCCAAGCCCGTGTATAGAAGGGGCAATAGGGCATTTCACGGGGTTTGGTTAGAAGAGAAACAATCTCAACAAACTGACAAGAACATCAATCAGTATGCTGGTTCAACCGCATCAATCATGCATGAAGTCCATGAACAACGGCGCTAACAACTAACTTCGATGAAAGAAAGAACAACCGGTGTTTTAAACCCCATATGCGATTATGTACTCCAGGTCAATAATGAATGACACTGTCCGTCCAATGTTTTGAGATGACTGTATTCTTTTCCGGAAGAATTGTAATTGTATTATTTCCGCTTGTTACGTAAGTTTCCAATCACTCAATTGTTTTGGATGGACGTAGCGCTACAGTGCCTGGTGAGCAATTGTTCTTGGACGTAGCGCGACCTACCCCCTCCTCCACGGAGATGATCCATGCCAGTCATAGCGGCGATACCCCGAACAATGGGGCGTCTGCCTAACCACCGGCCTTGTCCTGCCAAGCTTCTCTTCCGTGCACCGTGGTTGGGATTGGGAACTATACCAGGCTCGGAATAAAGAATAATGCTCCATTTCTTGAACCCAATGAATACTGAAGCTGGTAAAACAGTGGCTACTGAAGCATAAACTGCTTGTTGTTCTTTCTCTGCGAGTATAGCATGATGAGCCCAAGTATTTAGATTCTCTTCGAACTTAAGACACGAATGAATGGATTGTAGTAATTCAGGATCTATACTACATCGATCGGGTTAGACCATTTGGAAGGTGAGATTGCTTGGTTCGATTGCTTGGTTCAGTCAGTAGAATCAGTCTGTGTAGGCAGGTAAGGTTGTTGCTTGGCAGGATAGTTATCCAGAGAGAGTATGTGAAGGAATAGGATGTTGACGAGGAACACTTTTCCCCTAAACGAGAGCGGAAGGGGAGCGCATAATAGACCCGAAAAAGGGGGGGGCATTTACGCACAAGAGGCACCGGAAAAGGCATTCGGAATCGGAGGGGGAGCAAGAGGCATAAATGAAGGGGAAACTCACAAGAGGAAACTACCTTGGTAGTAAGCTGGATATAGGCTGGAGTACTTTGGAGTAGAGTGCTAACATGCATGAATCTATCTGTTTCCGTAAAATCTATCTCCCGCCCGTGAAAGAGATCGACTCTCTCTATCTTCTGCTATTTTTAGCCCCCGGAGATCTCTTATAGAAGTTAACATGAATCGATGCAACCGAGTCTATTATTTGAAACCTATCTTAGAAGTAAAGGCGGACGATGGCGGCCCTCTCTTGATGGTCGAGCGAGAAATCCCTCTATTTTGGGAAAATAGAGTGAGAAATCGATGGCGGCCCGTTGGTCGAGCCATGCTTACGCACCCCTTATCGTCGAGCAAGAAATCCCTCTCCTGTTAGTCGAGTGTGCGTTAGCACCCTCACCCATATGAATGAGTGAGTGACTCTGTCCCTCGACAACCGCTTCAATTACCTGGATTCTAGAGTGTCTCAATGCCGTTTCTCTCTCTATCTCAAGAGGGATTGTGTGAAAAAAACTCCATCATGTATAATAGAAGCATTGTCGAAGATCAGCACTTACTTACCTTCTAAGAGGGGAAGAAAGTGGCACCAAAAGAGGGGAAAAAAGAGAAGTACAATCAGAAACATCCATCCTATTGTGTATGGCTTTGCTAAACCATAGTTATATATATAATCCATGCTTGGATCATGAAGGAGATCATCATGACACTAGGATTTCAGAAATTACATGTATAAATGAACGAGAACCTTATCCTGACACAACGGAATTGCTTGGTATGACAATGGAGTTCTGGACGATCCTCCCTCTAAATGTTTTCCACCCACCCAGCTCGGCGGGAAAACGGCTCTAATCAGCCCCGGAGCCGAAGTCGAGTGGGATGGTTTTCCCTCTTGGGTTTCGAACACTCTTGACCCGACCTCCCATAAAACCAAATCATTAAGCTAAGGGCCCAATTGATAGGTTCGAGGCTTTGAATGATAGGTGAGCATCCATGCAAACCTCCTCCCTCAATGAGAATCCACCTCACACTTCGCGTGGAAACTCAGATACTCTATCAACCAGTCATCCCAAAGGCAAAGAAGGTTCGACTGACGGAGAATCGCATGAAATGCACCCGGATCCTGCCAAGTTGATTAGTCTACCTCAGTACACCCACGAGCACGCATCCATCTCATTCCACTCATCCTTTAGGCAGATCACCACTCCAATGCTCAGGGCAACACATAGGGCTCACCACCCCTATACAACCCCCCCAGACAAAGGACCTTAAGATCAGGACCCGCACGGACACAGTGACAGCTGCAACCACGAAGGTAACAAACACAGTTCAAGCAGAGGCCAAGGTACATGATATTGGAAAGAAAGGTACTGCTTTATTTGACCCTACCAATATCTACCATACTCAGGACCAGGCCCCTTCATATTCACCCAATTCCACCATAGCGGTAGGGAATATTGTACTGTTCACCTGGCCAACCACTTTCCTTCAAAGTAGGAGAGTAGCGGATAACCAGAAAGCCCAGAAAGTCACTCGTACTCCAAGTCCAACCGCCTTCCAGAATGGTCCCGTAAGAGGAAAGTATTCTAAGGAAAGAGGAAGTTTGAGATTCAGAATTCATTGTCAGAGGTCGATGTTCCCAGATAGGTAGAGGATGGTATCGGCTCCACACTGTATGGGTGTTGCGTCGCGAAAGCCACGCCTAGTGGAAACAGAGTGGCTTTCAGACCAAGATGTGGCTACCGACCTTTTTTCATTGCCAGTCGGTTTGGAGGTTGGGTGGTTAAGAACAGGTGGGTTAGGGTTCTTACTGATTGGCGATGGGAATATATTATTCATGTGGATTAAAAGGGCATTCAATCAGTAGGTAAGCAAGTCAAGTTGCTTGCTTGTAGGTTAGTCCCAGTGAAAGTCTCAGTCCCGGGAAATAGCAGTAGGAGGATATAGCGTAAAGTAGTTAGGGTTCGATGGAATAGAAATAGTAGGTGAGGTAACTTGCGAGAAGAGCTATTGGATGGCTCTTAGGCTTGGCTTGGAAGGTGAGATAGTTCGCAACCTCATATCGTACCTAAAACAATGAAACAATAGGGAAAGCAACCTTACCTACCTCTACTAACTGATGGAATCAACCATACAGCCAAGCAATCTCACCGTCCACTACGTATCATACCAACATCGATAGTTCCATCGCTAGTTATCCCACCCTCACCATATTAATAGTAGGGCAGGCCTTCCCCTCCCAGGCCTTATCTCGCATCTTCTATCCCTGCCTGGGACCCAACTTTATTCTCTTCCAAGCCCGGGCTGGCTATAGTTCAGTTTTACCCAGGGCCTTTTCACTTATATAATATCCCTCCCTGGACCCTTTTCAGCTCTCTTCCAAATACCCATTTTGATACCATAAGAGAAGCTTTTAGGTCCTAGATTGAGGTTTGTGAAATAGAAATTCCTAAGAATAAAGGCAAATGAACTATCAATTGACTACTCTGTCTGATCATATTTAGGAGCTGCCGAAGGAAAAATCAAGTGCATGAGAGCAGTGTGGTGCACGTTGTGCAAGATAGAAGACCACATATGAAATGATTTCCTGATGACCCAGAGATATGTTGTGGTAGCTGCTAATCCGTTTGTGGGTAGTATGCCAAGGAAAGAAGATGTTGGACTCAACAATATATGTAGGAATCTAGGACATGACCCACATCATTTCCCGCTATTGCTAAAGTATAGTGGCACTATGATGGTAGTACATTACAAATTTTGTAGGGAAAACACTCAATAAAGAGGTCTTCCGTGCATTATCTATGCTCATCAACAGATTGTCTTAAAATTGATTCGTGGTGGACTCAGTAGGAGGCATAAACCAGGTGAGAATTAGAACCAAAATAAGAATCAGGAGAATCGGACGATGAGGATTTATGGGAACTATCCTCCACCATGGTGTTATAATTGTAATGAGGTGGGGCACATTGCATGAAATTTTCTGCAGTTGCATCAGCTACGTTGTGGCCACTACCAGAAGACCTGGCGTCCACACTGAGGATTACCCAGAGTTTCTAGAAAAGTGGGAGGCATATGACAGAAGGAAACACAGTGGGAACATGATTAATTCTGAACTGCAAATCCTTAGTGGCGTTGAGTCAAGCCAGGCCTACACCAGCTTCAATATCATCACATGGGGAGGAGCAAAGACAGGTGCAGATGTGGGAGTAGAAAATCAAGGTCCTATCTGCAGAGCTCTGCCAAAAGCACCCATGTTTGAACTAATGTAGCATAAATATTTTCTGTATAATGCAGTGGAAGTAATGAGGGATGTTTTTCATGCATAGGATGTTGGTCCAGAGGATATGGAGGGACCGCGGTCAATCATTTTCCTACCAAGAAGATGCCCAAGCCTTTCAACACCGACGGTTGAGGAAGAGGTCCGGGGGTGGCTAAATACCTTCCTGTGGATATTAGAGGATGATAAAGTTGTGGCTAGTATAAATAATGTACTTGCTCTAGTTCTGAGACAACTCGGCATGACCATTGATTTATCATTGCACAAGGTACAAAGGAGATGGTCAAGGAAATAATTCTCACTTTATGCTCTAATTGAAGGATATGAGGTGCAGGAAGGTCATGATTGATATGAGATTGGACATGAATATCTTGCTTAATCAATTTTGGGAATTCATGGAAAGGTAAAGCTTAGTGTCCTCACCAATAAGGTGAGGTTGGAAAACCAGTCGAGGATTTTTCCAATTGATAGGCTGGAACAAAGAAATGGAGGAAGATATCGATGGTGTGATGACCTATGCTAACTTTGAATTCAACAACATCTTAGAATACAAGAATCCTATCCTGCACTACTGGGAATCGATTGGGCTTTTGACAACGATACTACCCTTAATTTTCAGTAGAGGTGGATGTCATTTGAGAAATAAGTCCATAGATTCATTCAACCATTGGACCCAACATTAGGCGAGTGCTTTGTGGAACCTGTGAAGGAAGTTTGAGAGGAGAGTTCCCTAGATCATTTGCACAACCTCACCGTGGAACACCAAGAGGGTTAAATAAAGCCTACAGCGAATGGTGAGCTACATTGGCATAATATCTTCTCGTCCGTGATAGACTCTGAAGCTACCATGAATCGGTGGCAGAATCGAGAATATGAACAGTCCACCCAGTGGTGTGCATTTCTACAGGTATGCAGGCGGATTGGCACAAAGGTGAAAGACCCATCAAAGTTTGACGACATGACTAACACGTAGGAGTTTGTGGCCTGGGTAGACAACCAGATCATGCCTGCACAGAGAATGGCAGTGTTGGATATTTCTTTGGTAGAGAACCCCACACAAGGGTGGGTTACACATAAGACTGTGTTGCATTCCTTGGAAGTTACGACAAAGGTGCTCCAAACTCACTTTCTACTGGACCTAAGGGTCCCACCAACAGAATACAAGTTTAGTCCTACCGACATGTATCTGCATGTCGGTGGAACCTCTGACCCGTGCGGACATGTGAACATTTGTGAAAAGAACTGGACAGAACAGGTTGTTCCACACCAACAATGGGTACTTTCAGGGCCCCAATGTTGGTAGCCTATGGACCTGCTCAACCTCAAGACAGACTGAAGGCCAATTATTCAAACTAGCAATGAATGATCAATCAGATTGATATTTGAGTGATTAGGATATTTCAAAAGAAAGCTCCTTGAAATGTAACGTGCATGTTTCAAAATAGCCAAGTTTTGACCTTTTTATTAATAGAGTTTATTACCGTGTGGAGTTATTAATAAAAAAAATTAAGGGGTTGTAAGGGGTTGTAAGGGTTTGTAATATCACTAATATTTATAATGGTTTATTAAATCGAATTATAGGCATTTTTTACAATTAATCTAGGGTAAGAAAATTATTGATATTCCTGCATGCTGCCTATTATTCCTATACATTCCAATAGGGATAAGTTCCACTTTGCATGGCCTAGCAAAGAGAATGTGAACTGTCAAAATGTTGCCATTTATTCCTCCATGTCCCAACAACCATACTTTTTAGAATGGAAAACGACATTCATTTCAAGAATTCTTTTTTTTTTTTCAATTTAATTTTCTCTAATCTTTATACATGGTCATAAACAATAGGTACAGTATTGGTAAATAATTATTTTGAACAAGGTTTAAACACTTGATTTAGATATGCAAGAAAGTTATCAGTTTAAATTTCATTCATTGATGGATTGGTGACATCGGCATCTTTCAACCTATACCATATGATAAAAATGATTAATTAGCAAAAGTATTAAAGTGACCAATTCCAATAGAGGGACGCCTATCGGCATAAATATACACAAATTAAAGACTGAGCTTTATTTCCAAAGTAGCTATGCATTTTTTTGCCCTTTTAATTAAATTCATTAATTAAATAAAAATTTCATATGAACTAAGTGTCATATGAAAAGCCCCAACTCAACTAGTCAAATAAGTGCCTCGTCATTCGGGAGGTCACAGGGTCAATTCTCCCCAAAACCCTTGGGGTTAGGCCTAGATATGGCTACGGGGCTTGATACCCTTGATCAAGCTCAGATATTTCTATGGACGTAGCAGCCACCCAGTGACCGCAGGTGTTCGTGAACCAAAAAAAAAAAATGTCATATGAAATAAGTTATAGTTTTTTGAACATGTGGTATTAATAAGCATGGTATTGACTCATAATATGGTAACAACCCTTGTTTACAAATTAAGAATTTCTATAACAAAGTGGGGCGAATATCCATGATTAAGAATCTCCTTACATATTTGTTTAAAATGTATATATGTTTACCTTATATTAATTATTTTTATCATTATTAATTATTATTATTATTATTTTAAATAAAGATATAATTTAGTTAATCCTTATGATTTTGTTAATTTTAGTAACTTGAAATGTATGATGAAGTGTTTTGATGTTTATTATGGATTGATGCCTATGGGCATTTATTAGCCATTTAATTTATATGGCTACACTAGTTAATAATTGACAATTTGATTTATTATTCATACATTTGCAAAGTTTGGGATAGCATTGGGAGTTGCTTTATTCAAACAAAGTTGTAGAAATCTCCTACCATTATTTGACAATATTAGTTTAGTTTGACCATTAGAAATCCTCCTTGGGTTAGCAAGCCCCTTCCTTAGCCTTAAAGTGAGAAACAAGTCTACCTAGGTGATACAGGGTGGCTTATTAGAATTAAGATTTTTCCGCTTAGGTGAGAGTTTGAATTGCAACAATACATTTATTGCACTTGTTTTCCATTGAGATAAATAGATGCCTCGTGTTATTTTCTTTATATAAAATACTTTATAAAATTCAATTATATCCATTCATCCCCGTTTCTTTTTTTCATCTGGTACATATTTCAAACATTTTTTCTTTATTCTTCTTAAAACAACATAAAACGATTGAATAAGATGTCCACATAAAAAATACCCACTATCACCAACATTCATCGATGAACTATTTCTTCTCAAAACTATATGGCAATAAGTCACTATTATTTTGTGATCATATCTAAGAAATTTGTGTTGTAGTTACTAATTATTATTATTTCTCTAATAAAATAGATAAGTGATAACGCATTCGATCTGGTATTGATTATCAATTAATCATTATTTGACTAAAAATTAAACAACAATCTATAAATTTCGCATTATAACAAAATTAAATTAATTTTTTTAATATTTTAATTTTATAAATTAAATTAATTTTTTTAATATTTTAATTTTATTTTTTTACATTTTGATTTGATTGTTTACTAAACTTCAATGTTTTATTTTTATTTTTTAACATTTTGATTTGATTAGTTTACTAAACTTCAATGTTATTTTGCAGTACCATGAGATCGTTTGGTAAAATCCTCAATGCCAATTTCAATCTTTCTACGGTTCCACATGTGCGCTGAATTATTACGTTGCAAGTGATTGAATTAATACGTTGTTGGAGAGTCAATGATTTAATATTTGTAAATATTTTTGGGGGATGGCAATGTTTTAAGAAAATTGGCGTAAATTTACTTAGTGCGCTGAATTATTACGTTGCAAGTGATTGAATTAATACGTTGTTGGAGAGTCAATGATTTAATATTTGTAAATATTTTTGGGGGATGGCAATGTTTTAAGAAAATTGGCGTAAATTTACTTACCATTATTTAGGTGATAATGCATGAATATTAGTAAATTTTATATATTAATATTAATATAGTATTGGTATAAATGGATTATATTAATAAATTTTATATATTAATACTAATAGCCATAGTTTAATTAGCTGGAGGAATTGTTTAAAAAGTTATGGAAATTCTAGTTATATTTAGAGAAAATCTAGCCAGGATTTTTGTAAATCCAAGTTATAGTTGTTAAACTTCAAAATTTTAGGTGTTTTAGACATTTTTGATGGTGTTGAATCCATTTCCACCATCAAAAACATGATTCAAACACTATCTCTACAAGATTTTTTGAATTTTTTTTGCCCAGATTCCGACCACTTTTGGTCATCCGGACAATTCCTCCACCTTATTAATATAGTACTTATATTAATTATATGTTTATGGTATATTAATATATGCATAAAATTTTAAGTGATAATGCATGAATATTAATATAGTACTTGTATATATTAATTATATCAATAAATTTTATATATTAATAATAATATAGTATTGTATTAATTATATGTTTATGGTATATTAATATAAGCATAAAATCTCATATGTGTGGATCGTATAGACAAATATATCAATAAATTTTATATATTAATAATAATATAGTATTGTATTAATTATATGTTTATGGTATATTAATATAAGCATAAAATCTCATATGTGTGGATCGTATAGTTTGTCTTTTATGTTTATGGTTACAATATTATTTATATTAAATATTAATGTTTGCATTATGGATTATAGTGAATGTTAATATTAATAATTATTTTATTATTTTTTTAATGTTCTGGTTTTATATTTTAATATTAATAAATCAAAAATTGATTATTATAGTTTTTGGATAGGGATTAATAAAGTGTAATGTATGCGTAATGTTAACATATGTATAAATTTACAAAATCCAATTGAAAGGGAGAGTAGTTTTTAAGTGCGATTTTTTAGAGTTTTTGGAGGATTTTTCGCTGGAATTCGTTGAAAACAATTGTGGTCAAATCTTTATTTGTGTTGTTTAAACTGGTTTTTTGACTGCATATATGGATTCAACTCCCTCAAAAAACTCTGGGGCACTTCGATTGTGAAGAGTTCACTTGCGAAACTTGTGATTTTAATGAATTCCTACTGGATTCTAAACAAATTAGATTGAAAAATAAACTGGAAAATTTTCCAAAAAATCGCACTTAAACACTACCATATTCAAATGGTACTTTATATGGATATGTCATAATTTAGGCCATGAGTCGAGTAGAGAGGAGGACATTAAATAACCCTTAATTTTAGCTTTGTCACTAAAATTTTATCCTTAAGTTTAGCTATGACACTAAAATTTTATCCTATAACTTTAACTATATGACTAAAATTTTATGAAATTTAATTTATAACAAAGCTAAGCTTACATCATTAAGGAGGCCAAGTGGTTGTAATATCAATAAGGACAATATGTATTGACATGGGCTCCCCTGCATTTTATTAATCCTTCACAACTAGCATATTTTTCTTTTGTAGTTATTTGACATTCGATAACTTGCATATTTGTTTATTAGACGTATATTCGTCGAGATGTATTAACTTGCATATTATCGACCATATTTGAACATCTAATTATTTATTATTATTGTGTAACTCTTTCCATCTAATTTAACTATAATTAAACTAAACAGTAAAACTAACTACTATATCATAGTGAATAGTGTTTAATTTGAATTCATAACCTAACAATATTTTCAATATGAAAATTATTTCTCTTAAACATGGAGCTTAACGAGATGAGATTTTTAAATTATTCATGGTCACCAGCATAATAAAAGTCCACGTGACATGAGTTTTACTGGGCATTACACATGCATTTAGGAATGGACATTATTAGTTTTTGGTTTTGCTAATGATAGCAAGATCAACCTGAGCATAAAATTTTCAACCCAAAGGGATGTTGCATTGAGTCCATGACGCTCACTGAGAGCATGATACCTACAAACAAAAATGTCTATCATGTGCCCAACAATCATAATGCAACGCGAACAAATAAAGTATGGCCATTAACGGGCACTCACTACCCTATACTTGTTAGTAATATTCTTTCATGTGTCACCTATAAACTTTCACTATGGAATCGGTCAACTTCTTTAGTTGTGAAAATTTAGGTATTTCATCAAGTGAGGAAATGTACATGGAAATTTGGTTCCACGAATTATTAAACTTGATTTTATCAAATTTAGTCTATGTGTTTAGGTTTTGTGAAAGCCATTAGATGGCAATTTTGAACGAGTTGTGATTGAGACCTAGTTGGGTTGCATATGCATTGTGAATGCAAGCACACTTTCCATATAGAAATATGAAAAGTAAATCCGGGAGTTTTATAATAAACTTATTTGGGAAGCTTATGTTTTTTATTTTTTTCATATACGAATTTAGTCTTCGACAAGTAGTTACTTTGAATTTTGAATGGTAGTTGTTTATTCTAATAGAGTAATTTATCATAGATATAATTATTTTAATAGGTTATTTATAAAAGTTTTATCAGATTAGAAATTGCATAAAGTTTTGCACCGGGAAAAAACATGAAAATTTCTTGACAAATTCACAATTTAAAACTACTAAGAACCACATAGATTTCAATGTTAATCACAACAACCTCAATCATAATGGCAATAACAAGAATAGAAGTAGAAGTGAAGCACATAAAAACAATAAGATTATATTTCTTGGCATGGAAGGACATGGTTAGTTGAGTCACACATCTAAGGCCATAAAACACTCATAAATCTCTACTCATGATATCACTAGTTTGAATCTCACAAAAAGAAAAGGACCCCAACAGAAAAACTAAGGAGAAGGCGAGAATGACTATGAGCCATCTTAGATAATTGATAACCTATATCTCCATCTAGCTTTGCATATCATGACGGTGCACGAGGGGATGAGTCTATATTTAGTCATTTATATGATGTGGGTAGGTTGGTTAAAGAATAATGGACACTAATTGAATAGGAAACTCTATGTGGAAGTTATGGGGATTGTTAGTGAATTTTTGGACCTAACCATTAAGCTTCAATCCTTTAGAGACCATTATGGCACACCCCATGGTCATCTATGATGAAATGACCATGACCTTTAATGATCACAAGGACACAATTTTATGGGTTGCTAGAAGAGCAAGAACTTAAAATATTGGAGCTCAAAATAAAACAAGAATAAGAATTAGTGGATTGATCTTTTGAAACTGTTGAGATGGTTGGTTTCCTTTGCATTGTTTATGTTGACATATTAGCACTTGGGGATGGTTGCATGAGCAGTATGTTTATTTGGGGGTTAAGGATTGACTATGTATTGGAGTTGAGATAGTTGAGTAAGGACGACCTAATTCTAGAAATATTAACAAGTGTCGAGAAGCAAGGGACCTTATTGCTATCAATGGATAGAGTTTTGGAGAGCTTTGTGAAAGGGTTTATGTGCCCTTACGCTAGTCATAGAAAGTGTTACAACAAAATCTAGGACTTGTTGCAAAACCTCACTAGGTGACCTAAACGATTTGCAACACACAAGAGTGTTACCATTGTCACCTTAGCAACTACTCCCTTATATTTAGTGAAGGAAACAATACAACACAAGGGAGGCTTCCCCGGAAAGCTTTTGGGATCAAGTACTAAAATATCTTAAGCTAAATGCCCCTAAGGATCCTACAACAAAAATCCACTAGATAAGGAAATGACAAATTAGAGTATGTAGTGGATGAAAAAATAAGTTCAAGACTTGGGTTCAAAGGGCCTATGGGTCAATCTAAAGACTAGGGTTAACCTAAGGGGTCTCAAATAGGTTACCCAAACACATTGAATCAAGAAAAATTTAAAGTTACTATAAAGTAGGGTTTTGGACCAACAAATTGCAGCAAAACAATCATTTATAACATCAACAAATTTATTTGTTAAAAATGTGTAAAAATATATATGGAATAAAGGTAAAATTTAAAAGTAACCTAAGGAAAAAATTACAACAATTAATAAAGCATATAACAACAAATAAAATATGAAGTTAACTCCAAAATTTGGTTAAAAGTGCATAAAAAAACTTTCAATTAGCCTTTCCAATGCACTTTAAAACAAAACCTAACCTTAAGGCATACATTAACAAGTCATTAACTGCTAAAAATACGAGAAGTTGTTGTAAGTTAACCCTACTTTACCATAAAATAAAAAGGGAATTTAGTTTAAGGTTTTAAAGGAATGCCACAAATGAGAAATGTCAGTGCCTTCTTAATCTACAACAAATGGAGTCTAGGACACAAACTATTTGGTTTCTTTTGGAGTGATTTTAAATCCAACAAATCTAAGGCAAATAAATAAACTTTCCCTAGGATTTACAATTTAGGCTCTCATTTTTCAAGATGATTAATGGAAAGAAAAAACTATCTTTATTCCTCAAATAATTGGAGGAAGGGCTTAGATCAACAAGGGATAATGAGGCAAATACCAAATAAAATAACTTAGCACAAGAACATATGTCCCATGGAACATAAAAGCAATATAAAATAAATAAGCTAACTTACTTCACCATGCAACATCAAAGATCTACCACAAACATCCATGAAAAGAGATCACATCACATCACAGCATCCACCCACGTAAAGTCACTCATATAGGACTCCATTGCACACTACAGAAAAACATCACTAATGAAGAGATGTAATATCCAAGTGTGACAATGATCCAAAGAGAAAATTCACTACATTTATATATATATATGTGTGTGTGTATGTGTGTGTGTGTGTATGTATGTATACACCAAGTTGATTTCCCTTAATTTAGAATAAAAATCCCTAAAAATTATAAAATCCATGACAAAAGGTGGATAGGCCACAACCCGACCCCAAAATATAGCCAAATTAATGAAACAACATGAAAATAAACCCACACACATGAGGTTTTATCCTCCAAATGTGACATCATCATCCAAAGGGCATGTATCACCATGAAAAGGTGCAAGGAATAACTCAAGGGATGTATCTTATCCCATAATTCATGGATATCAATCCAAATGAGGTGGCATATCACCAAAATATCTCTCCAAAACCCACATCATCCTCCAAAAGGCTCAACTCAACATCAAATGAGGCACTAGGTTAATGTCATCAAGATAGGGCATGATGTCATTAAGGTAGAAGGTGCATATAATCTTTCGTAGGGGTCCCAAGTGATCAATACCATCAAGATAAATGCAACACCCATCAATAAGGTACAATTCCAACCTTGTGGCATCCTATCATCTCAAGGATTCACCATCTCTCAAGTCAACATATTAGCATCAGAGATGATCATCCAAGTTCCTAGGGTTGGAGGAGGGTCACATCATCAGTGCTAAGCCCTCATCAAGTCCAACACTCTTCAAAGGGGCTCCAACATCCTCCATCAAGTGTCCTACATCATCATGGATTATGGCTAGACATTCTCTACAATGTGTTACAAAAGCATCACTTATCCCTCAAGGGATCTTAGATGCAACATACACATGCTCAAGGAATCAAGTGAGATCAACATCATGGTTATAAGAACCATAAAAGCATCAAGGTGGACCATATTCAATGTTAAATCCATCAAATTACTTTACACAAATATCATCTTCAAATGTCCTACTAGTTTATGATTGTGCACAAGTTACCTCACTTAGATATGGGAGGATTTTCATATGACCTTATTTGGTGTTTCTAACCCTAAAGGGAGGAACAATTCTTAGGCCAACACCTTCAAATCATAGGTGCAAGTGATAGGTGTTTTGGCCTGTGTTTTACTTCATGACATGTGCCATAATCTTATACTAGGTTATGAAAACCATTTTCCATGTGTCTTTGTATAGGGAGTGCTTAGCTGCTTGAGTTACCTTCACTCATATTTTTTTTCTCAGCCCCCAATCTTTCCTTTTTCTATATTTCTTTGATATGGCTTGTTTAAAAATATTTATTGAATTATCAAGTACTAAGGGTGATGTCATACCCCTTTAATGATGGGTATTTTATCACTTCATCGAGGTCAAGATGTTTACTGAGAGTTCCTTTTACTTTGATAAATTTGATATACATGGATACTCTTGGGGAAATGTGGCTATATAAGAGGGGGTTAGAGATTGAGCTACAATTGGATTTTTATTGCTTTACATCACTTGCCATTCTTTAGCATCTTGACATTTGGCTCATGTTTTTTCTTTTCTTAGTTGCATCAATGTCAAGTATATTTAAAACCTTATTCTCACAAGACAAGGCCAACAAAGAACCAATATAGCTAAATAAAAGCAACCAACCAAAATATGGGATCATGAACATTAGGAAATAATGACAAGTTTTGGATATGAATGACATGGAGCACTATCATCATTGGAGCCTCCTACTTGTGTGCCTCTTAAATAATGAAAGGAATACCCCAAGGAAGGTAAAACTAGATTAGGGACACGATAACTATCAACTTGAAGTAAGGGAATTATTACATAACAAATATCAGTCAATAATCCAATTTAAACCTATGATCCATACTATAATTCCTCAAACATTAAATGAAATCACTTGAGTGCAAAAATGGTTAAAACACCTCACAATAGATGACCCACCTTCATCGAATGAGTATGTTAGATGTACAACCCAAAAAATAGATGAAAGGAACTTATGGCTGATTATTTGTGGATCATGGAAGGGCTACTAACTAGAAAGCTACAATGTACGAGAAAAATTTCTCCTAGGGTTGTCCATGTATATGGATGGGTAACATCTAGCTCCAACTCGAGGACATGTGCTCACCATAGAGTACATGATCCATGTCCTCAAATGAAGAGTTCATGAGAATCCCAACAATCCCTAGTGCTCATAGACCTATAACCTACATCACTCTAGCATTTGCTAGATTCTACAAAAAACTATTTTTAACATACTAGCAATAGGTTGATACCTTACCCTATAATATGAAAAATTATAAAAACTATATATCAAAAAGTAAATTAAACTATCTTTTCTTTCATTTTTAGAATAATCAAGTTATTAATTGTGTAATAAAATCAACATGATCAAATCAAGGAAGGATGAAAAACCAATATGCATGACATGCAACCTACCCTAATCTACAGTGACATACACTAATCTACACTAACATATCATAATCAATCAAATGCTAGTATAAGGTTTAAGAATTTGACCACTAATTGGTGATGGAAACTTCACCCCATCAACTTAGTCAAGTATAAGGAATCAATTCCAATAATTTCATGAACCTTGTATGGGTCGGGGTCATCATCTACCATCACCATATTTCCTTTCTCAAATATTTCCCCTTTAACATTATAATTAGGGTTCTTCTTAGATCTATGTATCATTTTTATTTTTTTCCTTTGATTAGATGGGTGTGTTATAGATGTTTGAATAGTAGGAAAGGATAATTATTCAAGGTTAATAACGTCATCCAAATGACCCATGCCATTACCTACGCTACCCCTTTCTTTCAAATTAATCTTCCCTAAAGGAGTTTGAAGGTCAAGGTGTTGCTAAGAAATATCAAGGATCAAATGTTCTATATGTTTATTTTCATTGGCTCTACTTTCCTTATCCTCGTCATCAATATTATCCTATGAGGAAAAGGGAAATATGAACAAATCCTAAGGATTGTCCTTGACTAGTTTCATTGAATTAGTGGAATCATGATGGCTCCATAACTCTCCACTAGGATAGGAAGCTTGATAGATATTATTACCTAGGTCTTTAGCATCATATTTGGAAATAGGTTCTTTGTATAATATGCATGTCTCAACGGCAGGAGTGTGAATGGATACATATGATAAATCCATTTCCAAGCTCCCTCTTAAGGCAATGGACCACTTTTGACACAGAAGCATTCCCCATGCATCAAGTATATCACCACAACATCCATAAGCATGGATATATCAAGACAAGTAGCAATACTAATCTTTAAGTTTTAAAAATTCCATGGACCTTATTAGATTTAGAATCAAAACCACCAACATTTTTGTAAGGCCTAGCGATGTGCAATTCAAGTTAATTCTTGACCTTTAAAGGCATCACAATGGTAGAAGCACCATAATCAACAATATATTTATGAAGTAACAAATTTTTAACAACTAATGTGAGGAATAAAGGTGGATTCCCTCCATTTGTTCATTCATAATGCATATTTTGCAATATAATAGGAGAGTCTTTAGGCTTTTTGTTAAAATCAAAGAATTTTTTGACTTTGTCTCTTTGATGAAATTTTTTAATCAATTCATGGATAGGCACATATACATTCACTTTACCAACCACATTATCCAAATAAATACTTGAAACAACTTCATCATTATTTTTTGTTGAGGGAGGACTAGGATTGATATTTAAAGGTAATGGAGTTCTAGTCAATGACTTGAAGGGGTGTTGCCATTATTGGTTGGAGGGTTAGTGTTTTGCTTGTTTCATATTGTATATAGTAACTCTTTACTAAATTATCCCTAGTTTCAATTGCATCCAGTCTTATATGAACTTTAGCCAAATCCTTGTGTTTTCTTGTGTGAGATGGTACCTTTTCTTATGTAACATTATGGGGTGATATGAGTCAATGACCAAGTTTATATGTTTAGGAATTTCCTCACCTCTTTGTTGATTATAAGAGAAATCATTTACCTTATGAGCTTGTTCATAATAATGACAACAATCATCATCATATTATTGGTTATTTATCTATAGAGGAGCTAAAGTGTTAAGAACATTTTGTTTAGGAGTAGGTTTGGTGTTTTGATCTTCGTTCCTTATTATGGCCTATTGATATTGAATTGAGGTATAGGAGGATAACTAGATCTGGGCCCCTTATCCTTCTCTATAATATTCAACCTACTCATCGTGCCAAATTTCCCTTAAATAATTACATTGGTTGCGTTATCAAATTTGTGACCAATAGGTTGTAATTCACTTTGGGAAAGGTCGACATGATTCATTGTTTTTAAGCTTGGTTTCATATTTTTCTATAGGCTTATATAAAATATCTGCCTTTGAAGCTAAAATATTTTTTCAATTCAGATAGTTTATTCTCTAGTTTGAGCAATAGTTTTAGGATCTTTTCCCCTTAGAATGAAGCAAAATTATCCATAAAAAGCATTAGTGTATTATAATAATATAGCATCTTGTGAAAGCTTAAGGTTGTTAGGAACCATCTTGACCAAATAGTCAAATCTTTGGTTTAAATCTATAACAGTTTTAATTTATTTCTTCTTTACCTCATGACATTATGCCCTTCCATCTTCCCTAGGTGCCCACCTTTTAGGGAAATCATATACGAGTTCATCTTAGGTTTTAATGTTATTATTAATTAAGTATCTAAACCAAGATTGAGCACCTTTTTGTAAGGACAATGCAAAAAACCTCATTACTACATCTTGTTCTTCAATATAAAATCCACCCATGGACATGAAAAATTCATATATATGTTGTTCAATTGACTTTTCATTATATCTTGAGAACTTAGATAATCATTCATTAATCTTATCAAGCATATTGTTAGGATATCTAAGAAGAGAATCATATCCAAAGGTTTAAAAGCATTGGTAAGCCCTGGCTTGGCTATTGGATCTACTCTTGTAGGAATATTGAAGAGAGACATAATTTTAGGATACTTCTAAGGTGCTTTCCTCTTGTTGGTTTTAGGAGGATTAGTGAATATTCTATTAGGGATTTGGCTAGAGATTCTTGGGTTTGGAAGAAAATGTGGAGTCACCAGATGAGCAATTTAAAATAAGCTTTGAGATATACTTAACAAGGAAAAGATTGAACATAGGTTTCAGATCTTAAGAAGAAGGAATCAACTCCTCCTCAACAATGGGACCAAAAATGTTATAGAAAAATATAACAAATGTTGCAAAACCTCACTATGTAGCATAGATAATGTGTAGTACATTGGAGTGTTAACACTGTCACATCAACAATTACTCCCTTGTCTTTAGTGAAGGACACAATCCAACATAAGGAATACCTCATTGGTTTGGCTTAGGGATCAAGTAACCGAAGGATATTAAGCTAAATGCCCCCTAAGGATTCAAAAACAAAAATCCACTAGTTAAGGATATCACAAATTACGATTTGCAATGGATAAAAAAGTTCAAGACTCGAGTTCAAAGGGTCTATGGATCAATATAAAGTCTATGGTGTTGGGGCAAAGTGATTTCCTGTCATTTAATTTATCAACCCGAGGGTTTCGTAAACTTGTGAAGCATGCGTGCACCATATGTGCTAGAAATTGTCTTTCATTTTAGATCAATCTAACTACAAAATAATGAAAACCAGTTCATCTAATCTATGAAATCAAATGATGAAAATGAAATTCAACTAACCTGTGAAATAAAAAACAACTAATGTATGCTTAGTTACTCCAACATTCAATCATGAAGTGTTACCTTCTTGAGATGATGTGTAAGCAACTATTTATACTTTAACTTCTAATGTCCTAGAAAAGCAAGTAAAGTGTGTAGAAAATAACACAGTAATTACATGTATCAAATATTCAACCATTCAATCTTGAAATATGATTAAATCAATTTCTTAGAACGATATTTACGAATATTAGTTAATGCAATTAAATGAGGATCTTTAAAGAAAATATAAAAGCATGAAAAAGTAAAGCTCAATGATTGCATAGGTTGAACATTCAATCACCCAATTTGAAGTCACCTTCTTGGCCTGATCCTTTATTCAATTATACAATGAATTGATAGTTTGATCTAAGAAAGTAAATAATAGAACATGAAAGGAAACTAAATAACTATGAGCCCTTGCCTCAAACTTAATCCAATTAGAAAATACATAAATATTCCCTATTGAAATGTTTTTAGAAAAGCAAAGATTACATAGTCATTCTAAAACTAATACTAAGAAAGCAAATGAACTTTAATCTATAAAAGCAATTAAATCTCACAATCATTAGATGGCCATTCCAATGGTGTATGAGGATGGCAAGTGAAGAAGCTCCATATGCAAGCAAAACTAAATCTTCAAATCTCCAAGTATAAGCTCCAAATTATCTATTAAAAACATGAGCATTTCTCCAATTTTACACATGCCTTCAAAGGAAAAGGCTCTCCTATTTATACAAAAACATAAGAAGCTACCCTATTTAATGAAGATCCACTAAAATCTCATATAGTTACAACCAAATAGCTCATAATGAGACACATATCCCCTAGGTGTCTCATAGAGTTCTAATCCAAATAAGAAATGATGAGACACCTCATAGAGTTACAATCCAAATAGGACACATATCCTTCTTTGACCTTTATCCAAATCTCCTTTGAAGGGAATTCGAATTTGAGCATTGGAGGCCACATAAGGGTGCTTTGGAAGCTTCCAAATAACCTACACATGTCATGAAACTCAAGCCACATATAAAGATACATGAAACCATGTTAATTTCCTAGTTTTTAATCATAAATTCACTTTAAACACATAAAATAAATAACTTCGGTAAATAAAGATCCTAACCCATATATTTATGAAAATGGTGGCTAATGAAAGGTTATATAGTTATGGAGTTGCAACATGTGAGTGAAATGGTGGTGATAAAGGTGAAAGTGGATGTCATTTTGAAGACATTTTGGAGGCCCAACATAGCCCCCGACTAGAGTAATTTCATGTCGTCATGCAAATATTGCATTAATTCCTTTAATTTGCTCGCAATGTCTTTGCTTTTGAATGATCTTGGCTTATATCATATGTCCTTAAACTTTGCATTTGACAATTTTATTTATTTTTTAAAAGTATTCCTTGTCATACATTGAATTGCAACATGTTTGGTTGGTTCTTGTGTTTCAACCAAATTCTAATTGGTATTGGTTCTTGTGTTTCAATACCTTGTTTCTTTTTGTTGCAGCAAGATTCATTGAACATATTTAAGAATGCATCTTTAAAATTAGTCATATAGTGTGCCCATAATTTAGGCATTATTTGCAAATCATATAACTTTTTGAACCTTAATGCAATCATAATTTATTAGGACAAGTACGTTAGGATGAAATGAAAATGTGTGATGGTGTATGATATATGAATATGAAATGATGTCCCTTCCCCCCAACTAAATATATGACAATGTGAAAGAGGAAGTGAGGAATTTCCCAAAGTTACAATAGTATTTTAAGGAATTGCATGACTAAAAATTAGAAAACCACATACCTTCACTAACCTTCAATGTGCATGAGTTATGGAAATTGAAGAGTGTGGCTGCTTCTAGATCATGGAATGAAATGTAGAATTCATCTGCTTCTTGGTTGCATAAATTGTGGATGATGTTGTGAAGTGGATTCTTTATTTTTGCTGCTAAATCTTTTGTATCTGCTACAAAATTTTGAAATGATATAGTCTTCAATCGCTATAAAACTGATGGTACAACTCTAGTCATGTGAATAAATGTGTCGGTGTCGAACATGAAGAGAGGTCATTGAATTACCGACCATTGATGAATGTTGTTAACCAATGCGAGGCAAACTAGCCATTAATGTCAACGAGTGCCAAGGTACCTAAGTACATCTTGCGAAGGGTGCATAAATGAACTGATGTCAAGCCACTTGCAAGATCCAACGATCAAGGGACATTGATGTATTCCCATGATTGTTGGCGAGAGAGCCTATCATTAAGGCATACAAGCCTCAAGGTAGAAATGAGGACTCTAGCCTTGGACCTAGATAATGTGTTGATGTCGATAGGCTAATGCTTGTTAGAAGGAAGGCCTTAAGGAATCCTCCATCATCTAACGCGAGCATGAAACAAAGATTTTGAAGTACTATGAATGGAAATTTTGCAGTGGATTAAGGCTTATTTAACGGAAAGGAAAATGACAAGTGAATAGAAAGTAAAATGACAAATCAGCATGTAAGCGAGCTGAATGTCTTTATGAAAATGGGTTATGAGTTAGTGAAAGCAAGGCAGGAAAAAAATGAGCAGTGAAGGAAAATGAGATGACAATTTTATTGGCTAACTAAGTGAAATGTAATGCGACTGCAAAGGAAATGAGATGAAGGTTTTATTGACTTAAGGAGTATGGATGCAATGGAAACACTGGCATTTGAAAGGCTTGCAACTGTTGGATCTGATATTCATTATCATGTGCTCATGCATTGATGTTTCATCTCTGTTGCTACTCTGATCATTTTCTTGTGAAATAAATGTGGTCTTTGAGAGACACTATTTGTTTATGGTCATCTGTTCTTCCTCCTGGAATCTGCAAAAAACTAGTACTTGTTCTCCAATGGATTGTAAGGTTATCAAAATAGAGAGGTGATCAATTTCTTTGTTAATGACATTTACATAAAAAAAAAATAAGAATCAGTATTATTAAACAAGTTCATGAAAGAAAACCAAAAGAGTTTATACCTGTGTTGAAAGTAGTGCCTCAAGTTACATGTTGTTTCTTTTCAGCAATTTCTTCATTCTTTACTATTTCAAAATCCGATAATAGCTTCCTCATTTTGTAGATCTCATCGAGATCTTTCCATTGATGTTTGAATAAAAAATGAGAAAGTTACACTGTTTTGAAATTTTTATGAAACTGTGAAAATTGTCATGCAAAATGTGGCATGGGAACATGATGCTACAGTGAAAAATGATGTAAGCAGATGAAATGGCATGTTGATCATGAATTTCTGGTTAGAATTCATTGTTTGACAAATAAATCATTAAGTTAAATGCATAGTTGTAGAATTGTTTTCCAGTTGTAGACTGTGCATAGTTTCTGTAGCTAAAATCCTGAACAAACAACCCAAGTCAGAATAACCAAAAATGAATTCAAAGAGCAAGAAACAATTTTGTGGTTTACTGGAGCCAAAATCCACTGATAACTACAATGCCTCTTTCAATTTTTATTTTTTATTTTTTTAATTAATTTTTAAAATTTTCTTTAGCAAAAAGAAATTATAACAAAGAAAATGATTTTTTTTCTTTTGTTGTTTTTAATCATGAGACACATAGGGAATGAGACACATATGTGTCTAAAATCAACTTTATTAAATCAGATTGGACTCTTAGACCTCATGCCATGTGGAGCAGAGTTTGTTATTCACTTGGATTCTTTTGAACTTAAATCTAATTGGACTTTTCGACCACATGCCATGTAGAGTATAGTTTGTTATTCACTTGGGATTTTTTGCTTTCAACTTTCCATGTTAAAACAGTTCAAAACAAATCATTTTTCCCTCACACAATCTGGCAAATAGAGCTTTGAAGAACCCTGAATTTCTCCCAAATGGTTAGGAATCCAAGGAAATAGTTTCTCGGTTATTAAATTCATCCCGTTCTCGAAAAAACCCATGTCCCATTTTTTTCAAATTCACCCTAGTTTGCTCAAAAAAATCGTTTAAAATTGGATTTCAAGACAGTTTACACTTTCTGGCAATTACATTTTCTACAAAAAATCAATTTCGGATTTCTCCTAAATGGTTGCAAAATCCAGGAAATCATTCACAATTTTTAAATTGTCCGCGTTTCAAAGAAAACCCATGTCTCAGTTTTTTCATATTCGCCCTAGTTTGCTCGGAAAATTCGCTTTAAAATCGGGTGTCTATGCTGCTGTGTTTTCTAGAAATGTTCCCACGATTTTTGATTTGCAGGATTTGAAGGTTGGGCTTGTGGCTGCATGGATGTCTTCTAGCAAAGGAAAAGAGAAGATCTAACTCTTGCATTACAGAGGTAAGGATTTTAGCACATGGATTTGCAAGTCTTATAGTAGCTAAATCATTTTCACGATATACTAAGAAAACAATTTCTTTTTCTAATCCTCCAGGTCACACGAAGTGCAGTAGGAGAACATACTTGAGAGATTTATTTTGTTAGCATAGTCAAGATTTTGTTAATCGATTCCTCTGTAAATTTTGCAAAAATAAAATGAAAGGGCTTGATCTCATACCTTAAATTATCGTTTGTGATCTTTGCTTGTGCTCTTTGTTCTCAACCATTTGTTTTATTACAAATTTTTCCTACCAAGGGTTAATAGATGGGTGGTTCTTACTGCACCATAAAACATCAAATTTATCCTAAAAACTATAAAAAAAATTATTTTTATTTTTCCTATCTATCTAAAAAGTATTTTTATTTTTATTTTTTAAGTATATTCATGCTTCCAATGAAGCCATTTACGGATTAGAATTTTTGAAATGCTCATATCCCAACTTGAAAAATATACCTAATTGTTTGTAAGGATATGCGAAATCGACTTGACCTTTCAATTTGCCACAAGGATCTCTTGAAGAATTGATGAATATTGTGGCGTAGCTACTTCTTAATACCATTCCTCAATGTAGCCTTTGGGTTGCATTCTAGACCCTATGTCCATAAATGGTTAGTAAAAACAAAAACAAATAAAATACACTCTAAAATGAAAAGTTAGTTCCTGTGCACAATTCCCCGACAAAAGCGCCAAAATGTTGGGGCAAAGTGATTGCCTGTCATTTAATTTGTCAACGCGGGGGTTTAGTAAATTTGTGAAGCATGCGTACACTGTATGTGCTAGAAATTGTCTTTTAGTTTAGATCAATTTAACTACAAAATAATGAAAACAAGTTCATGTAATCTATGAAATAAAATGATGAAAATGAAATTCAACTAACCTGTGAAATCAAAAACAACTAATGTATGCTTAGTTACTCCAACATTCAATTATGAAGTGTTACCTTCTTGAGATGATGTGTAAGCAACTATTTATACTTTAACTTCTAATGTCCTAGAAAAGCAAGTAAAGTGTGCAGAAAATAACTCAGTAATTGCATGTATCAAATATTCAACCATTCAATCTTGAAATATGATTAAATCAATTTCTTAGAATGATCTTTAGGAATATCAGTTAATGCAATTAAATGAGGATCTTAAAAGCAAATATAAAAGCATGAAAAAGTAAAGCTCAATGATTGCATAGGTTGAACATTCAATCACCCAATTTGAAGTCACCTTCTTGGCCTGATCCTTTATTCAATTATACAATGAATTGATAGTTTGATCTAAGAAAGTAAATAACAGAACATGAAAGGAAACTAAATAACTATGAGCCCTTGCCTCAAACTTAATCCAATTAGAAAATACATAAATCTTCCCTATTGAAATGTTTTTAGAAAAGCAAATATTACATAGTCATTCTAAAACTAATACTAAGAAAGCAAATGAACTTTAATCTATAAAAGCAATTAAATCTCACAATCATTAGATGGCCATTCCAATGGTGTATGAGTATGGCAAGTGAAGAAGCTCTATATGCAAGCAAAACTAAATCTTCAAATCTCCAAGTATAAGCTCCAAATTCTCTATTAAAAACATGAGCATTTCTCCAATTTTACACATGCCTTCAAAGGAAAAGGCTCTCCTATTTATACAAAAACATAAGAAGGTACCCTATTTAATGAAGATCCACTAAAATCTCATATAGTTACAACCAAATAGCTCATAATGAGACACATATCCCCTAGGTGTCTCATAGAGTTCTAATCCAAATAAGAAATGATGAAACACCTCATAGAGTTACAATCCAAATAGGACACATATCCTTCTTTGACCTTTATCTAAATCTCCTTTGAAGGGAATTCGAATTTGAGCATTGGAGGCCACATAAGGGTGCCTTGGAAGCTTCCAAATGACCTACACATGTCATGAAACTAAAGCCACATATATAGATACATGAAACCATGTTAATTTCCTAGTTTTTAATCATAAATTCACTTTAAACACAAAATAAATAACTTTGGTAAATAAGGATCCTAGTCCATATATTTATGAAAATGGTGGCTAATGAAAGATTATATGGTTATGGAGTTGTGACATGTTGCATATGAAGCTTCTTCACTTGCCATCCTCATACACCATTGGAATGACCATCTAATGATTGTGAGATTTAATTGCTTTTATAGATTAAAGTTCATTTGCTTTCTTAGTATTAGTTTTAAAATGACAAATGTAATCTTTGCTTTTCAAAAAACATTTCAATAGGGAAGATTTATGTATTTTCTAATTGGATTAAATTTGAGGCAAGGGCGCATAGTTATTTAGTTTCCTTTCATGTTCTGTTATTTACTTTCTTAGATCAAACCATCAATTCATTGTATAATTGAATAAAGGATTAGGCCAAGAAGGTGACTTCAAATTGGGTGATTGAATGTTCAACCTATGCAGTCATTGAGCTTTACTTTTTCATATTTTTATATATTCAATTATACAATGAATTGATGGTTCTAAGAAAGTAAATAACAGAACATGAAAGGAAACTAAATAACTATGAGCCATTGCCTCAAACTTAATCCAATTAGAAAATACATAAATATTCCCTATTGAAATGTTTTTAGAAAAGCAAAGATTACATAGTCGTTCTAAAACTAATACTAAGAAAGCAAATGAACTTTAATCTATAAAAGCAATTAAATCTCACAAACATTAGATGGTCATTCAAATGGTGTATGAGGATGGCAAGTGAAGAAGCTCCAGATGCAAGCAAAATTAAATCTTCGAATCTCCAAGTATGAGCTCCAAATTCTCTATTAAAAACATGAGCATTTCTCCAACTTTACACATGCCTTCAAAGGAAAAGGCTCTCCTATTTATACAAAAACATAAAAAGCTACCCTATTTAATGAGGATCCACTAAAATCTCATATATTTACAACCAAATAGCTCATAATGAGACACATATCCCCTAGGTGTCTCATAGAGTTCTAATCCAAATAAGAAATGATGAGACACCTCATAGAGTTACAATCCAAATATGACACATATCCTTCTTTGACCTTTATCCAAATCTCCTTTGAAGGGAATTCGAATTTGAGCATTGGAGGCCACATAAGGGTGCTTTGGAAGCTTCCAAATAACCTACACATGTCATAAAACTCAATCCACATATATAGATACGTGAAACCATGTTAATTTCCTAGTTTTTAATCATAAATTCACTTTAAACACATAAAATAAATAACTTTGGTAAATAAGGATCCTAACCCATATATTTGTGAAAATGGTGGCTAATGAAAGGTTATATGGTTATGCAGTTGCGATATGTGAGTGAAATGGTGGCGATAAAGGTGAAATTGGATGTTATTTTGAAGACATTTTGGAGGCCCAACATATGGTTAGCCTAAGAAGTCTCGAATAGGTTATCCAAAAACATTGAATCAAGAAAAACTCAAAGCTACTATAAACTAGAGTTTTAGGCCAGCAAATTATAGTAAAACAATAGTTCATAATAGCAACAAATTTAGAAATTAAAAAATTTGAGAGTAAACAAAGGACAAAAATACAACAAATTTTGGAATTTACAAAATCATATAGTAACAAATAAAGTATAATGTCAACCCTAGAAAATGGTCAAAAATGCATTAAAAAAAATGAATTAGCCACTCTAATGCAATTTTAAACAAAACCTAACCCTAAAGCATACATTAATATGTCATTAAATGCTACAAAAATAATATTTTACTATATTGTAGCCCTAATTTCCATAAAATTAAAATTAAAATGAGTTTAGGGTTTTAAAGGAAGACCACAAATGAGAAAGACTAATGCCTTCTCAATCTAGGGAAAATGGAGTCTAGGATACACAATATTCTAGGGTTTCTTTTGGAGTGATTCTAAATTCAAACAAAAGTAGGAAAATAAACGAACTTACCCTAGGGTTTATAATTTCGGTTCTTGATTTTCAAGATGATTAAGGGAAAAAAGAACCTATATATATTCCTCAATTACTTGGAGGAAGAATTTAGCTCAACAAGGGATAATGAAGCAAGTTACCAAATAAACCAACTTACTCCACCATACAAAATCCATGATCCACCATAAGCATACATGAAAACAAATCACACCATATCACACCATCCACCCAAGAAAGGCACTCAACCAGGGCAACATCACTAATGAAGAGTTGTAATAACCAAGTACAAAAATGATATAAGGAGAAAATTGACTCCCATTTTTATATGAAGGTAGCTAAGTTGATTTCCCTTAATTTAAACTATAAATCCCTAAAATATGAGTTCCATGATACAAGGTGGACATGTCACTAACCAGCCCCTAAAGATAGCCAAACCAATGAAATAACATGAAAATAAGCATCAAATAACCCAAATGTGTGAGTTGATTGTCCTCCAAGGATGATGTCATCATCCAAAGGCATGTATCTCCATGAAACGGTGAAAGTAATAACTCAATGGATGTATCTTATCCCATAATTCATGGATCTCCATCTAAATGAGGTGGCACATTGATGAGCCTCATCCTTGCGAAATTATATGAGCCTTACTTCACCTCCTAGCTTAGTCAAACCAACTACTCTCACAACTTATTTCATACTTTTGATCATATTTTGTTTATGAGATGAGTTAGAGTTGGATATTTTTCTTTGTGGTCTAATGTGCACTTAATGCAGGATTAAAGGATAAAAGCAAGGAATTTTAGCAAAGACCTTGGTCAAAACTCGAATGGGACAAGGGAGAGGAATTATAGGAGGGAAATCCTCCTCATTTACTACCCCCCCATTCGAATATTCCTCCATCAACTCGGAGTGCAACCAGCCAAATCATGAGGACTAGAAGGCAGCCGAGCAAGTGGAAGTCAAAGCACTAGTTTATCTCTAGTTTGGGAGCCGAGCCTCCATAATTTTAAGGAAGTCGTTGGAGACTTTAGATGCATAAGTAGAGAGGCCTAGGACCTCAGTAGGATTCGGATTTTTGATTGTAAAACTTTACTCTATTTTCGAGATGCAAGACTTGTGATAGTTTTTGATGTAATCCATTGTTTTGATAATAAGAATGAGTTTTGTTTTGAGCCAGCACTGAGTTAACTCAGAGGGCTGAATCTCTTAGGTTAGGGCCCAACCCTAGCAGCTAAGGCTCCTCTTTATTGTACATGTATGTTAGCGTAGATTCATGGTTTAATCATTCATTTTCTTAAGTAGCTGCATTTCCATTACACTAGTGTAGCACATAGATTCATGGTTTCATCGTTCATTTGCTTAAGTCGCTGCATTTTCATTACAGTAGTGTAGCATAGATTGGTTGTGTTTTACTTTGCTTCTGTTTGTGCCTTTTTCTTCAGTTAGAAGGTTAGCAAGGATTATACCTGTAGATTTCCTTTCACAACAAACCTAACCAACCACCGTCAACCGCGTGTCACATAGCTTCTTCGTATTCATTTCAATGTTTGACTTTATGCGCTCCAAATCTCCACCGTCGATCTGTCTAGCTTGATCCAATGGCTATCGCATCATCTCAATACTTTATGCGCTCCAAATCTCCATCGTCAATCTGTCTAGCTTGATCCAACGGCTATCGTGCAGATTCTTGCACGGCCGATATCCGCCCGAGAGCACGCGAGAAAAGTGGTTTTCTCATGCTACGTGTCACCCAGTTAGGCTAATCACGTAAAATTTTGGAATTCCGCTTACAACTTTGAGGGTGCGCGAGAAACTGCTTACCACCTACGGAAACCCGCTCCATCATTCCGCACGTTTTTTACCCTTCTATTGCCACGTGACTTGATGTGATCCATCCATCTATTCACTTCATCTTTGTAATAAGATCTCTGTTGCTCATCTTTTGATTAGTCTTGTTCGTCCATCTCTTAACTTAACCTCCCACAATAAGATCTCCGCTATTCATCTTTCGATTAGTCTTGTTCGTCCATCTCTTGACTTAACCTCCCGCGATAAGATCTCTACCATTCATCTCCCGTTAGTCCTGTTCGTCCATCTCTTGACTTAACCTCCCACGATAAGATCTCCACCATTCATCTCTCGATAGTCCTGTTCGTCCATCTATTGACTTAACCTCTCGCGATAAGATCTCTGCCATTCATCTTCCATTAGTCCTATTCATCCATCTATTCACGTAATCTCTTGCGATAAGATCTCCGCTGCTCATCTTCCATTTTTACTATTCATTGATCGATCCAACGGTTCCCATGCACTGCTGCTTTGTTACGTCCTCCTTTCACTGATTTCGATCTTCGCTTTCTCTCCCGCTTCACTCCTTGCATGCTTGATTTTACCAAAACACCAAAGACGCGAGCACAGACTTAGTTTAGTTTCCTTGCTTACACATTATTTTGGTTTGATTCTCTTTACTTCTGTAACTTAGATAGCAGCATTAGGTTAGTTTTGATTTAGCAATTCTGCTTAGTTTAGTTGTTTAAATGGTTAATTAGGATATGGTGTGATTTAGCATTACATGTTGTTTTTTTCATTACTGCAGTAGAGTAAGCTCTCTTAGAATAGATTTTCTCTTCTTCCATCAAAGAATCAAGCTTCTTCTGACTCTATAGAAGTCTGGCTTAGAACCCCTAGGGTCTCTTGCCAGATGAACAAGTGACAACAGGCAAAACCTTCACTTCTACTTGTGCATATAGCATTGTCACCTCCAAGTTTGTATGAACCCCGGGTTGATAAGTAAAACTGGTAGCCCGGGAGTTGTAGCATCCTTGCTGCAATACTGGCGCTCATCACTTTTTTGCGCCATTGCCAGGGAGGTGTCAAAGTAGAATGTGATTACTACTTTCTTTTCTTCTGTTTATAGTCTTCAACTTTCTTCCATTAGTTTATTTCTACAAAAGTAATCTAGTAGCTTCCTTTCTTTCGTTTGTCATTATCTGCTTTCCTTTCCATTCTGCAAGTAGAATTTCAATTCAGCAAGTAGTTTCTTTTTGTCAGTAATTTTCATTCAATCAGCAATTTCATTTCTGCAAAGTACTTTCTTGCTAAAAAAATCTTATAAAAGCCCCTAAAAAAAAAACATTTCCTTTCATGCCTCATAGGAGTAGGGACAATTTAGGGAAATTCTTGCCAAATACCCCCAGTGCATCCAACAGCCAACCTTCTCTCTTCTTCAGTGGCTATGAACTAGAGGAACCTTTAAGTGAGAAACCTGACATATTTGAAGAACCTATAGGGGAAGAAGAAGAAGAAGAACCCATTCCTACTGAACCAATGGCTGAAAACTAAAATGACAGAGGGAATAGAGAGAGAGTTGAGGGTGCCTTCGCCATCAGGGAAACCAATGGGGACACTAAGATGAATAATATAAACCCCTCCACCTTACCTCATTTCCATAGCTTGACCACAGAGGACCCTGACACTTTCCTATTTGAGTTTGTTGTTATATGTTGAACCTATGACTATACAAATGATGAGAAAAAGTTAAAAGTGTTTCCATCTACCCTCAAGGATGCAGAATTTTGCTGGTTCATGGGTTTACGTGGAGATAGCATCACAACTTGGGCTCGGATGCAGCAGACTTTTAACAACAAATATAGGGACTACTATAGGTCAAAGGATACTAAAGAAGATATTTTCAGGATGACCATGGGCCAATTTGAATCCTTAGAAGACTATGAAGAAAGATTCTAGCTCAGTTACAAAAGGGCTAGGTGCAGACTTGACCCTGAGTCACTAAATTTGGTCCTACTCAGAGGAGTAAGGGAAGATCTTTTGGATACGTTACATTTGTTAGCAGGAGGAGATACCTACAAATTACGCTATGAGGGTATTAAGACTATATTTAGAAACCATTCTAGGACGGACAGGAAAAAGGGTAGGGGTAGTCAACCTATGGCCAGTACATCATCTTCCAACTCATCCATCAAGGGTGAAATTGGAAATATGCTGGAAGATTTCAAAAGTGAGATGTTGCAAACCCTTGCCTTGCGATTGGACACCATGAACATCAAAATGAAGCAAGAGGAAGCAGAGAGAGCCTTGGCCATCTTTTGTCCTAGATGCACCAGGAGGCATCCTAAGAATGAATGTCCATTGAACTGCATTGAGATTTGCTCGGTCTGTGAATAAAACCACTTCACAGACAAGTGCCCTTATTTACCCAGACTCAAAGTTGTATATCAAGGAGCTAAAGGGGTCACTGAGTAGCTTTGCTACATCAACCAAAGGAGACCTCTTAGGCCTAGACCATACCAGCAGGGTATGCAAGGGTCATCCCATGCATATTACAACCCCAACCGAACCACAATTATACCTTCTTAGAGACCCCCTGCTCAACCTTCCTGGTCTACACCCCCTCCTTGGTCCTATGCATCTCAATATCATTCCCAACCATCCAACCAGTCATTTCAACCTTATTTTCTGCCACAACCTCAGTGGAATGCCCCACACCAAGGGTGGAGGCCCTAATACAACAATGCTCCAGCTGTATTGCCTCCACCACCTACCCAACCACAACTCCTACACTCTACTCAGGGAAAATTTTAAGAACCCCCCCTAAATTTATAAATATAATAAATGGGCGAATCTCCATGGTATATAGGAAAAATGGAAGGCGATTTTATCAATAATATAATATGTATATATAATTTTTTGGCGAATCTCTCACCAGGCATGGCGAATATTTTACTCAATTATAAAATCTTGTAAGATCTTGGCAAGTCTTTCACTAAGTAATAAAACTTTGTATGGATCTAAGACGATAGAATTTCCCCTTTAAATAGTCTATGCTCACATGAATACCATGGTATTACCATGGGTTATCATAAACCTGGAGCTTAAAAATTACTATTAGTAATTTATAAAAATTAATAAAATTAATAGTTGGATTTTATTTTATTTTTTATTTTAACTAAGCTAAAATGTTTAACCTACATTAAATTACAACATCCATTTTTACTCTTGGCCAAGCCCCAAGAGGATCAAATATTTTTTCACTCTATGCTAGTTTGTATATCACGATATTTGATACCTCTCGGGGATTAGTAGATCAAGAGATGGATCTATGCTGGTTTAATTAATTCCCCCATTTAAATAGGCTACATTCCATGTGAATACCATGGGTCAATACCATGTGCCATTTTTATTTTTATTAATTCTAATATTAGGGTTAATAATGGTTTTTTGCATGGTATTAAAAACAATCTAGTCCAGGGTATTTGTCCCATAGTATTTTGCCCATAGGTTTCACCTAAATATAACCCATTTTTTGAGTGTCCTTAAATATAAGGCGACTTATGGAGTAAATATAAAAAAAATGTTTTATTTGTTTACCATACCTCTTGTTTATTTATATTTTTATTAACTTACCATACCTCTATTACAAATATGGTATTTGGTTTAATTAATTCCCCCATTTAAATAGGCTACATTCCAGGTGAATACCATGGGTCAATACCATGTGCCATTTTGGTGAATATCATGGTCAATACCATGTGCCATTTTTATTTTTATTAATTCTAATATTAGGGTTAATAATGGTTTTTTTCATGGTATTAAAAACAATCTAGTCCATGGTATTTGTCCCATAGTATTTTGCCCATAGGTTTCACCTAAATATAACCCATTTTTTGAGTGTTCGTAAATATAAGGTGAATTATGGAGTAAATATAAAAAAAAATGTTTTATTTGTTTACCATACCTCTTGTTTATTTATATTTTTATTAATTTACCATACCTCTGTTACAAATATGGTATTTGGTCC
Source organism: Pinus tabuliformis (assembly GCA_031772625.1). NCBI lineage: Eukaryota > Viridiplantae > Streptophyta > Pinopsida > Pinales > Pinaceae > Pinus > Pinus tabuliformis. The sequence goes on from CM062804.1 coordinate 912,390,996, forward strand.
ATAGGATTCACTTAAATAAAACCTCTTTCTTGAGCCTTCATAAATAGAACGAGGGTTATGGACTAAATATAAAAAGAGGTTTTATTTATTTACCATACGTCTAGTTTATTTATATTTTTATTTATTTACCATACCTTTTGAGTAAGTATAAAAAGACGTTTTATTTATTTACCATACCTCCACTTTACTTATATTTTTATTTGTTTACACCAAGTGACTTATGGAGTAAATATAAAAAATGTTTTATTTATTTACCATACCTCTCATTTATTTATATTTTTATTAATTTACCATACCTCTTTTATAAATATGGTATTTGGCCCATAGGATTCACTTAAATAAAACCTATTCTTGAAAATGGGCGAATGGATTCACTTAAATAAAACCTATTCTTGAAAATGGGCGAATGGAAGGTTGTAACTCCTAATTTCAAGGGCTAAATTTACCTTTTTTACCCTCTCCCTTAAAATAAGGTGGGCTATTTGAGGTGATTTGTAAAAATGTACTATGATACAAAATATTCGCCCACTAAAAATTTAAAACCCCTTAATTTCGCCAAAGGGCGAACATTCCCCCCTAAAATTATCCTTGACTCTACTCCACCTAAGCAACCCCAGATGCCTGCCCAGCCAAATACGAACCCGAAAATTACGCAGACTCAACAAGTATATAGTGGAGAGACATCATACCCAGCTTATGTTGTAGAAATCCAGGAGATAAACCTAAGATCTCGGAAAACTATCCCAGATAACTAACATCCCTCCCCACATAGAGAGGTTGAGGAAGGAAGAGAGGAAAGAAACTTTAAAGTAAATCCACCCTTTCTTGAGAGATTAGCCCAACCACTCCATCCTACCCTAGAAGAACTTGAACTTTTGGGAGAATTGAAAAATCTATGTGTAAAGGTCCCCCTTCTCCAAGCAATAAAAGATGTTCCCATTTACAATAAGTTGATTAAGGAGAAATGCTTCAAGCATCCAGGATGAAGGAAAATGGATGCCCCTATCATTAATGTCATTGGGCAGTTGTCTGACTTAATGCTGGGGCAGGTAATATGTCCAAAATATTTGGAACCTGGAAGCCTTGTAGTAGATGTGCACATCAATGGCACCATTGTCCCACACACTCTGATTGATCCGGGGGTTGCCATTAATGTGATGACCAAGGACACCATGCTCAAGCTCAACCTCCAAGGGTCATTGATGAGGACCACAACAATTCTACAACTTGCAAACCGTTCCACAGCCACCCCTGAGGAAATTGTGGAGGATGTGATGGTCTCCATTGACTCCTAGGAGTACCCTACAGATTTCCCAGTTCTCTAGCCTAAGGCTAATCTTACTGGTTACCCTCTCATCCTTGGGAGGCCATGGTTGGCCACAACTGATGCTTACATTAGTTGTAGAGCTGGGAATATGACCATTAATAATGGGCATATGTCCAAGTAGTTAGTCCTATACCCTCCTGCTCAACCTTCTCTAGAGCATGATTTACCTTTATTGTTAGAGGAGGAGGAAGAAGATGAGGTTTATTCAGCCCAACTTTATGCTTTGGAAACAACCATAGGAGGAGGACAGCAAGATGAGGATGACTTAATTGAACACCTACTCCAAAGTCCAACTCCTAGTTCATTACCATTAGAAGAAGAAGTAAGGGAAACCTAGAACAATCATCCAATTGACTTATGCTTGGCCATGTCCAACCCACTCCGTGTCAAAACCATAGAATTTTTCCCAGAGAAAACTTTGAAAATTAATCCATCTCTTTCTGCTCTTGCAAACAAAAAGCTATGCAACATGTTGAGAGAAAACCTAGAAGCCTTCGCTTGGAGTTACAAGGAAATGAAGGGAGTACACCCCTCAGTGTGTACTCACCACATATACATAAAAGAAGGTTGCAAGTAAATCTAGAAAACACAAAGGATGATGAACCCAACTCTTAAAGATATAGTCAAAGAAGAACTGCAAAAACTACTAGATGCAGGATTCATTTACCCTATCTCTGATAGTGAGTGGGTCTCTCCTTTAGTATTACTTCCCAAGAAAAATGGTAAGTGGAGGATTTGTGTTGACTACAGGGAGTTGAACAAAGCCACAAAGAAGGATCATTTTCCCCTACCCTTCATTGATCAAGTGCTAGATGGCCTGGCAAGGAAGAAGTTCTTTTCTTTCCTAGATGGATTCAGTGGGTACAACCAAATTCAAATCTGCCCAGAAGACTAGGATAAGATCACATTCACCTGTCCTTGGGGTACTTTTGCCTATAGGGTCCTTCCTTTTGGCCTATTCAATGCTCCCGCCACTTTTCAGAGAGCAATCTTGAGTATTTTTGCTAAATTAGTACATGATGCGGTGGAAATTTACATGGATGATTTTACACCTTATGATTGTGATTTTCAAGAAGCCCTGACTAACCTAGGCAAAGTATTGTACAAATGCATTGAAATGAACCTGTCTCTTAGTCCAGAAAAATGTGAATTCTTAATGACAGAAGGGACCGTGCTAGGTCATTCAATATCTCAGCAAGGACTGCAGGTGGACCCAAACAAAATAGCAATCATCCAAAGGGTTACATAAAGGACTTCAGCAAGTTGGGCTCTCCTTTATTTCGGTTGTTGGACAAAGATTCTAAGTTTATATGGTCAAAAAGTTGTTAAGAGGCCTTAGACATTTTAAAGGGTAAGTTAACCACTGCACCAATTCTTCGAGGCCCAGACTAGGCCCTCCCTTTTCATATTCATGTTGATGGCTCACACAAAGCCATAGGAGCAGACTTAGGTCAAGTAGAGGAGAAATTTCCCTATGCCATATATTTTATCAGTAAGAACCTGTCAAAGGTTGAGCTAAATTATATTGTGACCGAAAAGGAACTCTTGGTTGTTGTGCATTCATTAAACAAATTTAGGCATTACATTACAAGCTACCAAACATTTGTGCATAATGACCACGCTACAATCAAATATTTAATGAACAAACTAGATGTGAAGATGGTTACTTTTATTACAACAATTTGATCTAACTATTGTTGATAAGCCTGATAAGGAAAATGTCGTTGCAAATTTTCTATCTAGGATGGATCTTCCTACAGGTGAAGAAGGAATGGTGGATGACCAGTTACCAGACGAGAATTTGTTTTCTATTTCATTTCTCTCCCCATGGTTTGTTGATATAGCAAACTATTTGGTATCAGCACAGTTCCCATCAAACTTGCCCTCCAAAAAAAAGAGCAAAATAGTCAGGAAAAGCGCCCCCTTCACTTGGATTGGGGGCAATCTTTTCAAACTTGGCCTAGATCAAATCTTGAGAAGGTGTGTAATGGAAGAGGAATTTTGTGACATCCTTCTGACTTGTCATAGTGGGCCTTGTGGAGGTCACTTTGCAGTAAAGAGGAAAACATTCAAAGTGTTACAAGCAGGCTATTATTGGCCCACTCTTCATCAGGATGTGAAGAAGTACATTAGTCAGTGTGATCAGTGCCAAAGGATGGGAAAGCCTACTCCAAGAGATGAAATGCCCCTACAACATCAAGTGACTTTCGAGCCATTTGACAAGTGGGACATGGACTTCATTGGGCCTATCAACCCTCCTTCAAAGAAAAAACAATACATTATTGTGTGCACTGATTATTTGACTAAGTGGGCTGAAACCAAGGTGATTAAGGCAATAATAGATGAGAAGGTGGCTGAGTTCCTATGGGAGAATGTATTCTACAAATTTGGGTACCCTAGAGAGTTAGTCACGGAAAGGCAGCCATTTTACCTCCAACATGATTGAAGAACTTCTCAGCCATCGCAAAATCAGGCATAGGACCTCCACTCCTTATCATCCACAAGCTAATGGGCAAGTGGAGGTGACCAACAGGGCACTGGAGATCATCTTAACCAAGGTAGTGAGTAGCAGTAGGAAGGATTGGGTAGAGAGACTAGTTGAGGCCACTTGGGCCTAATACAACATGGAAGACCACCACTGGATTTACACCCTATGAGCTGGTCTTGGAAAAAGGCTTTGTTTTCCATTGAGTTTGAATATAATACATTGAGGATGGCAACCCAACTATATTTGGATCTCAGTCATGCACAAAAAGAAAGATTGTTCCATTTGAATGGCTTGGATGAATTTAGAATGCAGGCCCTCCTACATACAGAGATAGTTCAACTTCAGAGGAAGATATGGCATGATAGACATATTAAGGAGAAGCAATTTCAAGAGGGTGATTGGGCATTGTTATATGATTCTAGGTATAAAGACTTCAAAAGCAAGCTAAGGACAAGATGGCTCGGACCTTATGTGGTGGAAAGATGACATGATAATGGTTTAGTGCAAATCAAGACCATAGATTAAGAAGTAATTCCATTGCTTGTTAATGAACATCGATTGAAAATGTACAAGAGGCCTGTATCAAAACAAGATTTCATTGAAAATATCAATAAGACAGTGATGCTGGTGGAGCAAGTTCCAGCTCCTCCTCATCAGGTCACTAAAAAAAAAGGAGGATTCAGGTGAAAACCTCCATGAGGCGCCTGAGTCCCATATTTGGGTTGAAAACCTCGTGAGGCGGCCCAGTGATGAGAAAAAATAAAAATAAAAAAAATAAGAAGATCCCTGGGTGAAAACCTTCCTTGAGGCGCTCAAGGCAAACATCTAGGGTTAAAACCTCTCTAAGGCAACCTAGGTGTTTTTCAAAGAAAAAAAAGAAAAAAAGACATAATTGTTATTTGCAGGTGGGCGAGAAAGAAAATCAAGGAGAAAAGAGAAGATCCAAAGGGAACCCTACCCCACATACATTCATCTCCTCCACTCCTTACCATGCATCGCTCCATCAATTCCACTGTTTTTTCACTTCATTGCTTCAATTTAGGTGAAGACTGTGTTTTCTACAATCATCAGCTACAGGTCTTCACTAGGATGATCTAGGAGCTCCAGACAGTAGACAGCAAACAGCAAAGGAGGAAGAAGAATGACCATGTAGCAAATAAACAACGCAGCACCTTTGATCTTCGACAACTGCAGCGTGGTATCGAGACCACAGGTAAGTATCCCGCTCACTCACTCATATGCATAATTTGATCAAAAGTTGTAAAGGTTACGAGGTAGTTGGTTTATAAGTGAAAATGTGGCCAATTAACTTGGCCACTTTGTTCTTTCATCACATAAAAAACTGGAAGTCCTCTCACACATGGTCGCAGTCAACTCAAAGATAGAGGAGGAGTAGGACAAGAAGTGGTTAACTATGGATCTACGAGGTGGGAGCTGATTATGAGGAGTGGGAAACAAAACATCGTTTGCATGCATTCATGCATTCCACCTCCTCGAAACTCCCTCACTCAAGTCGCTCTTATAACTCTAGCCACCCACCGGAAGCAAGGATCCATCATTCTACAAGAGAATTTCTACAGGAGCATGCACAGGAATTCCTACAAGAACAGTCTACAGGAGCAGTCTACAAGATAGGCAGAGAGGGGTTCAAGAGGGAATATCACGAGAATTGTCCACTGCCACCATTCTAAAGAGGTAGGATCTAAAAATCCATCCCCATTTACAAGCAAATGAACTAGAAATGCTCTAAAAGCTAGTGGATTTAACAACTGTGGGAGGTGAATTACATACACAGGAAACTCTGTTTTCTCCTGAATTTAAAATTCTTGTGTCAAACCTCTCATTTCCTCCTCAAGCCTCACAAGCAAGATGACAGGAGGGTTTAATAGGAGAGAACCCACAAACACTGTGAGGATACAACAACACCCCCAAGTGCTTGAAATCTTTATAAGACACCAATGGATGGGGTTTTTCGAAAAATTCACAGGGTATGATGATGAGGTGGCTCAAGAATTTTCTCATTCCCTCACTCCACACAGCAGAATCCATGCCACTGTTATAGTTAGAGGGCTCACTATAGATCTCACCCCAGAGCTCATCAGTAGGGTCACCACACTTCCCCTAGGAATTCCATGGAGAAAAGAAGAAAAAGCAGACAGTCAGGTGGCAAAAAGGAAATTATTTTTAGAAGGTGAAGAACCCACAGAGGATAAAAATGGAGTAAGGAGGGATAGTCTGCCATACCCATGGAGTGAGGTAGGTTACCAACTCATCAAATATATCTCATGTGAGGGTAGATACAGTGTTGTTTATGGCTACCATTTTAGAATGCTTGAAGAATTAAGATTTGGGGTAGAAACACCAGTTCACCAAAGACTCAGCATACCCTATTTCTTGATGTAATCACTCATAGACTCCAGCAACAAAGTAAAGGAAGGGAATTCCCAACAATTGGCTCGCCATGGGCTGATCAGGATCCTCATTGAGGATGCCCTCCAAAACCTCGAGATCCCTATAATATGGACAGTCTTCAGGGACTTACCAACAGAGGATGACATCAAAACCCTCACCTATAATGTTAGTCCTTATGTCAGTGAGGTGGAGTCAAAGCAAGAAGAAGAAGATACAGAGCTATACGGGAATGAGATGGATGAAGAAGAAACTAATATAGAGGAACATGATGAAGCAGAAAAGAAGGAGGATGATGTTGAAACAAAGGAGGAAACGAAGGAAGAAACTGATGGATATAAGAAAGAACAGCAAGAGGTAGAAGATAAGAAAAACATATATAAAGAAGGCATTGAAACAGAAGGGGAAGAACATGAGGAGGATTCACCTAGGGTGTCTCCAGAGGCCCCCGAGAGGGTGGCAGCAATTGCCTTCACCACTCTAAGCACCCCAGTCAAGAAAAAAGGGAAAAGAAGGAGGCAAACCCCTCTATATTTCAGAACAAGAAAGAGCACAAGAATCAAACAAGGGAAGCCACAAATATCAACAAAAATCCCTATTGAGATTGAATATTCCCCTACACCAAGGGAAAAAGAAGCAATAATGAGAGATCGACTTGAGAGGGAAAATGCATGGCTAAGAGGATAGCTGCAGGAAAGGGAAAACCAACTAGCATGTATGGCCAGCCTCTCCTTGGAGGTTTTACAGTGTAGGATGCTAGCTAAATCCTATGCTCTTTACCTCAGAGAACAATGGCTGCAATTTCAAATTAAAACACTAGCACAAAGGGGCACCATGCCATTTCAGGACTACAAGCAGTTTATTGATCTTTGTGACCAAAGTACACTAGAGGATAGGGCCAAAATGGCTGAGTTTTACTTGCACAACATGGCCCTCACAGACATGAATGTTTTGGATCCTAATGCCGAGCTAGGAGATCTACAATTAATGGCTTTGGCATCATGGATGAACCATGAGGAGTCAAGGGCTACAGAGATGAAAAGAATATTGGCCAGAGAGAAAAATGAACCTCTTTTCATCAGAGCTAAACAATCAAATCCCATGGCCCTAATCAGCACCCATAATCTAATTGCAAATGATCCTCAGTTGGAACCTAGATATCTTGCTGCCCAAGAGCAAGCAATTTCACATTTTGAGGATATGTTTAGGCTGCTAGGAGAAGATAGTATACATGCCTGCTTAAGGAGATGGAACACACCACCACACAACTTGAAGATCAGATAATATCACTCCCCTCAAAGGTTGAGAGAGGCACTCAATATGGAACCGATGTATAAGCAATCAATGCAAAGGTTGAAGGTCAATTGGATAGGCCTAAAACTCAGTCCACCACTACTCCTAGGGATGCTAGAAGGGATAAAAGAAGAAGAGGAAAAGAGGTAGTGGGAAGAAGTAGAAAGGAAAGCAAGCTTCTATGAACAAGAAGAAGAGACCACAACAGAAGCATGGGATGTCAGAGAGGCTACCAGAGCCATGAAGGACATGGACATTGACTAAGTTGCTCAGAGGATGAGAAACACTTTCAGTAGGGGTGATGATGAGCCTCATCATTGGGTAATTATATGGGCCTTAATTCACCTCCTAGCTTAGTCAAACCAACTATTCTCACAACTTATTGCATACTTTTGATCATATTTTGTTTATGAGATGAGTTAGAGTTAGATATTTTTCTTTGTGGTCTAATGTGCACTTAATGCAGGATTAAAGGATAAAAGAAAGGAATTTTAGCAAATACCTTGGTCAAAACTCAAATGGGACAAGGGAGAGGAATTATAGGAGGGAAATCCTCCTCATTTACTACCCCCCCATTCCAATATTCCTATATCAACTCGGAGTGCAACCAACCAAATCATGAGGACTAGAAGGCAACCGAGCAAGTGGAAATCAAAGCACCAGTTTATCTCTAGTTTGGGAGCCGAGCCTCCCTAATTTTAAGGAAGTCGTTGGAGACTTCAGATGCATAAGTAGAGAGGCCTAGGACCTCAGTAGGATTCAGATTTTTTATTTTAAAACTTTACTCTATTTTCGAGCTACAAGACTTGTGACAGTTTTTGATGTAATCCAATGTTTTGATAATAAGAATGAGTTTTGTTTTGAGCCAACACTGAGTTAACTCAGAGAGCTGAAGCTCTTGGGTTAGGACCCAACCCTAGTAGCTAAGGCTCCTCTTTATTGTACATGTATGTTAGCATAGATTCATGGTTTAATCGTTCATTTGCTTAAGTAGTTGCATTTCCATTACAATAGTGTAGCGTAGATTGGTTGTGTTTTAGTTTTCTTCCATTTGTGCCTTTTTCTTCAGTTAGCAGGTTAGCAAAGATTATACTCGTAGATTTCCTTTCACAACAACCCTAACCAACCACCATCAACCGCGTGTCACATAGCTTCTTCATAGTCATTTCAACGTTTGACTTTATGCACTCCAAATCTCCACCGTTGATCTGTCTAGCTTGATCCAACGACTATCGCGTCATCTCAATACTATATGCGCTCCAAATCTCCACTATCGATCTATATAGCTTGATCCAACAGATGTCGCGCAATCTCACACGGATTCTTGCACGACCGATATCCACCCGAGAGCACGCGAGAAAAGTGGTTTTCTCGTGCTATGTGTCACCCAGTTAGGCTAATCGCGTAAAATTTTGGAATTCCGATTACAGCTTTGAGGGCGCGCGAGAAACTGCTTACCACCTACAGAAACCTGCTCTGTCATTCTGCACATTTTTTACCCTTTTGTCGCCACGTGACTTGATTTGATCCATCCATCTATTCACTTCATCTCTGCAATAATATCTCCGTTGCTCATCTTATGATTATTCTTGTTCTTCCATCTCTTGACTTAACCTCTCGTGATAAGATCTCTGCCATTCATCTTCTAATTAGTCTTGTTCATCCATCTCTTGACTTAACCTCCCGCGACAAGATCTCCGCCATTCATCTCCTGTTAGTCACATTCGTCCATCTCTTAACTTAACCTCCTGCGATAAGATCTCCACCATTCATCTCTCGTTAGTCCTGTTCGTCCATCTATTGACTTAACCTCTCGCGATAAGATCTCCACCATTCGTCTTCCATTAGTCATGTTCGTCCATCTATTCACGTAGTCTCCTGTGATAATATCTTCACCGTGTATATTCCATTTGTACTATTCATTGATCGATCCAACGGTTCCCATGCATTGTTTCTTTGTTACATCCTCCTTTCACTGATTTCGATCTCCGCTTGTTCTCTCGCTTGACTCCTTGCATGCTTGATTTTACCAAAACACCAAAAACGCGAACATGGACTTATTTTAGTCTCCTTGCTTACGCATTAGTTTGGTTTGATGCTCTTTACTTCTGTAACTTAGATAGCAGCATTAGGTTAGTGTTGATTTAGCAATTCTGCTTATTTTAGCTATTTAAATGGTTAATTAGGATATGGTGTGATTTAGCATTACATGTTGTTTTCTTCATTGCTGCAGTAAAGTAATCTCTCTTAGAATAGATTTGCTCTTCTTCCATCAAAGAATCGAGCTTCTTCTGACTCTATAGAAGTCTGGCTTGGAACCCCTAAGGTCTCTTTTCAGATGAAAAAGTGACAACAGGCAAGACCTTCACTTCTACTTGTGCATATAGCATTGTCACCTCCAAGTTTGTACGAATCCCAGGTTGATATGTAAAGCTGGTAGCTCAGGATTTCTAGCATCCTTGCTGCAATACCGTCGCTCATCACACATCACCAATATAGCTCTCCATATCCCACATCATCCTCTAAAAATCTCACATCACCATCAATTGAGGCACCAAGATAATCTCATCAAACTAGGGCACAACATCATCAAGATAGAAGGTGTGTCTACCACTATAAAGGGCCCCTAAGTGATCTATTACATCAATTACCATTAAGAGAAGTGTAATCTCCATCAACAAGATATAATGCCAACCTAGGGGCATCATATCATATTAAGGATACATCGTCTCTCAAGTCAACATTTTAGCATCAAAGATCAACATCCAAGGTCCTAGAGCTAGAAGAGGGCCACATCATTAGTGTTAGGTCCTAATCAAAGATGACCCTCTTAAAGGGGCTCCAACATCCTCCATCAAGTATCCTACATCATCATGGAATGTGACTAGACATACTCTACAATGTGCTAATGAATCATCACTTATCCCTCACGGGATTTTGGCTGCACGTATAAGAACCACCCAACACATATTCAAGGAATCAAGTGAGATCAACATAATGGGTACATGAACCATAAAAGCATCAAGGTGGACCATATTTAATGTTAAAACCACCAAAGTACTTTACGTAAGTATCAACTTCAATTTCAATAAAAAAAATTAGGATAATCAAATTCTAAAAAATTTATTTTTGTTTTTCCATTTCTAGATTACTCACATCGATTTTTTTCGATTGACGTTTCGAGCAATCAAGTTTAGCTCATCCTACACTTGATGGATCGAAACATCGACTGAGAAAACTTCGATGTGAGTAATCCAACGACCCACACTTGATGGCTCGAAATGTATACTGTGAGTAATCCGAAAATGGAAGAACAAAATTACTCTTCTCACAGAAGCCTCCACTCCGAGAAAAATTTTATTGTTAAAATATTCATTTTACTACATATTTTTGTAGAAAATATGATGGTAGGTTAACTCGATAATGCAATATAAATCAAAGAAAAATACTATAACCTACTTCTACTATCAATTTGCGGAAGCTTAAAGATCGAGCTGAACAATATAACCAGAAGAAGAAGAATCAATCAGACAATACACATGAAAATACTTTGGGGAAAGCCTCAGCTAAAAACTCCACTATCTGTATTATCATACAAGGTGGAAATACATAGGAATTATACAAAGCCTTAGCTCTCATAGCTAGCCAGCTCTCAGTACAATACTCGCAGATGCTCACAGGAAATCTTGGCTACTCTCCTGCCTTCCTCTCTGCCCTCCAAGCTCTTATTTCCTTGCGTTGTTCCTTGTGGATGATCTCCTTCAACCAAGTGGAACACTCTCTCACACACTGTCAAAACTGCGCAATCCTCAAGGATGATGCCTTGACTGCATGCATGAGTTTTCTTTATAATAAAACACATGCAACTGATAGTACATTGTCCTTGACTTTAATCTCAACTGGGTCTTTCTCAAAATAGACATGCATGAGTTTCTGATGAGGGAATCTTTAGTTAACTGGAGTAGCACTAGTTAAGTGCAAGCATGCATCAACTGACTGTTAACTCACCATTAGTTCCTCAAACAGTTTGGAACTAATTTAATTGGACTTAACTCAATAAACTGAGTTAACTAATTACAACTCAAATATAACTCAATCTTATCTCCTTAATTTAAGGGATAACTCTTGCATGACTTCAAAAAGACTTCTAACTTGAATTTATCCAACTACTTAATTTAAAATAAATTAATTAATTATTTCCAAGTAGATGTTAAGACTAAATTCAATTTTAATTCACAATTTAATTCAAGGACAAATTAAATTGGAATATTCTTGTTGCCATATTTCAACACTCCCTCTCAACAAGAAAGGGATTATCTGCCACCCCGATCCTGTCTCTATGGAACTCGAATTTACACTTTGACAATGCCTTTGTCAAAATGTCAGCATCTTGCTCCTCTGTCGAAATATACTGCAGCAACATGATCCTCTCAACTTGTGAAAAGCCATGGGCAACAAATCTTGCCTTATGCTTCTCCACACTACCATCAACAGCTTGCTTTACCTTGTAAAGCCAATGGGAACTCACAACTGACTTGTTCTCTGGTCTCAGAACCACGTCCCAAACACTGTTACGAACTATGGAGTCATACTCCTCCACCATAGCATCAACCCAAATCGGTTGTTGCACTGCTTCCTCAAAGGAAGATGGCTCGGTCTTAACACATTCCCCAGCAAGGGCCATGTATCCAGTGTACCTCTCAGGTGACCTCCTCTGTCTGCGTTGAGAAGATGGTGCTCCCACATTCTCTCTCGCATCCTCCAACAATCTGTCAGCTTCTCTTGTGCGCTTTCATCCATCTCTGGAAGACTCTGCTTGAGTGGATGTCTCCACTCCTGGAACCTCTACATGTGGCTTCTCCACATCAGTCTAAGGCTCCTCCTCCTTAGGAACCAGCAGTTCCTCCACAGCCTATAGTTGGAGCTCCCTCTCAAGGGAAACTCGCATGGCCTTCTGCTCATCAAACTTGAGATCTCTATGAACCATTGTCCTCCGACTAGTAGACAAGTACACCCGATAGTTATGAGGCATATCAATGTACCCCACAAATATCCCCAACTCGGCTATCGGCTCAAGCTTCTTCTGTGCATCCTTTGTCACATGGCAATATACTGATGAGCCAAAGATCCTGAAGTGACCCACATCTGGTCTCTTACTGGAGAAATCTTCCTCTGGTGTCTTCATCCCAAGTACGTAGTGTGGGCTTCTATTCTACAAATAGACCGTTGTGTTGCATGCCTCAGCCCACAAGTGAAGTGGTAGGCCTTGGTCATGTAGCATTTCCCGTGCTACCCCTATAATAGTTTTGTTCTTCCTCTCGGCCACCCCATTTTGCTATGGGTTATGAGGTGCCGTCAACTCTCATTTAATTCCTTCCACTGCACAGAAGTCCTTAAACTCTTGAGAGACATATTCTCCACCATTTTCTCTTCTCAAGGCCTTGATCTTCTTCCTTGACTCTTTCTCGACCAAAGATTTGAACTCACAAAAGTTTGTGAAAGTTTGGTCCTTCTTCTGCATGAAATAAATCCAACATTTACGAGAATAGTCATCAATGAAAATCACATAATACCTTTGCTTCGCTGTGGATGTCGTCAATAATGGTCCACACAAATCAGTATGAACTCACTCTAAGATAGCCTCTACTTGACTGTCTCAATCATGAAAGGAAGAATTGGTGTACTTTCCCAAGGTACAACCTTTGCATGTGTCAACTTACTCAAGCTTAACTTCGAGAAGTCCTGTAGATATCTGTTGCATTATCTTCAAAGCCCCATGATGCAAATGGCCCAACTGCTTATGCCACAGCTCACCAATGTCTTGGCTTTGCATCAATTCTTCCTTTGTACTCAATGCTACACAATCATCTACCTCTAGTTTATAGAGATTCTTCAACCGAATCCCTATCCTCTTGGTCTGACCCGTGGCTATGTGTCTTAGGAACGCATTCCCTTTATTGAAGACAACAGCGTACCCTTTGTCCTCCAACATCGTGACCGATACCGAGTTCTTCTTCAGTCCAGGCACATACATCACATCTGTCAAGGTGAGAGGAGCTCCATTCTCCCTCTAAAAAGCAATCGTGTCCACACCTGAAACACTATACCTTCCATCGTCACCCATCTCTATGCGAATCTTGAGGTATTTCTCCTCCAAGGCACTGAATAAATTTTTATCACCAGTCATGTGGAATGAGGCTCCACTATCAAGATACCAGACACAACCCATCATCAATGACACCATGCATGTGATGAGGGTAAAGTCCATTTCGAATTGAGAGGCTAATGCCTCACCTTCCAATCCTTCCGAGGATCCCTTCTTAGACTTCTTCGATGGGAAATTAGTCACATAATGTCCCATCTTGTGACAATTAAAGCATCTTACTTTAGACATGTCACCCTTCTTCCCTCCATGAGAAGAATTCGATTTGAAATGGGAAGCCTTCCCCTTCCCTTTCCTTGCCTTACTTGCTAAGGCCATATTTTCTTCATCATCATTCTTGGATGAAGAACCATCTCGTGTGCTCCTCCTGATCTCCTCCTACATAAGATCCAACCACAGTCGTTCCCAATCCGGTAGTTTCTCCCTTCCATTCACAGAGTCCTGGTAGCTATTCCAACTCTTTGGAAGGCCAAGGAGAGCGAGGCTCACCATATCATCATCAGCAGTAGTTATTCCCACACTGCCAAGCTCATCTTTGCAGGTGGTGAGCTTGTTTAGATATGTGGAAATAGTATCGCCCTTCTCCATCTTGATTCTTCGAAGCTTATCCTTGAGCGCCAATTTCCTCTGGTCGCTACTGTTCTGGTAGAGGTCCTTCAATGTCTTCCACATTGAAAATGGAGTATCCTTCCCATGGAGACTTGAGACAATATGGTATCGAACTCCCTTAAGGATGATCCGTCTCGCCTTCGCCACACACTTCTTCCACTCAGCGAACTCTTGTGCATTAGTTGAAGCTGGCTTTGGGATCTCTTGATCAATGAATTCCTTCAAGCCATTGTCTTTTAATACAGCCTCCATTATATATTTCCATGCTATGTAATTCGAGCTACCTTCCAAGGCATACTCGAGTCTCAAGCCATAGAACGCCATTGGCCAACCTTAAAGTATGATATGACTTCGATTTGCACTTGCAACCCCGAACTTCAAACTTCGAATTCTCTTCTCAGTATATTGTTCATAGCTATGATACCATGTAGATAATTTCTACAAATCCATCTCTAATACCATGTAGAAAAACTGATGATAGGTTAACCCGATAATGCAATATAAATCAAAGCAAAATACTATAACCTACTTCTACTATCAATTTGCAAAAGCTTAAAGGTTGAGATGAACAATATAACTAGAAGAAGAAGAATCAATCGCACAATACACATGAAAATACTTTGGGGAAAGCCTCAGCTAAAAACCCCACTATCTGTATTAGCATACAAGGTGGAAATACATAGGAATTATACGAAGCCTTAGCTCTGACAGCTAGCCAACTCTCAGTACAATCCTCACAGATGCTCACAGGCAATCTTGGTTGCTCTCCTGCCTTCCTCTCTGCCCTCCAAGCTCCTATTTCCTTGCGTTGTTCCTTGTGGATGATCTCCTTCAACCAAGTGGAACACTCTCTGACACACTATCAGAACTGCGCAATCCTCAAGGATGATGCCTTGACTGCATGAACGATTTTTCTTTATAAGAAAACACATGCAACTGATAGTACATTGTCCTTGACTTTAATCTCAACTCGGTATTTCTCATAATAGACATGCATGAGTTTCTGATGAGAGAATCTTCAGTTAACTGGAGTAGCACTAGTTGAGTGCATGCATGCATCAACTGACTGTTAACTCACCATTAGTTCCTCAAATAGTTTGGAACTAATTTAACTGGACTTAACTCAATAAACTAAGTTAACTAATTACAACTCAATCTTATCTCCTTAATTTAAGGGATAACTCTTGCATGACTTCAGAAAGACTTCTAACTTGAATTTCTCCAACTAATTAATTTAAAATAAATTAATTAATTATTTCCAAGTAGCTGTTAAGACTAAATTTGATTTTAATTCACAATTTAATTCAAGGACAAATTAAATTGGAATATTCTTGTTGCCATATTTCAACAATTTTTTAAGAAAGTATATTAAGTTATCAAATTTTTGCTAAATAATACAAATTTAACATAAGTTTAATTAAAGGCAAAAGTTGTATTCCTATTAGAGTAGGGACTAACAAAGATGGGCCATTTGATATTAATTTTCACCAACTATTAATATTAGAGTGTTATTTATATTAGCCTTTAATTTAATAGTATTTCTTCTTTTCTTTTTTTTATTACTTCATTTTTTGTCACTATAAGATATTAATGTTAATTTTAATAAAAAATGGGTAATTCCATATGTATACCTTCACGACATCTAAAAACTAAAACCAATGTAGATCATCTTAAACCCAGATCTATCAAGAATTGAGAACAATTTTTTTGTTAATTCCATGTCATGTATTAATTCATTTATATTAAATGATGATCAAACGCCTCAAGTAATTTGACCACTATAGATGCTTGGTAAATCCATGTTTAAAATACATATGTTAAGTGTGTTTGATTTGTTAAAATAAATTTTTTTGTCAAAAAAAAAAAAAAAATCTAGACCAATAAGATTATTGTAAAATAAAATGAACAAACAATTGTGGCACTTCCTAGCTTCAGGGAGCTTCTAAAAATCAATTCCACTGAAGCCCATTTCTTTGTATCATCGTTGAAATAAATGGATGACCTCAAATGGGAAACATGTTTGTTTCCAACACATGGGAGGTTAAATCAAAGAGACCCACTCTACCTCCGATGATACATGCCTCACTTCTACTAAACCCTAATTTGAGTCTCCTCCAAGCCTCCCATACCTTTCCCTCCCTTGTATAACTCCCTGGTCAAAAAGTGGGACACACAAAATGTCTTAAAAATGGTAGTCACTAGACTTTGAGGGCACAAGCAAAGGAGAAGGTCAATATTAATAAACAATAGAGGGCACTACCACAAGGAATGCAATGCTCTCCCTTTACAGTAATTTGAATTGTGTGAGATATCTTTTCCCTTCCAGACAGTGTTTCCAAGGTTCCGGAAAAAGTTCAAACACAACGTTCAAACAAAGATTTGGTTTTCATCTAAAGGAAATTGTCGGATCCACATCATCTCTCCTTTTTATATTATTTTCTATGTGTATTGTCGTCGTTTCAAAATAACAAACAAGAACTTTGTAAATTTGGGCTTGTTAAATCTTCTGTAACCGAGAATTTTACAGTCACATTATCTTGGCATGGGGACACGAGCATGTAATGCAGGAGAAAAACAACAAAACAAAAACAAAAACAAAAACATATTTTGGTGGAAAACAAGTAATCGAGAAACCTAGAGTTAGGGAAAATTACTTCAAACATATGAGAAGCAACATGTGGTTTCCAAATGCAAATATTGGGTTCTATAATAAGGAGACTTTTGGAGGAGGGTTGGTGCATATCATGGAACCACACTCTCCAAATCTCAAGAGGAGATAGAGAGTCCTACTCCAACACTCTTGCAGAGAATATAAGTGGGACTTGGAATCCCTTTCTACCGAGGTTTTCTCAAGCTAATGCATTTGGCATAAATGAGAGGTTGATTTTTGTGAATGCAAAGCAATACAAGGGGATTTTATGGCACAGACATGCCAAAAATATTAGGTAGTCATAGAGAAAAAATTCACATGGATTTTATTGAAAGCAACTAAAAACAATACAATTGTCACTTGCAAAATGCATTTGTTAGTAGAAGAACAAGCAGATCAAGGTGTGGTTAATGGCAAAAATAAAGAGGTTTTATCGAAACAAGAGGAATATAGGCCAAAGCAAAGTGAAATTAAAGTTATACCAACAAACAGAGAGGAAAGCAATAAGGACACATACAGCCCCACAACCACTTTGTTGTTGTGGTCATCGGAGCTCTATGTAAGTGAACTCATGAGCATGAAAAAAAAAAAAGAATTTATTTATTGAGTTAAAGGGGAAACCTGGAGATCTCAAGTTGAAAGAAATTTTAGAATCCAAATAGAAACTTGAAAGGGGAAACAAGGTTCTCAAAGAGCTAGCAATAAACTTGCAAAACAATATGGAAAGAGGGCAACAAGAGTTGATCGCTTTAAAACGATAATTAGAACAAATGAAAGTAGTAGAAGAAAAATATATAGGAACAAGTAAAATTAGCAGAGAAAGTCTTATGGAAGAGCTTCAATCAACAATTGCAAACATGGAAATGATATAAAACAAACTAAGACAACAAATAGAATAGGAAAAATCTTGGGCTCAAGTGTAAAGGAATCATTGGTTGAGAAAAAAAACCATGGAGAGACAAATCAAGAGAAAAATAAGAGAAGAAAAAGATAGACAAGGCATGGCCACAAATATCATCATCAAAGGTTTTAAGGACTATGGAGAGAAAGAGAGAACAAATATTTTAGCTAAGGATTTTCTCAAGGACAAGCTGAAATGGACAAGTTATATTCAGCAAGAAAATAGGATAAGTAGGAAAATAGAAAATGAAAGGAGTAGACATGTGAGAGTTACATTAAGAAGTATAGAATAAAATATGGTTATCCTAAAGAATAGGGGGCTACTTAGAGGCACTCATATTTATCTAGATGATGACTTGACATTTAACCAACAAGAAGAGTGAAGAAAGGAATGGGAGAAAGTGAAATGAACAAGAGATGTAGGAAAATGGGCATGGATTAATATATCTGAAATAGGAACTTGGGGCTGCCTAGGGGTATATAAACATGTTAAGTTGGAATTGTAGAGGTTACCCATGGAGGAGAGGACCAGGATTGGGACCCATAGCAAAAGGGAAAGAAATCATTATCCTTTTGGAAGCTCATGAGCATGATGGTTGCAGGGTTCTAGAATTCAAACGATACAATAAAATTTCAATGTGGAAAGAGTGGGGAAAATATAAATGGCATGGAGTGATCACCATTCTAATAAGATAAATGTGGAGTGGAATAGTAAAACTAGAAAAAGAAGATCCAAATAAGCAATTTTTATGGTTGAATATAACAGACAAGAAAGTAACATTCAGGTTGGATGCATGTTACTTTGCCCCAAAAAAAACTCAAAGTTCTATAAGAAGACAAATTTAGATAACAAAGACCCTTATGATGTTGTAAAAAGAGATATTTATGCTTTATGGATGTTAGGAGATATAATTTTAATCATTGACTTTAAAGTTAAGGCAACAAACAACAACCCTATTTGGTTGGATGAGAATGAGGATCACACGTGGAAAAGGACTTCTCAAGCTGGAAATGGGAGTGTACCACACTTTGGCGCTAATTTGTTCGACTTATGTTGCCTCTATGACATGGTCATTTGTAATGGCATTAAAGCTTGCCCAATATATGGTGACATCATGTGTAAAACCTACAGTGGTCAAAGTGTGGTGGACTATGTGATATTCTCTCAAAGCTTTAGTTGCAATTTTTTGGAGTTCACTATTAGGGCTTGTCCTATTGAAATGAATTCTAACCATATGCCTATCTTTATAATTGGGAATATGCACAAGTGGGATACTAGAAGTGCATACCAATTAATTTGATAAGAAAGCCCATGCAAATGGAAGAATCCCCATGAATCAAGAAAATCAAGAGCTCTCTTTTACTGCTCTAGAACAACACTTTCAGATGACAAAAAAATAGCACAAAAAACAAGGAAGATAGTGTACAAATATAGTGCATTTGCAGCAATTTTCTAATCCCTCTAATCCACAGAGCCTTAAAGGTGTGCAAAATGTCTTGGACTAAGAAGAGGGTCTCAAACACTTTTCAAACTAATCCTTTGTATGATGAAGAGTGCAAGGATGTTAAAATATCTTATTGGCTTGTTGGGGCCTGACCCAGGTTCGGAGTTAATTAGCCAAACAAATCCCTATACTACTGGCCCTTTCGGGAACAGTCCATGGAGCGTGGAATAAGGTCTCACCCGAAGTAGTATGGGGGGTTGCTGGAACCAGGTTTCTTCCCCTTTGAGATGTCTGAGGGTTTGATTCGGTCCAACTGTTTAGTCCCTTCATGCACTACAACAAAACCAGCGATTACCGTCCCTTTTTACTTCTTTTTTTGCATCTAGAGCCCATTTTTGGTGCTATTTGCATCCATTTATCAAATATGGTGCAAAACTTGACACAAAATTTACATCAAGTTTTGCACCAAATCTTACACCAAGTTTAGCACCAGGTATTGCGATAGGTTTTGCACCACGTTTTGCACCAAATTTTATGCCAAGTTTTGTGTCATCCTTTGCACCAGGTTTTGCATCAATTTTGGCATCTATTTTTGTTTGACATACTTTTGCATCCTCATTTGCATCCACTTTTTTCACCTACACTTGCATCAACTTTTGCATCGACTTTTGCATCCTTTTTTAAATCATTTTTTGCATCCATTTTTTCATCCATTTGTGCATCACTTTTGCGCCAAGTTTTACATCGAGTTTTGTGTCTAGTTTTGCATATAATTTTGCATCTACTTTTGTTGCATCCACTTTTCCATCTTGTTTGGCATCCATATTTACATCCTCTTTTGCATCTATTATTGTACCCACTATTGCATCTAATATTTTTGTGCCACAATTGGCGCCTAGTTTGGCACCTCCTTTTGCACCCACTTTTGATTATAATTTTGCATCCACGTTTTCATCCTCATTTGCATCTAGGTTTTCATCAACTACTACATCTATTTTTGCATCCCTTTTTGTATCCAATTTTGGACCAGGATTTGCATCGGGTTTTGTGTCTCGTTTTGCATCTACTTTTGCATCGACTTCTATTGCATCCACTTTTGCATACAATTTTGCATCCACTGTTGCACCCATTTTAAATTTCACTTTTTGCATCCCTTTTTACATCTTCATTTGCATCATACTTTGATTCTTTTTTTTCATCTATCATTACATCCACTTTTGTTATGCCATAATTTGCACCATGTTTTGCACTCACTATTGTATCCACGTTTGCTTCCAATTTTGCATCCATGTTCACATCCTCTTTTGCATCAAATATTGCATCTATTTTTGCATCCACTTTTGTGTCAGGTTTATGCATTGGGTTTTGCATCTCGTTTTGTATCTACTTTTGCATCTACTTCCATTGTATCCATTTTTTTCATCCAATTTTGTTTTGCCTGTTGCATCAATGTTTGCTTCCACTTTTACATCCATTTTTGCATCTTATTTTGCATATTTTTTGTCTATTGTTACATCCACTTTTGTTGCACCATATCTTGCGCCTACCATTGCAACCACATTTGCTTCCACGTTTGCATCCACATTTGCATCCTCTTTTGTGTTCAAGTTTGCATCAGATATTGTGTATGTTTTTTCATCCCCTATTGTATCCACTTTTGTTTCATCCATTTTTGCATCTACTTTTGTGTCCGTTATTTCATCCACATTTGTTTCACCACAGTTTGTGCCAAGTTTTACACCTACCATTGGACCCATGTTTGCTTCCACTTTTGCCTTCATGTTTGCATCCAAGTTTGCATTGACAATTGCATCTACTTTTGCATCCACTTTTGTGTTAAGTTTTTCATGTTGTTGTGCATCTACTTATGTTGTATCCACTTTTCATCCAATTTTACTTCTATTGTTGCCCCCATTTCTATGTTCGCTTTTGCATCCCTTTTCCAACACTCATCATATTTTCTGCATTGATAATATTCCTTATGGCATTGACAATTATGAACAATTGATGACAATGTCAATAATATTGACAATGATGAAAATGAAGATGATGGCGATGACATGAATTGTGATTATGATGATAAAGACGATAGTGGTTACATTGACATTAATGATGATGATGGCAATGATTATGATGATGACGATGCTAATGACCTTGGCGAATCTTCCCAATTTTAGATGTTGTCATTGTCATAATCATAAGCATTATCTTTGGTGTCATCATCATCATTTTCATCTAGGTCATCATCAAAAACAATAATGGCATGAATGATGATGATGATTACAACAATGTTGATAGAAATTACATTAATGATGATGATGGGGATGATAAAAATGACAATGACGATGATAATGGTGGTGATGATGATGATCATCGATCATCTCTCAAAAATAGAGTTGTTATTTCTCTTACGTATATCAATGTGTCCTAAACAACCCTTTTCTAGCACTGATCACATTTTTTGGGTTGATGATATTTCTTACAACGTCTATAATTATAAACAATTGCAAACAATGTCCATAATGATGATGATGATGGAGCTGATGATGATGGCATGAATGGTGATTATGATGATAACGTAATGATGGCAATAACGATGACAAGGATGATGGTGATGATGATGACAATGATTATGATAATGAGAATGAACAATTACTAGTTTCACTACCATCTTTTGGATACATATTACTATCATACTTTTTAAATTTTCTGTCTCTCTTGAGGTATCTTACTATAATGGTGTTGTCAACACTAGAAAGATATCTTGTTGTAATGGTGGTTCTAATGTTAGCACTAGCAAAGTTTTTGTTAAATTTTGGTTAAAAAAAATCGATTTATGCAATTATTTTGACAATCTATGTAAAAAAGTAAATAACATCCAATTATTTTGACTGTAGTCCCATTGATTATCATGAATTCACCAGTCTGAAGACCATCTTCTACATACATATTATTATTAAACTTTTTGCATTATATCCCTCTTATATCTTGTTGTAATGGCAGTATTAGCACTAAAAAAATATCTTGTTGTAATGGTGATGTTAGTATTAGCACTAAAAAAATCACTAAATTTTGGTAAAAAAAAGTTAATCATTTATTTATTTTTAATTTGGGAAATTTTTGTTTTTATTTTTTTTGTTTTTAATTCTATTTTTATGCAGTAATATTTTTTTTGGTTGAATTTTGGTAGTAACTACTTTTTGGTCGAATCATATGTATTAACCATGTTCTTTATGCTACAAGTCTAATTGTTGGGACAAAATTGCTCTTTCAAATAAGTTGCAAAAGCTATTTTACATCCATTGTTGCACCCATGTTTACACCCACTTTTACATCCCTTTTTGCATCCTATTTTTCATCTTCATTTGCTTCTTTTTTTGCATCTATCATTACATCTACTTTTGTTGTGACAAAATTTGTTCCATGTTTTGCACATACTGTTGTACCCATGTTTGCTTCCAATTTTGCATCCATCTTCACATCCTCTTTTGCATAAAATATTTCATCTATTTTTGCATCCACTTTTGTGTTGGGTTTCGAATCTCATTTTGTATCTTCTTTTGCATGTACTTCCATTTCATCCATATTTTGCATCCAAATTTGTTTCTCATGTTGCACCCGTGTTTGCATCCACTTTTACATCCCTTATAGCATCTTGTCTTGCATCTAAGTTTGCATATTTTTTTGTGTCTATTATTACATCCACCTTTTTTGTGCTATTATTTGTGCCATATCTTATGCCTATCATTGCAACCCACATTTTCTTCCACTATTGCATCCATATTTGCATCCTCTTTTGTGTCCAAGTTTGCATCAAATATTGTTTATGTTTTTTGCATCCCATTTCGAATTTACTTTTACATCCACTTTTGATTTGTCTAGTTTTGCAACTAATTTTGTGTTCACTATTGCACCCATGTTTGGCCCATGTTTACATCCCTTTTTTCATCCAAGTTTTCCTCCTTTTTGCATTCAAGTTTGTGTCCCTTTTTTTTTACATTCATTGGAGTATCCACATTTGTTTCACCACAATTCATGCTAAGTTTTATGCCTACTATTGTGCCCATGTTTTCTTCCACTTTTTCATCCATGTTTGAGTCCTATTTTGTGTTCAAGTTTGTATGAACTATTGCATCTACTTTTTCATCCACTTTTGTTCAATTTTTCTGTCTTGTTCTGCATCTACTTATGTTGTGTCCACTCTTCATCCAAATTTACGTCTATTTTTACCCCCATTTTTTTGTTTACTTTTGCATCCATTTTGCAACACACATCATATATTTTGCATTGATTATATTTCTTATGACATTCAAAATTATGAACAACTGATGACAATGTCAATAATTATAACGATGATGATAATGAAGATGATGACGATGACATGAATTGTGATTGTTATGATAATGACAATGATGATAAAGACGATGGGAGTTACAATGACAATGATGATGATGCTAATGACCTTGGCCATTCCTCCCAATTTTTAAATGTTATCATGGTAAAAATCATAATAATTATCTTTGGCGTCATCTTCCAAGTCATCATCATCTGATCATCATTATCATTATTTTCATCTTGGTCATAATCAAGAACAATAATGGCATGAATGATGATTATGATGTTCATGATGAAGATGACAAAAATTATGATAAAACTTATATTAGTTATGATGATGGGGATGATGACAATTATAATGACGATGATAATGGTAGTGATATTGATGATCATCAATCATTTCTAAAAAATAAAGTGGTTATTTTTCTTTCATATATCATGTGTCCTAAGGTTGGTGATATTTCTTATGATACCTATAATTATGAACAATTGACGACAATATACAAAATCATGATGATGATGATGATGATCATGAAGAAGACATGAATGGTGATTATGATGATAATGAAATGATGACAATAATGATCACATTGATGGTGGTGATGATGGCAATAATGAAGATGATGACCCTCCCTCTAAACTAGCGAGGTACTCATAATGAGACAAAAAAGTACTCTCAAGTTGAAATATTCATATAAGAAGGGATCTAGATTGATAAGCATCAATGATGATTTACATCATCATAGCCAAAATTTTCAAAATAGTAAGGCCTTGACTAACAAGTTTATCTCTCCATTAGATCAGAGCACAATGTTGGGAGGCATAAATTTGGACACCACTGCCTTTCAAGGCACTTACCCCACCAAGATGTTTACCAGGTATGTCCTCACATGATCATTTCCTAATCCACTATCATAATATTTGACACCAGAAAATGTCAATCCTCATGACTATTCTTATCTTGGATTAATGTACTTGACTTATGGCGATTAGTCCTAGTCAATGTCCAAATTCTCAAAGAATATTGGTCCCAGATGTTTATCCAATCCACCATTATCCCTACTAGTGCCTTTACTAGGCTTACGATTGTTAATCCTAGCCATAGTACATGACACATGGATAACATGGTGTCTACCCTCACTCCCTCTCAAACAGGGAGGAAACATCCACAAGCATAAGATTTTCTCAAGAATACCCATCATTTTCGTAGAGAATAACATCATTAATTTGTTTTCATCACATGACGACTTTATGATTAAGCATTCATAGATTTGTGGCAAAATATTTCCCCTTTTGTATTTGTGATGGAATACAATTAAAAAGTGAAAGCCAAAATCATTAAACATACACTATATTGATTTATCTAAGTCTAAACTCTAAGGTTGAAGTGAAAATTCATGTAAATCTTATATCTATGAGTTGTGCCAAACTTATGAAAACCTTATTCCCTAAGTCCTATATATAAGAAAATGAAAAAGAAAGAAAAATAAGGGCCAATAAATGGTAACTCATGTATTCACTCCCTCTTTGGAAAATATATGAATATATACACTCCTAGTCACACTTGATCACATGTATGTGATGGTTAAATCATGAATTCTTCTTTTCTCCTTGCATTTTCACTTCATCATTTAAGCACCTAATTGAGGATCTAAGGAATGTTTGTTTCCTAAGGCTTTCATGTCTACTCTTGGTTTACTTATGGTTTACTTATGTCACACTACTGTCAATTTATGTGACAGAGTGAAATACATAAGTTTGTGGAGTTATTATAGAGGTGTATTGAGTTCGTAACCACACACACATGTATTACATCTCATTGATCCACATGTGTGGGTTGGAGACTCATTTCTTGACAACTTTAATGGAGACTACTTTGTGGCTTTAATGGTATAGCTTACAAAATATCTTGTTAAACATTTCGATTCATTCTTTCTTTTCCTCGAGACACTTATAATATTGAAGTCACTCCCAACAATCCATGGAGATGGGGAGTATAAATTACTTGTGCTAGAAATAGAATTGAGAAATAGAGGTTTTCCATTTGCGATATTGGAGTCATAGACATTGGATACATGGTAGTAGTCCTCAATGTCAATTAACTAAAATTGTATTGTCATAATGCGAAAAGAGGTAAACATATTGGTAACCTTGATGTCTTAATCATTTCAAATAATAACCATTCCACCCAAGTATCTCTAAGCATCAATCACTACTACTTGTAAATTCCTCCCCCATTTTCTAATTATATGAGGTTGAACCTCACTTAATATTTTTGCTTCTTATATCAACATTATTTATGGGTGCTTTGCATACCATTTTTCTTTTAGGAGTTTGTTTTCGCTTACTATTGACGCCCCTCATGTTCCAAGACTATTTTCATCAAAAATTTACATAGAAAGAAATTATAAAGTGACTAAAAAGAAACATGTCTCAAGATTTAAGTGCTTGGACAATTCCACTTCATGACTCCTATATTTCCTTAACCTGGGACCAAATGGTGAACTTGATGGCCTTAAGGGAAATTGATCAATGAAAATCTAAAAAAGAGGTGATTTTTGACTTTATCACATACAATTTAATATACTGAAAAAAATATCCATAACAATTTCATCAATCAATGAATCATTAAAAAAAATATCCAAAACAATTTCATCAAGCAAAGAATAATTGCATTATAATATACAATCTATAAACATTTTGGGAAAGTTTTTCTAAAACGTGCTTAAAAATCAGCATATTTAATATTAATATTTAACAATAATATGGACAATAACACATTTTGATAAATTAAATAACATATTATCAAGCCTAAAAAATGTCACTAACTGAAAACTACAAAGCATGCAACTAATGGAAGTGACCACTCAAGGCCACCACAAGACAATTAATCTATTAAGACCAAGATTAATGGGGACAAAGATCTATAAAGGACAAAGGAAAACCTATTTTAACTTTATTGTTTTATTAGCCTGGTTCAAGATGAACATTTCAAGATATCATGAAGAACATAATTAGTTTTATTGCATTAAGAAAACCCAAGCACATTCTATAACTTAGCAAGAAAGAGATGTATAACACCCATCTCAGCAACATGACACATGACATTAAGTTACTTTACTATATATAATTTAAACTCCTATCATAAAATCACAAATTTAGCATGAATGGAATGTTTAAAATCCATTTTTATAAAAACAAAATATAATTTTTCTTATAGAAAAATATACCAAAAACTAAATATATTTTTCTAGAAAAAAAAAATACTAAAACTAAATATATATTTAAAAAAAAACTAAAACATAAGCAAACTAGAATTTGAATTTGACATTCTTGGTCACTTTCGGAAACATATGGTAGAATGTAATCTCTTTATCCTCATCTTTAGCTTTTTCCTAAAAAATAAAAGCATACAAAAGTGGGAAAGAGCCATAAAGCATGGGGAAGCTTTTTCCTAAGCACAAAAGCATCTAAAAAGTGGAAAAATCATTTTTTATATGAGGAAACATTATTCACCCAAAATATTTTTCCCAAATTGAACTAATGAGGAATTTTGGAAATCTTCATAGCCTCCACTTTCCTATATATTAGAGGCTTGGCCATTGAAAAAATGATGGGAATTTTGTATTGTCACGCTCTTGAGATCTATCTTGAGAGGGAGAGTTTTGGAGCTATGAGTTGGGGGAGGTGATGTTGCAACTATATCTGATTGTTGTAACTTTCCTCCAACTCCTTTATTCATATAGATCAGTTGTTCTTCCTTCCATATGTTTCTATTCATTCTTTACTTCTTCTATTTAACTAATGTATGGATGGGTTTTTGGTTTATATTTATTTATTCAATAATATTTATATGTTTTTTTATAGTTTTGATTATTAAGATATTATGTTGTGAAGGTTGCTTTATTCTCTCTCTTATGTGTAGGACCAAGCTTTGGAGCTAGCTAGGAGCGCTTCTTGGCTATACGAAAAACTCCAAGAAGACCTGCATGCGAGGACTCACAAGAATTCATTCTCTTTTTCTTAATCTATACTCTACATCTTGATCTACTAAGAATCCTAAGCCTTAGAACAACCTTTCTCTTAATTGGTTTGTCCTAGGTTTCTGAGATAAACTGAGAGGGTTTTGTTTTCATCTAACCATGCATTAAATCCTACAGCAAAATGATATTTAGAAAATTTAATATATTTCACTATGTAAATGAACTTAGTAAAATGAACCCATAGAGGTGGTCATAAATGGAAATAAAAGTAAAACTCTAAACAAGAAGCCAAAAGTGGATTTAACCATGGATGAAAAATTGGGAGTAGAATTGGATGTTAAACTAGCCATCAAAACAATATGCAAACAATGACACAAAAAGGTTTTTAAAGTAAAATTAAAAAAGGGTGCAACACTAGACACAAAGAAGGGAACAAAATAGGGCATATGAAAGGATACCAAATTGGGTGCAAACAAGGATGCAAAAATGGACACCAAAATGAGGATGCAAAGAATGGTGTAAAATTAGGATGCAAAAAGGATGTAAGAAAAGACACAAAGCAAGATGCAAAATGGGACTAAAAAATGGTGAAACCAAGGATGTCAAAGATGATGCATAACTAGATGAAAATTCCAACTAAAATCTAGGTGGAAAATGAGATGCAAATGTGGACACAAAATGTGGCAGAAAAAAGGATGCAAATTTGGAAGCCAAAAAGGATGAAAAACTAGATACCAAAAAGGATGCAAATTTGGACATAAAAATGGTGCAAAATTGGACACAAAAGAAGAAACAATGGTGCAAAAATGGGCATAAAAATGGCTCAATTTTGGATGCAAATTGAGATGCAACATTGGATGTAAAATGATGCAACAAATCATTCAAAACTTGGTGCAAAAACAAATGCAAAAGTAGACGAAAAAATGGCTCAAAAGTGAACGTAACAATAGACACAAAATGGGATGCAAAGGTGGATGCAATATATGGTTCAACATAGGATGCAAATTTAGATGCTCAAAAGGATGAAAAATTGGATGCAAGAAATGGTGTTAAAAATGATGCTAAATTGGATGCAACAAATGATGCAAAATTAAATGCAAAATATGGTGCAAAATAGGATGCAAAAAAGGGAGATAAATAAAATGCAAAAGTGGATGCAAAAAATGGTGCAAAAATGCATGCGAAATTTGGCACTAAATCAGATTCAACATATGGTGCAAAATTGGATGGAAAAGATGGTGTAAAAAAAGGCAGAAATTTTGGCACAAAAATAGATGTAAAAATAAGTACAAAATTAGAAGCAAAAGATGGCATAAGACCACATGCAAAAATTGGCACAAATTGGATGTAAAAAAGGCGCTAAATAAGATGTCAAAGATGGTGTAAAAATCGATGCAAATTATGACACAAAAATAGAAGCAAAGAATTCCACAAAAGAGGAAGCAAAAAATGATGCAAAAAAGGCACAAAACTAGAAGCAAAACCTGTTGTAAAACCAAATGAAAATCTTGGTGCAAAATATGATGCAGAAAATGATGGAAAATTTGGCGTAAAAAAGATGCAAAATTTGGTGCAAAAAAGGACGCTTTAAAAATTGTACAATAGAGCCAGATTTAGCGCCAGGTTGCTCATCCCAATTGAGAAAAAAATGCACTAGAATCTGGTGCTAAATCTGGCGCAAATTGCCTGTTTTGTTGTAGTGATGCAGGTTACTTCGCAGCCTTCCCTGACCTTCGCACCCTGATATGCTTGCCTTCGTGCAGCCCTAACCAGAGGCTGTGGGGCTTCCACTCTGCACTATTTCCCTAAGTTGCACCTAGGATCTTACCTGTCCTCCTTCACCAATTAGGTATCTTCGCGTAAATAGAAGCCTTGTGTTATAATTATTTATACAACACACACATATAAGTTCGCGCAGCAATTAGACAATACACTTGCAATTTATACCCAATAATATATTAAACAGGAAAAGATACACAGAAATATGGTAAACTTCTCTTTATTAATTCTTCCAACGGTTACAGACTCGCCGTGCCCTGCGCACTCAACTACAGGGGTCCACGCACTCAACTGCGGACTACTAGGCCTCTATGCACTCAGCTACAGAGCCTTCTCCTACTCTACGACCCAAAGACACACTTTACACTTTGACTCAATATCTTAGACTCATCATGCTTCTATTCTTCTTGCTATATTTCTCTCTTGTACACTTAGATCCTCACTCTATTTATACAATCCCATGGTCCACAGACCATGGGTAGGTCTATCAAGCCGACATTACATTACAAAACTGAGGGCGAACAAGCCTGTGACTCTATTATGACTTCGCGCTCTGCGTCCACAATTCGCAGAGCTCTTACAAAGGATTTGGTCAAAGCCTGGGCTTTAAGCCCCAAAACATGCCTTGGGGGGATTCCATGCCCAACAAGCCCCCAACACAAACATCGTGACTTGCCCTCGAGTCACTCTGCCGGTGCGGAGATCCTCGCGCGGAGTCCCTCCAACTCTGCTCGAACTGCTGTAAGGTCAGTGGCGCATTATGTAGGTGCCTACTGGATCTCCTGTATGGGTTGTTCCGAGACCGCGGTGTCGGAACTGCTTCCCTATATCTGTGCCTGTGTCCCCTGCATTTGTGAGAGCTTTCCTTCAATTGTTGTTGTGATTGTGAAGGCCTCATCGATCCAAGGCTGAACGCACGCCTTCAGGACTACTTCTTTGTGTCGTGTCATGTCCACCTGTTCTTTCAGCACTTTGGCCTGTTGCATCCGCGTGAGCCTCTATGTGAGAGCCATCGTCTACGCAGTTCCTTTGACATTGTCATACTGCTGCTGGAGTTCATGTGCCTTTGTCTCTAAGCACTGGATGTTGGGGTCCTCCTGCAAGTTTGTGAGGACCTCAAATGACTCCTCCAACATTCTAGTGTAGTCCCTCACTACACTGTCGATCTCGTCAAGTCCCACTGTAATAGCGTTGGCACGCTGTTCTCTTACTTCCGGAGGGGTGGATAGTTGCACCTTCAACCGCAGCTCTGTGATCTGAAGGTTCAACTCTAGTTGAACCTTAGTCATTTCTTCTCGCGCCTCCACAGCCCTGCTGCTAACCTATGGATGCACGCCTCTGCTGGTGTATTTGCTGGGATGGCCAACTCAGGGATGCTTTGACAAGCTTCATCCAGTACCTGCACCAGCTATCGATTCTCTGACACTACTTCATTGCACTGCAAGCTCAATTGTTCCATGTTGATCTTTTGCTCGCTTAGTACTTGCAGTGCGCGGCTCTCCCTAGCCCACAGTTCTGCAGTAATCCCATCCTGCAGAACGTATAACGTCTCCCTTGGGAGTGCAGCCATGTTGATTCTGAGACCCTTTAGTGCGCTAATCATAAGCCTTTCAACCTCATTTGTTGTCACCAATGCCCCTTCCAGCAACACTATTGTATTTGTCACCCAAGCACATAGCATTTGCTTGGCTGCAGTTGTCCCTATGGCGAGGCTGGTCGAAAGGGTACCAGCCTGAGGAATGTGCACCTACAACTGCTGCAGTTGCACTCTTAGGACCCCCAACACAATCTGGTTCTCTTGCACAAAATTATGGAGGGCCTCGGAGGTGATCGGGTCAATAAACAACTTTGATGCCTTGACCTTCTTGCGTGGCCCCGTCCGCTCGCTCGGGCACTGGTACTTCAACTGTGTTGATGCGGTTTGTGGGTCCGCGCCTCCCTTCTCTTCCTCTGCTTCTTGCTCATGCGAAGACGACTTTTGGTCCTCGCACGCCTTCTTGGCTACCTCCTGCGATGCTACTGCTGCTGCAGCCTTTTTCTGTTCAGTTGTTGTCTGTGCAGTGTACCGCGCCTCCTACGCTTCTGCTGTCACTGCCTCCTTCCTTCTCTTCTCTGCCAACTGCGCCATGCACAGTTTGGCCTCCTCTTTCTTCCTTTGTGCCGTTAACTTCTCTATTGTCGTGATGTCTGGAGCGCGCCACTCCGATGGCCATGTCTCCAGTACATCAAAGATTACATCATCTGTGGCTACAAAGGGTAGCTCTCTCCATTGCTTAGTCGGGTCCTTGCGCGCTTTGATGTATATGTTGTGGAGGTCCGCCTTGTTGTGTGTGGAGCATGATTGTTCAGAGGTCTTTGTTTCAGCTGGATGTATACCCCAGGAAGTTTTGTACACCCCTCCACGCGGGGGGGTGCGGGGGGGACTTGTCCCCCCCACGGGGGTCCAGGGGGGCCCATCCCCCCCGGCTGGGGGGTCCGGGGGCCAGCGGTCCCCCGGCGGGGGCTCGGGGGCAACGCCCCCGAAGCCAAAAATAAATGTAAAATTGCCTTGTAAAAGTATAGTAATTTCTAGTCAATCTGGGCCATTCATTAGGCGGATGATCTGACGGTAGAACTTATGTTTAGTTTAGGGTTTTTTGCCCTAGAAGGCAACCCCTCTCTTTGTATGAGGGCATTGTATTTGAGGCTGTGTGATAGATGTGTATTCTGTGAGCGAGAAACAGAGAGGTGAGACTGTGAGAGAAAACAGAGGATATTACAGCGGATTTGCTGTAGGTTGTGTCTCTTCATTTTGCTGGATAATAGAAAGGAAGGACTGGTTGTTCGGGGTGGACGTAGCCCAAACTGGGTGAACCACGTATATCTGTGTCTCTCTTGTTTTGTGCGTTTTTTGTGTTTATATTTCTGCAATATTTTATGTGTTCCATTGCTCCGTAATATATAATTTTCTAACACGCCTTAAACTCTGAAAAACTTTGCAGGTTGTTGTAGATAGTGGGTGATAACCGTGGCTTGTAGTTAATCCCCATCCTAAGGTTCATTTCCATGAACACCCATAATATCTTGCTATCGTGGATCCAGATTGCGTCCTTCATGGCCCACAACGAAGTATACTTCGCGACCTCCAGAAGATCTCTATCAATTGTGGGGAACTTACTGTCCTCTGGAAATTCCCCTGCCACGAGCACTATGGATAGCAGAAGCCATGCATAGTGGAACGTTTTGCCTTGTTCCTGAGCCTTGTAGCAATTCTCCAAGAATTCCTTGCAGAGGAACTCAGACCAGTTAAATTGGGCCCCCTCGAACCAGTTAAACTGGACCCCCTCCCTACTCAGCAAGTGCTACCACCAGCACGGGTACCTCGTCCGCGCGGCACTTGCGCATAACCTTACTTGCCAGTATTTGGGTCGCCACTCTCACTGCTTTGTTGTTGATGCTGGATATGGCGTAGCCCCTTTTCTTCTTTTCCAATTTATATTTCTTCTTCATGGCCTCCACGATGACCAAGTCACTACTTTTCCCCTTCAAGATATCTGCAAGGTCCTCTTCTTTGCATGGGAACCAAGTAATGTAGTGAATCAAGTGTTCCGTGATGGGGATGGGCTCCTCCAGCCACAAACACCCACCATGCACCAGGCAGAGTACCTACCTGATGACGAAAATTGTTATTGGGGCACAGTGGAAATGTGGCACCCAAAGCAGGTTTAGTAACCTTGCCTTTTCCACTCCGCGCAACCACTTTCGCAGCTCTAATTCAGTAACCCCCGCCGCGGTGTTCTGCTTAGGCATCATGAGCTGCGCAGTCTCTAAATGAGGGAACTTCTCGTGGTTAGTGAGATCCCAATCTTCAAATTTTAAGTTAGGCACCCATCCTAGGTGCCTACCCTCGAAAATGATGTCGTCTGCGAGGAGCGGGGTCTGGAGAGAGCTCTTGCTCTCGTCAAAATCCTTGGGCACTTTAACCTTCCCCTTCCGTGGGGGGATATAGGCGGGCAGCTTTGTTGGAGGGTGCGCAGGCTTAGTTTCCTCCTCCATGCCTTCATCCTCGTCTTCTTCAATGATAAGGTCCTCCAGGTCTTCCTCCTCCTCGTCGGTTTCTATGTTAACGGCTTTTCCCTTTTCCTCCATTATTAGCCTGGTGCGCAGCAGGTTTTGTGGGGACACACGTACAGTAACCATCGCCTGTTTGTCTTTCTTTGGCCTCGACGTGCACGGTGATTTAGGGATTTCTGCCACAATCCTGGCACCTTCAGGGGCATCCCCTATAGTCAGGGCCTATGTGGTCTCTTCGGCAGTCATCTCTGTGATTTCCATAACTTCCTCATATGCTTCCATCGTGTCCGACCAGAAATCTATCACTTGTTTACTCAGGAGCTCAATCAACGTTCTGCACAGGTCAAATAGGGATCTACTCAAGCTACGCGGGGTATACAACAGCTCAATTTGCAAATTACCAAGTGTTGTTTTTCGGGCAACCCTTTGTATTTTATAGCGCCTTTTGAATTTGATTTCGACCGTTCCCCCCAAATCCGGTTCATTAATGCTCTCTTGGCAGCATATTTTCCCAAATCTTTCCCATAAATCGCGTCTTAAATGCATGTCGCCCGCTCCATTTGGTCTCCAATCGAGCATCACATCGTAAATAGTGACTTCAATGGTCACTTTCTAGCCATCCCGCGCGGCAATGCAACCCCCCTTACACGGTCGTGGACCTTCTCAGTCTTTGCTTCTGCGCGCAGCTCCAACATCGCGTGGCTCTCGGGCATAATAGTTTATAGTCTCGCGCCTCCTTTCAATTGCCCGGACTGCTAAGATTGTGCTTCCCTTGACTAGTCAGGTGGCCATGCCACCTGTATATGATTTCCTCCGGTCATCCATCGCTCTTCCTGGAAAATACCGACCTTTTATCATTACTGGCAGCATCGTGCACTTTATTATCTGCAGCATTGTTTGGTCAAGTTAGAGTGTTCTAAATTGCTATATTAATTGTCAATCCGGGAGTCGTAAACTGCTGAAGTGAGGTGCACTATATATGCAAGATAACCGATTTCTTACTTGTTGTCGTTTTTTGATTTTTAGTTTGCTTTTGGGTTTATCTTTGTTGATTCCCTAATGTGAGATGGCAATTCTAAGAGTCAAGTATGGATATAAGTGTTTAAGGCAATGGTGACCTTTAAAATGATTTCCAAACTTCAAAATTTTCAAAAAAAGGTTTTAAAACTTACAATGGTGAAATCAATTCCTAAGAGAAAATAAAAATGTACCAATATTCTAATTAAACCAAACAGTGCGCTAGTGACTATGAAACCCAGTATCCTTGTTGTTGTATAAAAAGAAACTGAACTCAAAGAAATTCAAAAACTGCAAGCAAAGTAAACTAAATCATATTACATCAACTCATATTCTGACCCCTCACCATTCGACTCGCTCTAGCTTTAGGAGGTAATCATAAACAAATTGAGCAATCTGATATCTAATTTTCATAAAATGAAACTAATATCAAACTACGCATTCATACTTCAATCCCTCACCATTTGACTCGCTTTGGCTTTAGGAGGTAACTGAAAATGACATGAGCAATTCAATAACTAACTTGCAGAAAAATAAACTAATATCAAACTACGCATTCATACTTCAATCCCTCACCATTTGACTCGCTCTGGCTTTAGGAGGTAACTGAAAATGACATGAGTAATCTAATATCTATCTTGCAGAAAAGTAAATGAACAAAACTGAAAGAAATAAACAGTGTTGGAATTAGAACTAAGAAAATAAATCAGCAGAAGGACAAGATAATTTCATGTCATTAGTCATTATAAAGCTATGTGCAAATGCCCGGGCTGCCTATTAGAACCTGAAACAAAGACACTGATCAGTTAACAGCATTAGAAAGCATAAAACTATGGACAGCAATCAACATGAATACCATAAGCAGTGCAATATATACAAGTAAACAATTATGGCATCAGGAACATAAAGAAATAAAGCATGAAACTATACAGCAGTTAACAAAACCTTGGTGTGTACAGGGGCCCTCTGCACAACCTCAGCCAATCAACAATCAACCACGAATTGAACTTATAAATAGTGTCTTCTCATGTATTAAAATGCAGTCATAACATAGAGATAAAGTCACGGCGTAGTGGGCTCATAAAAAGCCAAAATTACATTCCAAAAAGCTAGCTAATATGCATATGAGAACACTTTATTTATAACAGAGGATGACACAACTACTTTCCTAAAATCTGCGCTGATAAAAAGACACGTGAATAACCACGTCCAGAAATCTAGCATTATGGTAGCCGTGAAGATTAAATCCAAGGAGGGTGGCTGTTAGATTCGGTTCATGGAGTAGTCCACAGGTGTTAACACGTCTCCTGAGATTTAGGAACGGCCACGCAAGTCTTCACGTGGTGAAAAACAGAGTTCTGCCACCATAAAACTCTTAGGTTGACCACCGCTTGACTATCTTTGACCACGGCCTTCTGTGAGGGATTCGGCTGAACCAAGAGGACACGGTCCATGTCCACATCATTTGCAACTTGCCCATGTGGCCGGATTCGCCTGAAGACACCTGTAACATAGACTTCAACAAAAAGGCTGCGGAAAGTGACAAGATTCCACAGCTGAATGAGAAAAAATCTAGATCAAACAGCAGACACCAGACATAGTTAGGAAACCATTTTATATGCTCTTTTTAAACTAATATGCAATGATTTGACAGCTTAGGAGGTCCAGGTAAATGGAAAAGAAGGCTAGAAAGGTGTATAGGGAAGATGCAAGTTTGGGACTCAACAAGCACGCCACCCTGGTTGATCGCCTTAGTAATATGCGGTCCAAGCCAAGGCATCAGACTAATCAATTCACGGCGATAGTCCTCAAACTTGTCAGCGTGATCGTGCACACCCTATTTTATCACCCTGGTCTTCTTATCGAGAAAATATTCCTTTATCTCGTCCTCTAGCTTCTTGACTTCTGCTTCTACCAAAGCACTTTTCTTCCTTAATCGCACCCTTTCTTTCTCAAGTTCTTGGAGCCTAAAATTTCCCTGTTGGATTTCTCCCTTAGGTCCCAAGCGTTTCTCTTCATTCGGTTGTGCGATCCCTTCTTCCAAGGTTCCGCGAACTGTCGTATCTACCAGTGCTGCCATGTGCGGACTAGGAATTTTATGTTCCATGGGGATTATAGTGTTTGTGCCATACTCCAGCCTCGGAGGTGCCTGCACCGTCAGTTTCTTTCACGTGGTCCTATAAGCCCATAGAACCACTGGTATGCACAGGTCCCAGTCAGTCCGTTGTGCATTGTGGACCTTATTCAGTGCTTCGCATACTTCGTTAAAGGCTTCTGCGTGGATAACCTTCTGCGCACCTGGCCTTTCCATACTCCGTGGTTCCAACAGGAGGGATCATTCACGCCACTGCATCGCCCGTACATGCTTACTAACCATGTCTCCTAACGCGAAGACTGTGTGCATCTGCGCAGGTTTCGTACCATATGCCTGTATCCATCTGGACAGGTGGGCGCGCGAACTGTTTTGTCTGGAAATCTTGTCTGTTAATCGCATCTAAGGCTTCCCAAATAGCATGAGAATCATCCTCCTACATTCGTGCTAGTCCTCAAAACTTCTTTGGTGCGTACCCCACCACCTTGCGGGCGTAGCGCATAGTGCCCATTTCAAAGCTTCAAAACGTTGCTGTTCTGGCACCTCACTTTCAAATCTGTTCAGGAATTCATCTACTTCACTTAACCCATCATACATAGGAAGATCCTTTACCTCCATCGATATGTAGCGCAGCGATCTCATCATCGTGTTACAGTTCAGTGTGGTTACCTCGTGTAACCGGTTCTGCCATCATTCTATCTCTTCGTTAGAATCCAATGTGTAGGAGCTTTCGCGCTCCCATGAGATTCGTCCATCCGTGGTCGGATTCACCCAGTCTTGTTCTCGCGCAGTTATCTTGTAGATGCAATCCAAATCATCGTCAATGTCGTAGTCGCGCATTGGCTCTATGTAGTGCGATCCTTCTGCAGGGTCCAAAGGTACAACTACACGCAGAGACTTCTTCTCAAAAATCATCTTGCGCTTCTTCAAATTTATCACCCCATTCATGTTAGTGGCCCAATCTATTCCTAATAGCGCAGGGTAGGGATTGTTGTCATCAACAATCTCTATCACTTCGAAATCTGCTATCGTGCTTTCTCCTTTGATATCTACTATGATTCCCTGCAATCTCCCCATATGTAGGATCTTTTTTTGGTTCGCCATTTGTAGTTGGATAGGAGACCATTACATTGTAGGCCTTCCCATGCGCTCCCATGTCTGCTTCGGCAGGACATTCACGTCCGATCCTAGATCCAGAATCACTTGGTCCATCTCATATTCCCCAATCTGCACAGTCAATCTCATCTCCCTTCTCGTTCATGTCATGTGCTTTTCGAGCTTCCAGACTATGCGCGGTTCTCCTTGCGTGGTCCCAGTGCATCTATTTATGAGTTCATGTACCCCCTTTATAGCCTTGCTGTCACGCAGCAGCTTCATGCATGTTTCCAGGAACATTGTGAGCATCCATGGGTCCATTTCCAGCTCCGGTCTATCTTTACTTCCCGAAGTGGAGGCATCAGCAAAGCTCCTCTTGGCTTCCATGAAGGTTTCCTTAGCGCGCTCCAAATCAAACTTTGGTTCCTTCGTTGGAGCCTTGCAAACCCAAGTATTTTCTTTAGGCTGCTTGCCTTTGTCATCCCCTGTCATAATTCCACTTCGAAGCACAATATTCACATTAGGGTCTTCCTCGCGCGGCTCAGACCTCATCATTTGCAGGTTCTAGGTCGGGGGAGGTTGGAGTGCTCCTTTATCATGCAACCTTGCTATCAGGGTGGGACAATCCTCTGTCTCATGATCAAACAATGTACAATACAAGCATGATGGCCACATTGGATTTGTACAATCGCAGGCATAATGTCCTGGCCCTCCGCAATTGTAACATATTAGCTGTCCGCGACCTCTTCCTTGTCCTCCTCCACCTCACCCTCGTCCGCGCCCCTGAAATTGGTTCACACCATTCCTGCATTCTAGTCAAGGGGCCGTGTTTCGGCCTGAACTCTGTAGGTAGGAGTTCGATCCATCATCAGTTCATAACTTCTACAGGTGCACTCATCATGGCCTACTGATCTACAAAAATTACAGAACAACTATTGTGAATTCTGTGTGTACTTCTGTAATAAGTGGCAGTTGTCTATAGCATGCTTTCCTCCTATCTGACAAATCATGCACCATAATGCAGGCACTGCGCTTGGTCTTGCTTGTGCCTCGGGTCTCAATCACAGTGGTCCTCCTCCCACAAGGTAATTCGCGAACATAGGGCAGTGGTTCTTGTCATGTCCCTGACCCTTGCACTTTACGCACCATACCTCATCACGCACTTCTGGGCGAGTTGTCCTGTCTTGTTTCAAACTCTGCATCTCAAGGCACAAGTTTTTCAACTGTGCATGAATCTATTGAACTCCCAGGTTGGGATCCTGTATCGGAGTCTCGTGCAATCTCATTATGACCTCCAAGGCCTCAACCTGAGTTGTTAGCCTCTGTTGTGACAGCGCGTTCCTTAGATGCGACGTTAATGATGCTACAAACCATTCGCGGTGTTGTCCATCCGTAACAACATGTTAGCTTCGCGAATTGTGCACTTCAGTCTTTGATCCAACTCCCAAGGGGTCTCGCCTAGTAGCATTGTGATTTCCTTGAACCCAATGATCGACTGCGCCTCTGACTTTGGCCTGCTAAATTCTTTGTTTAGCGTAGTTTGAATATCTACGATCCCCGCATTTGGATTGTCACTGGAATGCTTAATATACCAGGTTAGCGCGTGATCCTGCATAGCGCTAACCAATGTTGCTTTCTTTATATTGTCATCCATGACTCCCTGTGATTCCCATACAACCTTTATCATGAACCAAAACTGGTTCGGATCTTCATTCCCTACTCCCTTGAACATTGGCAACTTTATCCCGCTCGCCATATTGATTCACGGTGGTGGCGAAGATGGTATGGGCGAAGATGGGGGTGAAGACAGTGAAACTGGTGGTAGTGTGGGTGGGGGTGGTATGCACAGAATTCTCAGCCTTATCAAATTGATCGCACTTATCGGTGAGATCTTCGCGAGCTCTTCTTCGCCCCCTCACGAAGGTGAAATCAAGGGGCTAGTTTCTAGTTATATACTACCTTCGTTTCTATATATTCTCCTACTTCGTGTAGCCCCAAACATCAATTTATTTGCATAACCTATTTTTCACACAGTAATATTTTAATCCAAGTGTTCAAAGATTTAACATACTTACCTTGCGGCCCTTTGAGGAAGCGGCATTTTGCCTCGCTATAGTTGACTGAAGTATCTACCACGAACTCGGTGATGAATCCTCCTATAATTCGATCGAGACAATGATCAACAACACGCACGATCTTATCCTTCGATGCTTCCAATCTGTGCACCAATTCTGGAGTCCACACAATTGTTCTATCGAGCTTACACATTCCCTAGCTATCTTCTAGCTTCTTGATCCACTTATATAGCTCAGTAGGGAAAGATGCGAAGAAAATTTCGTGGATCTCTGCGTATAAGTAGTAGTCTAACCATTCTTCTTTTGATAGTCGAAGGTTCCTGTTCTCCTGCGCCGCGAACTTGTGAATCTTCCTATCCAACCAATCTTCATTTCCTTTCTTTGTTGGATTCTAGTGATACGACATCAAACATCTCTATGCAGATCCTGGTCCCGGCAACAAATTGTTGGGGCCTGACCCATGTTCGGAGTTAATTAACCAAAAAAAATCATTTACTACTAGCCCTTTCGGCAACATTCCGCGGAGCGCGAACTGAGGTATCACCTGAAGTAGTATGGCAGGGTGTTGGAACCAGATTTTCGCCCCCTTGAGATGTCTGAGGGTTTGATTCAATCCAACTGTTTAGTCCCTCCGTGCAGGTTACTTCGCGGCCTTCCCTGACCTTCGCGCCTTGATATGCTTGCCTTCACGCAGCCCTAACCAGGGGTTGTGGGGCTTTCGCGTTGCTGGAGCAGTGCTCTGCATTATTTCCCTAAGTTGCACCTGGGATCTTACCTATCCTCCTTCACCAGTTAGTTACCTTTGCGTAAATAGAATCCTTGTGTTATAATTATTTATACAGCACACACATATAAGTTCGCACAGCAATTAGACAGTACGCTTGCAATTTATACCCAATAATATATTAAACAGGAAAAGATACACATAAATATGGTAAACTTCTCTTTATTAATTCTTCCAACGGTTACAGACTCGACCTGCCTTGCGCACTCAGCTGCAGGGGTCCGCGCACTTAGCTGCAGACTACTAGGCCTCTGCGCACTCAACTGCAGAGCCTTCTCCTACTCTACGACCCAAAGACACACTTTACACTTCGACTCAATCTCTTAGACTCATCATGCTTCTATTCTTCTTGCTATATTTATCTCTTCTACACTTAGAGCCTCGCTCTATCAAGCTGACATTACATTACAAAACTGAGGGCAAACAACCCTGTGACTCTATCACGCTCAATGTCCATAATTCGCAGAGCTTTTACAAAGTATTTGGTCAAAACTTGGGCTTTAAGCCCCAAAACATGCCTTGGGGGGATTCCATGCACAACATATCCCTTAAGGATAAGGAGACAAATAGTGAAAATAGGAAAAAGTATATAAACCTAATAATAATAAAATTATGTGACTTAAAGAAGGACTGAATTAATTTCTTTAAGAAAGCACAACCCCAAATAATTTTTGCATGAACTACAACAAAAGAGAAAGAAAATAGATAATAATATCTCGGATACACACTGGTTATACTATTTGAAGCTCCTCTATGAGAGACAACAAGAGAAAAGTATCCCTCCCATAATCAGCACTACAATCAAGTTATTTTTAGTGGAGGATGTCAAGCGTGGTATAAAAATATTACAAGTGGTAAAGCTTTAGAAATTGATGGATTACAAGCAAAAGTTTTAAAATGGGGTGTTGGTATATTGGCCCCAATCATCAAAAGGATCTTCAACGATGTCACACAAAGCAGGTTTCCAATGGAATGGAAAATTAGTGGTTCTATCCCTCTTTATAAAAGTGGAGACATCAATAATCCCTCTAAGTATCACACTATTATGGTCAATCCTCTTCTTGGAAAATTATTTTGGAGCATAGAATCGACACTTCGGTATAAAAATGGGGTAAAAAAACGAAAGGGCAAGTTGGTTTTAGGCCAAGGCACTCTACCATTGTCCATTTCATCACTCATAGGCACTCCATCAAAAAGGTTTGGTACATCTAGGGTGAGGAGGCC
Organism: Pinus tabuliformis; assembly: GCA_031772625.1. Lineage (NCBI taxonomy): Eukaryota > Viridiplantae > Streptophyta > Pinopsida > Pinales > Pinaceae > Pinus > Pinus tabuliformis. The sequence continues at coordinate 912,432,717 of CM062804.1, forward strand.
TTGTGTTGATTCAAAAATATTTTGACATTGTTCCTACGAATAATCTTTGTAGAAGAATGGAAGAGCTCGAGATTCTAATGAATATAGAGCATTTGTCCATAAAATCTATGAGAGTTAGTGCTAAAATCAGAACTAAGGAAGGGCATTTTTGAATGCCTTGGTAGCAACATTGGGGTCAAGCAGGACTGCCCCCTTTTCCCCACACTATCTAGATTATATATTGATAAGTTGGAAGAATGTTTAAATAACACTAGTGAAGAGGGTATTCAATTAGTGGGTTATGTGGTGGAGCTACTTTTGTGTGTTGACGACATTATCCCACTTTCAAAATATGCCCATGGTTTGAGAGAACATTTGAAGGCCTTAGAGCTCTTTTGTCAAAGGTTGGGATGGAAGTAAACACCAACAAAACCAAAGTCGTGAACTTCTCTTTGAAGCAGAAAAAGCAGCAGGTTGGCTTTATATTTGAGGGAAAATCCTTGGAGATATTGGAAGACTACAAGTACCTAGGAATTGCTTTTCACAATAGGCTCTGTTAGGAGACATGTAGAACTAAAAGGATTCGAGGGGGTGGAGAGATTCTTACCTTCTTCAGAAAAGATGCAGGAAAGAAGAATTATGGGACTAAAAAACCAAGAAAATTATTTTTGGAGTGTTGGTTTCCCTGGTTTTCCTCTATGGATGTGAAGTTTGGGGGAGCGGCATGTCAAATCACAAACGGAGACACTTAGAAAGAATTCAAAAGTGCTTAATCACTAGCAACCTCAAACTCAAATCAACGGTCCCATATGAGATCCTACTAGCTGAGGTTAGTGTGTTCCCGATGGAGGCTTTAGCAATCATTCCTTTGTTAATTTATTTAAAAAAGGTGAAGGCATGGATCAGCACCATTGGCCCAAGATGATTATTGCAAAGGATATAAAGCATAGGAAGAAAACTTGGAGCAAGAAAAATTACAAGTGGATGAGAAAATGGGGAATTAATTGACAAGATTGTGCTAATTCTAAAGAGAAGATAAAAAATTGGGTGCTTGAAAATTTCAAGACTACCATGTGGGAAAAACAAGTTGGCCAAAAAAAAGACATTATATGTCAATAATTTCAACCCAACATAGTCATATGATGAAAATACTTATTTGAGTGTCGCAATCAAGGGAAAGGCTAAAATTTTAGTAACACAATTAAGGACTAGATCTCGCCATCTTAGATGTGAAACAGGTAGATGGACAACCCCCAAGGAAGAGTAGGAAGAAATAACTTGTATCTTTTGAAGAAAAGGAGTGGTTGAAATTGAATGACACTTCATCATGGAATGTAAGACTTATGAGGGCATTCATAATCATTTTGAAAACAATCTAAAGGTGGACAGTTTGAATGAGTTGTTTGAGGAAGCAGGGCTTCAAAAAACTATGAACTTCTTGACCATGATTCATGGCAAGAGGGTTGTAAAGAAAGAAACTTGAAAATGTAATGTTTTTTTGTTTGGATCTTTACATCCCTTAGACCACTTAATCTTGTGGACGTCATTAAAATTCCTTCAATTCAATTCATCCCCAAAAAAATGTCAAGGTAATAAAAGAACAAGCCTTTAGGCCTTGTCTACTCGAGAAAGCAATATTAAATATTGCAAGGGTTATGCTCTATCAAATATCACATCAAGATTTTGAATCATAAATCAAAAATATTGTGACCAAGGCATAAGATTCAAGCCTAAGCAGTATACATAAAATTTATTAACATAAGGTGACAAGTCAATTTATTCATAATTGGAGAACTAGTGGAGAGGTGTTTTAGTTTTAAATATTTGAGGGACGCATTCAGCCAGCAAACTTCATTTGAAGCAGTAAGGCCAAAGACATGCAATGAAGCAAATTTTGTCTAGAGTCGTAAAGTAAATTTAAAATAGTGAGTAACTAAAGCTTTCAAGATTCATTCTTATGTTGAAATTCAAAAAGAAAAAGTTTGGTGCATCAGTACCAACCAAGAACAACAAATGGGATAGATATCTACGTATCCTTTCCATCATTATGGGGTTTTGACAAAGCACATTCTTGAACCTGACCAAGAAGCAATAAAAGAGACTCTTCATTGAGGGATTATGGCTAGCATACCAAAATTATATGATTTTCGTTTGGTTTACTTCAACAACAACACTGAGGTCTCTAAACTATGTGGCAATCTCCTTAAGAACGGCGAGCAAGATAAGGTGAGCTATAGCTAATTAAAGAAATTTTTGCTCCACGAGATGCCTATGAAGCCAATAAAATAAAATATACTTGAGCATTAACATAATAAAGAAAAAGTGTCGTATCTAGTGACAATTTAGTGGTTGGGAGAATAAGATGTTATCCCCTCCACTTGGTTTCAAATCCCACATGGGGACATTTTTGGTCTAATGTGATAAGGCTTAAGGATTAGGAGTAGGCTCCTCCATCCTCGTCAAGTCTCGACTCTTGCTAAGTCATAAATCCTGGTATATCTCGGTTATGAGCTATTGAATATACCCTTGTTTTTATAGTGGAAACCACTAGGTTTAATCTTGGGTCTCGCCCAAATTACTGCAATGACTCTTGCTAAGTCATAAATTTTGCAATATATTTGAGTTATGCACCGGGTTCTGGGTTGTTGAATATACTCTTATTATTATAGTGGCAGCCATTAGGCTTGAGTCGGTCCTCGTCCAAATCACTGCAAAGTAACACAAGAAAGAAAGTTGGTTATGGGTTTTTGAATATACTCATGTTTCTATAGTGTCAGCCACTAGGTTTAATCTTGGGCCTCGCCCTTTTTTTTGCTAAGTCATAAATATGCGGTATATCTGAGTTATGGGTTGGGTTATGGGTTGTTGAATATAATCTAGTTTTTATAGTGGCAACCACTAGGCTTAATCTTAGGCGTCACCCAAATCACTAGAAATAAAATCAAGGGTTGAAAATCCGAATGAACAAAGCAGGAATGCACGGCCTCAGATTATTTTGAACCCCAATAACCTAGACAGTTAAAGAGGGGGTCCCAAAATTTAAAATGGCTTGGTTTTAAAAATGTGACGTGGCAGCATTTTGATCCCCTTCTACCAATTTTTGAACCGCCTAGACACTCCCCCTCGAAACTGTTGACAAATTGGTAAAGTGATTTGTCGAAATTGCTTGTGGTGAAAACATGGGTTTTGTGACAAGCAAATGCTTCGATAAATTGGTAAAGTGGTTCGTTGAAATTGCATGTAGTAAAAACATGGGTTTCCTGAGAAGTCAAATGAAATGAAATGAATGAAATCATTTTAACGTCCACAAGGCTAAAGATAGCCTTTGGGACAGATTTCTTCTCCATTTGGTTCTTGTATTCGGCTCTTTCCCTGTTAAGTCTCACAATAAATGCTCCCAGTTTCTCGACAAACCCCTCGCTGAATATATTATCCCAAGAGCTAGCTGCCAGAATATCTGCATAAATTTCTTTGTTGTCTTTGAAGGCCTCGCATTCTCAAATGAAATGCTTTTATGTTTCCACTTTTCCGGAAGAGAAAAAAATACATATTTTTTCCTCCCACACTTATTTTGACCTTTTTCAGCACCCTATTTCACAATGGAGTTGATGAGAATTAGTCCTTAATTGAGCAATAAGAATTTTGGCTCCCAAAGAAATATTGACCCTTATGTATGCTTTTTGTTGATGATTATGAGTGGGATTAAACTCTTCAATATAGTACTTATTCTTTCTCCCTAGCTCCTTCTCCCAAGTACGTTTTTGGAACTTATCCATAACAAATATTTTATCTCTTTACTGTTTGTGGGACACATGCTCAAGAAAATACCCCATTTACTAAGCTATTTGTTATTCTGTCGCATCCAAGTCTTCTTTCTTTTGCACAATATGTCATTAAACATAACCTTAGGCTATCTTTCCTCTTCCATTTGCTCATTTTTTTTAAATACCTTATGACTCGCACCATAGCAATTTTTTCAATAGGATCAACCCTTGTTTCACTTAACAAAATAGCATAAGGAACTGCACATTTAATTTTGAATTTGTTTGTAATCAAATGTTTCTAAATTTTCTCATTTTTTCCACTACTATTGACCTACAGTTCACAACTGTAGAGAATCACTAAATCACTAAAAGCCCAAAAAGAGTTAGAGTGGTTTTCTAGTCCCATAACTTTTCCTCTCTACACCTATTTTGAAAAGAATAAAATGCTTTCCAACCCCTCAAAGTTACTTTCTTTGTACAACCACTGCAGCTTAGATTTATGTTGAAGTCAATTTCAAGGTATTTGTAATCCACAAATTCTTCGAGGATGCTACCTTCAAAGTAGAACTTATGATGTTTATGTTTTCTTTTTAAGAGAAAACCACTACTTTCATTTTGCTAATATTGACTTGCATCCCCACCCTTCTACAAAAATCCTCAAGGAAAAGTAAGTACTCTTGCAAACCAAGAGAATATTTAGTAATCAAAATAACGCCATATGTGTACAAAAGAAGCATTATAAAAAACTTGCCCAAATGTCAATCACCATGGTCAGCAATGTATTAAATTGCATCTCAAATTACCCATGCAACAACATGCATCGAGTAGTTTTGTAGAAAACGCGATGGATTAAGCATACTTTCTCACCGCCACCTGGATTCCTACCACATTAGGATTGTAGATGAACTTTTTAAAATGATTTTATCTATATCAATTCATACCCATATTTAAGGAAGACATCTCCAACTCATGGTCTATATTTCCATTCAAATTGACGTCAGATTAGCAGAGGTTGTTTTGCAATGTCATTTGCGAGTAAATAAGGTGAATCTTGAGAATTTTACATGACTTGCGAGTAGAATTTCTAAAAAATATGTAATTTGAGAGATATAGGCATTTCTTCAACAACGATTTGCCTAGATTTATTGTTGTGGCTAGTTATCATATTTTCCCAAATTACAAAACCCAACTTAGATTAGATTTACGAATTTAGAGATTGGGGGATTGGTTTTAATCCACTCTTGTATAAATATGCAATCATTGTATCAAAAAGAGGGAGGGACGGAGTGAGGGGAGGAATAATCTTTTGGCGGCAATAGTCTTTTTTTTAACCTCAATGGGCCATAGGAAATTATATTTTTTTTAGATCTAAGGGTAGGATCCATTGGATTCATATCTTATGGATGGTAGAGCCTCGTTCTTTCTTTGTTTTTCTGTGATAAGATTTCTCACTATTACATCCTTGTTCTTTTCCGTGTATGATCATTTTGGTGCTACATCCATTGATTGAAGAATATATTTATTTTAATCCTCTATGTATATATAATTTATATATAAAGTATTGATGCATTTATTTGATATCAATGAAAGGATTTCAGCAATGAAATTTTGATATTTCATATATCTTCTATATATCAGCAATGAAATTTTTATAAATCTTCTATATATCAAAATGTTGTTATTAAAATTACAAATTTTTTTCCAAAAAAATAACTATATTTTTTGATAGAGAAAATAAAAAATACATTTTTTGACACAATGTGTGTATGCAATCATGACCAAAACATGACTGATACAAATTACAATTTACAGGGTACGCAAGCCCGCAGAATAACCCCAGGAAGGCACCATAAAAATCCCATCAATAAGAAGCCAATATAATAAAAAATATGTCAACAAAATCCTGCAAGGATGGCATGGAGCCCGCAAATTTGGGTTGATAACAGATCAGGCTGAAACCCAAAAGGAGCATAAGCAAGGCTTCGTGAAAAAGACTGCAACACCAAGGAAATAGTCGGCGAACCCCATCGCTAGCACCAGTGTGAATTCGTCGATCAAAAAAATAAAAATGGGTCACTAAGCCCAAATGAGAACCCCAGCAGCCATAATACAAATCACCAGGCACAAAGGAGAACCGCCGAGAAAAATGAAAACCTGCATCAAAATCCCTATATATGAACCCCTAGCGAAAAAATAAAGGAGTCGACACCAATCTCAGATGACTAGGTAAGTGAAACTACAGCACAAGGATAAAACAAAGCGACAATGTGGATGGCGGTGAGAAAGACCCCTTGTCAACCCGAGAGACAGCAACCACACTGCTAGAGGAAGAGAAAACCTACAAAAATAGAGTTTCACACCAAAGAAGACGAAGATACACTGACCAAGTGGGCGAGGATGGGTAGGGTTCCAATGGCCCTGCCCCCACTCCATGCAAAAAAAATTCACCTGAGAAAGAGTGTAAATGAAATAGAAGTCTATTATTAATAGAGGAGAAGGGAAATCGCACAAAAACCAATAGGGAAGGCTCGTTGATCTATAAATCTTCCACTAGGGTTACCTCCTACTCTCGCTCGCTTTCGCCACCCACCTTCAACCAAAAGGATTCATAATATGTTCAAATATAATATATTACTATATCAATTAAAATTACAATTAAATATGACAACTAAATTCATATATTGTGCTCAAGTCATGCACTTAATGTTGGATTTATTCCTTAATGCCAAATAAATTATTCTTCTCCATCTCATATTGATTATGATTTATGTATCCACTTTAAGTTTGAGGTTTTTGGCGTCATTTTCTCCACCTTTCATTTCAAGTTTTGTGTTCTTCTGCTTGAGACTTTGTTCCCAATGGAATACGCCTCTGATCTCAAAGGTTCACTGATTTTAAATCCCATTCTCTTACCATCTCCATCTTCAACCCTCTTTCTTCTAATTCTTGTTATTTAAATCTAGCCAATAAGATTAAATTGTTCTCAGTTTTTGTTAATGAGATATTGCATCTAATTTTCTTGAAATTGATGAGGGATTCCCCTCTGACCTTGTTACTACTCGAACTAGCAAGGGGTCATATAGGGGCACTTGCTAAGTCAAGAGCAACAATGAAGCTAAATCCCACTGTCACCACAACTAAAGCTTCCTACTCTTTACGGACTTTCGCCAATGGGAGCAGACCCAATATATAGAGAATCACCTATAAAGGACAAATCAACTAATATGGGTTTGAAGTGATCTCAAGGACCCTTTTCCTAGAGGAGGCTCAAGAATGGGACTTCCCTATTTCCTAAGCAAGGTACAAAGCTTTCTAGGAGAAGTGGCTAAAGATTTAAGGGCTAGGTTTAATGAGTGTGAATTGTAAAGGAGCTTCGAAAACCCTAAAATACTTGTTGAACTTGGTTTACAAAGTGGTTTTTGAAGAGTTGACTTTTCAAAGGTATGGGACCACATGAAACCAAGTGGACCCAGGTTAGGTCAAGAGGAAAGAGTTTAGCAACTAGTGATGAAATTGACCTAAACAAGGCGGAGAAGGGAACAAGAGAATTGATTTTCAGGTGAAGGTGCAAAATGATCCCTATGAGGAACTAGCCTAGGTAAAGTTAGGGCAAAAACCAATCTCGAGGCTAGGGCTTGGGATATATCACAACCCCGCCATTGGAATTTCCTCAAATTTGGAGGAGGCCTATTAGACACGTCATTGCAGTAGAGGCCAAGAGATCAAATTTTTCTTATGGGTGATTTGTCGAGAAAATGATGCCCTAGGATCCCTAATGTGGTTAGACCTAAAATAAAGAAGGAGAGGTGAAGAAACCTGTTTCTTTGAGTGATCACCTTATGGTATACCAATGCCCAATCCCTTGGGGATATTGAAGTCAATAAGAATATGAATATAGACTTCATTTTCGGGTCAAGGAGGCTCTAAGATCAACTTCGCTTGTCATTTAGGGTAAAGGAGAGTGGCCTTAAAAGATTTTATACTTCGTTTCCAATAGAAGTGTCTTGTCAATATAAATTTGATCATAGAATTATCCCTAGGAAAAATTGTTTAACATACATGGCCCATACATAGAGATATGCTATATAGAAATATCATTCCACAATTTTGTAGTAATTGCATGTAGCGATTTGCCCTAGTATAGTGAAAATCTCATTATAAATGCATGTGAAAAATTAAAATAATAATAGCATTAAATTTGTACATACATGTAAGAGAATATATCCAACCACCAATAAACTTTACAATCATGAAGCTCCAAGACAAGAAAATACAATCCACACGTCAAAATTCATCCATGCTCCAAAACTTTGTCTACCAAGAAGGAATAGCGAAAATCTCAAGAGAGATACAAGTCCAAACCAAGTGATGATGAGAAATGAACTCTCATCATTTGACTTTATACACCTCTAAGGAGTTCGATTTAGCTATTTGAGCCTACATTAGCCCATAAAATAAAAATAATGTTCAAATAACTAAATTTTGGGGACAAGCACACAAAACTATCTCATAAACAAAATAACAAGCCTCTCAAGAGGTTGAATGATCAATAATGCATGTCGTTGGGCTATATAAGAAGCCCGATGAAGTCCATAAGTGCCAAAATGATGCATAGGACTTCCAAAAATAATGGAAAAGGGATTGGCCCCTTGTTCTCCACATAATAAATGTGTGGTGCTCCCAATTGTTGTGAGGGCACACAAGTGACCTCATGGGTCTCCAAGTAAGTTGAAGATTCTTGTAGACCATCTGTAAGGGCTCAGATGATGGTGTAAGTGATGCCACATTATCACACAAGTCCTTGGTCATCTGTGAAGTGCATGGTACAACTGTGGGGTTAGTTGGGTAAAGGTGAACCAGGTGCATCTTCCTCATCCAATTGGTGAATCACGAGAAATCTCTGAACATCTATGGGATCCATGGAGTGTTTTCTACTATTGTGGAGGCCCATGGCTCTCAACACATGCCCTACATGTTCCAATGTATCCCTCTAGTGGGTTAGGACCCCGTATAGGGAGATAAAACCCAAGATGGAGACCACTTGCAATCCTATCTAAGATCCAATGCATCCCTTCACCTTCTAGTACAACAAGTCATAAAGGAAATCGCGTAAAAGAGATTACAAACCATGGAAAATAGGTGGGGACTTCATAACGGCATGCCCTTCCATAATGGGCTTTGGCATGTGCTAATGTATCCAAGGTCCAAATGGGGTTAATCAAGTACCCTATTAGGTGGTTTCTACTTCTAAAGGGGATAATATGTCAATGGTACATGCTTCAAAAGGTGGTGGTATGTGATAAAGAAATGACTACAGTAGGGATTGAAAAGGGGCAGCCTTGGGCCACATGCAGGGGTACAATGGTAGCTAGAAAAAGGGGATCCCACAGTTGGGTATATAATGTATAGGAGGGAGAAATCGTGGTACATGAGGTTCCCCAACCTTGATTTTTCCACCCTTCTTTATGTGCCTTTTTCCTTTTATGATTTTTCTTTAATTAACTGCTCGGGACTCAAGGGATAAGAGCTTGATGTGTAATATATAGCAGTAGATACCCCCTTTAGGGTAGGGAGGTTCATTTCCCACTAGGGATTGGGACAATCATGGGTTCTTAAATGATAAAGGAGGCTTTTCTAGGGCTTGTAGGAACGAGGGTGATGGCCATGATGATGGGGTAGAGCTCATGCATTGGTTTTATCCCACATGCTAAACGTGTTTTTCACGACCATATTTTGCGTTTTGAGGTACATTTTCCTGTTGAATGTGGCCAATTATGCTTTTACTTTTCTTTTCAGTTGCATCAACCTCTGGTGCATCATTCCAAGCCTGACCCAAGGTGTGGGCAAGGGGAAGGGGAAAGCTAACCCTATGTGGACCCAGTGGAGGAATGTGAACCTAGGTGGGAGAAATGATGAATTGGGTTATAATTAGTGGAAGGGGATTAATATATATGGATGAGGGAGCAGGACCACACAACCAAAATCGGGGTTTCCCATGTAATACCATCCTTAAATCCCAAGGGTCAGTAAAAGAGATCCCATGAGACTAGGGTCCAAGGTTAACATCCAAAAGAGGTCTAGGGGACAAGAGCACAGACCTAACCCATTCTTTCTACTGAATCCCCCCATTAGTCCATGCCCAAAAGTGTCCATGATAAGAAAACTATAATACTCAATTACCACATGACAAGGCATACCTTCAGGTTCGAGAGGCCCTCCTTCAAACATAAGATCATGGAAGATGGATGAGGTACCACATAGCTGGCTCAAGTGGCAAAGAAGTGGCACAACAAGCTAGTTGGTGGCTGAAAGGGGTTGTTGGCTTCCAGCTAAGGGCCATCTTAGAGAGAAAAAAATTGCTAGGGCTATCACCCACAAAATGGTGGATAACATCAAGCTCCAACTAGGATGTGATCTCTCGAAGAAGTGGATGAAGCTACTCGAATGGGAGGCAACGAGAACTCTGGTAATATCCTGGTTACCGTAGACTTGTTTCATGCACATATAATAGATGAAAAGCATCGGGAAGCATGCTTTCGCGACATCTCATGATTGCACATGCTTGGATTAGGCCCATAAAATCGACTCATAGAAGTAAACTGCAGTTTTTAAATCTAAATGCAGCTAATCTATCATGAGAGATATCATATGACATTAGTTCTAATGCAAAATCAACATGCAATGCATCCTACTCTACCATGCACATGATACAATATCAAGTGGCCTTGGGATAATACTCCTTTAGGAGTTGTTCATTTACAGGGAGGAGAACAGACTCTCCATCGGGGATCTCTAAGTGGTACGAGTTTATTCCTGCCATATCAATTATTCAAAATTAACCTATCCAAAGGTTGTCCCACTTCTTGTTCATGCCGGGCTTCTCTCTTCTTTTTTCCCATAAGAGTACAAGATCACCAGTTTTGAAGGCATTACGCTGGGTATGCTTGAAAGAAACTTTCATTTTATTATGAATACGACCAATTTGGTGAAAATATTTCCTTCTATTCTCATCATTCTCAATTATTTTATCAATACAGGATTGTATCGCATTTTGTTGATCAGGGAAAGATTTCAAACATTCAGTGATGGGTAAATACATTTGGATGGGTAGTTTGGCCTCTAAACCATAAACTAATTGGAACGAGATAAATCCAATGGAAGCCTTTACAGTTGTTTGGTCGGCCCATAGGGCATACTTGATCTTGCTATCCCAGTCGTTCTTATTATTTTCTTTTGATCACTTTTATGAGGTTTTTATTGCTTGACTCAGCTTGCCCGTTTCCTTGAGGGTAATAGTTAGAATAATGTGATAATATTATGACGTACTTGTTAAACAGGGATGTCAAAGCCATGGGGTCAAAAGCTTTTTCATTATTAGTACAACCTTGGCAGGAACACCAAACCTGGTAATAATTGTATCCTCAAGGAAATGTATAAATACCTGGTCAGTTGCTTTCTTGGTTAGTATTGTTGCTTCAACCCAATTGGTGAAATAATCAATAATCGTGAGGATTTGTCTATGCTCATTGTTAGAATTGTCTTTGAATTCACCGATAAAGTCTAAACCCCACTATTGGAAAGGTGCATTAACGAAAAAAAAATAAAAATAAAAAATAAAAAATAAAATAAAATAAAATAAAATAAATAAATAAATAAAAAAAAATAAAAAAAAAAAAATAAAAAAAAAAAAAATAAAAAAAAAAAAATAAAAATAAAAAAATAAAAAATAAAATAAAAAATAAAAAAATAAAAAAAATAAAAAAAAAAATAATGGCATAGATGCAAGGTGTTTCTTTCCAGTGAATAGGATGGCATTGTTTTACAAAATCCAGGGTGTCGGCAAAGATAGTAGGCCAATAATAACCTGCCCTCAAAATATTATGAGTGGTGGTTCAGACAACATAGTGACCACTACAAAAACCAGCATGGAATTCATTCATTAGCTTCTTTATTCCTCCTTTCTAACACATCGAAGGATGACCCCATCAAGACTCATTCATCCAAGGCCATGTTGGGTTAAGAAAAACTTAGATGCTTTCAATATCAAAGCTCTTCTCTTATGATCAACGAGCTAGGCAGGGGGAGGGTAGATAGATTGCATAAGTAATAAACAATGTTTGTGTACCAGTCATCATTTTCAAGTTCGGTGGATGTGGAGCATAACTTCTCCTCCTCTCCTTCCTTAATGGCTTTGTTTTTACTCTCGGTAAGCATTTCAACTAAGACTTGTCCCTTGATGACCTTCTTAAGATGGTTATCGAGATCATACTCTTGGATTTTGGACACCCATTTCTGCCCTAGAACCAAGACAAACAGATTTTGATAGTACATCCCTCACGGCAAGGTAAGGGACATATGAATATATCTTGTTATACCCTATTGTTGAAGGTTGGAACTTGACTACCTCAACATCGGGGAACACCACCCGGTTGGGAGCTTAAAGCAAACTCTGTTTCCGTTGAAATTGGTGGGTCCAACTGGGTATAAAGGGACCAGTTTCCCGTTTTAAAGAGATTTAATATAGTAACAGAATGAAAACTGATGAAATGATTTTATAGCTAATGATAAAATTACTAAATAAACTTATTCTACTTATTTCCCGGGATAGTACATCTTTGTATGTGATTCAAAGAAAGATTTCACAAAGTATATAACAATATAGATCATTCAATACTTTGATGAAAAGAAAGCATATATGATAAACTAAATTAATTAAATAGTTAATTAATTTAGTTAGTTAAAACTCAATCACATAAAAGATCTCGTTATCTCATACATAATCACAAATCATTCAATTCTGCACATCAATAGTGATAATGACTTATTTTTTTCAAAGCATTTATATAACGAAATAACGCATAAGAGATTCACTATCTAATTCAGTAATACATAACGATAACATAAAGATAATAGTACCTAATGCATTAGTGCTCTACTTATGAAAAAGATAGCTTTCAGGCTCAGCTTCTCAATTACATAACTTTCGATCAAGCAGTGGTGCAAGTTCAAAGTTGTTTTCTCAAAATTCTATACCTCTTTCTAAACGCATGAAAGGGGTTTAAATAACCTATTAATATTTAAAAAATAGTAAACTTAAAATAAAAGACTTCAAAAAAGCTTCAACAAACTAAGCTAAGATAAAGGACAGCTAAATTAATGATCTGTTGTAACAAGAACTCATGATTGTGCTTTAGATTGATTCTTCATCTGCTCTCTGAGATTATATATGTCCATGAGCGGATTCAGTTGGGGGGGCTGTACCGGTTGCATGCGCATTTGTCCCATAAACAATGCATCATTAAGCGCTAGAAGAAAATGTACTATTGCATTCGAGAGACACCTCAGCACGAGCCACTAACTATGAGGCTTCACTAGAAAATGCCAATAACTTTCAAGGTTCGCTTGTGATAAACTCTAAATGCATTGAACCTTCTTTTTACATGTTTCCTACCAAGATTGTTTTAAAGCTTTTTCATTGGGCAAGGTATATTTTTGGAATTCCTGAATCATATTGGCTTGCAATAAGGTATCTGTAATGTATTCGATGAAATTTGAGGCAAGATTTATGGCTCTGATAATAGCCATTTCTTCCCATTTCATTTTGATATCCCAGTCACCAAAAATGATATCCTTATGTGATTCTTCAATTTGAGGAAGATCAGATGATCTTCCCTGAGCATTATCTTGCCAATCTATATAATCAGAATTTTTCTCATCAATATATTCATAAAATGTCCTCAAATCGGACAGTTGGTTTACTAAAGAATCGTTGGTCTTTGACAAGTCATGAATTAAAGCCAATTTGTGACAGAAGATAGCCTGCTACTTTGTTAGGAGTATGTCTAGTTCTGATGCCTCCTTGCAAACTTCATTTATCTCTGGATTTTCCCTCAGCTGGTTTATCCTTTGTTGCAATTGCAGTATCTGTTCATCCTTGTCCTTCACTTCAGATTCAAATTGTAGTTTTAAATCATTAAAACTTTTCTATAACTTGGTAAGATTTGCTTTCCATTGTTGCTCAATCACTTTCTTTTCAATCTGGAAATTTTGTTCTAATTGAACAATCCTTTGATCTTTTTCTTTCATTAGCAGTTGTATTTATGTAGCTTTATCAATGGTAGCACTAGCATAAGCTCCTACAAACTGAGATAATCTGTTCAATTCCTCGTCAGGGGTTGTTTGAGTTCCTTTATAAAGAACTTGAAAAGGAGTCTCATTTTGAAATTAGCACGTGTGATTTCTCTAACTTTCTTTTCTTCCTTGACCTATTTATAACTGCTTTATGCTTTGGACTGTAAAATGCATCCAAAGGCAGGATTTCTTCAATCTTGAGGACTATCTCGACAATAGGGAATGCAGGAATTATTTCCATATCATCAGCAACAGTTGATTGATTGAAAATCTCAGCATTAATGTTATTATCAGGAGTTTTAGGAATAGTATTCCCTTGGGAAGTCTTAATAGTAAACGAGGTTGTCCCTGTATTTTCTGAAACCTGTTTTGTCTCTCTGCTGATTGTAACCTATTCTGCTTGTATATTAGCTGAGATACCTATAACCCAAGTTTCTTCTGTTGTCAAAACATGGTTGAACTCTTCCCATACTTCATCCAATTTTTTCTCCTCTTTAATTTCACTTGTTTTCTCAACAGTTATAGTAGTTGTTTCGGAGACTTGGGAAATAATTGGAGCTTTTGAAGAGGAAGTTGATGCATATGAAACTTATGAGTTCTATTGAAATTATTTTCACGGGGATTCTCACAAATGGGCTCTTCTTAATTGATTATATTGATTGAATATAATCAATTCGTCAGGACTTAGACGATCTGCTGCCAATTTTTCTACCATATATTACTTTGGAACCATTTCCAATAAATCATCAAACTTGTCAGGTTCACTTGAAAACGATTTGAGATTGACATGTGTTGTTACATATTTCACTACGTCATTAGGGTCATATGTCCTGTTTAGTTTGGTTTGAAAACTAAAGTCTTTTAATTGTTAAATTTCAATTAAGGAATTCTTGAAATTCTCTAATGCGTAGGTACCACAGGGGATAGGAAAACATGGCTAGGTGAATTTCTTGGCATCTTTAAGTACTTTAGTTAAGCCCCTACCAACTGTTTTATAAGCGACCTCCTTAGCCAAGAATTTAACTGGGACAAAAGGGGGAAAAACATGAGGATGGGCAAGGCTACCAAAAACCCGAATGTAAGTAAATAACTCTTCCCCAAACCACTTTCCTATAGGCTTTAGGTCTTTATTAGATTCTGCAGTAAATATAGGGGCTTTTCTACCAAAGACCTCTTGGTGGATAGGGAGCATGACCTCATGATAGATTTTTTAGAAGTGTGCATGGTATTTGATTTCCCAAAGGATATCGAGATAAACATATATAGGACTAGGAAATTGGTTTGTCCATTTCCATCCAAGAGATGGAAATCATAAGAAAAACAAATCGCATCCATGACATAGGCACTCATAAAGAAAGGAGGAGACGTTCTTTCAAGAACATTGTGCTTCTGTCTATAATTGCAGATTTGAGTGGTCTAATTGTTGGATAAAATAGTCACCCAATCCATAATATAGCCATCAACAGAGGATTCTATCAATGGCACCCATTCTTCAGAGAATTTCTACGTATTTGGATAACCATAAAGGCAGCATAACATAGCAGCAATATGAGAGAAAGGACCAAAAATAGAGGCTAATGAATACATACCCCTTCCCTCTCGCTTGTGTTTGTTTGGGTCCCTTCTCCATTCTCTAATCAGCTCTGCAGGGTTGGGATTCTCTTGCATGAATTTCTGGATGAATTGTGTATCATATTTCTTTTGAGGATGAGGTAGATGATACATTTTCCTTGAATCCTCAGCATTAAAAGACCTAATAATTGTCTTCTTTGGAGTTATAAATGTTATGTCTGTAATGTCCAAATGGTCAACAACCCATCTTACCATATATGTATATGGTAGATTTTGGGGTGGGCAAAAATTTTGTGAAGAAATGAATTGGCCACATCTTTTCATGCGTCGTTGTTACTTGGAGTAGAATCATCAGTTGTAGCAGCCTGTTTCACGATTATTCTTGGATTTTCATCCTCGAGTAGTTTGTATATTGCCGTCCGGGAAGCAGAACCTGCATCCGAAGTGCATGTAATATCTGTAAAAAATGGAGACATCTCAAACACTTTTTCAGGGGGCAAGACTGGTTCTTTCTATATTACAGACTTCCTCCTCGCCTTGATTATTCTTGACATGTCATTTAACTTTTCTTTATTGGAATTTACCTATAAATAAATAAACCAAGATAAGCAACAAGAGCTTTGAAATATGCATATAGTCATATCAATTCAATGTGAATTTTATGGAAAATCTTTTCACATTAACTCAAAATTATTACAAATCATCAAAAAAACCTCAAAATTAGAACTACGCAGAGTGGTCATTTAATTTTCAAACATTTTTTCACGTGTATATCAGAAAATATTTTATTGGCGTTTGGTATCGGGTGATATTAACATAACTTAGCGATTTGTGATTTCCAAAAAACATATAGGTGCGGTATCTATATTAGCGAAATACTGGAGTTTTAACATAATGAGAAATTAGCATCTGTAAATTGATGGAATGCGATATCAGCTTTTGATGGATTGTGATATTGGTTTCGTCATTTCGCATTTCGGCTTTTCGATTTTTCACTTATCGGCTTTTCGGCATTTCGCTTATCGGCTTTTAACAATCGGATTTTCGTTGTTTTGCTATTATTTGAAACCGCTGATACTAAGCATAGGTTTTAGTAAGACCAATCGTTTTATGGTATTTTCATTTATTTGTTATGATTTCAGGATTTGTAAGGCTTTTAATTTATTTCCTTAAACTACAAAAGGATTCCTAAAAGGTTTTATGCCATTTTTCATAAACTTTCTTGTTTTATTCAAAAACCAAAGAGTAAATATAAAACTTATCCTATTTTATCTAAACAAGGAAGGATTCTATCCTAAAAAATTTAAAGGGTCCCCATTATTCTTTCTCTTAAGTCTAAAGATAATGGGAGGTTGTTTAGTAGCACAACAATTGGCAACACACTGGACGAAACAGTTAATCTTTGTAAGATGTCAATATTTATCAAAAAATTTCTTTAGAAAGTTTAAAAATGATTGAAATCTAGATCGATATAGATAACTTTGAAATGAAATAATTTGTTTTATCGTAAAGTTTCTCAAGGTTTGTGATAGATGAAAATCTTTTTTGTGTAAATTAATCGCTAATATGTTGAAAATATAAAGTAAAAACTATTAGAAGCTTAGCATATTGAATAAACTTATTAGTCATTGGTAGAGCCACTATTGCTAGCAGGCATTCATAGTCTCGATAGGGTTACCATTTAACTAAAATGAACAGTATCCCATCCATATTATAATAACATTCTTTAGAGGCAATGAATTTCCTTTTTTCTTTTTATTTTTTTATATTATTTATTTTTTTACTTTAAAGTCATTATCCTAGTTTGGTAGCCAAAAAATGATAATGCCATTCACAAGTTGTAATAAAATTGAACAAGCCGACTCATGCTGAGATCTCTTGTCTCAAAGTCTGGTGACTTAGAGCCACTATCTTGGTTTGGTTTCCAATAGTGATAATGTCAATTCTATTAGTTTCATATGATCATGGTAAGCAGACGCGTGATGAGACCTCTTAACTTTTAAGTTTTCTTTATATTTTGAATTACACTTTGAAAAAAAAAAAAAATGGATGGGGAGGTTTCATTTACTCTTTACGAGCCTTGGATGACCTCTTTAAGTAAAATATGCTAAAGACTTCATAGTAATTTCTGCTTTCATAAAGATAAATTTTCAAAACCAATTCATAACAAATAGATTTTTAAAAGAGGTTCAGACCAAAATATTTCACAACTAAATGATTATCTTATTTAAAATCTTTAAAATAAATTCAATACTTAGATTCCAATTTAAAGTGTTGTTTTCTAAATTGTTCCTTAAATAAGTTTAACTATTCAAAAATAAAGAGAAACTTCCAATGTGTTTTTCAAAAGCGTACAACTTTTAGTAACAAAAGGAAATAATATATAAATAGATTTACATGTTATACAAAAGAACTCGTGGTCTTTCAAGAAAAATATTTTTTGAGTATAAGTCCATTAACATGAAGAATTTCCTTCTTCCCTTGTAAATCTTGCAAGATGAAAGTTGATGGACCTATCTTCTCAAAAATCTAAAAGGGACCAAGCCAGAGTTTTTGAAATTTTGTATGTTTTCCTTTGTCCTCATGCACTTTATCCCATTTCAAAACTAAGTCTCCGATTTCAAAATTTTTATCTTTGACTAAGTTGACATCAAGAAGTTTTGCCCAATTGTTGATGGTGAGCATGGACTAGCTCATCTTTATTTCTTTCTTCTTCCAAGTTTAAGGTTTGATACATTCGTAAATGTAAAGCAGATTAAGGTTGTTTTTCAATAAATTGAACTAGGGCTGATGAGGGGAGAGCTAGATTTGGAGGTAGGATAACTTCTTTCCCGTATGCCAAATGAAAAGGAGAAGTACGTATTGAGGTTTTCTCGGTTATTCTATCAACCCATAAAGTAAATATTAAAGCTTTGTGCCAGTTCTTTTGATTTTGGTCAACCATTCGTTTGATGATCTTTATAAGATTTTTATTAGTGGATCCTACCAAGCCATTTCCCTGAGGGTAATAATTTACAGAATACTTAATTTTAAGTCCTCTATTTAAAGAAAATTCAACCATTGCATTTCCAGAAAAATAAGAAGCATTGTCAAAAATAAGAGCATGAGGGATACCAAACCTGGTAATAATAAATTGATCAATGAATTCAATGATTCTCTTAGAATTGGCTAGCTTCAGAGGTATTGCCTCTACCCATTTCGTAAAATAATATGTTGCAGTCAAACTATACCTATGTTGTTTGGAACAATGAGGAATGATCTCACCTATTATGTCTAGTCCCCATTGATCAAAAGGTTGTTCGACGTTCAATGGTTACAAGGGCATGGAAGGTTTCCTTTGTCTTCCTGAAGCGGTTTGACAAATTTTGCATCTTCTTACATACATGTGGGTATCTTTGAATAAATTTGGCCAGTAATATCCAACATGCAGAATTTTGTGAGCCGTTGTATCTCCACTATAATGTCCACCTACTGGTCCATCATGAAGTTCCTGTAAGACCTTTTATGCTTCAGTTTTTTCCAAACATCTCAACAAAACATAATCATATTTTATTTCTAAATAACACATCATTGATGAGTTGATATTGATTAGCTTTCAATCTCAAGGCTCTCTTTTTCTTAACATCTAGTTCACTGGAGCATAACCATTTTCCAAATAAAATATTAAGTCAGCATATTGAGATTGAGTACTAACAGGGAGTACCTCTGTGATTTGTTCAATATTACATGTAACTTCATCTATTGATGTATCATTCATTCCTATGACTAACCTGCAAAAACCTTGACCATTTACAATTTTAGCGGGTTTGATTTCTAGATCATATTCATGTACAGTAACCCAGTTAGCTCTCTTTTCTCCTAACTCCTTTTGAATAAACAATTGCCTGACTGCTGAGAAAGGAACAATAAATTTAACATGAGTTTTTACAAAAAAATGTCTGAAATATTTGATAGCTTTGTAAACTACAAAGGCTTTCTTTTCTACTCCCGAATAATTTAATTCAGCTCCTTGAAAAAATGAGCTGAAAAAAGCCATAGGAGCTTCGACTTTCTATTCATTTGGCTATGTTAAGACCATTGCATATGATAATTTAGAGGCAAAAGTATATAAAATAAATTGATCAAAAAAATTGGGAGTTGATAGAGAAGGGGCATCAATTACAACTTGTTTGATTGCTTTAAATGCTTCTCTTTCAAGATCACCCCATTTAAAAAGTGAATCTTTTTTATCATTGTTTGTAATGGTATGATAGTTTGAGAAAATTTGGGGACAAATATCTTAACAAAATTGATTTGGCCAAGAAAATATTGCATTGATTTTTTGGTATGTGGTAATGGAATTTCTAAAATTGTTTTAATTCTTTCTGGATCAATACAAATTCCATGTTTGGATACAATAAAACCAAGGAGTTTACCTTCGCTAAGAGAAAAAAATGATTTCTTGGGATTTAGAGAAATTCCATACCTTCTGCATCTTTCAAAGATCTACTTTAAATCATGCAAATGATTATTTCTCTTCTTTGAATATATGGTAATATCATCAAGATATACCACAACAGTTTTATTAATCAACCCTTTGAAATAAATGTACATCGCTCTCTGGAACGTAACTCCTGCATTCATTAATCCAAAATGCATTTTATGATATGCATATGTTCCCCACTTTGTTCTGAATGTAGTTTTTAATCGGTCTTCTGGATGAACAAGGATCTGATTGTATCCTGAAAATCCATCTAAAAAAGACATTAATTCAGAACCAGCAATTGATTGCAGAACTTGTTCCATTGATGGGAGGGGAAAATTGTCTTTTTGACATGCCTTATTTAAATTCCTGAAATCAATACAAATGTGAATATCACCATTATTCTTTCTAACCAAGGAAAATTTTAAGGATACAAATTTATTTTAAAGCTTAGAAACCTTAGTGAATATTACTAGTCGCTAACATGCAAAGTATAAAATGTTTGAAGATACTTTTGTAAAAATATTCAAATTTATAATGATTTTATGTAGTGTTTGTAAAATTTTGGAAATTTTTAAGGCAAAATAATTTCATACCATAAAATTTGGGCGAATCATTTTTAGAAAAAATTGAAAATTGGTGAATATTTTTTTTGGGAAAAACATGGAAAATTAGCCCACCTGCGAATATTAGCCCTTAAAATTTTCCCTGTTTCTAACCAGTACAAGATTGGAAACCCATTTGGAATGTCTTATCGGAAAGATGGTTTTGGCTTTTAAAAGTTTATTCAACTCACTTTAAATCTGAGTTTCCAAATTTGGATGTATCTTCCTAAGTTTTTGTTGAATCAGTTTAACATCTGGTACCATTGGGATAATGTATTGAATGATGGAGGCATCATAAGTTTTTAGATCTTGATAATTCCAAGCAAGGATATCTTTATATTTCTTTAACAGATGAATAAATGCATTTCTTTCTTCAGATGAGAGACCAAGACCTAAGTTAATATTTTGGGGTTTTATATCAAATCCTAGGTTAACTAATTCAAATCTCAAAGTTGAACTTTGAAGTTTGCAGTTGTTGACCTTTTTAAATCTGTCTTTAAGATCATAAAGATCCTCAAGATTAACTACAGGTTTTGGCAGAGCATTATTTTTCTTTGATTCATTCAATTGAGAATCATGTTCATCCTCATCAATCACTTCATCAAGATAGGATTCTTCGGATGATAAAAAGTTTAGGATATCTATATCATCATTGAATACTCGCCAATTGGTAATATTATCGGGCATAGATGGGCGAAAAAACGACTCTATAGAAAATATGTTTGGACTAAACTCTTCAGATGGGATTAATTTAGATGGAATGTTGGCCAAAATATCAGCACTGGTGTTCTGTATTCTTGGTATTGGAGAAATATTGAATGCTACAAAATGTGAAGTAAGATTTTGAATTAAGGATTGATAATGCCTAAGGTGATTTGAAACACAATGGATATTGTTTCTGACTTGTTTTATAATGATTTCAGAATCACCAAATATTTGAAGATATTCAACACCAAGATTTATCACTTTATACAATCCTTGTACTAATGCTTCATATTTTGCAATATTATTAGTACATTCAAATTCTAGCCTACATGCTAGCATAGTTTTTTCACCAGTAGGGCTTATTAATATACATCCAGCTCCTGCACCTTCACTAGATTTAGAACCATCAAAATAAAGCATCCAAAATAAAGATTCATGTTTATTTACAATAGTATATACAACATTAATACACCTAGTCAAATCTATTTGTGAATAATTTTCAATTTGAGAAGAAACGGAGTTTTCTAAAAAAGGAGATTCCTAAACTTTAAAACTTCCAAAGAAAGATTTCGAAGAATAATTGCCCAGGATGTTATTTGTAAAAACTACAGGCTCATTCTCTTCATCCAAATCAGTAAATGAGTGTTTCATGTGCTTTTCTCTATCTACCTGAATCTTATTTTGTTTGTCGTTGTAAGGAAGCCAGATATGTGACCAATCTATGGCGAAATAACCATGTAATTTCTCAGACCAATCCCTGCTTAAGATAAGACCGTAGAATTCGGGAATGTCAACAATCAAAATATCAATATTTTTACAAACCCTTGAATTTGAGGATAATCTTATTAAAACATAACTTAATTCTCCTAAGACCTTAACTTTGGTTCTATCTAATTGCACAATTTTCGCAGCAAAATTTTCAGGTGTTATGTTCAGTTTGAGACAAACTGAATATGGCATTATATTTGAAGAAGCACCTGAGTCTATGAGGCAATTGTGAACATTTTTATTGAAAATCTCAAAGGTTAATAAAAAAGGAGGGGTGTGAGAATTGGACTGATCTCCAATTAAAATTGCATTTGAGGCATCAATCTTGTTAGGAGTATCATCTGGAGGCTTTCCTTTTCCTGATAAGACTTTTTTGGTTGGCAAAGGAGATGTGAGGACATCATTTAATTCTTTGAGCAAAAAAATTTGTTGTTGCTTAAGTTTACTTACCTCATACATGGAAATATTAGCTTTTACTTTCTTCATATCTTCCACAATATTATACTCTATATCTTTATCAGAAACAATAAGAGTTTTTGATGTAGAAGGAGAATTCAAAGAGGATGGGATGGATTCAGTATATTTGGGAGGAGATTTATTCATTGTGTTTTTATCATTATTGACAGGAGTAACTGGTTGTTTTTTTGCACTTGAAGTAGGTGAATTAATGGATTTTTTACTCCTAGTCTTTATAGGTAAGGCTTCTTCTTCTTCCTCATTTTCCGATGTAGTGAGGATGAAATCCCATAATCCATGTTATTCAACCAGCTCTTCCTCTTCTTGGAATTCATCAAAAAATAATGTTGTATCTTCCTCTTCTTCCTCTTGATTAGATTCAGCATTTGATATGACATTGGGAGGTTGAGGGTTTGATGTCTAGGATCTCCTAAAAGATCAGAAAGGTTTTTTAGAAGACACAACTGCCTAATTTTTTATATCTGCCATGTCATTTGACATAGATTTAAGAACCTTTTGTAATCCTTCAAGATAAAAAGGATGTTTAGGAGTTTTCTACTTTGGTTCCTCCTTGAAAGTCACTTTCTTAGATTTCCTCTCTTCTTGAGCAGTTTTCTTTTCTAAGGCAAGAATCTTGTTTTTCTACAACTATTGACTCCTTTATATTATCAACTAAAGTGGCTCTTTTAGCCCTATCTACAAAAATTGCGATATTAGAAAGAAGAGCAGAAATATAACACTCAATTTGAACATCAACACCAGGTATAGAGGTATCTAGAATTTTATTTAACAGTTTATTAAACCTAGAATTGAAATCTTTGATTTTCTCATTAGGGTTGGCTGTAAGATTGGATAGATCATTGATTAGAGTAGCAGTTTTATGATCATCACCAAACTTAGTCAAAAATTGTTCTTCAAATATGTCCCAACTAGTGATAGATGTTAGTGGTAATGAGAAATACCATGAACCTGCAAATCCTTCAAAGGTATATGGAATAATCTAACTACACGGTCTTCTTCTACTACTCCATTGAGATTAATAGTGAGCATAAAATTGTGGAGATGTTCTTCATCAGGAAGTCCATCTTCAGGATTGAACTTTGTTAAACATCTTTCAAGATGCTTAGGTAGAGGATGGATAGGTGTTGCCATCTGAACAGCTCCAAGACTAGTCCACAGTCTAGCTTCTAGTGGGTTTTGTTGCCTACCTGCCATTATAGGATTTTGAATAGAAGAAGTTGTAGAAGAAGAGGTTAACTATGTGGAAAAAGTATCCCCTGTGTTAGTACTACTTGAACTAGCACATGTTGGTTAGGAATAAGCGATAGGGATGAATGGATCGGTCGAATGAGAAGAAGCTAATGAGGTGGAATGAAATAAAGGTGTTTTTGGTGGAGATGAAGACAAAATCTCACTAGTGGATGATTGAACTTCAAACTTTTGGGTCTTTCTTCAGTGGGAAGGTAAGGGAAAATCAAATGGAGTTATCCCGAACTTCTCACTTTGAGAACGAGTCAAAATACGTGAAGTGGGAAAAGATGATGATATGCTACCTTTAGATAACTTAGAATGTTGAGGCTTTTCTTGGGAAATAGAGATTCCTTCTAATTTATCAATTAAAGTTTGAACTTCAGGTAACTCCTATAAAGGAGGTTGATCGATTGTCTTAGGGCATGTACTAGGAGATTTGGTTACAACTTTCGGTCTAGGGGTAGGATATTTTGAGTGAGATCTGGAAGTCGGGGGAGATTTTGAGGGCGAATGACTCTTCAGATGACCTTTTGATTTGGGATTAGACTTTATTTCCATTCATAGTCAGGGGCCCTCCTTCTAGCACCAAAAATTTTGAAGGTTGGAACTTGACTACCTCAACATCGGGGAACACCACCTAGTCAAGAGCTTAAAGCAACTTTGTTTTCGTTGAAATTGGTGGGTCCGACTAGGTATAAAGGGACCAGTTTCCCATTTTAAAGTTATTTAATATAGTAATGGAATGAAAACTGATGAAATTATTTTATAGCTAATGATAAAATTACTAAATAAATTTATTCTACTTATTTCCCGGGATAGTACATCTTTGTATGTGATTCAAAGAAAGATTTCACAAAGTATATAACAATATAGATCATTCAATACTTTGATGAAAAGAAAGCATATATGATAAACTAAATTAATTAAATAGTTAATTAATTTAGTTAGTTAAAACTCAATCACATAAAAGATCTCGTTATCTCATACATAATCACAAATCATTCAATTTTGCACATCAATAATGATAATGACTGATTGTTTTCAAAGCATTTATATAATGAAATAATGCATAAGAGATTCACTATCTAATTCAGTAATACATAATGATAACATAAAGATAATAGTACCCGATGCATTAGCGCTCTACTTATGAAAAAGATAGCTTGTAGTATCAACTTCTCAATTGGATAACTTTGGATCAAACAATAGTGCAAGTTCTAAGTTGTCTTCTCAAAATTCTAGACCTCTTTATAAATGCATTAAAGGGGTTTAAATAATCTATTAATATTTAAAAAATAGTAAACTTAAAATAAAAGTCTTCAAAAAAGATTCAACAAACTAAGCTAAGATAAAGGACAGCTAAATTAGTGATTTGTTATAACAAGAACTCATGATTGTGCTTTAGATTGATTCTTCATCCGCTCTCTGAGATTATATATGTCCGTGAGCAGATTCAGCTGGGGGGATGTACCGATTGCGTGTGCATTTGTCCCATAAACACTGCATCACTAAGCGTTGGAAGAAATTGTACTATTGCATTCGAGAGGCACCTCAACACGAACCACTAACTATGAGGCTTCACTAGAAAATGCCAATAACTTTCAAGGTTCGCTTGTGATAAACTTTGAATGTATTGAACCTTCTTTTTAGATGTTTCCTGCCAGAGTGTTTTAAATATTTGTCATTTGGTAAGGTGTCTTTTGGGCATTCCTGAATAAGATTGGCTTGCAATAAGGTATCTGTAATGTATTCGGTGAAATTTGAGGCAAAATTTTTGGCTCTGATAATAGCCATTTTTGCCTGTTTCATTTTGATATCCTAGTCACCGAAAATGATATCCTTTTGTTATTCTTCAATTTGAAGAAGATTAGATGATCTTACCTGAGCACTATCTTGCCAATCTATATACTCAGAAATTTTCTCGACAATATCTTCATAAAACATCCTCAAATCAGACAATTGGTTTACTAATCTTTGACAAGTCATGAAATAAAGCCAATTTGTGATAGAAGATAACATGTTGCTTTGTTAGGAGTCTGTCCAGTTCTAATGCCTCCTTGCGGACTTCATTTATCTGTGGATTTTCCCTCAGTTGGTTTATCCTTTGTTACAATTGCAGTATCTGTTCATCCTTGTCCTTCACTTCAGATTCAAATTTTAGTTTTAAATCATTAAAACCCTTTTGGAACTTGATAAGATTTGCTTGCCATTGTTGCTCAATCGCTTTCTTTTCAATCTGGAGAGTTTGTTCTAATTGAACAATCCTTTGATCTTTTTCTTTCATTAGCAGTTGTATTTCTGCAGCTTTATCAATGGTAGCACTATCGTAAGTTCCCACGAACTAAGATAATATATCCAATTCCGCGTCAAGGGTTGTTTGAGCTACTTTCCAAAGAACTTGAAAAGGAGTCTCATTTGTAACTAGCACTTACGATTGCTCTAACTTTCTTTGCTTCCTTGACCTGCTTATTACTGATTTATTCTTTGGACCATAAAATACGTCCAAAGGCGGGATTTCTTCGATCTTGAGGACTATCTCGACAGTAGGGAATGCATGAATCATTTCCATATCATCAGAAACAGTTAATTGATGGAAAATCTCAGCATTAATGTTATTCTCAGAAGTTTTAGGAATAATATTCCCTTGGGAAGCCTCAACAGTAAACGAGGTTGTCCCTGTAGTTTCTGGAACCTGTTCTATCTCTCTCCTGACTGTAACTTGTTCTGCTTGTATACCAGCCGAGATACCTATAACCCAAGTTCCTTCTGTTGTCAAAAAATGGTTGAATTCTTCCCATACATCATCCATTTGTTCTCCTCTTTAATTTCACTTGTTTTCTCAACAGCTATAGTAGTTGTTTTGGAGACTTCGGAAATAATTGGATCCTTTGAAGAGGAAGTTGATGCATCTAAAACTTATGAGTTTTGTCAAAATTGTTTTAACATGGATTCTCACAAATGGGCTATTCTTCGTTGACGGTATTGATTGAATCTAATCAATTTGACAGGACTTAGACAATCTACTTCCAATTTTTCTACCATATAATACTCTTGAACCATTTCAAACAAATCATCAAACTTGTCAGGCTCACTTGAAAACGGTTTGAGCTTAGCCCGTGTTGTTACATATTTCGTTATGACATTAGGGTCATATGTCTTGTTTAGTATGGTTGGAAAACTAAAGGCTTTTAATTGTTCAATTTCAATTAAAGAATGCTTGAAATTATCTAATGCATAGGTACCACAAGGGATAGTAAAACATGGCCAAGCAGATTTATTGGCATCTTTAAGTACTTTAGTTAAGCCCCTACCAATTGTTTGATAAGTGACCTCCTTGGCCAACAATTTATCTGGTACAAAAGGGGAAAGCATGAGGATGGGAAAGGCTACCAAAAACCTGAATGTAAGTAAATGACTCTTCCCCAAACCACTTTCCTATAGGATTTAGGTCTTTATTGACTTATGCAGTAAGTCTAAGGGATTTTCTGCCAAAGACCTCTTGGTAATTAGGGAGCATGATCTCATGACAGATTTTATAGAAGTGAGTATGGTATTTGGTTTCCCAAAGGATATTGAGATAAACAAATATAGGACTAGGAAATTAGTCTGTCCATTTCCATCCAAGAGATGGAAAATCATAAGAAAAACAAATCGCGTCCATGACATAGGCGCTCATAAAGAAAGGAGGAGTCGTTCTTTCAAGAACATTGCGCTTCTGTCTGTAATTGTGGATTTGAGTAGTCAAATTGTTGGATAAAATAGTCGCACAGTCCATGATATAGCCATTAGCAGAGGCTTCTATCAATGGCACCCATTCTTCAAAAAAATTTGTGTATTTCAATAACCATAGAGGCAACATAACATAGCAGCAATATGAGAGAAAGGGCCAACAATAGAGGCTAATGAATACATACATGTGTCCTCTCACTTCTATTTGTTTGGGTCCCTTCTCCATTCTCTAATCAGCTCCGTAGGGTTCAGATTCTCTTGCATGAATTTCTATATGAATTGTGTATCATATTTCTTTTGAGGTTGAGGTAGATGATACATTTTTTTTAAATCCTCAGCATTAAAAGACCCAATAATTGTCTTCTTCGAAGTTATAAATGTTCTATCTGCAATGTCCAAATGGTCAACAACCCATCTCACCATATCTGCATATGGTAGAATTTTGGGGCGAGCAGCAATTCTGTGAAGAAATGAATTTGCCACATCATTCAATGCGTCGTTGTTACTTGGAGGAGAATCATCAGCAATAGCAACCTGTTTCACAATTATTCTTTGATTTTCATCCTTGAATAGTTTTTATATTGCCTCCTAGGAGGCAGAACCTGAATCCATAGTGCATGTAGTATTTGTAAACAATGGAGACATCTCGGACACTTCTTCAGGGGACAAGACTAGTTCTTATTGTATTACGGACTTCCTCCTCGCCTTGATTATTCTTGACATGTCCTTTAACTGCTCTTTATTGGAATTCACCTGTAAAAAAATAAACCAAGATAAGCAACAAGAGCTTCAAAATATGCAAAGCATCATATCAATTCATTGCGAGTTTTATGGAAAATCCTTTCACATTATTACAAATCATCAAAAAACCTCGCAATTAGAACTACATAGAGTGGTCATTTAATTTTCAAACGTTTTTTCATGTGACGCTAACACTTGTCATTATATTGGAAAATATTTTATCGGCGTTTGGTATCGGGTGATATTAACATAACTTAGTGATCTACGATTTTCGAAAAAAATATAGGTCTGGGATCTATATTAGCAAAATACTGGAGTTTTAACTGAATGTGATTTCGGCATCTGTCAATTGATGGAATACGATATCGGCTTTTGACATATTGTGATATTGGTTTCTGCATTACGCATTTTAGCTTTTCATTGTTTCGCTTATCGGCTTTTCGGCATTTCGCTTATCGGCTTTTTGCAATCGTCTTTTCGCAATCGGTTTTTCGTTGTTTTTCTATTCTTTGAAACCACTGATACTACGCGTAGGTTTAGTAAGACCAATCCTTTTATGGTATTTTCATTTATTTGTTATGATTTTTGGATTTGTAAGACTTTTAATTTATTTCCTTAAACTACAAAAGGATTCCTAAAAGGTTGTTATTCAAAAATCAAAGAGTAAATATAAAACTTATCCTATTTTACCTAAACCAGGAAGGATTCTATCCTAAAAATTTTAAAATGTCCCCACTATTCTTTCTCCTAAGTCTAAAGATAATGGGGGGTTGTTGAGAACCACAACACTTACATAGGCCCTAAAGTACTTAAGAGATTTGACAAGAGTGTATGTTTGTTTTGTAGTGATAGTGTATCTTCTTTCTGCATCCTTGAGAGGTTTACTAATGATGGCTAAAGACCTCTCCCTTCCTTCATTGTCCTTTTGCATGAGTATGTCAACGATAGTGTCCTTAGATGTGAATGAATATATGATAAAATCCTTAGTGTAATTGGGTCTAATGAGGACAGTGGCAAAGGAAATTCTTTCCTTAATTTATTCAAAGGCTCTATTTGTTGCTTGGTTCCATGAGCAAGGAGTATTCTTTTTTAGGAGGTCATTCATGGGTTTGACGTTTTTAGCAAAATTTGGTACAAATCTTCTTACAAATTTTATCTTGTTGAAAAGGGATCTTAAAGAACCTTGGTATTTAGGAGGGGAAATGTCTTTAATTGCTTGAATTATTTCAGGGTCAATGCTAATCCCATCATTGGAGACCACATGCCCCAATAGTTTACCTTTGTCACATCGAGTATAGATTTCTTAGGATTTAGGGAGATGTTATATTGCCTACATTTGTCAAATACTTTTCTCAGGTGTTTGCATGATCGTGTCTTTCTATAGAGGCGACAATCAAGTCATCTTGATAGATCTCCATGATTTTCCCAATGAGGTCCCTAAAATCAAAATCCATGGCCTTTTTGAAGATGGATCCAACATTGAGGAGACCAAAAGGCATCCTAAGATACATGCATGTTCGCCATGGTTTGGTGAAGGATTTTTTCAAGCGATCTTCTTCTTTCACAATGACTTGATTATATTCGGAGAAACCATCAAGGAATGACATCATTTGGGATCTCATTATCCTTTGTAGGAGATTCTCCATGTTGGGTAAGGGGTAATTTTCCTTTAGACACACACGATTGAGATCCCTAAAGTCAATGCACATCCTAATGTTACCAGTATTTTTACGAGTGATCACCAGAATAGAAATCCAACATGAATGTCGTATAGGGGAAATTATCCCCGCATACCATTCTTTGAAGTTCATCTTTGACAAAAGGTGCAAGTTTGGGGTTTATTCTTCGTAATTTGTGCTTAACCGGCTTCGCACCTTCCTTGAGAGGGATGGTGTGTTGGATGACCTCAGGGCTATAGGCTTTCAAATCATCATAGGACCAAGCGAAAATATCCTTGAATTCCCTTAATAACTTTTCGAGCTCATTTATTTCTTCTTTAGATAAGTTTTTCCTTATTTTGATCATTTGGGGAGAGGTTTCAAATCCAAGATGGAGGTACAACGTATTAAATGATTCTTGGTCATCATGTTTGGTGATATCAACATCATTCCTATCAAAATGTTGTTCATTTATTATATCTTTACTTTTCCTATCACGATCCTCATGGTCTTGAAGGAAATTGGTTATGTCTTGATCGTCTTCGAAAACAAGCCAATGATCCTCATAATCAGGGATAAAGGGTCTATGGATTGTGTCAACTATACACTTCCCTCTCTTGGTGATATCACTGCGAATGATTGAGGATGTGGATGCAGCTATGGCTAAGGCATTGGCCATGTCATTGAGACATCGATCTAGAGCCCTGAAGTGTATTTATTTAAAGCCCTTGATCATATGAATGATCCTTTCCCTATAAGGTTTCAAATTTTCATCCTTCATGTCGAAAGCTCCCGTTATTTATGAGACAACTAGGTCAGAGTCCCCAATTATGACTAATTGTTGAATCTTCCTTGATTTGGCCGCTTCAAGCCCCAGTAATAGGGCCTCATACTTAGTGATATTATTGGTGCAAGTGAATTGGATTCTTAAAGCAAATAGTAGGTGTTCCTCATAAGGGGATATGAGGACAATGCCAGCCCCCAATCCAACCTTATAATGAGCCCCATCAAAATACATTACCCAAATCCCAAAGAGATGAGGGGTATTGATATGTCCATTTTTGAAAATCCTCCATTCCCCAAGTTTATTATTCTCCTCTTCTAAGTCATTATCAGATTCTTGGGAGGCAGCGATCATTGGGGCAGAGAATTCTTGTCTAGGGATGGACACATAAGATTTTTTTTTCCAAGGGAGGTATATAGTGGAAATATCTTCACTGATGGACGAGTTTAGATAATAAATAAAATCATACCCCATGTTGGATTTGTTTCGACGGTGACAATGTTTATTAAGAATTCTATCTTGGGATATGTATGGAGAAAGACCCTTATATCTTTTACCAACCCACATACCCTGAGTTCTTCATATTTTAGGATCATCTTGCCCAAGTACTTCCTTGATAAGGTGATTCTGAGTTTTCTCATATACTCAAGGGCATGATATGGAATGGGCTCGCAGAGTTTAGAATGCAATTTCTCAAGGTGTGCATCTTTATCCCAAGGGTTACATAGAAAGGCTAAGTCATGCTTAGAATAAACCTTAAATGAATTCTTGTGACGAGGTCAGGAGGTTTCTTTGCTTTATTGTGTATTTCATGTAGTGTATCATCTTTGTGAGGGGATATCTCTTCATTAGTTGAATGGGTGGGCTCATCTTCAATTTGTAGCATGTTGATGGAATTGTGCCTCATGGCTTGGTCAAGGTCAAACATCATACTTTGAGCTTGGAAGAGACTAGAGGGGTTCTTATTCCGGACATCAAAGATTAACTTCCCTTTAAAGGCATTGAGATAAGCGGCTATAGCTACTTCCTTTGGGGGAGACAACTCTTGAGGGAGAGAACGGATAATCATGTTGAATCTTTGGTTGAATTCAACAATGGTTTCATCCTCCCTTCTTTCTCTAGATAAGAGGTGTAACAAACTAAATTTATATAAAAATAAACACAGATAATGTAAAAGACAACAAATAAGATTAATGATTAATTAGTTAGCAATTAATGAAAAGGTATGTCCCTAAGGACATAACCATTAGTGAAAGGATACTTACCTGGCTATATATATAGGACCCTCATTCTCAGTTGTATCATTCTACATCAATTCTTTATATAATATACAATTACTATCCTACGATGAATGTTTTAATCTTCGAAGTATTTTAATTATTTCCGCTGCGTATACGATTTTTGGTAGTTACATTAGTATTAGAATTGTTCGATCCTCTGGTATTTCAACCACTACACTGAGCCGTATTCTCCAATTCGGGTCTTTGATCGTCAAATTCATCAACATTGTTTTCGTTGAAGAGTTCCACTACAAGAATTTGGCGTTTCTCCATTTCGCTATCAAGCATTTGGTTATTCAATAATATATATATATATATATATATATAGAGAGAGAGAGAGAGAGAGAGAGAGAGAGAGAGAGAAAAAAAAAAAAAAACAAAGAATAAAAAAATAAAGAAAAAAAAAGAAGATTTAAAATATATATATATATATATATATATATATATATATATATATATATATATATATATATATAGTCGGATGTAAATTTTGAAGAAGAACATTCATATATATAAAAAAAAGTTATACATTATTGATAAAAAGTGCATGATAAAGTTAAGAGGGAATCTTTCCAAATATATTTAAAACTATACGTAAGAAAAGGAAGAGTAAACAATATTATCTTGATTCTTCATTAAGTGGTTTACAAGCTCGTGGTTTTAGAAACCCATGGTAATTGTCCATGGTATTTTAAAAGTAAAATAAAAACAAAAGGAATACAAAATCTCTTTATGTGAATGGTAAGTTTTACTTTTTACGTAGAGAACACTAACCAAGGTTTTAGAAACCCATGGGAATTGCCCATGGTCTTTTAAAAGTGAAAGAAAAACAAAAGGAATACAAAACCTTTTTATGTGAATGGTAAGTTTTACTTTATATGTGGAGAACATTAACCGAGTCAAAAGTACATAAGTGAACATATATTTTATATTATATCCCAAAGAGGTGAATAGCCACATTTCAGTAGGGTTGTAACTTAAAAAAATAAAAATAAAAATTATAAATAAAAGATATATAAAAAGAAGTATTATATTATAAAGGGGTATTTAAAGAAAAGTTCAAGTCATAAAATTATTGAAAATATATATAAGTACAAAGCGGGTATTATTATAAAAGGTTACATAAGGAGAAAATATCACTTAAGAGTTTACGTTAAAGTGAAGTTGAATTAAAGTTTAAAGAGTTATATGAAATTTAAAAAATAAATACAAAGGACAATAAGTTAAAAGAAACCAATTGAAACAATATTTAAATATTTTTTTAAAGTACAAAAGAAAAAAAAAAAAACGTAAGTAGAAATATATAAAAAGAATACAAAGGAGTTTTGAAATATTAAGGATAATAGGAAATTGGATTAAAAGAGTTTTGAAGAATTATAAAAAAATATATATTAAAAAGACACTTTTAAAGGAGGCTTGAAGTACAAAGTCCAAAGGAACTTTAAATATATACCTAAAGTCATCTTGACAAAGCAAAATGGAATCATCATTGAAAAAAAAATGATGGAGCTCAATTCTAAAATGACGAAGGAAGAAAGGTTTCTTATAATGGTCTTTCAGTTATAGATAACAGAGTAATTACATTAAGAGGGAGTATCCAAGGAAGAGAAGTTAATGTCGCCATCAGCCCAAGCCATAATAAAAATGATATCAACATCAACTTGGCAAATAAACTATTAATTCTAGAGCTAAGCATTGGTGTAAAGAAAAATATTTTTGACCAAAACGACTATAAAATTAGTGATCTACGAGTGAAAATAGGTCATTATGACTACATATCTCAATTTCATGTTGTAAGAATGGATAAAAACACTAACATCATACTCGGTCAACCCTGGTTTAAGGATTTGGGTACATTCATGTTAAACATAAAGAAACAAGTTTTGACGTTTCCTTATAAAGGGAAGATGGTCATGTTTCGAGACATAACAAGTAAATCAAAATCAATAAAATATTCATTAGAAGACCTTAAGGATATCTCAGATTTGATGTTTCAAGATAACGAAAAAACTATATCAAAGAAGCAAAAAGAGCTTGAAGAAGTCATCTGCAACAAAGACAAAGAAATTTCGCGCCTCAAAGATCACCAAGAAAAGCTACTCGAACAAGTCAATAAAGTTAAAGCATCAAAGAAAGAACTCAAGGAATGTTTATTAGAACAAGAAGAAGAAAATTTATGTTTAAAGAGCCTTAACCAAACATTAGTAGAACAAATCAAGTGTTTAAAAGATGAGAAGCGTGAAGGGCAAAATAAAGTTGACTTAGAGAATGAGGAATGCTTACGTCTCAAAAATCATAATCAAAATCTGCTCAAACAGATTAAAAAAATTAAGGATGAAAAGAATTCATTGACGAATAGGTTCAAAGAACTTGTCACAAACGAAGCATCGAAATCTCCAAATGTAGCAGTCCAAACTGAAGAAATAAATATCAAGACCACTAATCTCGCAATTCAAGAAAATCCAAACCCTATTGAAGTAAAAACATACTGATAGGTTGTCATTCAAACAAAGGACACCACAAATAAAGATTTCGTAGTTAAGTCAACAACAACAATGCCTGATGGAAATCAGGAACTATCATAAAAATGTTAAAGGAAGTTCAAACAAGAAAAACTCCTTATCTACATTCGAATCACAAGAGAAGACACCTTAATCAATCTACAAATCTGTGTCACACAGAACATAAACAACAAACATATGTTACAAAGAAAACTGAAGTGAGCTCAAATTAGTCTACTGATAACAATTTGTTACAAAGTTCCAGTGATCAAAATATTCCACAGAAGGTTAATCTAGGATGGTCTGATCCATTCTCAATAAGACAATTTTATATATCACTCCAAAGATCATATCAACTTGTATCGACAAAGATGATTGTTCTGAGATGAGAAGGCATTTGTAGAAGAAAAAGAGATCAAGAAGAAGACATTCGTAGCAGAAAAGAGATCAAGCCCTTTCATCAAGAAGGTTTGAGTTCAAATATTTTTGAAGGAGAAGGCAATGTTATGAACATAAATTATGTAAAAATAAATAAAAATAGATAATAAATAATAATCATAATAATATATATATAATAATAAATAATAAGTAAATTAACTAATGGTTAGTCAGTTAATAATGAAAAGGCATATCTTAGAGACATGCATGTTCGTGAAAGGGTACTTACCTAGCTATATATACAGGACTCTCATTCTCATTTGTACTCATCCTACACCAATTCTTTATATAATATACAATTTACACTTACTATCCTACAATGGATGTATTTGTCTATGAAGTATTTTAATATTTTCACTGCGTATATGACTTTTGGTCGTTACATACCAAAAGTCGTATGCACAGCGCAAATAATTAAAATACTTCGTAGAGAAATACATCCATCGTAGGATAGTAATACTTCCAGTGCTTTTTACTTCTTTGATATATTTTTTCGTTATCTTGAAACATCAAGTCTGATATATCCTTAGGTCTTCTAACGAATATTTTATTGATTTTGATTTACTTTCTATGTCTCGAAATGTGACCATCTTTCCTTTATAAGGAAACGTCAAAACTTGTTTCTCTATGTTTAACATGAATGTACCCAAATCCTTAAACCAGGGTTGACCGTGTATGATGTCAGTATTTTTGTTTGTCCTTATAACATGAAATTGAGATATGTATTCATAATGACCTATTGTCAGTTGTAGATTACTAATTTTATACTCTTTTTGGTCAAAAATATTTTTCCTTACACCAATGCTTAGTTGTGGAATTAATAACTGATTTTCCAAGTTGATGTTGATATAATTTTTATCGTTGTTTGGGGTGACGGAAACATTAACTTCTCTACCTTGGATTCTTCCTTTTAATGTAATTACTCTGTGCTTTGTAACTAAAAGATCGTTATAGGAAAACCTTTCTTCCTTCGTCATTTTAGAATTGAGCTCCATCATTTTTTTCAATGATTGATCCCATTTGTTTTGTCGAGATGGCTTAAGGTATTATGTAATCGCCTTTAGAATTGAGCTCCATCATTTTTTTTCAATGATTGATCCCATTTGTTTTGTCGAGATGGCTTAAGGTATTATGTAATCGCCCCTTTTTTTAATATCTATATATATATATATATATATATTTATTAATATCTGTCCCTTTTAGTGATATAAATAATAATATCTTCTTCTTTTTTATAATTAAAGTACTAGTACTTCTCTTTGGTAACTTGTACTTTGGTAACTTAGGAACTTTAACTCTTTTCTTTTCTTTTCTTTTAAATCCTTTTCATATAATATAAACTCTATAACTTAACGACCTTGATATACTATATTGTTTTTCTCACTTTATTACTTGGGAAGTCTTATAAAAGTCAAAGGTCTTTTCTTTTTGATAATCAAAACCTTTTTAATATATACATATTTTCGATATCTTTGCAACCTTGATATTCTTTAATTTAATCAGACAATTAATATAGTCTTCAACAGTTACATCCCTTTGGAATGGTCATGTATTCCCCTTCAACAAGCGTTTACCTTTCAACAACAATTAGACTAGCTATACGACGATTTATATGGACGCGAGGTTGGGTTGACTGGTGACTGGTGTGCGGCTCCAATGCAAGAGACGTTGAGTTCTTGAAAACAAGTCGAGGTGGTCTTGAAAATTTGTGGCAAATTGAGTCTGGGGCGGTTTCCACAACTTTGTATTCACTTTGGTTGCATACAGCGTGTGAGTAGCTGGCAGTAATTTACAGCGGATGTGACAGTGATTAGCAGTGGATGCAATGAACGGATAGAGTTGCAACGATAGCAGTTGGTAGCAACATGGTAGCAAGGATGACAACAACGAAAGAGGAAAGAGGAGGAGGTGGCTACATGTTGTGGTAGGTACAGTTGTGGTCTTCAGCGGGGCAACAACTTCAGACAGGATTGCAAAGGTTTTTTTCCAGCGGCAGCAAAAGACAATGATATAGAGGGGCTTCTCGATCATTTGGCCGAATAAGAATACAACAGTTGCGGTTGTTGTTGAACAGTGGTGTGGTTTTTATTTATATTTTTTTCTATGGGCAAAGTTGCAGCGCGGGCAGGGTGTCGGGTGTCAAAGGTCGCCGAACAGGGTTTGGTGCAGGCACGTTGACGTCGGTAGCAAGGCTCCAAGTATGTATGTACACCACCTTATATATATATATATATACTTATACTGATGGTTGTTTTTATTTAATATAATATTATTTTTTTAATTTTTTTTTTAACCTTTTTTTATATTTTTTTCCTTGACTATTTTTTGTTATCACTTTTTTTTATATCAATCTTTTTTTTGTGTACTACCTTCCTTTTTTCTTTTTTTTATAACCACTTTTCCTTTTTATTTTTTATTTCCAAAGGCCTAACAACAAGTTGGAGAAACTCCAACACTGGTAGCGAAATGCTAGAATCACGATGGCAACAAACTTGACGACAGGTTGATGGCAAAAGGTTGAATCAGACGAAGCTTTGATACCAATGTAATGACCAAAAGTAGTATACCCAGTGAAAATATTAAAATACTTCATAGAAAAATACATCCATCATAGGATAGTAAGTGTAAATTGTATATTATATAAAGAATTGATGTAGGATGAGTACAAATGAGAATGAGAGTCATGTATATATAACCAGGTAAGTACCCTTTCACGAATAGGCATGTCTCTAAGACATGCCTTTTCACTATTAATTAACTAACCATTAGTTAATTTACTTATTATTTATTATTATGATTATTATTTATTATCTATTTTTATTTATTTTTACATAATTTATGTTCATAACAAGAGGCCTTTATATATTTGGACCACGTCCTTTTTGGGAAACTGTCTTCTTTTAAAGGTTTGGATGAATCCCTCCCACATAGAGATCGAAGATTGGTGAAGATTAAAATACCATCCCCGATCATTTCTTATCAAGGTTGTGGCAAAGGAAATCATTCGTCTATACTCATTGTATAATTCATCACATGTTTGATACTCAAATTTCATAAGATGCTCTTGGGGGTCTTCTTCCCCTGTGAACATAGGCTTATCAGGGTCCTCGGGTATGGAACAAAAGAGAGCCCCAACCATATCAGAGAGATTTAGAGGTCTAAAGATCTTGTGTTTCCTTCTCAACTGATTGATCTTCTTTTTCAAGAATGGAATATGGGGTTCATCATCTCTTCTTCGATGGTAAGTCATAATCTCAGGGTTTTCCATCTAGGAAAGAGGTTGTGGAGTCACCAAAGGAATACTTGAATTGACGTTAATGAATCAATTCCTCAATTATTCACTAGGGAGGTGGACCTACTTCCTCCCTGGAAACGACACCAAAATGTTACCATTCAAACTAACAGGGGGTCCTAGAGGGGCACTTGCTAGGTCAAGAGAAACACTGAAGCTAAAGCCCATTATCACCATAGCTAAAGCTTCCTACTCTTTACATAATTTCATCGATGGGAGGAGACCCAATATATAGAGAATCATTTATAAAGGATAGATCAACTAAGATGGGTGTGATGTGATCTCGGGGACCCTTTTCTTAGGGGAGGGTCAAGAATGGGACTTGCTTGCTTCCTAAGCAAGGTACAAATATTTCTAGGAGAAGGGGATGAGGACTTAAGGGATAAGTTTAAGGAGTGTGAATTGTAAAAGGAGCTTCCAAAACTCTAAAATCCCTATTGAACTTGGTTTCCCAAGTGGTTTTTGAAGAGTTGACTTTTCAAAGGTATGGGACCACACAGGACCAAGTGGACCCAAGTTAGGTCAATAGGAAATAGTTTAGCAACCAATGACATACTTGACCTAAACAAAGAGGAGAAGTAGACAAAAGAATTTATTTTCAGTTGAAGGTGCAAAATGATTCCTATGAGGAACTAGCCAAGGGAAACTTAGGGAAAAAACCAATCTCAAGGATAGGGGTTGGGATATCTCACAACGCCACCATCGAAATTTCCTAAAATTTGGAGGAGGACTAGGAGACACACCAAAGCAGTAGAGGCCAAGAGATCGAATTTTTCTTATGGGTGGTTTGTCGGGAAAATTATGGCCTAGCAGCCCTAATGTGGCTAGACCTAGAATAAAGAAGGAGAGGTGAAGAAAAATGTTTCTTTGAGTGATCACATTATGGTAGACCAGTGCCTAATCCCTTGGGGAGATCAGAGTCAAGAATAATATGGGTTTCATCATCTCTTCTTCGATGGTAAGTCATAATCTCAGGGTTTTCCATTTAGGAAAGAGGTTGTGGAGTCGCCAGAGGAATACTTGAATAATTGAATCAATTCCTCAATGATTCATTAGGGAGGTGGACCTGCTTCCTCCCTAGAATTGACGCCAAAATGCTACCACTCAAACTAGCAAGGGGTCCTAAAGGGGCACTTGCTAGGTCAAGAGCAACAATGAAGCTAAAGCCCACTGTCACCACAACTAAATCTTCCTACTCTTTACGGAATTTCACCAATGGGAGGAGACGTGATATATAGAGAAACACTTATAAAGGATAGATCAACTAATATGCGTGTGAAGTGATCTCGGGGACCCTTTTACTAGGGAAGGCTCAAGAATGGGACTTTCTTGCTTCCTATGCAAGGTACAAATCTTTCTAGGAGAAGGGGATGAGGATTTAAGGGCTAGGTTTAAGGAGTATGAATTGTAAAGGAGCTTCCAAAACCCTAAAATCCTTGTTGAAATTGGTTTCCCAAGTGGTTTTTGAAGAGTTGAAATTTCAAAGGTATAGGACCACACGGGACCAAGTGGACCCATGTTAGGTTAACAAGAAATATTTTAGCAACCAATGTCATACTTTACCTAAACAAGGAGGATAAGGGGACAAAAGAATTGATTTTCAGTTGAAGGTGAAAAATGATCCCTATGAGGAACTAGCCTAGGGAAACTTAGGGAAAAAGCCAATCTCGAGGCTAGGGATTGGGATATCTCACAACCCCAACCTCATAATTTCCTCAAATTTGGAGGAGGCCTAAGAGACACACCAACACAGTAGAGGCCAAGAGATCGAATTTTTCTTATGGGTGTTTTGCTGAGAAAATGGTGCCCTAAGATCCCTAATGTGGCTCGACCTAGAATAAAGAAGGAAAGGTGAAGAAAAATGTTTCTTTAAATGATCATATTATTGTAGACTAGTGCCTAATCCCTTTGGGAGATTGGAGTCAAGAATAATATTAAGATATTCTTCATTACTAAGTCAAGGAGGCTCTAAGTTTAACTTCGCTTGTCATTTAGGTAAAAGGAGAGTGGCCTTAAAAGATTTTATAGTTTGTTTGCAAGGTGAAGTGGCTTGTCAAGATAAATTTGATCATAGAATTATCCCTATGAGAATTTGTTCAAAATACATGGCCCATACATAGATATATGCTATATAGAAACATCATTCCACAATTTCAAAGTAAATGCATGCAACAACTAGCCCTATTATAGTGAAAATCTCATTATAAATGCATGTGACAAAGTAAAAGAATAATAACATTATATTTTGTACTTACATGTAAGAGAATATATCCAACCACCAATAAACTTGCCAATCATGAAGTTCCAAGACAAGAAAAGATAATCCATACATCAAAATTCATCCAAGCTCCAAAATTTTGTCCACCAAGAAGGAATAACGAAAATTTCAAGAGAGATACAAGTCCAAACCAAGTGATGATGAGAAATGAACTCTCATCATTTGTATTTATACACCTCTAAGGAGTTTGATTTAGCTATTTGAGCCTACATTAGCCCATAAAATAAAAATAATGTGCAAATAACTAACTTT
Organism: Pinus tabuliformis; assembly: GCA_031772625.1. Taxonomy (NCBI): domain Eukaryota; kingdom Viridiplantae; phylum Streptophyta; class Pinopsida; order Pinales; family Pinaceae; genus Pinus; species Pinus tabuliformis. Next base: position 912,473,363 of record CM062804.1, read on the forward strand.
TGGTGACAAACCCACCAAACTAGCTCATAAACAAAATAAGAAGCCTCTCAAGAGGTTGAATGATCAATAATTCATGTCGTTGGGCTCTCTAAGAAACATGATGAAGTCCATAAAAGCCAAAATTATGAATAGGACTTCCAAAAGTAATGGACAAGAGGTTGGCCCCTTGTTCTCCACATAATAAACATGTGGTTCTCCCAATGGTTGTGAGGGAACACAAGTGACCTCATGGGTCTTCAAGTAAGTCGAAGATGCATGTAGACCATCTGTAAGGGCTCATATGATGGTGTAAGTGATGCCACATCAGCACACAAGTCTTGGGTCATCCTCCAAGTGCATGGTACAACTGGGGGGTTGGATGGGCAAAGGTGAACCAGGTGCATCTTCCTTGTCCAATAGGTGAATCTCGAGCAATATTTGAATATCTATGGGGATCCATAGAGTGTTTTCTACTGTTGCGGAGGCCCATGGCTCTCAACCCACACCCTACATGTTCCAATGAAGCCCTTTGGAGGGTCAGTACCCCTTATAGGGAGATTAAACCCAAGATGGAGACGACGTGCAATCCTGTATAAGATCCAATGCATCCCATAGCCTTCCAGTACAACAAGTCATCAAGGAAATCAAGTAAAAGAGCTTACAAACCATGGACAACAAGTGGAGACTTCATAATGGCATGCCCTTCCATAATGGGCTTTGGCATGTGCTAATGTCTCCAAGCTCCAAATGTGTTTAACCAAGTACCTTATTAGGTGGTTTCTACTTCTAAAGGGGATAATATGTCTAAGGTACATACTTCAAAAGGTGATGGTATGTGATAAAGAGATGAATGGAGTATGGAATGAAAAGGGGTTTCCCTGGGCCACACGTTGGGGTACAATGGTAGCTAAAAAAAGGGAAGACCACACTTGGGTATATAATGTATAGGAGGGAGCAATCGTGGTACATGAGGTGCCCTAGCCTTGATTTTTCCACCCTACTTTATGTGCCTTTTGCCTTTTATGATTTTTCTTTAATGAATTGCTCAGGGCTCAAGGGATAAGAGCATGATGTGTAAGATATAGCAGTAGATACCCCCTTTAGGGTAGGGCGGTTCATTGCCCACCAGGGGTTGGGGCACTCATGGGTTCCTAAATGATAAAGGAGGCTCATCTAGGGCTTGTAGGAACCAGGGTGATGCCCATGATGATGGGGTAGAGATCATGTATTTGATTTTTCCCACGTGCTAAATTTGTTTTTCCTGGCCATATTTTGCATTTTGTGGTACATTTTCCTATTGAATGTGGCCAATTATGCTTTTAATTTTCTTTTTCGCTGCATTAGCCTTTGCAGAATCATTCCAGGCCCAAACCAAGGTGTGGGAAAGGGCAAGGGGAAAGCTAACCCTATATGGACCCAATGGAAGAATGTGGACCCAGGTGAGAGAAATGATGAATGGGGTTATAATGAGTGGAAGGGTAGTAATATATATGGGTGAGGGAGTGGGACCACATAACCAAAATTGGGGTTTCTCATGTAATACCATCCCTAAAGACCAAGGGTTAGTAAAAGAGATCCCACGAGAGTAGGGTCCAAGGTTAACATCCAAAATAGGTATAGGGGACAAGAGCATAGACCTAGCCAGTTCTTTCTGTCGAATCCCCCCATTAATCCATTCCCAGAAGTGTACATGATAAGCAAAATACAATACTCAATTACCAGATGACAAGGCAAATATTTAGGTTCGGGAGGCCCACCTTCAAACATACAATCATGGCAGATGGGTGAGGGACCACATGGTTGGCTTGGGTGGTGGAGAAGTGACACAACAAGCTAGTTGGTGGCTGCAAGGGGCTATTGGTTGTCGGTTGAGGACCATTTTCTAGAAGAAAAAAATATCCTAGGGATATCAACCAAAAAATGGTGGGTAAAAAACCTGAGGGCCAGTATGAGATCAAAATTATGTGATGCATTGGCATAGTTCTAGACTACAGAACATCTCAAGGAACAATAATGACAATGATATAATACAAAATTTTACAAATAAGTCATGTCCTATGTTTAGACACATAAAGTCTAGTCTCTAAAAATTCCTTATGCTTAACTCTACAGTTTATATTGTTGTAGGTCTGGTAGGTATTTTACCTTAAAAAATAAATAACAACATATATACTCGACAAAACATTGCATATCAAAATCCAATGTAATTATGTTTGGAGATATAAATATGAAGTAACAAGTGAAAATTGGGAACCTCTTGTTTTAATCATTCCCACGTCTATAAATTAATGTTCTTAATCGGTTTCTAATGGTGAAAATATGTCTAGAGCCTTCAATATGAATGCACTAAAATAAGAGGATCAAGAGTAGGAGGGGAGATTACCATCTTTAATCCATGAAATAAAAATTTTGAGTGAATTCGAGGTCCCTTACCCTTTTTTAAAGTAGCATTTGGAGTGGGATGGTTGTTCTTTTTTTCTCTTTTATGGAGCCATATAAGGGGGTTCAATTTCGACCTTTGGATTTTCATGGATGGGTTTCCCCTATGCCCTCTCACTTCCCTTTTTTTGTACTTCAAGGTTTTCAAGGTCCTCACATCTATATTTATTCACTTTGGATGGTCCTCTCTGGATTGTATTTGGTTGTTGCAACAAATTATATTATCATTTTCTACTTCTTATTTACTATACTATATGGGTTTTACTATACTATACCAAAATAGTTCACAGATTACTTAGGGAGAGTCTAATTCTCTTATTATTTGGGAAATTTTTAGGAAAATTATTGTAATTGTAACAATAGTTCCACGTGAAAGGAATTTTCCCGTGATTTAGTATTTAATAATGACTCCAATTGTACATTTTTGTTTGCCATGCCTCTTGAAGACCCTTCTCCGAATCCACTTCCATGCACATTATGGCATCGGAAAGTAAACTTCCTTTTGGTTTGGCCTTATCAATTTACTGATATGATTTATCCCCAATAGTTCTAAAGGTTACTTCATCCCATAATATTAATAAAAGGAGGATTATCCTTACCCATATAAGGGTTATTGTAAACTCCTCTTATTGGTTTATATCAAGAGACAACAGGATTAAGAACATTCTTTGAGTCGCCATGGAGGAATTGAGTGAAATGTGAAATTTCCATCCTCTCTATTTTAGAATAAGAAAGGAAAATCCCCTTAGCCATGTGCACACAAAGTTAATGTGTTATCCATGTCTCCATAGCCTTTAGGTTAGGCTAGAGGCCTACAAAATTTCTAAGGAATGCTTGCTTAGATAGATTGGGAGTGTTTTTTTTCGTTAGATTTGAGGACCAAATTTCTAGTTAAGCAATTGAGTCACAATCATTTGATGAATCTGTGCAATAATTCATATCATTTGGCTAGCTTTGATGAAATAACTAAATGTCTGAATGTATCTATCTCAAAAAAGTATTTTAAGAAAGTATGTCAAAGAACTTCTAAAAAATACAAAATAATGGCAAATCGCATATTAAGACATATGTGACCTTGCAAAGCATAATTATAAAGACATCTCTATCAAAGGTAGACCTTGAAGTTGGGATTTATTTTCATCTTGTCATTTAGAGTATATCAAAAGTGTATGGTAATGAAATATTGAAGATGTTGATATTTGTACAACTTTGGTACATTGGTATTTTTTTTGGCTTGCTAGGGGGGTTGGGGCAAGGGGTGGACTTTGTGCCTCATATGCATGAATGAATTTTTTCAATGGTTGTATGTTGGGAATTTATATGATTTAAATGTGGGAAATAGCTAGGGATATGGCCACTTAAATTGGCCTCAATTTACTCTATTACCTAGGGATTTGGCACCCAAATTTAAAAGTATGGATCCTAATGGAAGACAAATCTCGTGATTTTAGGGTTTCACAAATGCAAAGAAAAAAACTCATAGAATCTTGTTTCATATGTTAAATCATGAGATTTCAAATTGGGTCTTGCTTGGGTTGTTGATAGGAATAATTTTTATACTTCCCACGCAAGTTCAGATCCCATGTGACATCTTCACTATTTATGGCCCATGAGGAATTCTCACCCTTGCTCAAATGTTAGAGGGTAGGATGAGTATGTGTTATATATGTTGATTGACAAGGTCTTTAAGCTTACATGAAATTTTCATATGACATGTTATGGAAACTAGTTGTATTGGAGATGTCATGAAATTCAGGTGAAGGCTAACATGAACAACTATGGATGTGTTTAAAAACATGAAATAATCAAGGAAGAACAAGTTAAGAGCGTTGATGGGTGGGTTTTGGGGGGGATGGTAAGTTGTGGGTGTTAAAATTGTCTCAAATCGAGTTGTCAAGGAGGATGGTGGTTTGGAATTATAGGTGACACTATTCAACAATTTCCACCTAAAAAAACGCCATCTCTACTTTGAATGGTAATGGCAGAGTTGGCATATTCTAGGTGGCAATCACCAAATTGTGCCACATTCCATTTTTAGCCACTCCATCTCGTTATCCTCTTCATTCATCCAAACTAATACTCATACTTTGCAATATTTATCCTCTACCATATTTTTTCCAAGAAAAGTCTCATGGGAAAACCTAAGGAAAGATTCCTCCAATTTTTGGGTGTCATCCCTAGTGAACCTATCAACATAAACTAGTGTGCCCTTACCAAGGGGGATTTGAACTTGAAACCTATTGACACATAACTAATCAAAATTTCTAGCAACATTGGTGACAATTGTTTGTGGGGGGATTTAGAGGGGTTTGTGTGAATGTGTGTGTGGGGGTAATGAACACATATGCACACAATATGTGTGTGTGTGTGGACCAAATGATTGTACAGAAACTTACAAGTGAATTTAAAAGGATGCTTAACACAGGATGTAAGTCAACATTGATGGTCCTCATAGTAAAATATTTCCATTGATATGAAAACACCCTAGATGGATCTAAATCTAGTGGTTTACTCTTCAAACCCATTTAAGGGCTAAGAGATATTAGTATCTCCATCCATTGGTGGGGGTCCTCCCTGGTAAAGAAATTTTCATGCTTATTGGAAGTATTTTTCCAAATCCCTTGAATAATGTTTTGGAGGTACTACTTGGTAGCTTTTAGTTGACATCCTTAATTGTTAATCATGATAGTGAACTAGTGATTAGCTACATGGAGGTGATGATGGGAGTAGGATTGATAATGGATGAGTTGAAGGTGGATCAAATTGGTTGGCATGGATGCATAAGGTCTACCCCACATGTGAACGCACATATCCCAAGCCCAATTTCACTTTTATAGTCATTGTGCTGTAAGTATTTAGTTCTAGACACGGGTATTTTATTTGTGAAAGTTGGTGGATAGGGATATAAAATTATTGGTCCCTTGTTCTTTGGTTTATATGGTGTTTCAAGGAAAGGGTCCTTTTTTTTCTTTTGGATTTTTTATGGGGTCAATTAAAAGTATTTTTCTTTAAACAATCTCTCTTGTTCTCTAATAGTATCTTTAGGTTTTTTTTATTAAAACATTGGTGTTGAGAGTTTATGGGCCTTTGTTGGAGTTTTTGGAGAGCCAATGAATGATGTTATGGGAGGAAGAAATTCCCTTTCTCCCTCCCTTTTTTGGTTGTAGGGTGTTATATCTAGTTTAGTACCTTGGGTTTTAAAAGCATTGGGATATCGAGAGTACAAGTTATGACTTTGGGGCTAGTTTTTTGTGATGATTGAGGTAAGAAGAAAAGGAAAAAATGTGTCAAACTAAAGTCGGCTCAAGTTTTTTCAACCAATGATATGCATATGGATAAAGTAGTGGATCTAGTAGTTATGGCTTTTTAAAATAATTTTATGGGAAGGAAGGGGGTATTTCTTGAAATTATGGTTGAAGGAGAAATGGTAAATGTGCCAAAATAATTTTTGTGGCTTCTGGGTGGATGGGATATATTTTTTACCCTCAAGAAAACATGGAGAAGTTATGGGGCTTGTGTGGCCTTGGGGGTTGGTTATTCCTTTTATAAAGCCATGGAATTCTTTCTTTGATGCTAAATTTGAGAGGATGAACATGGTGCCTATTTCAATGTAGCTTCTGTGACTGCCTAATGAAGTCTAACCATTGGAGGGTTTTTGGGCTATGTGTAATTTTATGGAAGTTTTCTACAAGGGGATATGAGCCATGGAGACTTGATTTTGATCCTTGTTGCTCAAATTCTTATGCATATCAAAATTTAGGAAGGCCTCGCTCCTAAAATGGTATTGCAAAAGGGTAAAACTCATTCACCCAGATTTTGGATTACAATCATATGTCCTTCAAATGCCTCTAGTGCAATACACATGGACATGCGATTAAATATTAGAAGTATCCTTTTATGTCAAAAGCTCAAGAGAAAGAAAAGGATGATGTGGTTCTCAAGGAGTTAAAGAGAAAAACCCTGGAGAAGAAAGTTGTCCTAGAACCTATTAATGCATAATTTCCACTTTAAATTCCTTATAAGAGCTTGTGGGTAAGGAGGATTAGATAAAAGGATGGTTGAAGGAGAAATGGGAAAAAAAATTAGGGTAGGTGCCAAAATGCTTTTTGTTGGCCTTGTGGGTGGATGGGATTTATTTTTTTCTCTCAAGACAACCTGGAGAAGTTATGGAGTTTTTGTGGGATTAGGGGTTGGCTATGCCTTTTCTAAATCCATATACTCCTTTATTTGATGCTCATTTGCCAAGGATGGACATGGTGCCTATTTAAATGTAGATTCTTAGACTACCTAATGAAATCCAACTGTTGGAGGTATTTTGGGCTATATGTAATTCTATGGGAGTTTTTTGCAAGGTGGATATGAGCCATGCAGACTTGAGTTTGGTCATTGTTGCTCAAATTATTATGCATATAAATGGTTTCTAATTATATTATTTAATGGTCTATAATGCCTAATTACGTTGCTACCTAGTAAATAAACCTAACTAGAATTATATACAAAGAGGCTTAGTTGTATACTTCCAAGAGTATATTTACATACCCAATAGTAGTTTACTCTTTTATTGAGCTTAGTCGCACTATGTAGTACAATAGTTTACTTCATAAGATACAATTGTATGCTTCTTAGCAGTAGTTTTATCTTTGTAAGATGCAATACAATTAGACTTACTTCTAGGTTATAGTAAAATAGGTTATACTAAGCTAGAATACAAATGTTTTGTGTAAGTGCTCCACAGAGATAGTGCAATACATTCTATATTAGCTAGTGCATATGCATAGTAATGCTTAACCACCTGATGAGCATGGTTTAAACTAACCATATAGATTAGGAAGGCATCGCTCCTAAAATGGTATTAAAAAAGGGTAATAACTCCTTTATCCGGATTTTGGATTGCAATGATATGTACTTCAAATGCATCTAGTGGCATACACATGGACATGGGGTTAAATTTTGGAAGTATCCTTTTATGTCAAAATATCGAGAGAAAGAAAAGGGTGATGCAGTTCTCAAGGAGTCAGAGAGACAAACCCTGGAGAAGAAAGTTGTCTTGGAACCCATTAATGGATAGTTTCCACTTTCAATGCCTTACAATAGTTTGTGGGTGAGGATAATAAGCAAAAGAAAAGTTAAGTTTGGTTATGAAGGAGGCACAACTAGAGCACCAGAAGGTGACAATTGAAGTCTCGGATCTAGAAATTGTCCTAAAAGATGTGAAAGGATCCTTTGGAGATATTATAATTTATGAAGGTGTGTCTCTTTTTTATTTGGTCCCCTTGCAAAGTATTTCTCCAATTGCAAATAATTTAGGTTGGTTTGGAGGGGGGGGCTACGATTCTTTGGTTAATGGATTGGGTGGGTCTTTTGGGGGGAACTTCTTGTACATTTATGGGAGACTAGCAAGGGATTTTGCTCCTCCTTTATGTTTGAATAATCGAGGGGATGATTTTGGTTTCATGTTGGTGGAGGATCCTCCTATTTCTCCTACTTCTAATTCCTTGACCTTATATTCCCCTAGTAAATGAGGTTGGAGATGGCGAATACGGAAACCATATATATTTCCTTAAGTGAATAAAAGGAGAATTTTGTGATATTGAAGGTGAGGTGGTAAGTGGTTTGGATATGAATAAATGGAAAAGTAAGAAGAGTGTTTTTAGGGTAGGAAATCATATCTTTCCATAGATCAAATTTAAGCTCAATTGGAGGTGCAATATGGAAAAGAAATATCTTTATAAGGGGTTCTCATAACAAGCCTAATCCTAGATATTTTTTCCTAATGATTATTCCATCTATAAATTGTAAGGGTTTGTGTCATTCCTCTAAAAAACCAAGCCCCAAAAGGGCTTATTGAGGACTAAAATCCTAACATTCTACTGCTTTAAGAAATTATGGGTAAAAGTGGTAAATTATGGTTGGAACTTGATAAGGTTCTAGGTGATTGGGAATTTATTTATTATGATTCAAACAATAGGTGTAGTGGTTTAATCTATGATAGTTTCGTTAATCTTATTTTATTGAGGAGGGTATTTAGAATAGTGGTAGGTGACCTAAAATTCTCTTTGGGAAATATAAAAGTTTGGGTAAAATATGTTATTATGGATTCTTTAATGGATTATTTCTTTGGGAAGTTGGATCATTGTAGTCTCCTTGATGTTGTTCTCGTCAAACTTAGGCCTACTTAAATGGAAAAAGTTAGTACGTTGAGATAATATCTCAAAGAGTCTGGAAAATTTTCTCATGTTAGAGGATTTTTTAAATGATACTATGAGGGTTAGATAATGGGTTAGTATAGGAGGGGATTCTGATCGCGGCCCAATTTTGATGGAGCTAATTGTTGGAGGGGAAAATATCTCTAGTCTTTTTAATTTTAACTTGTAGTGGATGGAAAGTATTTTGTCAATTTAAAGAAGAGTTTGTGTGTTCCTTTAATGGGGATATTTGGTGTTCTACAACTCTACAATTTGGAAGTAATAGATTTGAGGTTTCTACGATCTGCATTTTGTGTGGTTATGTCTTCCGAAGTCATCACATTATTGTTTTTTGTATCGACGTTTCAAACCAACCTCTATGGTTCATCATTAGGATTAAATATGTGAAAAAGTCAGGGATTGATGTGTAATAAATAGAGGATAGGGTGGGGATGGTAATGTAAAGAGCCGACAGGTTTGATAATGTTATGGTTTTAATTAAATTAATTTTATTATTTAAAAAAATTATTATTAATTTTTTTTTCTTTTTTTTTTTAATGATTATTAGCCTACTTCGATAGTTGTATGTTTAGTTTTTGGTTAAATTTTTTTTATTAATTGTCAAGATCTAATAATATTAATGGTTGTGTACTAACTAAATATTTCTTGTATTTAATTGGTTTTGTTGCCAATAAGATTATTAATGCTTAATTAGCCTTGTATTGACATTAATGTTCTAAACGATGCAAGATCATCATTAAACATGTTATTTAATAATTAAACTATTAAAGTACTACTTGAATGTTAATTATGTTTTTTCTCAAACCTTGATTTAATAATTATTAGAACTTAATGTTCTAATGTTAAGAGATATTAAATCTATATTAATTAATAATTATTAAGATATTCTAATGGAGTTCATAAGTTTTAGATGCTAGATTAATGTTAATACTAGATAAGGTTAACTAAGGATTAAATGAAATTAAATGAGTTTAATCTTGATAATGTTAAGAGATATTAAATCTATATTAATTAATAATTATTAAGATATTTTAATAAAGTTCATAAGTTTTAGATGCTAGATTAATGTTATGTATTGTTTTATACTAGATTAGTGTTAATACTAGATTAGGTTAACTAATGGATTAAATAGGTCAAATTGGTAGTGAAGACAACTATCATTGGTGATATAGAACTAGCATTTCGAGAGAGAGAGTGGAGCTCGGCGGTAGTGATTAAACAGGGTTTCAGCACGGTGCAGGTATTCGTTTCTAATGGAGGGCACAAGAGGAGGGAGCTCGACTCCCTCCTACAAAGACGCGGCAGCTGGCAGAGGCAAAACACAGATCATCAGCAGCAAAAGTTTTGCAGATGGCAGGAACAAAGATAAGGAAAAGGAAACAGAAGGGAACAAGACCAAGGAAAACAGTAGCACAAAGGACACGAAGGAAGAAGACAAAAGTCAGGGTGCAAGAGACAAAAAACAAAAGGGACCCTGCAAACCAAAAGCAGAAATCACTCCTAGAATAATATTAAATGATCCTGCTCTGCAGGCGCACAGGGAACACATGGGAACCTATGCCATTATCTGTAAATTCATGGGACTCTGGCCCACTGAAAAAGCTTTACAGATGTGGATCAAGTATCACTGGAAACCCAAAGGAAGCATTGACCTACATCTTGGGTCAAAGGGATTCTTCACAGTAGTGTTCTCAAACATCGAAGACAAAGACAGAATATTTGAAGGAGGACCCTACTTTTATGCAGCAGCCAGTCTCTATATGAGGCCTTGGAAGATGAACTTTGTTCCAGAGTGGGAAACCTTCACTTCAGTCCCTGTTTGGGTAAGGCTTTATTCTCTGCCTCTGGATTATTGGCAACAGAATCACTTACTGCCATTGGCAATAAATTAGGACGTTTCATCAAAACTTCTGAAGCCACAAGAAGGGGAAAATATACCTCCTTTGCAAGAATATGTGTGGAAATGGATCTATCAGGTGCTCTTCTAGAGGAAGTAATCTTGGAAGTTTTTGATGAAGAATGGGTGCAGGCAGTGGACTACGAGCATATCCCATTCAGATGCCGTAGATGCCATGAGCATGGACATTTGTTCAGAGACTGCCCTCTTAGTAAAACAGAGAATAAAGGGAAACCTAATACAATGAAGGAGACTGAAAGCTTTCAGAAAGTGGCAAGTAAAGGGAAAGTGGGAAAAAAGGGGCCAAAGCAACAACACAACGAGGCGCAGAAGAACAGTCAGAACAAGTTTCAAGTGCTGGAAGAGAATGAAGAAATCACAAGAGAAAACCAGTCTCAGGAGAAAGGTCCTAATGAAGAAGAAAAGGAAGAAGACAACAAACATTCTCAAGATACTGGTTATCCAAAAGAGCCAATGATGATTGAAACAGAAATGGAGATGGACCAGGAAATGACCCAAAGTGAAATAGATCTGGAAGATCAGGAACTACTGGAAATACTTGATAAGGAGAACCTGGATCTAGAAGGATTCTTGATGCAGGGAACCAAGGGAGGAATAGACTCTCTGCCTCAAGAAGAATGCAACAAAATACAACAATTGTTTTTATGGAAAGCTCAGGAAAGAGGGTTGGAGAAAGGTAAAAACATTCACAAGCAAGAGAACCGAGGTGTGAAAACTATGAAATCAACTCCAGGATTAGCGACTAGAAATCCAGGAAAGAAGAGGGGCAGAAAAAAGCAAAACGAGCTCCTGATGGAGTGTGGAAAGCTAATGATAGATTCGGGTAAGATGAAAGACCTAACCAGTTACTCCTTTACAAATCTTTAATTATGAATTTCATATCTTGGAACATCAGAGGTCTAGGTAGTAAAAGAAAACAAAGAATGCTAAGTAACAGAATGAAACTAGCAATGTCGGACATTATCTTCATTCAGGAAACAAAATGCTCTATTCAGAAATTAAAACAGATCCACAGTAAATGGCTTAACAGATTTGAGTTTCTAGAAGTTAAAGCAGAGAACACAGCGGGAGGTATCCTAACTCTATGGGACCCACTAAAAATCAACATAATAGATGCAGAGGCATCTAGAAATTACTTATCAATAATTTTTCAACCAGTTGGGGTGTCGGATACCTTCCTGGTCACTAACGTTTATGGGCCTCAAAGAATAGATGAGAAACTCAGGTTTCTTGAATCCCTGGTTGATCTTAGAAGTAGACATGAAGAAATTCCTTGGGTCATGGGAGGATATTTTAACATGATTAAATCTCTTTCGGAAAAAAAAGGTGGTACTAGACTGCTAAGTAAAGATTCAATAGCATTCCAAACCTTCACAGATGATATGAAACTAGTGGACTCTGAAACGCACAATGGTCATTTCACATGGAACAATAAAAGAGGAGCGGAGGCACAGGTCGCCTCTAAATTAGACAGTTTTTTGTTATCAGAGGAGCTTATGCTCACAAACAGAGAAATTACTGCTAGTGTTCTCCCCTTTGGTGGTTCGGATCACTGGTCGATTCAATTAGAAATCAAGGTGATTGATTCTCCCAGGAATAGACCCTTCAGATTCGAGAATATTTGGCTCTAACACCCAAATTTCATCAGCAATATAGAAAAATGGTGGTCCGAAGATTTGTAGATACAGGGCACTATAATGTTCCTCCTTCATAAAAGACTCAAGCACATAAAACTCAGGCTCAACGAATGGAACAAGGAGTTTGGCAACATTTTTGTGGATAAAAAATCAATGGAAATCAAACTCCAAGAACTCAATCAAGCACTGATCACGGATGGTTTTGATAAAGTCAAAAGTGAACAAGCTGATAAATACCATCATGAATGGGAGACATTATGCAAACAAGAGGAAATCTTTTGGAAACAAAAGTCTCGAGTTCAGTGGCTCAAAGAAGGTGAACGTAATACCAGATTTTTCCATAGATCCACCATGGCCAATAGAGCTCACAATAGAATCTCTTCAATATTGAATGAAAATGGAGAGCTTCAGACCTCTCATAAGGGTATCGAAACAGTGTTGGTGTAGCATTTCAGAGGCATCACTGAGGAAAATAATCTAAACAGAGAGCAATGCATCAAGGAAATTACAAAAAACATCCCTAAGCTGGTGTCTAGAGAGGACAATTTTAACCTAAATAAACTAGTAACTGAAGATGAGGTCAGTGAAGTTATTAAAGACATGCAGAATAGCAAAGCTCCAGGACCAAATGGTTTCAATGTAGACTTTTTTAAGGCATGCTAGAACATTGTCAAACAGGATATTATGAATGTGGTGGAGGACTCCAGAAGAAACAGGAATATTCTGAAGACCCTCAACACCTCCTTCATCTCCCTGATTCCCAAACAGGATTCAGCCCTGACTGTTGATAAGTTCAGACCCATTGCTTTATGCAATGTGGTTTATAAAATTATATCCAAGGTGCTGGCTAGTAGACTCAAACCTGTACTTCCTTCTTTAATTTCAGGGGAACAATTTGGTTATGTGGAAGGCAGACAAATCCTAAACAACATTATTCAAGCTCATGAAGTAGTTCACACGCTAACCAGCAAGAAACAGGCTGGTATGATCATGCAATTAGACATTGCCAAAGCGTATGACAAGGTGAACTGGATCTATGTCAAGAAGGTCCTTTCTGCTTTTGGGTTCGATCACAACTGGATCAGATGGGTTATGGCTCTGGTTACTTCTTCCAGCTTTTCAATTTTAGTGAATGGTTCGCCCTCAGGAATCTTCACTCCTTCTAGAGGTCTAAGGCAGGGAGACCCCCTCTCTCCCTTTCTCTTCATCATCATGATGGAAGGACTGGGCAGGTCCATTAAACAGGCCAAAGCTGTGGGAATAATTAAGGGCCTTTAGTTAACGGAGAATGGTCAGGCAATGACTCACCAACAATTTGTGGATGACACTATGCTGCAAGGAATTCCTACAGTCAAAGAAGCCTTGGCTTACAAAAAAATCCTAATTGACTTTGCCTTGGCATCAGGTATGGAAGTCAATCTCTCCAAATCTAAAATATTTTTCTTTAATACTAACATTGCCATTCAGAGAAATATCTCCAGAATTCTGGGCTTCCAAAGGGATTCTCTACCTTCAAAATATTTGGGAATTCCCCTCACAGCTAGACCACTACACAAAAGTATTTGGGAACCGGTGCTCAACAAGATGCAAGACAAAGTTAAAAAATGGACTATCAGATCGTTGAACCTTGCTGGCAGATTGATTCTGGTCAAGGTCATTCTGCAATCTATCCCTGTGTTCTTTTTATCAGCCCTCCTAGCCCCCAAAGGAGTGTTACAGCAATTCAGCAATATCCAGAGAGATTTCCTTTGGGGAAAAGAGGAAACAAGGAAGAAATGGGCTCTGGTTTCTTGGGAAAAAATCTGCAAACCCAAGAGTCACGGGGGCCTAGGCTTAGATGATCAGGAGATTCTAAGTAAAGTTTTGGGAGCTAAGCTCTGGTGGACATGGGTTAAAGAACTTGAAGTTCAATGGGCCATGACCTGGAAAGAAAAATATGCAAGCTCATGGCAAAAAAAAGATCTTATAAGAATGTCGGGGAACATAAAAGGCTCCTACATCTGGAATAAAGCCTGGGAAAATAGAAGCCTAGTTCAAAACAACAGTTTCTGGGAGATTAGAGAAGGAGATCTAGCTCTCTTCTGGGAAGATAAATGGCAACAAGAACCAATGTTGTTAAAAGAGGATTTTATGAGCCTCAAGCAAGAAACTGACTCCCAAGGATTAATCAAAGTTAAAGATTTCTGGAATCTTCCTCACGACACTAGAAAATGGAGAAACTGGAGAATCATAGACTGCAGAGATGAGAGTCCTATTAAAACAAAAACAGAGGCACTTATGGGTATTTTAAAACAAAGGAAAATCTTGGTATCAGAGGGACAGGATCAGTTAAGATGGGGCCTCAATAAAGAAGGCACCTTTAATCTTAGGGAAGCAAAGAGGATTATCCTGAACCTTGATTCCTGCGTTCCAGACAAATCCTGGCAACAACTTTGGAGCCATCAAGGGTGGATGAAGATCAAGCTATTTATGTGGTTAGTCCATCACAAGAAAATCTTAACTTGGGACAATATTAGAAAAAGGGGAGTTATTGGGCCCTCTAGATGTCAGCTATGTGAAGCCCAAGAGGAAACAATGGAACACATTCTCAACAGCTGCACATTCACCACCTGGTTGTGGGATTCCTTTGCCACAATTTTCCAACAGACAGACAGAGATAAAGAAAGTATTATTAACACCCTAAACAAGTGGAGAAGGAACTTTTCAGAAAATGAGCTCCTTAATTTGGCCTGGGCCTTCACGCCAAGCTTCATTATCTGGAATGTTTGGAAAGAAAGGAATAAAAGAATTTTCAAGGGTGAACAAACTATCCCTCTTCACCTGTTGGACCTGATCCTGAAGCAAATTAAGGAGACAGTTAGCACCACTGTCCGCAATTATCCCAAGAATCCTCCTACTAAATATGAGTTGAAAACTCTCATGCAACTGGGTTTGCATGAGCTCATTCCCCATGAACAGTGCAGAAAGGCAAAAGATATGGATACGGAGAAGAATTTCTGGCATCCTCCACCGAAAGGTTATCTAAAATGCAATATTGATGGTGCTTCAAAAGGCAACCCTGGAACAGTAGGTTATGGAGGTGTTTTAAGAGATGAAGAAGGAAACATCATATTTGTTTTCCACTGCCATTTAGGGTTAGCCACCAACAATATGGCTGAATTAATGGCTTTGGAACATTGTTTAGAGCTTCTGAAACTGAGACATAGCTCCAATGTCATTGTTGAAGCAGATTCAGAGATCTCTATCAATGCGGTCAAGAGAATCAGTTGTGGAACAGTGCCAGAGAAGGTCTCGAAACACTGGAGACTAATTCAGGTGTATCAGAGAATTCAAAATCATCTTCTGAGTCTTCGAACTGTTAGTTTTAACCATGTTCGAAGAAAAGCCAATAAGTTAGCGGATACTCTGGCCAATCAAGGTGTGATAAATTCAGAGTGCAGAACTGAGCTGAAGTGGCAGGAGACACCTCAGAGCAGATTTAAAGCTCTCTGCAATGAACAAGTGGCAGAGGACAAAGAGATTTTCAAATACTGGGCCAAAGTAAATTGTATGGAATGAAGGTTTCTAAGCACGTTCATTCTCAGTACTTCAGTTGTTTCCTGGATGAAGGGCAAGCTCAAACCGGTCACTCTACACCGGGGTGTGAGTTGTCCTATCTCCTTACTTCTTCGATTCGTAGCACTGAGGCCTTTTCTCAGTCCGCGACAGTCTCGGAAACCAGTTCTGAGGTGGACTCGCGTGAGCAGGGTGGTTGGTTCTTTCGGACGGCAGTTATTTTCTTACATTTCGCTTACAGAGGAGAAAACCAGACACATAGTGGTTTCCGGGTGATCGCTGGGCTTCGGAGTGGTAAATGGTATCAGGA
Source organism: Pinus tabuliformis (assembly GCA_031772625.1). NCBI lineage: Eukaryota > Viridiplantae > Streptophyta > Pinopsida > Pinales > Pinaceae > Pinus > Pinus tabuliformis. Next base: position 912,489,407 of record CM062804.1, read on the forward strand.
TTATGGGAGCGATTCCACTGGGCTCCTGACGCGTGGCAAGGGGTGGTCAGAAATACCACCTTCCATCGTGCCTTATCTTTCGATCAGCTAGGCATTGCGATATTGTTCAGTGTCATCCGATTTCGCTGTAGGAATCAACGGTCAGGTTTGGGAGTGCAGCTTTGTGGGGCCTACAGTACTTTCACACCTTTCGAAACCTTGTAATAGAAGTTTTCGGTGTTATATTTTCGGTCAAACTTCCTTTTTTCTAACCTTGGGAATTATTTGTAAGGTTAGCTTTGTTCTTGCTGAGGGGAAGGTCATTCCAGATCAGAATGACCGGTTTTCCTGTGTCCTTGAAGCGTAATTGCTTTTTGTAAATGTTGTAACTTTATTTTTTGGATAATGAAATAGAAGGATAGTCTCTTGCTTTAGCAAAAAAAAACTAATGGATTAAATAAAATTAAATGAGTTTAATCTTACTAAAGCTTTTTAAGGATAGAAAGAGAAAGGATGGGTTCTTGATTGTTTGTATTTATATTTATTCCGATATTATTTTAATAATTTTTGGTATAGGTGGACCATAAAGAGGACCAAGAGATAATGGGGTTGGGATCATCTAAGAGATGGTAGAATCATGGTTGAGGTTATTGGGGTGTTTCCCTATTTCGATAGCTTCTCTAAATTTTCTATGGTGGTAATGAACAATTTTGGCCACAACACAGGAGTTTTCAATGCAAATATGATGATTGGTTTTACTAGAGTACTCGGCCAAAGGTGAGGTTTTGGAGCGGTTATGCTTAATGTCTGTGGCATGTTCTTGAATCATGGTTAATATAGAACGATCAGTCTCACCAATGTAGACCTTTCCACATGAACAAGGAACCAAATAAACCCCTTTGTGGTGTTTAAGATCAATAGGATCTTTTATTGATTTCAGACATCTGTTAATTGTATTCATGGGTTTGAAAGTGTTTTTTATATTATTATTTTTTAAATGTGTGAAATCTTATCAGTGGTGCCTAGAATGTAGGGAAGGTGAACCTTACTCGCAAAATCATCCATATGTTGTTTGTTTTTGGGATTCTCCGCTTTCTTGAAAGCTTTGATTCCTTAGTGTCTTCTGTATCCATTCTTTTCAAAAACATCCAAGAGATGGTTCTTTTCTTGCGCAAAATGATCATGATCTGAAATACACATAACCCTCATAGCTAGAGTGTTGAGCACCCCGAGTTTTTGAGCCGGATGATGGTGAGAGTTTGCATGCAGGTAATGTTCAGTGTGGGTTTTCTAACGATAAACCTGGTGAGATATTGAGCCATCTTGGTTTCTCTTGATTAGGATATCAAGAAAGGGAAGACAACCCTTCTCTTCCACTTCCATAGTAAATTTGATGGAATTTGATTGACTGTTAAGGTTGGTTTGAAACGTCGATACAAAAAACAGTAATGCAGTGACTCCAGAAGACAAAACCACACAATTTGGAAGTAATTCGAAGAAAATAAAATAAGAAACTATGAAGTGGGCCTTTAAAAAAAGTGTTAAATGTCAAAAGGATCTTACAGAGAAAAAAACGGTAGTAAGAGAAATTATATTTCTAATGATACAAACAAAATTTTGTTATCATACAAAATATTCAGATATTTAGAATATGAGAATATCCATCATAGGATAAATGATATGTTTATAAATGTTTGAGTACAAAATGATATGGTCGATTACAATGATGGGCCCTATATAAATACAAGAAGGGAGTGCCCTTTTGTAAGTAGTCATGTCTTCTCAGACATGCCCTTTCATAATTATTAATCATTATTACTAATTGTTATTATGATGTATTTTTTGAATTCAAGATTTTGTGATCCATATTTTTGTAAATTGATTCTTTCGATAAAAATCACATTGGAATTTTTGTGTCTACGCGTTTCAAACCATCCAGTGTGGTTCATCATCAAGACTAAGATTTCTATTATTCCATATTCATGTTCATAATAGTTTGTTCCCCTTTTGAAATGTTTTTTCCTCAAATCATATGGATTAAAACGTATGTTGTCTTTTTCTTTGTTTCGTAATCTATTCACATCTTTCTGAATTATTTGATCTATCATCTTTGATGATGCAACATTGTATGAACTTTTAATTGTGGTACAGAATTTTTAGGCTATGAAATGATCTAAACATCCCAACTCAATTTTTTGTGGAACTTTGAACTTATATGCTTTTGAAGATTAATTGTTATCATAAGACTTAATTGTGCTTGACATCGATATTCTTTGGAGTGTAAATTAGTTGTTTCTATCCTGAGTGATATGGATTCCTTAACTGGTTGATATGTTTGCTCTTATGATTTGGGTGTCGATGAGGAGTTCTTGTATCCCAATTTTATTTTAATGTACCTGTAGCATTTTCTTTACTTATTTTTGGCATATGATCATCTTTGCAAATAATGTTTCTTATTTGATTATTAGATCTTCTCTTCAAATTTCTATCATTCGAATTGCAACATTCGAGTATGTCTTTACTTCAATTGGATTCGGATTTGACTGAGATGTGAGGTTAACAAGATTTGTATTTGTTTCCTTTTATTCAACTTCAACTTCCACATCTGAATATTTTGATACTTCCTTCTTGATAAATTGTTGTACTTTGTTTTCCAATGACTTATTTTCATTCTTAAGGTTCTTAATTTGCATAAGTAATTTTTCACTATGGCCTTTGAAGCTAGAGTAATAGAATCTAGTATAACATCCTATAGTGTTAATTTTTTCTTCTCCTAAGAAAAAGTAAAAAAACTTCTTTGTATTGAAGATGAAGGACCCTAGTGATTCCATCCAAGGTGAACCCAGAATAATGTCACCTTGATCGTTCCATAGGGATCTAGTAGAGAATTGTGACATAAATGTATAATCCTCAATGTTTAATTGTAAATTGGTTATGTAGTATTGTTTTGTGTCTCAGATCCCTAATTTTTCAATTATATTTGACTTGGGAATCACCAATTGGTTAGCTAGTTTAGGGCTTATATAGTCAGTATTTTCTATGGGAGCAATTGAAATGGTAATATCTTTTCCTACAAGAATTCCCTTAATTCTAAATAGCATTAAAGCATAGTTGTATGAATTTTTTGAAAATCTCCTTTATCCTTAGCTATAAACTCCATTTCTTTCTCCTAAATGATTGACTCTTTACTTTTGTAAAAATTCCATAGTATTTCTCTTAAACTTGGTGCTCTTTTTTATTTAAGTATCATTTTATAATACCCCATCTCTTTACTTCAAATTGACCCTTTTTATTTTTTAATTACAATTTAGGGATATATTTTTATAATCCTTGTACTTTAGATTTTATCCTTTATAACTTTTTATTTCCCTAGATAACACGAGGTTGGAACACTTTTTGTTTTTCTATTCCAATATTTTTTTAACACTAATGAGTAGATATTTTTATAAAATATGTGCCTAGAACGTAGCAAAAACCGAGATTTACATCAAATTCTAGGGTCATATTCTTTGACAAAAGAAGACAAATAGATGGTTTCTACTTCACTAACACCTTGACTATTCGCTACATACATATTTGCTAACATAGTGGCAACTATAAAGCCTGAAAATTTGACCACAAAGTAAAATAGTTTTACAAAATTTTGTCATTCACCAAATGAGGAGTCAACTAAGATATATGTTCCTAATATGCACTTGCATTTCCATCTGAATTTTTATTTCTTGAGGTTAGAATTGTTGAAGATAGGTTCTCCAATTGATTGTGAAGGGCATCTATTTGGTCGTTTTGGCAATTAATTTGAAGTCGGAATCCCTGCATTCTTTTAGATTGTTCTACAACCATGAGGGAGAGCTGGAGGAGACGTTGCAAAAGAGAATGGACATCTATGCTTTTGTTAATAGGAAGGTGTGGGTAGAGGGGGTACTTTGAAGATCCCTCTCCTCAACCTTCACGATTGGTGTTGTCCATCGCGACCTGTAGAACTGGGTCTCTCCAATTCCAGCCTCTATCACTAGCCAAGACAATCAAATTCCTAATTGTATGCCAAACATAACAGGAGTTGATCACCAAACATTGTAAGGAAATACCAAGGGTTGATAAAGGCCAAATGAAGAGAACCGGAGAGAAGGTAAGTTATCAAATTCTCCCTTGGGAGCCAAGGAAACTGACGCAAGCTAATTACCGAGTGTAGCCACGAGCTATTGTTCTGCACCTTACTCGGACAATCACATCCTCAGTCAATTGTCGTTGTTATTTGCTAAAGTTTGCACATAAATGGTTGATTCTTTTTTTTTCCTTACAAAGACCTCGAGGGTAGAGCTCAACTACAAGAGAAAATTTCAAGGAATTAGTCCCAACCAAGTCAGGCTTTGGCACTAGTCTCTCAGCTAGTGCCTACAGACTCAATGGGACTTCCCAAACATTGAAGAGGTGGAGCCAAACTTTCACACTAATTCTGTGACCATCGACCTTCTTTAAATAGATAAGAAAATGATCCAGTCCATTATTCTCCTCCATGAAAGAGTATCTCAAGCTTTGTACCTCTCGCACAAGTGCCATCCTTCCTTCCTGTGTGAGCAAAGGATCTATTAATTCAGATTGCTTGAGATTGAAACGCATGCATTAGGAGTTTATGAGTCGGATCCTGTTGTGCAACCTCACCCTAGTCGATGTACAAGGAGGCATGTGGCCTACAAGTTGGCCCCACTCCACCACCCAAGAGATGTTGTCGTCGATTATAATGAATAACTTTCATATCATTGGTTGAATAAATGTCACATCAATGTACATGAGGTGGTCTATCAAATCATGATTTGCCTTCTTGTTTCGAAAGTTTTTATGAATTGTATACATATAGACCTTTAACATTTTCATTTTTAAGTCATGGGATGTTTGCCATCCTTGTTGCACATTGATCTTTGTTTGTCCCTTTCTCATGTTGCATGCTTGATTGGCTTGTTTATCCATGCTTGATTGGCTTGTTTATCCACCTCAAAGTTTTGGCTCCTAAGAATATGATAGAAGGTTTTATGTTGAAAGGAACCCAAGATACTCATGATTTTTAGAAAGAGAAGATTTAACTTAATAGTCTTGGAAGTTGACCCCTTCTGCAGGAATTGAATTTTTATGAGGGAGTCCCCATAATTATAATCCCAGAGATTCATTTTTCCTTAGCAAGATAAAGGCATAAAAAAGCCCGTACATATCTGTCATATTGTTAGTTTCATTGCCAAAACCCCAAATATACTTAATTTCTTATCTCTACAAAATCCCTCCCCTCACACCACCCTTAAAATAAAAAATAAGACTCCCCACGACTAAATGACTTATTATATATTTGCCAACTATGAACCTTAATGCTATGTAAAAAGTAATCAATCTCTCTTTTATTTCAATATTTATAACGGTGCTCAAACACTTTTGCTTTTCCTCATTTACGGAAAAAATAGTTATATATGTAGCGCTAATCAATCTCTCTTTTATTTCAATATTTATAACGGTGCTCAAACACTTTTGCTTTTCCTCATTTACGGAAAAAATAGTTATATATGTAGCGCTTTAAATACTCTTCTTTGAGATAATTAAAATATTAGATATAAAACTTTAATATACAATTCTTTTCCTTACACCCTTCTAATATACTTATAAATATAATTATGTATACTTAATGGTAAGTTCGAACAATACTTTTATTTATTTCTTTTAACTTTGAATATGTACCTTTATCGTTCACACTTTTTACCTTATAAATGCCGCTTGTGTGAATAGTCACATTCTCCCCTGTGCTTATCTTAAGAAATTAAATAATGTACCAATCTCTTTTTATGACATTTTAATGCCCGAAATTATATAAGGAGCTCTAGGTGGTTGTGATGCTTCTTTGGTGGTAAGTTAGATTTTATTAAGGTATAGTTTAATTTATAGACGAAATAGATTTTTTTATTGGAATTTAGCAAAATAATTTCAAAAAAAATTGCAGTTTTTTGTTATTTAAAATGTATTTTTGAATGCATAAATTGATTTAGTACCCAAAAAACCCCCTAAGGTAGATTAAACAACTTAAACTCAAGTTTTTAAAAATCTCTACCAAAATTCCCTCGATCGGGGTGAGAGAATGGGAAATGACGGGTGAAAGGATCCTGAGGGGGAAAGGCTGGCAAGGCCGGCCACCAAACATTCTAATGATACAACAGGACGCAGGGGCAGCATGCAGGAAGGATCGATCCCCGAGGCATAGAGGTGACAGGGGAGTGGGGGAGGAGGTAGTAGGAAACGACGGCAGAAAGACGATGGGAGGCAGGACAAGTGGGAGGAGGTTAATTAGGGTGGAAAAGAGTGGTAGTGAGATCATTACGCGGTGAAGGAAGGAGACGGAAAGAGCGTAGCGCGAACAGGTTTCTTCTGAGGCTGAGCTAAGGTCCGGGTATGTATTCTCGAAGCCTGATCTTGCATTTTTTTCAATCTTTGGTAGTATGACAGAAGAGAGGGGGGAACTAGGAGTAGCAGAGAGAGGGAGAAGTAAGCGGGAGTTGGAAATCTCTCATGCAGCACGCAGTAAAGAGGCGGAGGGTGACAAGATGAGAAAGGCAAAGGAAGGGCCTAGCATGGTAGGGAACCGTGAAGACTAGGGTAAAGGACTGCAAAGATTCTGCAAGTGCTGGGCACATGGGCAGCCGAGGGAGGTCAAACAAGCAGTCTGGGAGGTAGATAAGAATACAGATAGCACCCACTTACCATGCCCAAGGGGAGGGAAGCCTGGGAGTAACCAGACAATTGGCAGAATTTGGAGTGGGGAGGGTAAAATTTGGGAGAGGGAAACTCGGGAGATGGGAACAAAAGTAATTATGGAGAATCTAACCTTCGTTGTTGGCCATGGTAAATAGGCAGCTGTAAGGATCAAAATGGCATGCCCTAGTCGTGGAAGGGGGTGTGGTGGAAGAGGCAGGCATAACCATCCAGGTCGTAATGACCCAACAACCTCTATGCCAGCTCCTCAGAGACGCAGTCGGAAAACCATGAGAAAAACAGTGCAAGAGGCGGAGAGGGCATATAGAGAAGGAACTGACGAAGATATCCGCAAGCTCATTCAGGAACTAGAAGAAAATGTAATGCAAGAAGACTCGGAGCCGGAAATAGAGTGGGGAGACCTCATTCCTGACCCAGGAAACACCAGGGGTCGAATGACTTTATACAAGCAGGCCTTGCATGTTTACTGGGTGCTGAAGCGTTTACTCACCAAGGCGCTGGAGCAAGTAGCAGGTGAAATGGCTAAGCTGGCCCAGGGTATGCCTAATATGCAGAAAGAAATGAAGAATCTTCAAATCACAATGCTTATGCAGGATAGCAAGCTGGACGAAATCCAGCAACAGCTAAAGAAGATTACTCCAGCTACAAGGGACGCGGCAGCAGCTCCGGAGATTGTGGAAGATTGAAATTGTAGTTCATGCAGTTGTTTATCATGTTTGTTTTCTGAGGATAGTTTTACATTTTTCTGTTAGTAGCTTCATGACTGACTGGAACATGCTTAGCATTTGTTGTTGCGAAGTTTATTTAGCATGGATTGATAGACTTATTCATTTTTGTTATTGGATGGCCTATAATAATTTGAGGTGGCCAACAGATCCAATTTCCCATCTGGGCTGGTTGAGGCCACCAAAACGATGTATATGGCTTAACCTGGTTTTATATGAACAGAAAAAGAAAGGCACTACCGTAGCTTACAAAAAAAAAAAATCTCTGCCAAAATTTGGTTAAAATTAACCAGAAAAAATATCATTAAAAGGGTCATTTATGTATAAGTTAGACTATGTGATGAGCCCCAATTTTTGGTACAATTTGGGCTCATATTGGCCTACTTACCTTGCTCAACCATTCATCTTTTATCACTTATGCATTCATTTCTTAGTATATTCGTGTTATTTGTAGGAAGAAGGGCAGGCATTATATCTATGTGGCTAATACATGATGATTTCAGGTTTTTGGCATTAAAGAGAGCAAAAGACCACGCAAAAGGAGACAAGGAGACAGCAAAGGTGACATTGCGGGTTCATAGGGAGGTTGTCCACAGTCTTGGTGACCTTCCTCGTGATTTTCACCTTAACTCCGAGCTCCAACAGCTCTCCCCACCGAGCTTAGAGGCAGCCAACACGTTCTACAGGATCAGCAGTCTTACAGCAGTTTGACTTTCAGTTGGACAGCCAAGCTCCACGAATGGAGGAAGCCAGCTTGATCTTCATTGTGTATAAATATGAAGGCCGTAGCCTTTGTTAGGAGCTTTTTGAACTTTTGGACTGATATTGTAATTTCTGAGCACAGCTCGGTGTTTGTTTTTGTAAGCCAGTTTTGGCATGACATTAGACTTTTGATTATGAATAAAGGCAAGCAGATTTGGATCTAATTTTGAGCTTTTAAGGGAGATATAGCTCTCAGGTTAGGGCCCAACCTGAGAGCAATAGATCTCCTCTTCTTGTAGTGTTATTTTCCTTTCTTTCCAGCACTTTGTTTCTTTATTTTGATATGCATTTCAAGAACACAGTCTGTTGATTTGATTTCTTTAATGAGATTGAGTAGGATTAGCTTGTGGTTAAATCACTTTCAGTTGCTTAGATTAGAATAGGAGGATTGTAATTCACTGGAGCTCCAAGAAAAGGTTGTTAGTGCCTTCACTGCCATCTCTGTTTAGGGATTGGGGTGCAGTCTATACCAACCACCAAAAAAACGCAGTCTTTTTCTACTTTTATGCAAGCTGCAACACAGTCGTTTTAATCATAGAACCATCCATGCACTCGGATCTTGAGCCATACTTCTTCATCACAACTCCATGCACGACTTCTTTTCACGGTTTACATTGCTGTTCATAGGTTTAATAGCACAGGTAGCATAGGTTAATGGATTCTCGTTTTTGGTGCAAGACATAAGCAATTTGTTTTATTTACACTGCTCAGTATCATTCCACTTCCTTCTTCTTCTTCTTAACCACGCCTAAAGCCACCTACTCGACCTCTGTTCAGCTCGTTTACCTTCCAACTCTTCCATTGCCACGTAGCTTCATTTTCTTGACCTTTCGTTGTTTCCATCCTTCTATTCACCAACCAACTCCGTGCACTCTCTCTCCATCCTATTTCTCTGCCCTTGAGCCATCACAAGCTCCATCTCCACCTTACCTATCCACCCATACCGCTCCATCACTTCACCATCACCCAAAACTTCCACTTACAGCACATCCTGTAGAAGTTAGCAGACTTCCTGTAGAATTCCTTAGTTTCTTGTAGGATCCCCTGCAAACATCCTGTAGAAGCCTGCAAACTTGGTTGCCGAGCACCTGAATGTTGTGGACTTCTGTGGACTGATGCTAGGGACCCTCTGGGACCTCTCCTAGCCCTCCTGACCTTTCCCAAGCTTTCTCTCCCTTCGCACCACCTCTGCACAGCCAAACCCTAATAAGAAACAAAACCGTAATCACTCCAACCACTTAAGCAAAAATACAAAAACAATGTTCTTTTCAATGGAAGTAGTTTGAGTTCATGCATTTCACATCACTAGAAGTAATGGCACCATTTTTAGACATTTGCACTCTCACTATTGCATCATAGAGGTTAAACTAGTCAGATTAGGGTTTACTAGGGTTTCCATGTTTTGGTTGGCCTTCAGTTCATTTTTGCAAAGTAGATTAATTTCCTTTGAAATAGCCTTCGTCCATCATTTAGAAAGCTTCTTCTGAGAGCATATAGAAGTTGGCTTGAGCCCTAGCGGACTTGTGCCAGCTGACCAAGTGACAGCTGCGACAAGAGCTAGTACTTGTGCATACAGCACCGTCGCTTCCAAGTTTGTACGAACTACCGGGTTGATAAAATTAGAGATAGGAAGCCCCAGAAGTTGTAGCATTATTGCTACAATACTGGAGCCCACCACTATGCCTTCCGTTAATAACACATTTTTCTTCAATAACTTATGAAGATTTGTTTCTCCTTAAATGTGGGTTAATTCTCCTTATTGGTAATGAGTCAATCCGCGGTGTATGGAATTAGTTGAATTCGAATTTTTTCTTATACTCATATATCAATGATCAACAGCTTAATATTATGTTTACACTCATATATGGGGTGGTTATTTTTCAACTGTTACTGTTTGAACATGCAAAATGCAAATGGTATTAGTAATAGTGGGTTATAGAAGAAAACTTTGTTATATTCTGAGTAGAGACTTCCACAGTTATTCATATTGTTTGAATCTTTCGAATATGAACCGCGTAGTAATTTTCCTTGTCCAACGTTTCGGGTGGACACTCCACCCATCATCAGGGACGAGAAAGTAATGTTGGTTAAGGATAAATACTTTATTATGTTCAATTTATACTCATATACATCATGTGGCTACCTTTTGACATATTTTATTGTGGTTATTGTTTAACATGCAAATTGTATTAGTAATTGTGGCTTAAGGATGAAAACTTTGTTTCAACTCTTGAAACTATGTTCTAGCAGCCAAAAACAGTTCATTGCACAATCTATTTTTTGGCGGGTTAGAGACTCAAGTTCTTTAACGGCGAAAGATAGACAAAGTGGGTAAATCTTATTGTTTACTTTGTGGGTGGTCCTCGTGAATTATAAATGGCATTTGTTTTGCTTATTTTAGTGTGACCCACCTTCCCCTAATGGCACAAAGACCCCCTTCCTTTATGCCTCTTGTGGTGTGTGGCTTTGTGCTGTTTGGTTAATATCTCTCGCCGACAACAATTGTTCTTAATACAACACAATAAACCACAATTGTGAGATTATCTGATTTTTAATAGATTGGTCACTGTAATTTTATTCATCCAACACTGAATTTGATCTTAACAAATCTTCTTTTTGTTGTTGGAGATTTCTAGAAGTGAATTGTGTAATGTTTTTGATCCGTTCAAAAATATAAAAAAAATCCTTACATCAGTTTCTTTCTATAACTCTCGAATTATTTGAGAAGCCTTCGAAATCAAGAAAAGCCCTAATAACTTTAATAGGGAGGATGGATACAAGTTGAGTCAATCTTGGAAACCCTACATCTACCATCTCACCCATTGATTCTCGCCCCTCCCTTTGTTGCTTCTCTCCCGCCCTTGGTGATCTTCATCAAAACCCCCTTTTCAAGAAACCTTATTATTATTTCCAAAAAATTGTTTAGCATTGCCAAATTGGACCCAATTGAACCTTCATTATGTCTTCTTTAACCTTATTCCTTAGATTATATTCCCTATTTAATTTTATTATTATTTTCAATTAATAGATGTTATGTATTAATAATTCTTATTTCCTTTTCTTTTATTTTGTTTAATATTTTTAGATTATTTAATTTTAATTAATTCTTATTTTAAATCATGAATTCTCAAATTTCGTCAATTTAACTAATCCTTATATTATTTTATTAATTAAATTATTAAAATTAAATAATAATAATAATAATAATAATAATAAAAATTCAACTAATTTTTATTTTAGTTTTATTTTTATTTTATTTTTAAATTTTAATTCTAACTAATTCTTATTCTAGTTTTATTTTTATTTTTATTTTCAATTAATTCTTATTTGAATTCTTTTTCCAATTCTTATTATAATTAATTCTGCTTTAATGTTTAATTCTCATTAATTTTTATTTTCAATTAATATATATTATTTTATTATTAATTTTGATTTAGTATAAATTAGTTTTTTATTATTAATTTTGATTTAGTATAAATTAGTTTTTTATTATTAATTTTGATTTAGTATAAATTAGTTAATTATTGATCATTTTTAAATTTTGATTAATTTTTATTTCATTTTTAATTAATTTTTATTCTATTTTTAAAAATTATTATTATTCAATTTTCAATTGGGAATTTGGTCAAATACAAATTACAAATATTATTTTTAATTAATTTAATTTGACTTAAATTCTTTAAATATCAAATTCGTCAAATACCTACTTTACTTATCAATAAATTTAATATTTTTTATTATTTGACATTGACCAAATTTCTTTTCTATATGTTAACCCATGGATACTTTGTTCCTTTTATCATAAAAAGACTCTTCAACACTCGTTCACTCACAAAAGTTATTTGGTCCCTAATGATGGATGGAGTAACCGTCTGAAATATTGGACGGATCAAAACATTATATAGTTCACTTCCGAAAATCTCCAACAACAATTGAATAACTATGAAAGTCTCGAAGTCTCCAATCACTTAAATTCTTTTTTTTTATTAATACTTTACTTGATGCCCTGTTTTTTTTGAATTTTTCGGTGGGACAAGGTTTCTTCCTATTATATTTAAATTTTATTATCTTGATTTTTAAACTTTTTAGCTATATTTAATTAAGATAACAAGATATCTATAGTTGAGGTGGTCATAATGGCCACTTTTTTCCAAAGTTTTGCATAAGATGAAGATAATTAAAACTTGATGGCAAATGTTTCCAACTAAGAGCTCCATGAGGTTTTACACTCTTTACAAAGGGATAAAATAAAAAGGCCTATTGGTAGCCTATGGGATTTTTCCTTAGGTTCTATGAGGTTTCGGAGGAGGACCTATTGAAGGTGGTGGAGGAATCCAAAGCATTTGGTAAGATTAAATCTACTTACAATATTACTTCTATTGCATTGATTCCTAAATCAAATGGACCCACCAGTTTTGAAGAATATAGGTGTTAGTGCCTAGATTTACCTCAGGCTAAAAAGGTAGGATCCAGGGCCAACATCAAACCACGCTCAGCCTGGTAGCTAGCCCTACCAGGTCAGGAGAGGGCTCTCGCCGGGTCAATCTCAACAGATTATGATCGATGAGAGCTTGAGATGACTGAAATATCTACTAATCTTAGGCTAGGTATATGTGCAAGAGAGTTTGATTGAATAAAATGATGTTTTTGTTGGCTCAGGTGGAAAGATAGATTTTGGGTGTCGGGATTGAGGCTCAGTGCTGCAGAGATCTCAATGGGGCAAGGTAGGCAATTGTTTTTGGCACTTAAAATTGAATGAGATGGAAGGAATAGACAGGTGAGGTGTTGAAGAGGGCAAGAGCAATCATGGATCGTCCCCAAACAGCTGAAAACATCAAATAACTAAAGCAAACTTCAAGTAGAGCACTTCAATTTCAATGGATTCTACTTACACTCTTGTTTGTTTAGTTGAGAAGAAACAAGATAGAGAATGGCATACATGACATATAAGCAAATTCACAATTACAAAGAAAAGCAATGTACCAAGACAAATTGCCACATGGATCTCAAAGAGTGCTGCAAATCCTGGTCTCAATTCCTTAGCCAAAATGCTGATATGGATGTACAATGAAGCTCTTTGCTTTCTCAAAAGTCCAATCGTGCTAATGACTGAAAAACAACATAATATAGACAAACATAGCTCATCCTTACCTCTAGGGGTTGAGCACACATGTTTAGGAGCTGTTTCAACTAATTTTAAATTGAGAACTAGAAATTAGGCAACAGAACAGCATGCCTCTAGAAACAAGGGAACTGATTCATTCAGTTTCAAACAACCTTTAAATTGATGAATCTACCTTTACAAGTGAAAATTTAACATATTTACATCATGATCCATCAATGTACATCAAATTACATCACAAATTTTCCATTAAGAAAGTGAAAAAGTCAAACTAGCCAAAGATGGGCGAAAAACAAAGCAAAACTTGGTCAAACTAGCAATTTTTCCTCTATGCGCCGCGCCTGATTCTCTATGTGTAGCGCCTGTTTGGACCCACTTTTGGAGGCCTTCCCGATGTCCAAATTCGCTCCAAGTGTGCTTGTTGGAAAGGTATACCTGTCTACTTTCCAACCCAAGTGGAATTTTTCAATTTAGCCTCCATTTTCCCCTCCAAAACTCAGTTCTCCCAAAACTTCTTCCTGTGTGTCAAAATAGGGGCAGAAAGGCCATTTTTAGGGTGTTTTTGACCTTTTTGGGGGCTCAAAACCTGCCCAAATTTCTTGTCCATAGGTAGGAAAGCATAAATTTTCATGCCAAGTCCAAAAATTCTGAGTTTTTGTGATTTGGAGGCTCCCAGCAAAAGCAAGCGCCACGTGGCGCAACACATAGAGCAGAAATTTCTGTGTTTTAGCCCAAAAATTTCAAAAATGCAAAAAGTGTCCCAAATTTTTTGAAATTTGGGCTGAGTGCTCTCCATCAAGTGCTGTGTTGGGCCAAGGAAGCCTCAGCCAAGATCTGAAGTTTATCTTGCGCTTTTTTCCTCCTCGATCTCTTCTTCAACTTTGCTTTCAAGCTCCTGATTCTTGCCTTGCACACTTTGTTTCTCGCCAAGTAATGATATGCCATGTTCCTCAATATGTTTTTCTCCTTGTTGGCCTTCTCCAACAATCTCTCTAAGTGGATGTTGGCTCTCTCAAGCCAAGACTCCCAATCGACATTGATCTCTTGCTCAAGTGAAGTGAGCTCCACCCTCCTCCTTTGGGCAGCTTGGCGATTCTCCCGAATGTTTTGTAACTCCATGATTGCTTGCTGATCTTCAAGCTGCTTATTTCTCTGCTCCAGGTATTTTATAATCCACTTAGCCCTCTCCAAGTTGAGGGACAAGGCCTTGATGTCCGCCTGCTGCTCTTGGATGGTTTCTTGATGAGAAGTAGGTGAGCTGTGATGTGTTTTGACTTTTGCCACCAAGGGAAAGAGTGATATGTGGGACTGTGGAGGGTGGAAACAATGAGGGATTTAGGGACTGTTGGGGTAGGGTTTAGTTAAGGGAATAGGGAATTAGAGAATAATTTGGGAACTTTTAGTATAGGACTAGGGTTTGGGAATTTGTATTTGGGACTTTGGGAAATGGGAATTGGGATATGGGATTAGTGAATTTAGGGATACGTGAGTTTAAGGAATAGGGAAATGAGGGAAAATGGAGCAAGGGAGTAGAAAGGTGGACTTGATGGCTAAACAGTCAATACAAACCCTAGGCAACAATTACCTTTGAGGAAAAATTGCAAGGAGGTAGGGTTTGAAAAATTTCTCACTAAATCACCATAAACACCAAGGTAACTCATTCATTGGTCATGGGAGAAATGTTAACTTACTTGAACACAAGAAGATTGAGAAAATTTTGCAATTTGGGAGAGTTTGTGAGTGAAATTAGGCTTCCAGCTCTATGCGCTACGCCACAAACCCAATGCACCACGCCTTCTCTATGCATCGTGCCAGTGTAAATTTGCACTAGAAATTGCAGCCCAATGTAACGCGCCAGTTGCCTAACGCATAGCACCCTTTTCAGGAGACTTTTGGAGACCTTCTCGGTGTTCAAATTGGGCGTGGGATAGCTAGTTGGAAAGATATTTGAGTCTACTTTCCAACACAACTAGAATTCTTCAATTTGGAGTTCATTTGCCTAGTCAAAAATCAAATCTCTCAAGACTGGTCAAAATGTGCAAAATGAGGCTGCCTAAAGGAAGAGTGTTGTTGCAGTAAACTTTTGAAGGTCTTCCTCAACTCCAAATTGAGCTCATGATAGCTCATTGGAAATATATTTGTGTCTAGTTATCATTTGACTCACTAAGAAAGTCATTTGGCTAACCAAGCTAGGAGAAAACTTGATTTTCCCAAGGTCACTTCAGATGTGCATCAATTCTCCCGAGGCAACTGTATTTTTGACATTTCTCTAAAACCATGACACCTGTGTAAAAAGTGAATGATTTTTTTCTTCCTTGGCCTATTTTTGACAAAAACCTCTCTCAGTTTTCCCAAATTCATCTTTTATTTCTTAGAAACATCATTAGAGTAAAACCTATCCCGATGTGTGGAACAGGGGATTTTCGAAATGAAGTGAAATGAAGGGGATAAGTGGCTTCTAAATTCTTGAGAAAATTTTGGGAAGTAGGGAGGGATGTTAGGAAGTAGGGGAAAGTTGAATTTCAAATATTTAGTGAGGGGAAGGGGTCCAAAAGGGCTAAACACGGGCCCAACCTAGAAAATTGTCAAGTTATAGCAAGAAACTAGGGTTTGTGGAAAAATGAGGAATTTGGGGGATCTCAGTGATGGGAAGTGTTTCATAAGGTACATTAAAAATAGGGGAAGGTGTATGAACATCAGGATGCAAGTTTTGCTAATGATTTGACCATCCAAGAGAAATTACCTTCAAAACCCTAGGAGAGGGAAATGAACCTTGCCTAGGCACAACTGAAGCATGAACAAGGTGTAAAATGACCCATTGGAACCTAACATGATGATGACAACCCTCTGAATGATGGTACACTCAGCTGAATAGTGACATGGACTGACATTTGGACAACTTTGGAAGGAGTAAAAGCAAACCCTAGACCTAATACCTAGTGACCAAATTTTACTTGAAGACTCACTGAAATGACAAAATTTGACCTTGACACATTAAAATCACTTCGTAAGAGCATGTTTGATCACTGGAGGAAGGCTGCAAAGACTGACACTAAGAATAGGCATATGTCCCTTTGTAATTATATTTACAAAATTATCTCGAAAATTATTAATATAAGAATGAAGGAATTACTTTCTAAGACCATTTATCAAGAATAACTTAGTTTACTAGGTGGGAGACAAATTCATGAAGTTGTAGGTCTGGATCAAGGAGTTTTCCATACCATTAAAGCTTAAAAGGGACAAATTATGGTGATTAAATTTGAATTTCCTAAAGCTTATGAGAGGATTAGCTAACTTTATTTAAGGTTGAGGCTTATACATGTGAGTTTCAATCATAACTTTATCAACTAGGTTTTGAGCTATGTTTCTATAATCTCTTTTATAGTTCTTATCAATCGATTGGCCTCAACTTTTTTCATACCTAGAAGAAAGCTCAGATAGGGTTGTCCCTTATCAACCCTCTATTTCTTCTAGTGGTAGAAGGATTTAATAGAGCATTACAATAGGCAAAATATTTTGGGGATTTTAAAGACACAAATATGGGTAAAACATTGTATATTTCTCATATTATTTGTGTACGCCATTCTACCTTTTTGTGAAGGTTCTAGAAGGGATGCCTTACAACTAAAAAAATCATGGACTTATATTATTTGGCCACCAATATGATGGTGATGTGAGGAAATATAGTATCTTTTTTGGAAGCCAACAAAGAGAATAATATTGATTACTAAATGTGTTCCCATATGCAAAAGTTGAATTACAATTTGGTATAAAATAATCATGTTTTTTATTTAAATCATAATTACTACTCCAACAGAGACTAGGGCTAGATGATAGCTAAGGTCGAGAGAAGACTTCCTATTTGGTGTAATAGGTAGTTGTCCAAGGTGGGAAGGTTGATGCTAATTATGAAACCTATTCTTGAAGCCATTCATATTTTTTGTGTTTCGTTGTCTTTCATCCCTAAAGGTGTTTGGAGAAGCTAAGAAAAAATTGACATTAATATTTTATGGTACAAGGGTAGTGAGATTTTTTTTTCCCATTGGGTATACTAGAAGAAAATAGTTGTCTCAAAGGAGATGGGAGGTTGGGGCATAAAATGCATTCACATTTTCTTTAGCATTAGTAGCTAAATGTGTTTAGATAATTGTATAAGAAAACCACCTTAATGACTCAATAGAATGGAGACCTTATATGCCAAGCCAAATGCCCAACAAATGAGTTTGCTTCTAAGAAAATTGAATTGTTCCTAAGTAATTATCTTAGACATAACTAGCTTTGGTATAGCAACAATAATTTTAGAGATCATTTTGTATAAATTGTTACATAAGGCAATGGGCTTGAAGTCATTAAAATTAGATGGGCAATACATTTTGAAATGACCACAATAAAATATGAGTTAAAAATACCTCAAATTTTTTCTAGATAAGTGGATCTACTCCACCACCCACTCTAGGTCATCACCCAATATATCAAAGAAATCTTGGAAAAATTCAATTGTTTAGCCATCTAGCCCAGAGCTTTGATCATTTTTAAAAGAGCAGTTAACCCCAAATAATTCCTCAACAGACACTAGATTGTAAAGAGCTAGATTATTCTCTACCTCCATGATTGGGATTGGATCATCACATAATTTGTGATCTATCTCAATACTTTTTGAGTGGAAAAATTAGAGGAATTGACTTGTAGGCCCATTTTAGTGACGGATCCTAGTTTGTAAAATTGGGGTAAAATGACATTTTTGGGGTTGTGGGGTCCAAAACTTATGTGCACACCCTCAACATTTATTTACACTGAGAAATTTCAAATAGTCCATAGATCACCTCAACTAGAGATCATATGCAGAATTTATGCCTCCTGAAAGTTGACCTACTGTAACCACCCCTCCCAAAATTTACCCGCTTTTACAAGCTCTCGGGGTAAATGTGAGGTTGAGTGTTATTATGAAATTACCCAACCTCTAAGTTCAAGTTAAGGAAGTGGGGTCCAAAACTGAAAATTTACTAACATCCCATATGGACTATAAATCACTCAGGAGCTGGACAACAACCTCAGGTGATAAATCCCTAAGTTGAAGCCTTTTTTCTCTGACCTAGCATCCCAACGAGACCCACAACGCAACATGCATGTGGTTATGAGGTTATAACTGCACTCATATGCCTGCTTCCATGCAGTTATGACCTAAATTTCCTAGTTTAGTGCTAGGGGTTCCGATATCTGAGCTAGTTTTCTAATCTAGTCTCCAGACCACTACCCAGAACTTCCAGTAACTTTCTAGAATCATAATTAACGTGGAAATAATGCCAAACATTCAGACTTGAAGCTAGAACTTGACCCAGGATACCTAGTACACATTAGACATTTCATCAAACACATGGTAAACATATAAGTTACAGGTCATGAATGCATATACGATCTTAAATATCTGAACTTCATCTAAGAATCACCAAGAAGGTATAATTCCATCTCAAGTAGTTGCAACAACACTTGTTATCCCATGCATTCATCAACCATTCAAATATTTATCAAAACATGAACAAGAACCATAGTTAGAGCACATATAGAACCATACTTATAACCAACATATTACCAGAATAGTAACCATGACAAATATCCCATAAAATCATCATAATAAAAAGTACATGTGCTCATCAATTACATTATGAGAATATCTCATATTAACTTATACAAAAGCCAATTAAGTCAGGGACTTCTCCGTACCACCCTACCATGGATTGGGTTGAACCAAATATTTCTTTCATCTAATCACTCTTATGTCATATTCCAAGCATGAATGTGGTATCTCATGGGATAAACCAAGACATATTCAACTAGGGACTCTAGAGGTTAAACAACCTCCACCCTCAAGCTATCGTGATCTCACCTAAATCTATCCCGAGATCACAAAGCCAAACCAAGCGGAATTTCTTCACCATACCTTGAGGAATTTTCTTGTCTCCACCCACCTATTGAGGGCTTCCCGGAGAAAACCATCTCCACCCACAACCCTTGGGATTTTTCCTAAGACCACCTCACCCTGTTCCAAAAACTTTCGGCAATCCAAAGCTCAATCAAGAATGAACCCCATCACACCATGACTATCCAGGAAATGGCAAAGCAAGGCTGAAACCACTGTCACTCCAGGAAAAACCCATGCCAATGACATCAAATGAACCAAATAAACAAATACATCTACCATGCATTCACATCCCAACAAGGAAATCACACTTGCAACCTATTACCTGCAAGATCTTCCTGTTGAATTTGTTGATCAAACCTTCTCCTTGATTTCCTTTGCTTTCCTTTGCTTGTCCTTTTCCTTCCTTTGCTTGCTTGTCCAAGTACTTATTCACTTTCCTTTGATACACTTGCTCCAAATATGGGCAAAAGTTGTCTATTGTTTTTCAGATGTCTTTTTTTATCATTGATGTCTAGTCTCTTCCTTTCCTTTTTCCTTTTTTCTTCATTTTTCCTCTAATTTCCTTAGCATGCAAATTTGTGTCTCTTCGCCTTCCTTTTCTCCTATTTTCCTTTATTTCTCATAATTAAATTCCAATTATTTCCTCTTTGCCTTTGCCAAAGCCTTTGCCAATTTCCATAGCCATTAATTAACCACAAGTGATTCGCACTATGATGTCTGCCCACCATTCATCTTAGAATATGTGTCTCATAACCTTGGTCTTATTTTATTTAGATGGAAAATCAACCAAGGGTTGTTGCAAATCCCTCCCCTTGGGAGAACACTGTCCTTGGTGTTCTATGATGCCTATAACCAACAAAACATGCTACCTATGGAGCCTTATAACATAGCTCGATGCAGTATTTACAATGACATCCTACTAAAAACATAACAAACATACCGCTTATTGAAGCTTTATAACACAACTCATTATGGTATTTACAATAAAAACCACATATACTTATGCACATTTGCTTCAACCAGAAAATAGACATATTGTTTATGAAGCTTTATAAGTCCATCTCGATACAGTATTCACAATAATATACATATACATACATATGCACATTTGCTTTAACCAGTAAATAAAAGGATATGATGTTTGCATCAGCAACAAGGAATCTAGAGGCTCACACCTCCACCCTCAGAAGTAGTACCAGGATTCACCTCCATCCTAGGAAGTCCAAAATCTAGTGCCAAAATCAAACATGCATCCAATGTCCAGCGCTACAATCCTTGCACTACCAGTTCCCTCAGTGAATAGTTATTGGCTTATTGTTCCAAGGCACACTCCCAATGTGCTTTTGATTCCACCTAGTAATGCTAATGACTAAAAAAATGATTCCTTGGCCTTCCCTTCTTTGCTACACAGTCCTATGGGAAATCTGGTCACCCCCTTCCGTGCAGTCACTCACCTTCCAAGTTCCCCGTCATCCCCTTCTCTGCTACATAATCCCTCAGGAAATCCATCCCTTGACAAGGTTTCCTTGCATCAGAAGGTCCAAAAACCAAGGCATATCCCTACCTCAAAACCATCATACCAGTCATAGCATGTTCATGGCAATCAATGTACACTATTGGGTACTAGTGTCCCACAATGGCCTTGCTCCTGAATTATTTACCATCACATTGTTGCATGTTCCAATTCCTTTTATTGTTGCTTCTAACATTCTTGCAGTCAATTTCAACCAGCCAAACTAGGCATTTCCCTCCTTTCCTATACCAAGCATATAATTTCCAATAGACTAAAAAGGAATTGTAACTAATTTAAATCCTACCTCATTGGTAACTCATCAATAAGGTACACATGCAATTATGTTTACTTCTTGTTGCAACAAGTCAAACTATCTCTTTGATCCAAACATCATGTATAAACATATCACATTCGGTTAGGTCAAAACTCAACCATCATAAATCAAAATGATAGAATATCTTCTTAGTTAAAAAATGAAATGAAATACTAATACTTATATTTTTAATGATTCTTCACTTCCAAATTTGTTCTTTTTTCTTTCCATACACACACTGAATCAATCGCCAAACTTGGCAAGCACCCAGTGCCTTCTCTTCTCTTCAAAGCAATAAGGAAATCTAGAGACTATACCGCCTCCTTCCCCAATATCAACAACAAGGGCATCCAAATACTAAACCGCCTCTACCCTCAATATCAACAAATCAAGATTGGTCTCATCGCAAGTTGTCCAGGGCTCCAAGAACTAGTAACTCAACCCACAGTCTTCCAAGGCTCTAAAGGGTTTGTTCCAACCCGCGGCTCCAAGGATTAGTAACTCAACCCACAAGGCTTCAAGAACTAGTAACTCAACACAAGTTGTTCCAGTGCTCCAAAGCATTTGTTCCAACCCATAGTCATAGGGAACTCGAGAACCCAAGAACAAATCCCCTTCGAAACACATATACATACGCAGTGTACAACATAACACATACACTTATGCCCCGTGTACAACACCACACATACAACTACACCTGGTGTACAACACAACACATACACCTACACCTAGTGTACAACACCACACATACACCTACACCCAGTGTACAACACAACATATGTACGTACACATAGTACAACACCACGAATATGCATGTCACGATACAATGACTACACAATACACATAACACAGTACCACATGTACACAACACAACGTGTACAACATATACACAACATTAGTAATACACATCCAAAGACCACAATATCTCTACCGTGCAACATTTCCTCTACGGTATTTCCATGCCTTAAGGTGTGCATCCATAACCCAAATCCTGGTTTATGGTTCTTTCCATTATCCATGTTTGTCCCAACATGCTACAAATCACACTGCTTTTATTCCACTAATGTATCCTTTAGCATTATCTTCCATAACAAGATACTAACCTCATAGGTCTTCCAGGGCTACTCATCCCACTTGATTCCTTATAAAACCAGGAACTTTTTCATGCCATTTACCTACATCAACCAATCATTCTTTCACGAGAATGATCCCTGACAACCTTGTCAGACAATCGTTGGCATACATACACACACACACACACACACACAAATATATATATATATATATATGACAGTTCCAAACTTAACCAAGGCATATGATGCCTCAAATCCATTCACCTTACCTTTCCTGGTTACCTTTCTTATAATTGTCTTGTCATTGTCCATTTATCCTCATGGACCTAACCATCCCAATTGGCTGTCATATTCTTGCCTTCAGATGTCCTCAATCATGCACTAGGCTTTATCCGAGTCTTACATTCCCTGTTGGGTTTCATTCAACTCTCCCCAGTCTCCATTAAATTTCCTCTTTCCCCAACCAATTCCCAAGACCCTCAAAACATAAAAGGAAAGAACGAGAAGGAAAGATAGAGAAAACATAGAAAAACAACAACAATATGACAACATAAACAAAGTGGCATGGCCCTACACCAGACACAATCAAACTTGCAAATCAAGCGTAACCAAATCAAGAAATATTGAAAGCACAAAACTAGCAATAGACATAATGACTCAACCCTCATGGATTCCTAATGCTTCCAAGGGAAAGCTCAACTTGAGCCTTCTTCAAGATTTATGGAAGTCTCTTTTGTCCTGCAATTCCTTACATCATACTGCCATAAACACATAATTGTCAATGCATAATAAATATAATAATTTAACAACTACCTTACCTTGCTATGCCAAGCACACTGCTCTACAACTGAACACCTGCACATATCATCTCCCAAGGGATTTTGATTCCCTTGACGAATCCAGCTATCATACCTGCATTTGATTTGTTGAAATATGTAACGAGGTTCGACCTTCATAATGATATATGTAATCATGATTTTATGTATTTGATGTAATGAGAAAAATATATTTATTGATGTTATTCTTGAGGCATGGGTTTCATGCTCAAGGAAATTTATTTTATAGGTCAAGCTCCCATTGAGAGCTTCTAGGGCTTGTCATTGAGTCTACAAGTCAAGAAATTATTGTCATGTATTGAAGACCCATTTGGGCATGTTACATATTGTAAAAAGAAATTTTATTTGAGTCAAAAGACCCTCCAAGACCTCGTCATGATGCAATATTCAAGTCGGCCTACACTCATGGACAAGTCGACCTAAAAGGAGAAATTCGACCCAATGAGAAGCCTATATAAAGGAGACCTCGACCTCACTTGGAGGACACACTTCACACACTCAAGTTCAATCACAAGAAAGAAAAGAAGTGTGAAGAAGAAGAGGATGAAGGAGGAAGAGAAGGTCAAGTTTTTGGGATTGTTTCTAGGCTAATACTCTCCACACATGCGAATAAATTAGGGCTCCTATTGCAGCAGAAGAAGCCGAATTGCAGAAGTGAAGATAGGTCATCAAGTAGAGCTATTTGGAAGTCAAATTCTCTAGGAGAGAGAATCCACCCAAGCGAAGAAGAAAGGAGCAAGAATACACCAACATTTCTCACACATGCAAGGGTTAGGGTTTCTGCAGAATATTTCGTTGGGCAGATCGAAGTTGCAGAAGAATCTGTTGGACAAGTCAAAAATGCATAAGAATATGCTGGGGAGGTATAAATTATAGGAGAAGTTGTTAGAATCCAATTTTGCAAAAGTTGTTCGAAGCAAGGTTTGATTTGGTCTTGGAGGGTCTTAGTTAAGGGTCAAAGGTCTATAAGAAGAGAAAGGATTTTGGTGGGTTTTCCTCTCAAGTTGGGGAGTTTTTGGCCCTGGTTGATCGCATACATCTTGTGTCCTTTCTATTATTGTTCTTTAGGGTTTGGTAGTCTTTTTATGAAGAGAATACTAATAATAATCAAGTGAAAAAAGAAAGCTAATCAAGTTAAGTAAAAATTCATCACAAGCAGCTACCAAAGTAAGAGAAATCACCTACACTTGTTTCCCCTAGACTTCTCAATATCATCAACCATCTTCCATGTAGATTCATCGACCCCAAAGTTCTTCCATGCACTTTACCTGCTCTATTTCTTGGTCCCAGAGCATGAGATTATTCTACTACAAGATGCATTGATGCTTTGTCTTCTTTTTATCAACTGTTGCATAGATACGGGGAATGCTCTTATCGACATTCCCAACTGTTTGTGCCTCCTGTGCACTGTAGATATGAGGCCTGCCTTGCATCCACTATGCACTCTGATACAAAGGAAAATCCTTCCTGTGATGATATCCATCATAGGTACATCACTGCAATGGTTCTACATCTTCTAACATCAAACTCATCCCAAATTGTCTCCTCATCTCTCATGCCTTTGACACGCTTAACACGTTCCCACCAAAATTTTTCTTTTCCTTTTAAGCGTAAGAGTAGCTATATTGGCTTTCTTGAACTCTTCTAGAAAGTACTGCTTTCTCACTCCTCCTATAAGGGTGTTGGCGGTAATGGGGATGATGTCTCTTAGAACCGATACTAGGGTGAAATCCATAAGTACTACCCCTCCTGTCAAGTGTGTCCAAAGATCTTCCACTTATGATTGTATCATCTCAATCCAACATGTGTCTTCTAAGAGACATGTTTCCATGTGCCCCATTTGTCTTCTCCTCATGTCCATAACTGATCCCCATGATTGATTCCCAGTTGTCCCTACTTCTACAAATTTGAAAGGCTCGACTTTTGCTTGCTTTTCCTGAGCTCTCACAAGCCTTTCCTGTGTCTCAATCAACTTATTGCCTTGCAACTTCTTATCTCTGGCCTTATACTCCTTAGTGTATTGGCTAGATTATGAGAATATTCTTCTCCTTGTTTCTCAACTAACCTTTCCCATTCCACATAATGCACATCAGGCCTATAAGGGGAGTCATGTGAATTGTAGTCCACCATTCTCCTCTTCATCTTTGATCTTATATTATCCTACAACATACCATGTTAGATAAACCAAATAGAAACATAATCAAAATAATATCTCATTGTATCTCAGGGGAGGTCATCACATCTACAAAATTCAGTCCAGATTAGTATGACACGATATCACAAGTATATCGACTCATACATGAATATCATAACCATAACCATTTGCACATGCAAATCCAGATTAGCAGGATACAAAATAATATCAAGAAATTAATTTTCATGCAAGCAGCCACCATGACAATAATCCTCATGCCTACGATTATAACACATATAATAACAAGTTATTATCATGTATGACTAACCAATGCATGTGCACATGACCACACTAATTAATTAGCATTTATCATGCATGTAACCAAAACAACAATAGAATGACAAGCATGCATATAAAAACCTTTAACCATCATATTTGCATGCCAAGCATACAAACTTGTATGATGATATGCTTTTACCCCAAGGTCCAGTACATTAACCTCGCTCTGATACCAATTTGTAACTATCGCTCCCAACATTTACCCACTTTTATAAGCTCCCAAGGTAAATTTGATGTTGAGTTATACTATGATATGACCCAACCTCCAAGTTCAATTTAAGGAAGTGGGGTCTACAAACTAAACACTTTATGACATCCCACGGGGACTAAAGATCACTCAGGAGCTGGAAAACCACCCCAAGTTATCAATCCTTGAGTTGGAACCCTTTTTCTCTGACCTATCACACCAACTTCACCCAAAACACAACATGCATGTGGTTATGAGGCTATAACTACACTCATAAGCATGCTTCCATGTGGTTATGACCTAAATTTCCCAGTTCAGTGCCAACGGTTCCAAGATCTAAGCCACTTTTCCAGGCTAGTCTCCAGACCATAGCCCAAAATTACTTGTAACTTTCTAAAATCATAATTAATATGAAAACAATGCCAAACATTCAAACTTAAGGCCAGAACTTGACCTAGACTGCCTAGTACACATTAGACATTTTGTCAAACATATGGTAAACATATAAGTTACAGGTCATGAATGCATATCTGATCTTAAATCTCTGAACTTCATTTGAGAATCACCAAGAAGGTCTAATTCCCTCTCAAGTAGTTGCAACAACACATGTTAGCCAATGCATTCATCAACCATTCAAATACTTATCAAAAGAAGAATAAGAGCCATAACTAGAGCACATCATAGAACCATACTTATAACCAACATATAACCATAATAGAAACCATGACAAATCTTCCATAAAATCATCATAAGTACATGTTCTCATTAAAAACATTAGGAGGATAGCTCATATTAACTTATGCAAAAGCCAACGAATTCAAGGACTTCCATGTACCACTCGGCCATAGATTGTGTTGAAACAAATCTTTCTTCCAATCACCCCTATGCCATATTCTAACATAAATGTGGGAGCTCATGGAATAAACCAAGGCATAATAAACCAGGGACTCCATAGGTTAAACCACCTCCACCCTCAAGCTATTATGATCTCACCTAAACCAGTCCCGCAATCACAAAACCAAACCAAGCTTGGATGCCTCAAAATTTCTTCACCATACCTTGAGTAATTTTCCTATCTCCACCCACCTATCAAGGGCTTCCTGGAGAAAACCATCTCCAACCCCAACCCTTCATAACTTTCCTGAGACCACCTCACCTGATTCCAAAACCTTCCATTAATCTAAAGCTCAACCAAGAATGAACCCCATCACACCATAGCTATCCAAGAAATGGAAAGGCAAGGATGAAACCACTGTCACTCTAGATAAAACCCATGCCAATGATAGCAAATTAACCAAATAAACAAATGCATGCACCATGCATTCACATCCCATCAAGGAAACCACGCATGCAACTTGTTACCTGCAAGATATTCTTGGTGAAATTATTGATCCAACCTTCTCCTTGCTTTCCTTTACTTTCCTTTGCATGTCATTTTCCTTCCTTTGCTTGCTTATCCAAGTGCTTGTTCTCTTTCCTTTACTACACCTACTCCAAATATGGGCAAAAGTTTTCAATTGTTTCCCGGGTGCCTTTTTATCTTTGATGTATAGTCTCTTCCTTTCATTTTTCTTTTTTTCTTCATTTCCCTTCATTTTTTCTCTAATTTCCTTAGCATGCAAATATGTGTCTCTTCACCTTCTTTTTCTCCTATTTTCCTTTATTTCTCATAATTAAATGTCAATTATTGCCTCTTTGCCTTTTCCAATTTCCATAACCATTAATTAACCACAAGTGATGCCCACTATGATGTTTTCCCACCATTCATCTTGGAATATGTGTGCCATGGCCTTGGTATTATTTTATTTACATGGAAAATCAACCAGGGGTCGTGACACCTACCCAATTGACTAACATGGTACAATTGGATGCCATGTTAGCCCCCTTTACTCACAAATGTTAAGCTAGCCATGTGAGGACTTTGAAGAAGATTCTAGACGGTATAAAACCTTGTCACATTAAGGGTTGGGGAACTGAAACCTTTAACTATAGATGACTATAAAACTATGTTAAATATTGGGCTATTAGGAGGATAAGGGGTTCCATTCTTTTGCATTTTACTTGTTTCATAAATGTGTGAAACATTTGAGAGTAGTATTTTTAGAGTATAATATTTGTTTGGGCCACAATGCCAAAGATAATTCCATAGGAGTTCCCATTCCTTTGTATGTGCATTTTTATAACTGAAGCAAAGAGTGAAATGATAGACCTCAACTTAGAGTTGGGTTTTATCCCATATTGGCTTTCCCAAAAAAACATGTGTTCATTTTTGGGACGACGTTTTTATGTGCATGTTCTTCGCATTCTTTATTTCACTTCTTTCATAAAATCCACCAAAACTAGTAAATAAATATAGGATTTAAGGAAATAACCTGGATAAATATGAGATTTCATAATATTATAAGACTTCTTGTGATGAATTGTTCTAGTTGAATATCCATGATAGTTTATAGATCATATTGGCATCAAAGCAAATTTTCTTTCGAGCTTTGTGAAAATTGTAGGATCAAAAAATGGCTTAGAAAAAAGGTCACAAAACCCTAGCCATGGTAGACAAGTTTATTCATAGCAACCTTTAGGATCCAACAAAAAGAGAGATTTTGTGAGGATAGAATAGTAATTTGTTGATATCTCTCACAATATGGCCCTCTTCATGGTGACTTTGGTAGGCAAGCTTCAACCATTCGAGTAGGCTAGAGGCTCTAACTCAAATATTGGATTAAAAAGAAAATCAAGGCATTATGAAGACTGAGAAAATGAGTTAATGAAAGAGCCTGAGAAAGAGTAGCTAAATTGCAATACCATTAATCCTTCATATTATTTGTTTAAAATGGAAGCGGAAGTAGATATTAAGCCATACCAAGGTAATGTTGATATATTAAATTTGAATCATTGGTTGCAATAGTTAGAGGTATATTTCAATGTTCACCATATATAAGAAGATCGTAAGATTTATTTTTCCCCATTAAAATTAGAGGGCCATGCATTAACTTGGTGGGAAAATCACAATGATACACTTAGGTTGGAGGGTGATTAATCACTAATTAAGTGGTAAGATTTCAAATCCCTCATCAAGTCCCACTTTTACCCTACTGGGTATGTAGAGGACTAACTAAGTTGGAAATACTTTAGGCAAAGGAAGAGGTAGAATGTGAAATAATACACCACCAAACTAAGGAAGATGGCTATCATGTCCTAAGAACCTAGATGTAATCCTCAAGTATTTTAGGGGGTTTACCTAGCCCTTTTCTTGAAGCAAGTGATTCTCTTCAAGCCCATGAAAATTGATGAGGCCTATGTGCAAGCATACTATATAGAAAATGTAGGCCACGAAAAGGGTACCCAAGTGGTTGCAAAGAAAAAAAGAGCACTAAGATTCTTCCAAGGAGGGAAAGAAGAAGTGGAAAGGGAAAGACTAGAATATGACAATGACTGCACATAAATGCAAGGATCCAAGTAACCACTAAAATCATTGCAAAAATGATGGTCACACTGAAGAAAAAGTGTTGGAAACTACATCCAGAGTTGAAACGCAAGAATCATAGAAGGATTCTAAGAAGAAGAACCTTTTAGCCATAGATTCAAACAATCAGGTAGAAAGAAACTCAGATGTGGATGAGAATATTTCCTACACTTCAGTGTAGAAGGAGGTAAATACAAGTAGTCTTCATCGAAAGGAAGAGAAGGAGATGACTAAACTCTTCCATATCAAGGTCCAGGTAAAAATACCAAGGTGGATGCCCTATTTGATTCTAGTTTACGAGTCAATCTCGTAGCAATTTACCTAGTTAACCAACTTTGTTTGGAAGTTCACAATCATTTAAGCCCATATTCATTGGGGGGATGAACAAGGATGTAGAAATAAAGGTCACAAAATAGTACAAGATTAAACTTGTTACTAATATAAAGTTTATTGATGAAGCTAAGTTAGATGTAGTACTCCTTGATGTGTGTGGCATAGCATTTGGAAGCGCCGACATGTATGTGTGAGATACATGCTTCATGTGAAAAGCATACCAATATCATATGATCAAGGATGGGAAATATTACATCATTAATGCATAGAAAGGTGAATTAAAGATCTCACTGGTTAGTTCCAACCAAGCTAAGAATTTGATTAGTTCCAGTGATAAATTTGTGATGCTTTTCTTAAAAGAGAATCAACCTCGTGATTAATTAGTAAGGGAAAATTCATCCTTTTAGAGATGTACTAAAGAGAAAAAATAGCATTTCAAGTTTATCCAAGCATGTAGAGTGGATTCTAGGAGCCCAAGGGGCTACCACCTAAGAGGCAAGTGGAGTACAAGAAACAATTGATGTATAAATACCCATTACCAAATATAGGGCCACATAGATAGTATATTTTGGAAGTAGATGAAGTGAATAACTACTTGTAGTAGCTATTAGAGCAAGAAGTGATTCATCCAAGCACCCTGCCTTATGGGTCACCTATCATCATCATTCTCGACAAGGATGGGAATTGGTGGATTTGTATCAATTTCAAGTGAATAAGTTTACACACACACACACACAAAAAAAAAAAAAAAAAAATAGTAGCCTCTACCCAAGATCAATGATTTTCTAGAGCAAATGCAACATGTCAAGTACTTCACTAAGCTAGTTTAAAATTATGACACCACTAGATATGTGTCAAAGAATAAGACACTTGGAAGACCACCTTCAAGATAAAGCAAGGTTTGTTTATGATTGATCATGCCAAATCCATTTGGTTTATCCAATGCACTAGTTACATTTATGAGGATGATGAATGATGTATTACATCTATATTTAGATTCATTTGTTATAGTGTATTTGGAAAATGTATTTGTTTATATCTATACCTAGAAGGAGCGCATATCACATCTCATACAGGTGTTAGAGAATCTAAAGAAGCACCAACTTATTCCATACCTCAAGAAATGTGAGTTTTCTCAACAATCATTGGTGTATTTCGGGTGTATGATCAATGGAAGGGAACTCGAGATACATCCAACAAAGATGAAGGCCCTCATGAAATGGCTACTTCCTAATAATTTCACATAAGTTAGGAGCTTTGTTGGGGAAACACAATACCTATGGAAGTTAATAGCCTCATTTTAAAAGTTGATTACACAACTTCACACCATAACAATGAGTATTAGGAGTTTCCAATTGGGAAAGAATCAACAAAAGAATATGCATGAGCTAAAATGAAATATTAGTCAAGCATCAGTTCTCACATTACCAAACTTGTAGAAGCATTCAAAATTGTAGACATATGCAAGTGGGTATGCTACGAGAGTACTCTTGATGCAAGGAAGAAGGTTGGTTTGCTATCATTTTGAATTATTTCTTGGAGGGGTCTTAAACTAACCTGCCTATGATAAGGATTTCTATGACCCGATACAAGTTGTTAAGAAGTGGAAGCACTATCTGATCATTATCCACTACATTATTTGTAATCCTAGAGTAAGCTTTAGCAAACCAAACACTACTAGTGGATGCAGTCCTTAATGCAGTTTCATCTTGTCATCTAGTATAAGAAGGGAAGAATTAATAAGTTGGTAGGCATGCTTTATAAACACTTATGCACATGGAGCCATTTACCCATGATAATAAAAAAATATAAAGAGGCATAGATACAATATGAATACTTCAAAGAGGTGTTTCAATAACTTCAAGGCCAAATTCATGTAGAAAATGGTGATAGAAAAGTTGGATATCATCTCCATAGTAGGTTACTCCACCATTCAGACAAGCTTTATGTCCTTAGTGGTGAAAGATTGTAGCTTATCAAAGGGGCTCACACTTCCAATTTTGCAAGACATTTTGGTGTTGGGAAGATAGTTTCTAGATTACAAAGGTATGTGTATGTTGAAGGCTTGAAAATCTCTGCCTACAACACTATAAGGGAGACCACCAGGTCAGAAACTTAGAGCGGCTCCTTTTCCGTTGAAATGGTGGTTTCGATTGGTTAAACTAGGTTCGGTTACCTTCTCTCTATCTCCATTGGCTTAAAATATGACTTTCACCTACCAATAGAGAAGAGACATCATATCAACCATCTTGTTGATCAAGCAAGAAAGTGATCCTTAAGTTGATCTGGGGCTCAGCCAAGCCACAACTAAATTTTGCCTCTTTGATAAGAGGACTTCTAAGAATGTTGAATTAAATATAAATGATAATTAAACCTAGAATGCAAGCAAAAGGAAAAAAAATCCTAAGCCTATCTCGATTAGGAAGATGTAGATCTTAACCCAACCGAGAACAAAGTTGTTGGAAATATCGAGAGGGGCGGTGAATCAATATTCCTTTTCAATTGTTACTTTTACCAGTTAAACCAATTATATTTAGAACACAAAATGAACAATAAGAATAAATTATTTTATTAATATAATATTTACAATAAATTAGGTACAATATATATAGGGTTCCAACCCTTGATGAAGACACCGATTTTCAATCTCTCAGGCTCCAACCTATTGCCAAGCAGCAACTTGGACTTTTGTGAGGCTCCAACCTCTAGGGAACCGACCCTATCTTCTCAAGGCACCGACCTTGCGTTTAGAGGCTCCAACCCCTAGGGCACCAACCCTTCTCTGGTACAGGCCCTGACCTAATTTCTTGAGGATACTGATCCTCCAGGGCTCCAACCCTAGCCTTTCCAAGGCACCAACCTTATATTTTCCAAGCACCAAATTGGACTTTCAAAGGCACCAACCCTGTCAATTATGAGGCACCAACCCCAAGGCCTCCAACCCTATAGCATTACTTTGTCAAGGTATATTTGGTTGTACTTCACGGCTCCCTAAGTCTTCTTCACCGAGCCCTATCAAACTTCAACTTCACTGCTACATCAATGACAACCTGTCTTCATATGAAGGAGTCTTCACAACTCTTCATAATTCCCAAACAGAGTCTGCAAAGTTACCTCATGATGATTTCAACAATGCATCATGATCTTCAATAATGTCTCCAAGAACTGCTGAAGCTTTTCAACAAGATATCTTTAATAGATTGTGCTAAGCCTCAATGTTTGTACAAAACAATTCTCTGTTTTCGAGCCTATGTTATTACTATCCCAGTAACTGCTTCAGGAGTGACTTCTTGAGAGGAGTGATTGTAGTGGTCTGCACTTTCTATATATTAATTCATTACAGGTCTGAGCCTTTCAAATATTAACCCAATCAAAAGAATTTATTTTCTCGCTTGACCTTCGGCTTCCTTCTTTTCTCGTTGGACCTTCGGCTCGCTCGACCTTCAGCTTCCTCTTTCTCTCACTCAACCTTCAGCTTCCTTTCTTCTGTTTCTTCAAGTTCATGATTTGTGAGTTATCCTTCTTCTATGTGATTGATACCCGAGATCCATTCTTGAGGTGAAGCATTTGACTTGTATTTATACGAGTTTCACCAATACCCAAAAGACACGTTTATTGGAGGGAGGTCGACTTGTATCTTAAAATATATATCGGAGGTCCTTTCATCCAATTATATCATAGACTTGTTTATTCACAGAAACCACATAGGAGAGGTCATACCCACATGAGGTCCCACATGCCACGTCACTGCTTAAATCACAATCGCAACTTCATAAAATTCCCGCAATCGCAACTTCATGAAAATCCCACAATCGCAACCCTTTGGCTTCACATTGTAACATTTTCGATACCCCTACTGTCGATCGAGCGGATGCGATATTCAATAAGCTATTTTTAATAAATATTCAGGTCCACTATCCTAATCGACGGTCCGTCAGGTCCCCAAGTCTTATCGTAATCGGTGGTTCGAATGTGTCAAGCCTCTACTGAAACTTGCGATACGTAACTTTCGATAGGCAGATGTGATATTTCTTTAGAGCATATTATAACGGTGCAGCGGGTCCTCAATATTATATTGCAATCAGCAAATTTGAATGTGACATCTTTAAGACTTGTGATATGACAATTCTGATACAATGGACACGATGTTTCATTAAGTCGTATTGCAATGGAGCTATCGGGTCCGTGTTGCATATCA
Organism: Pinus tabuliformis; assembly: GCA_031772625.1. NCBI lineage: Eukaryota > Viridiplantae > Streptophyta > Pinopsida > Pinales > Pinaceae > Pinus > Pinus tabuliformis. Next base: position 912,523,054 of record CM062804.1, read on the forward strand.
CAATCGAGGGTTTTGAACAATGTTACATAACTCAATATAATAGAAAGCACCGATATGATACGATTTCTCCGAAAACTTTGTTTATGCTCCTTTTCTGCAATGCTCCTTCAATGTTTTCTTCCTTTCGGTTCTTCTTGGGCATATGTGATATTTCCGATATGGCTGCTCCACTGTTTTCTTTGACTCTTTGGATTCTTGTCATTTCTCTATGATTTCCGATGGCTACTCTTGCTTCGATATGTTTCTCTTGCTCTGATAAGCTTCTCCTGCTCCGATATGCTTCTCTTGCTCCGATTCCGACTTCCAATGGCTTCCCTGATGGCTTTCCTCCTTGGCTTCTTGCTCCTGTTACTTCACGGATCTGCTCTGATTCTCTTTGGCTTCATATCATCATTTAGTATCCCAGAATATTGCCATATTGACATCAATGACAATCTAGATCAACAAAAGTATTTAAATGATTAGGATTTAAATATGTCTGGCTTATGATGAATATCAAGCTAACGAAGTAGTTCAATTAACTGATATTGTGAATACCAAAGCACACTCTGTTTAGAGATCTTTTAACCGAAAGAATTAATCAACAGCATTTAGGAAGTAGTTCATAAAACGATGATGATTACTAAATCAGTAACTTGAATGATTAAACAATAATAAAAGGAAATAGTTCATGAAATATTATTGTTTATTAAATAAGAATTAAAAGACGGATTTCTGAATAAATAGTTACTAAAAATCAAAGTTCAGCACATAAGAGAAAAGATAAATAACAACAGATTATTGAGACAAATTACTCACATTGACAATAGTGCACAAATATGAATGAAAATGACACATTTCCGCTATTATAAAAAAATCAATATTAAAACTTTAGTATTTTAAATACCAATTTATTGAAATTTTTTCTCTGTCTCTAATCTCCAACAACCCTTTACAATGCTTGAACTTCTATTGTTAAAACAAGAGTTGCAATAGTGCAAGCTCTGCTCTCCATACATAGTTCAGAATGAAAAAGAAAAATCCCAATAATCCCCAGATCTAAGATTGATCCTCTCTCTACCTACAGCCTGAAATCCCTATTACAATAGTGCTTTAAGCATTACAAAATCGCAAAAGAGAGAAGTCCCTTGCTCATTCTACAAACCACTATTTATAATTTACAAAATGAATTCCAAATAAGAGAGTTGTTGAAAAGTAGTTCTGCCCCAACAATTTTCATTGGCACAAATTCTTATTCATCTTTCGCTGGAGCAATACCATTGATTGAAATCTTATTTTCCTCGTCTCTTCAATTGTTTTCCTATCAAAACAAATCAAAATTTAATTAAAATACAAATTGAAATCAAAATACTAAATCTGGAATACAAAATATCCTCCAATCAAAACTTAATTAAATTAATGAATAAAAGGAAATATGAGTTTTTCATTGATTCCTGTAAAGATCTAATTGGTCAAAGAAAAAATAGACAAATGGATTTGTATTCAATAGAGGTTATGAGAAAATGAAAATGCAGAAAATTAAACTTAGAAAATTAATTTTGTTTAAAAATTCAGAGCTTGATATTCGACTTAATTTTAGACTCATTAACTAATCAAATATGATTATGAAACCACTTCATAAATATTCCTCATGATTTTATCTATCCAACAAGTCGTCCTAGGCCTCATTTGGCCAAGTAAAACTCAACTTATGAGCTTCCAAAGTCGAAGAATCAAAATAGCCAGAATTCTGGAAAAATTATTGCCTAGGCCAAAAATAAAATAAAAAATTAATTTAAAATTTATGTTTATATTAAATTCATTAATTTTAACTAACTATTAATCAACTAAATATATACAACTAATTTATAATCTAATTTAATTAAATTAACCATATATTACATATTAACTATTTAATTATATTAAATTTAATTTAATTTAATTATTAATATTTTAATAATATTAAAGTTGCATTTCCCTCAATTGGGTTGCATACTTGGCAATCGATGAAATCAAGGAATTTAACAGTGAGAGTCTCAAAGTGTCAACCCACCACCCTCCACATGCATGGCAAGGCTCGCAAGGTCAAGTCGGGCAGCGGCAAGAGTTATCGTTGGGATGGTGGTGATAGGATGAGAGTCTATCTCCATTATGGCAGTGAGGTTCTGAAGGTTTGCATGCAGGGTGGTAACCGGAGTAAGCAAGGATATTGTCGCAAAGGAGGGAATCAAAACAAAGGTGGACAGACATACCAGGCTCACATCCAAACTGTCATAGCAGGGGTGAATTGGTATGTTGTCTGTTGTAATGTTGGAACTCTTCGAGGTTTATGGTCTGGGTTGACAAGGTATCGGTTGGAGGGGTTCTGTAAGTCCGAGTCCTTCTTTGTTTTGTTTAATGCTGAGTCTCGGGGTCCGCAGTGGAAATTTTCCTTGAGGCGCCACCATTTCCCTGCTTTTTGGCATTTGGCTTTCCCGCCGAGGGATCCTCCTCACCATGCATGCTGGGAGGGTAGCTAAAGAGGGTAGGAGGGGTGGGGGAATTGAAATTTTGAGGCTCATTTATCTTTGGGCCGAAAGGCGTAGGGTTGTGGTTAAAAGACGGAGGGACATAAACATCACCATGATGGATCGGATGGGGGAAACGGTGGCCTCGGCTCCACAACAGAGCAAGACAAACCCGACATGGAACATGCCTGATGAGTGTTGGGAGTCTGAGCAAAGTGGAGCTAAGGGAGAGCTAAGTAATTTCTTGTGTCGAAGGGGCAATGTATGGGGCCAAGAGCCTGGCAATAATAGTGCAGTGTCTGAATTTGTTAGTGTTGTCTCTGGAAATCGAATTACAAAATGTTTTGAACCTAATTTGTATGGTGAAAAACTCAGCTAGTTTTTATGCATGTCAGGTGGACTGTGTACAGGTAAATTGCAAGGAATGAGTCCTGGGCAGCCTGCAAGCAAGTGGCTCAACCCGTCAAAACGGTTCCACTACCACAAAGTATATTATTGGGAGTTAGTTAAGATGGTCCGGGCAGCGCCAAGCACACGCAGCCCAGCTCTGCGTAGCAAGCCAACGATGAAAATTATCAATGAAGAGGCAGAATCATACCACGAGGGCATCGACGAGGAAATTCGACAGCTCATAGAAAAATGGGAGGCTGACCTGAATCGGCAGGCAGGCTCCATGGAAATTGAAGTTGAGGATTGGCAGGTCTTAGTACTAGATCCCAGTCACACCCACGGCAGAATAACAAAGTTCAAACACACCCTCTTCCTTTACTGGTCAATGAAAGGAATCTTGTGCAAGACCTTGGAACAAATTGCCTTGAACATAGTCGTCGCAGGGCATACATTCCCGAACTACAAAAGGGAATTTCAGAAAATCATGTTTCAGTTGCAGAAGCAAGATGGTCGCCTCCAACAGATTGAGAAACATTTGCCTTGCATCTTGCCAGCAGATGAGCTTCTGGGGTCGAATGTCAAAGACCCAACACCAGTGGATTCTGCCTCAGCAAAGGATGAAGATCAGTGAACCAAGGTCTCTTGTATTATTTTTTGATGCGGATAGCATTTACTTTCAGTTGCAATTACAGTGATGTTAGTTTGTAGTTAAATAGGAAAATAGATATGGATATACAGTCTTACATAGCTCGGATAAGAAGGATCAAACTATTTCGGTTTTGGATGGCATTCCATGTTGTTAGATGGTTAACAGACTTGGTTTCCCATAGGGCAAGTTGAGGCCACCTAATAAATCTCTCAGATGGTTGTAACTTGCTGATTAAATTTAATAGAAAAGGAGGACCTACCAAGCTTAACAAAAAAAATATTAAAGTTTCATTTTAAAAATACATTATACCTTCATCACAATTCGTTTGTATAAAATTAAAATTAAATATTGAAGATCATAAAACGAAGGAGCAAATGAAGGTTATAACATATCGAGGTATTGGATAAAACTTATCGGGGTTTTTCAAATGCACATACTATTATTTTTCAATATTGGGAAGCTCTGACATGGAGCAGACCCGATAGGCTTAAAAAAAAAAACTTTACATCTAGTCCAAAACAATCGGAGATCGGAGGAATTTTTAATTAATGAAGATGAAGTAAAGTGGGATTCTCCTATTATAAACTTTCACTTAGGTAATTAACAATCCTACAAAATGAACTACATTCATTTTGCAATTTTGAGATTTCGGGTTTGGTAATTTCTTTTAAAATTAGAAACTAGGATAAATTACCGAGATCCCGAAAATGCATTATTTTAACTTTTCTACATTTTGGCTAAGCGATTTTGTAGCACTGTTAGTGAAAACGAAGAAATTTGTAAAAATTAACTAGGGATTAATATTTACAATGAATTACTAATTTAATTACAAAAATTAAAATAATATACATTTTTTAACCCGGGCAGTAAATTTTTGAACTTTAGATGAGCACCATTTATAAACCGTGTATCCAAATGAGATGAAATAAGTATCGATGGAAAGCTAGTGAAAAGTCAAATTCAATGAAGTAATCAAAATAGAAATTTGATGAAAAAAATGGCAAATTTGTAGACGTTTAACCAAAAGAAAATATTAAAAGGTGATTTAGTAAAAAATTAATGGAAAAGGGTCCCCATTATTTGAAGTAAATAAGTCAAAAATGGGGATGTGAGGTTTTTCCTACAACATTGGAAACATACTGGGAAGACCTAGTTATCTCTGGTTATTGATAATGAACTTCAATTTACCCAAAGTTTAAAAATAATGGAGTTCACGAAATCGTCAAACAATAAAACATTCCAATGGGTCCCACATCAATATATTAAGTAATATGAGTTTGAAGAGATAAGCACTCAAAAGCAAACTTGAGTAAAAATAATGTATCCAAATTTGGGAAAGAAATATTTAATATTACCTCGTATAAGAAAATAGAATAAGCTACAAATAGAAGTTTTTTGATAAAGAATATATCCATTGTTATAAATCGTTTCTGACATCACTTCTCTGCCATCGAGCCTAAATGATACCTAGACAAAGTTGTCTTGTATGCCATACAATCCTAGCCTCATTGCCAATGAACGTCCACAGCCCCAACAGGTTTACTTGTATTTCCCATGCTTAATCTTTTAATCACATTTTGATAAGCACATTTGCAAGATTTTAGTTTATGATGTACCTGAGTGAAAGAGGTGGGATGGTAATAGAGACTTATGTTAATGGATACAATACTTTCATAATGTTGACTCCAAAAATCTTTCCTCGCGACTATCGATCAGAGGTTTTATAAAGTGGAGGGGTGGGAGGGATCCATTGAGTTAAACTAAAAGTAGTTCTTTCCTTGAAAAGGTAAACCCTATCACTTAGAAAGGATGTATGTTCCTCCATGAGATAGTTTTAAAGCAAGAGGATCTTATGGTCCATAAAGATATACCTTTAATGATAAATGAAATTCACTGAAATAGATAGAGTAAAGATTTCCTATGTATGTCAACCATTGTTAGATGAGGAAAAGACCTTCCATATAAATCTTAGTGGAGTCACAAAATCAAAGCATAACCGAAAGAAAAAGGAAAAAAACTCCAAACTGAAAAAAGATTTTGGCAAACTCAAAAAATATAAAAATGAAGAAAGCCAAAGCTGAAAGAAAAAAAATCCAAATTTAAAGAACCAACTTAAACAAGATTAACTATACAAATTTCTCAACAAAATAAGTAAAATAAGATAAGCATGTGTACACTTCTTCGTATGTTGAGATTCTAAAATTTTTATCTTGCAGATTAATAAGAAATGAGGCTCTCAAAATATAAAGGGTGAATAGCAGTTATGAGGTAAAATTCATCCCAAATGAAAAAGTCTTTGTTCATTGGAAATTCTCTTGTTTCAAAGCAAAATCTGCATAAAAACTTTTTAACCATTTTCTAATATAAGAAATGCTTAAAGAAATAGACTAAAGGTTCATGAAGACCTGCAAAACAAAGTTTAAGATCAACAAAAAGTAAAAACTAAAATCAAAACAAAAAGTAAAGAAGATAGAAATAAATGAAAGTGGGCATATGAAACTTACCATTGAAAATTTTCATTTAATCTTACATGAGAGATATCATCTTCTCTAATAAAAGCTAACCTTTTCCTTTAATTAGAATTAAAAGCATGAAGAAGTTGAATTGACTGAAATATTATTGGCCCAAAATCATCATTTATTAAATCTAAACTAAAGAAAGTAGTCAACTAAAAGAAAACAATGTTTCATGTTCAAGGAATAGGAAATAAACCAAATCCATTAGAAATGAGAATGAAGATATGCTTCTTTATGAATTGCAACATTGATTGTTCTCTTTGTTTTTTTTTTTTTTTCCATTCGGAATTTATATCATCCCCAAAATATTGAAATCGATTCAAAATCTCAAATAATGTAGCAATTATGTATATGAAGATAACTTGAATCTTTATATGATAAGTATGGAGCAATATATCAAAATTTCAAATAAAAGAGAATTGAAACATGAATTAGCCATGGTCCATTACCTTTACTTGTTCCAAATTCCTTATTAGCGAAGCAGATTGCCGAGAAGAGTAAAAGAGGCCTATGTGCACATACTATGAAGAATATATATCCCTAAAGTCGCAAAGTCATTCTGATGAATGAATACTTGGATTTCACAAAATTATGATTAAAATGCATTCAAGCCCTCAATCACCATGATAACATGAAGGTAAGTGTATATATACAAATATAAAGCAAGACTTTATGTAAGCATAGTGAAAGATTAGAATGAATTGGTCAGATACCTAGGAAAATACTTATCCCGATATTTTGAAGTTCTAAGAGTCTGAGAGAATCATAGTGAAAGGTAAGAGCTCAAGTTTTCCAAAAATCTTAAATGGGTAAAACTCCGATAAATAAAGACTTTGCTTCATAATGTTTCCAGCAAGATTTGTTTTCAGAAATTTAATTAATTTTTACCTCTGATACAATAAATCCCAATATTTAGAATATTAAATGGAAGCAAGATCTTGGAACAAAAGTTTTTGTGTAACTTTTACAAACAAAACTTACGATATTGATCATGTCCGATAACGAATGCTTTTTAAATTATAATGTAAGAAAATTGTCTTTCTAGTACATCAAACATTCACGTATCAGAGGTAAAAATTTCGTAAGAGTTTAGAAAGTAGTTACGATGACTTTTATTCCGATAATGAGATAATTTGAAGTTTTGTAAAAATGATTTGCAAGAGAACCTACATTTATATGTAAAATAAGCTTCCAAGGAGAGGAGTTCAAGATTTAATAAATATGAGAATAAATTGGTGTTAAAGATCTCGAAAACCTTTTCTGAAACCAAAATCAACTTACAAAACTCAGAGACCACAAAATTCCAGTGAAGACAATGAAATAGGGGCCATTTCCTTTACTGAGTATAATGGACATGAGAGTGGAGGAAAATGAAATGTGGATCTCAAAGAGGTAAATCTCATAATTTCTTATAAACGCTTCAGATATAATAGAAATCTAAGAGTTCAATAAGACAACAAATCTAAAATTCTAAGGAAAGATCTCGGAAAAATGAAAAGCAAAGGATCAGGATTCTAAAATTCACCAATTTAGAGGCGCTGAGTCCCTTCGGAAGAAAGGAATATGACTAAAGGGAAAAAAAATTGGCGAGTGTGATGCAATGGTTGATGAGCCTCATCATTGGGTAACTATATGGACCTTAATACACCTCCAAGCTTACTAAAATCAACTCTTCTTGTAATTCCTTACATTTTTTAATTATATTTTGCTTAATGAGATGAGTAAAAGTAAGATGTTATGTCTAGTGGTCTAATGTGCATTGATTACAGGTTTTTGGGAGCAAATCATGGCAATTTTGGCTAATTAAGGTGCAGGAACTCGAATGAGACAAGAAGGAGAGATTATAGGAGATGGATCTTCCTCATTAAATCCTCACTCATTCGAATATCCCTCAATCAAATCACACTAGCTCGGAGTTGCAAGCAGCCGAGTCATGGAGATCATGGGCAGCCGAGCCAGTGATAGTTAAGAACCAGTTCATCTTGAGTTTGGGAGCCAAGCCTCCCTAGATTTAAGGAAGTTGTTGGATACTTCAGTTGTATAAATAAGGAGGCCTAGAGCCTCATTAGGATTCATATTTTTTATGTAAGAGCACTAAGCATTTTCGAGTAAAAGGATTGTGGCAAAACATTGTTATGTAATTTTTTTTATATGATAATGAGAATGAGCATTTCCTTGATCCAGCACTGAGTTGACTCAGAGGGATGAATCTCTTGGGTTAGGGCCCAACCCTAGCAGCAGAGGTTCCTCTTATTGTACTTGTATGCTTAGGTTATTTCATAGATTAATTGTTGAATTGATTTTAGCATTGTTTCATTGCAAGTAGTGGTGAATTTGATTAGTTTGCTTCCATTTGTGCATAGCTTTAGCAGTAGCTTTAGAGAGATAAAGGAATGCCAAAAATGTTGATAGCAGGTGGATTTGGCCTCACTCTTCCCTTCAAGGACCATGGTTTGAGGAAAAACTCCTATTTAGCCCCAAAAAGATAGAATTCTGATTTCTTATGAAATTTAGGGTTTTCTGCTAATTAGGCCAGCATCTTTTCAGTTTCAAGAATAGGTTTCAGTTTTTATCTCTGATATCTCCAGCCTTGTATTAGATCTCATGGTGTTTCACAAAATTCTGCAAATATTTCCATGCATGAACTAGGCAATTAAATAATGGAATTTTGTTTTCTTATGTTGATTGGAAATCTTTCTTGTTTGACATGATTCATGGGTAAATGCCAGTGATGTGTGTATTGCAAGAGTTTCAATAGTGCAAGAAGATCTCATGTTAGTAGTCCCAGCCTAACCTCATCCATCCATGATCACCAAGAGCCACTAAGTCCATCAACCAATTTATCATTCCACAAGAACAACCTTCCATGTTTGTTGAGCGAATCCAACCATCTTACAAACTTTGGTTTGAGTACTAAGGATGTCCTAGCCACTCCCTTCCATTATTTTTTCCATCATTCACCTTCCCTAAGCCCTATACCACCTTCCACATCATTCCTATTGCTTTCATCCAGATCCTGTAGGAATATAGGGGATCTTGTAGGAGCATTAGGACATCCTGTAGGTGCATTAGGACATCCTGTAGGACGGACTGTAGTGGCCTGTTTTGGGGCTGATTTGTGTAAAAAGCATCCAGAAAGATAGGAGAAGACCCCTACTTGCCTCCCAAGTCATATGACCTTTCACAACCATCTCAAACCCACCTGCCATACCACCAAGAAGAATTAACATTCATATTTTCAACAAAAAGGAAAAAAGTTATTGTGTTCATTCATATGAACAGCAGTAAAGTGTTTGATTATCTCAAATTGAATGCCTATGATAGTTATAATTACACACATGTTAGCTTATGATTTTTCTGAAGCAAGATCTCTTAACAAATACTTAGATGAGTGGTGTGTTTAAATCATTTATTTCAGCCTTTTATTGTTGCAGTAGACAATATTTCAATTCTCTCAATTAGGGTAAAATCCCCCTTTCTCCATTGGTAATCAAACTTCTTCTAAATCAATAGAAGGTTGGTTTGAGAAACCCTAGTGGTCTATCGCCAGCTCAGCAGTGACAAAAAGTGGACCCATTGCATCTACTTGTGTATACAGCACTATCACCTCCAAGTTTGTACGAACCCCGGGTTGATAAAGTAAAGTTGGTAGCCCAAGAGTTGTAGCATTCTTGCTGCAATACTGGTGCTCATCAATGGTTCAACTCATCCTAGCAATTTTAAGGTTTGGAACAGACATAGATAAAATCATGGATAAGATAATTCGTTGAAAGAGTTTTGTGTGAATTTCCCTTTGTTTGTAGGAAATCTAAGCAATCAAGAGTGTAAGTGTTTCATTTCGGCTGCATCAATGAGAGGCAGAATATCATTATTGACTAATGTTTCTAAATTTAAATTCACGTGAGTCTGCACACATGAGCGTATCAGAAGAACAATATCGGAGAAATCTTATGGTTGTATCTTTGAAACATGTGATGTTCTTACCTTCCAATAAGCTTTTATTATTAAAATGTAATAGCTAAAAATATAAGCGGGAAGGGATATTGGAGATTTAATATCGGGGGTGTGAAAGAGTAACAGTTGATCGGAGGTCCCTATATGAAAGTTCTTATAGGGATAATGGGAAGTTTATCGAATATCGGGGGATTGGGAATATCAGAGATCAACGAACGGAGTATCGTAGATGAATGGACATCGCAATATCAACGAAGTCATCTATCGGAGGATGAGCGAGAAGGGATAACAGAGATTGGAAATCGAGATATCAGAGGATCGGAGATGTCACATATCGGATGATGGGTGAAAAGAGATATCGAAGGGTCGGCAGATCAGGATATCAAAGTATTTTGCTTGATGCTCATATGAAATGTTTCAATATTCGGAAGATCCGATATTGCTTCGTGCAAATTGTGTGGGGTTAGGCCTTTTATTACTATATTCATAAAGAAACGCTTAGCTCAACTTTGCTTTTTAACAAAAATCCCCTTTAATAGTTGTATTAATTATCAGAAATATTAGATCGAAGAATTTTGTCGAAACTTTCGAATGAGGAGAATTACGATATTATAATGTTCCGATATGAATATTCCAATATTGTATTAAAGTCCTATCGTGGTTTTAATGAATAGAAGCAAAATTAAAGAATCCTTAAATTTTGATGAAACAACAAATACTTCCCTGAACATGTTGCATATTTGGAAATGGTTGGCTACTTTTTTATCTCAAGTCTCCAAAACCAAGTGAATGAGGACCTACAAAAGAAACAAATCTGAAATAAGAAATAAACTAAAGAAAAGGGAAACTAACAGTGGATGAAGATGAACCTCTAAAATGCATACCTGGAAGAATATTGACTGTAAATTTTACCTCATGAATCTACAAATTCCCCCATGCACTTCTCAAAATTCGCATATGTTCAACATCATCTACTTATTTAATCTAAAATGATAAGTAATTAACTTTAAAATTGCATCTACCTCAAATTTACATCGAAGGATAAGAGTGGTGAAAATGAGCTTTTCAGAAATACTCGTGAATAAAAGATTGTCAAGCCATAGAAATTCCTTAAAATTTCTTCATGTATGATTAAAAACATTTTTATTAATGTAACAAAGTTTTGCAAAAACAAGACAATCAAGAGATTCACAAGTGTTTATAATCTGACTACATAAGACTTTCAGATATATTATACTTCACTTTTCCAGCAAATGAAAGGGGATGTCAAAAACTCGGATTCATTACTTGCTTATTAAAAATCTACAATAATGAAATAAATGAAGACAGAAAAAGAATCTAATCTAAACTAATCTATCCCTAATTGCTAACTGAATGGAAGGAAACATGACTAGGTATAGTCATACTTCCAATGTAACCATTCTCTCATTTTAATTCCCACATGTATGTACAGGTCGAATATTAGTAACAAAAATACAAATATAATTAAAGTAAGAGAACTAAATCTAAATGCAGAATGTACATTTATTGCTAACATACTTACAGAAAGCAGCATATTTATAATAACCTTCCCTTGAAATGTCCCTTCTAATTGAATTTTAATTAGATCATAGAAATCTGGATGGATTTCCATTAATGATTGGAAGATGTTTAAAGGAGAAGATAACATTCCAGATTGTGGAAATGGATTTTTAGATACAATGGTCTGCAAGAAATTGAAGGCAAACTTTTCAAATGTCTTTCAAATGGGCCAATGAAAAATGGATGGAAATCTGATAGTTTCAACGGAAGATCATTAATCGAATTAGATTGTTGGTCATATTATGAAAAAACACTCTCTTGTTGGCATTGTTTTTTAGAAGAAACAGGCAATTGATAAAACAGATACAAAAAATTAAACTCAGAAAATTAATTTTGTTTAAAAAATCGGCTCTTGATCTTCTACTTAATTTTAGACTCATTAAATAATCAAATATGATTATGAAACTACTTCGGAAATATTCTCTGTGGTTTTATCTATCCAACGAGTTGTCCTAGGCCTCATTTGGCCAAGTAAAACTCAACTTATGAGCTTCCAAAGTTGAAGAATTAAAACTGCCAAAATTCTGAATGAAAAAAATAAATAAATAAATAATAATAATAATAATAATAAATAAATAAATTGTTGCCTAGGCCAAAAATAGAGAAAATTTTATTAAAAAATTATTTTTAAATTAAATTCATTAATTCTAGTTAACTATTATTCAACTAAATATATACAACTAATTTAAAATCTAATTTAATTTAATTAACCAGATATTACATATTACCTATTTTAATTATATTACATTTAATTATAAATATTTTAATAATATTAAAGTTGCATTTAAGAAATACATTATACCTTCATGAAAATTCGTTTGTGTAAACTTAAAATTAAATATTGAAGATCATAAAACAAAGGAGCAAATGAAGGTTATAACATATTGAGGTATTAGAGAAAACTTATCGGCCTTTTTCAAATGCACACACTTTTACTTTTGTGATATCAGGAAGCTCTGACATGGAGTGGACCTGATAGGTTTATCAAAAAACTTTCTAAATCTCTATATCGGGTCCAAAACAATCGAAGATCAAAGGAACTTTTAAATTAATGAAGATGAAGTAAAGTGGGGCCACTCAGAGTGGGATTCTCCTATTATAAGCTACAGCGACTTTGATAATTAACAATCCTACAAAATGAACTACAACCACTTTGCAATTTTGAGATTTCAGGTTTGGTAATTACTTTTAAATTAGAAACTAGGATAAATTACCGAAATCCCAAAAATGCATTATTTTAACAGTTCTATAATTTGGTTGGATGATTTTGTAGGACCATTTGTGAAAATGAAGAAATTAGTAAAAATTAACTAGGGATTAATATTTACAATGAATTACTAATTTAATTACAAAAATCAAAATAATATACATTTTGTACATTTTTTAACCCAACAGTAAATTTTTGAACTTCAGATGAGCACCATTTATAAACTATGTAACCAAATGAGATGAAACAAGTATCGATGGAAAGCTAGCGAAAAGTCGAATTCAATGAAGCAATCAAAAAAGAAATCCAACGAAAAAATAGCAAACTTGTAGGACACTTAACCAAAAGAAAATATTAAAAGGTGATTTAGCCAAAAATTAATGGAAAGGGTCCCCATTATTTGAGTAAATAGTCAAAATTGGGAGTGTTGGGTTTTCCCTACAACAACGTATAAGCTAAAAATGCAAGAAGACATAGCGCAATATATCAATAAATGCATACTTTGTTGTACCAGTAAGCCTAGTAATTGAAATCAAGGTATATACCATCCCCTACTTGTATCCACATGACCATGGGAAATAATTTTCATCGATTTTGTGGTAGGTTTACTAACAATGTGGAAAATACATGACTATTTATTTGTGGTAATCGATAGGTTCAACTATTTTGATGCCTTATAAAAATACCATCGAACAACAAGAAACAATAAACATGTTCTTGGAACAGGTCTATGTGCACTTTGGGATACAAGAAACATCATCTCGAACAAGGATATTAGATTTCTTAGTTTATTTTGGACTACACTTTGGGAGAAGATGGACATTAAATGAAGAGGCCTACAACAATCCATCCACAGACAAATAGGAAGATATAAGTAGTCAACAAAACTTTTGTGCAAATTTTGAAGGGTTACACCATAATCATCTAAAAAAACTAAGATGAAAATATGATTTATATTCAACATTCCTATAACAAATCAGTTCACACTTCTACTAGTAAGTCCCCTTTAAAACTTGTTCTATGTATTTGCCACCTTCGCCCTTGGATGTTATATATGAACAATATAGAGGAGTGAGGGAAGACGTCGCAAGAGAATTGTTAAGAGCAAAGAAGTCTTTTGAAAATATTAGGAAAATTCATTTGCAAGTATAGAAGATGTTAAAGAAGTCGCATGAAAAGTATAAAGTCGAACATGACTAACATGGAACTGAGAAGCCATTCAAAGTGGGAGATCGGGTTTAGTTATAGGTAAACAAGGAACAACTATAGGGTCCCAGTAAGAAGGTCAAGGTTTTGTTGTAACAACCCTGGTTGAAAATCCATGTAAAAATATATAAAACCATGGTAATGGGGCACATATTCCAAGTTGAATGTTGGGAAAACATCCTAGTGGGTGTTCATTCGGTGTATTATGGCTAAGGAAATTGGCAAAGGCAATGGAAAAGGCTTTGGAAAGGCATGAGGCATTTATTGCCATTTTATTTATGAAAATAAAAGAAATTAAGAGAAAATGGAGGTGAAAGGTCACAGGTTGCATGTGAGGAGGAAAATGAAGGAAAATAATGGAAAATGAAGAAAATAGAGGCCTCATTAATAAAAAGGCATATGAGGATAAATTGGAAAGTTTTTTCTTGAAAAGTTTTGGGGGAGCTCTCTCTATTCTCTCTCCGTCATATTCTTGGAGACTTAGAGTTTTCTTGGAGCACCCTTGGAGAGTGTGACGTACTTGGAGTTTTGGATCAAAAAGGAAAAGGAAGAGCAGGAAATCATAAGAGAACATCGGGATCAGCAACTACAATGGGTTTTTCTTGCAGGTACCGAGTTGCATGTATCTTTTCCTCACTAGTTTTGGCATGCATGGCATATGCATGTGGTTTATTGGTCATGATCTTTCATTGGCATGGAGGATTGCCTGGATTGACAGTGGATTTGCCTAGCCTTTCCATTTCCTAGATAGCCATGGTGTTGTGGGTTCATTTCTTTGTTTTTATGGTTGGTTCTCATGTTTCCTTTAGCTTGGGTTGAGTTACTAGTTCCTGGAAGCCCTAGTTGGACAAACGCTCTAGAAGCCATGTAATAGCTTGGTTTGAGTTACTAGTCTTGGAATCCTTGGTTGGACAAACACTCTAGAAGCTCTTGGTGGCTTGAGTTACTAGTCCTAAAAGCCCTGGTTGGACAAACGCTCTCGAAGCCCAGAGAAAGTTGTGGGTGTAGTTACTATTCTTGGAGCCTTGGTTCAAACAAATGCTTTGGAGACCTGAAAGGCTTGAGTAGAGACCAATCTAGTGATGGTTTGTGATGTCCGACCATGAGGTGGAATCTCTCTTTGATGGGTTGAGGTGGTTTGGCCTCTGAAATCCATTAATTGTTTGATTGATTTTTTTATGAGATCCCACATTCATGCTTGGAAAATGGCATGGGGGTGACTAGCTGAAGAGATATTTGGCTCAGCCATGTCTATGGTCGAGTGGTACGTGGAAGTCCTAGACCTGGTTGCATTTTGCATATGTTAATAAGAGATATTTTCCTCTTGTAATTGATGGGTAAGTGTACTTGTTATTATGTGATCTTGATGGTTTTTTATCATTGTTATGTTGTTGGTTATGTGTTGGTTATGAGCATGTTTTATGACAGTGATGATGTATGGATCTCATCATGTTTTGATTTTGTAAATGAATGAAAAATGTATTTATGGCCTACTAGATGAAATTGTAGCGAATGATATAAGGGAACAATGCTTCTTAGAGATTCTCATATGAGTATGAGACCCTTATGCTTAGATCTGTCGTTTAAACCTGTAGATTACATAATTATGACATGTTTGATGAAATGCATGTCATGGCTAGTAGGGGTCCATTCAATTCCCTGTACGAGTATCATTATTCTTTTGCTATCTTGCAATTCTAGAAGTGTCATTGAGTTTTGGGCAATGACATGTGCTCTAGGCCTGAAAAAGTGGCTCAAATCCTGGAGACACAAGCACAACACGATGTATGCCCATATCAAGGGAGCGTCTGGGAGTTTAATGGTCTAAAAACTCAATGGGGCCCATGGGTTGGTTACCTGAGTGGTTGGGATGGTTCTTGGGAGTCTCGTTGCTGATGTGGAAGGTTTGTATGGTGTGTTTCTTTCGGTTCCACTTCCTTAAGCTGACTTAGGAGGCTGAATCATATCACAATAACTTCCCGTCACATGCTTACCCCGGTTGACCTATTACTTGGGTAGATGTGGGAGGAGGGTGCTATAGAGTGGTATAAAAGCATGGTTCAACCCCTGGACTGGATGGCCAAAATGTGTTTTTCATGCTTGCATGTCAGTTGCATATCTGTTATTTATGTTTGTGGACTATGTGCTTGTTATGTATGCATGGTGGTGGTCATTTTTGTCGTTGTGTCGCCATGTAGAAGTTGATGATGTTGGTTTTGGGATGTGTTAGTCATGAATGCATGTCGGTTGTATATGCATTTGTTGTGCATGTCAGTGTCTATATTTTATTATGCACGCATTGTCATGGTTATGGTTATGCATGTATGGTAGGTCATACATGCATTGTGAGGTCATTGTATGCATTTAGGTCATCATGATGATATTGTTATGTTATGATGTTAATGTGTTGGTCGAGATAGAGAAGGAGATGCAGATCATCAGAATGAGGTTGTGGTAGTAGGCTTTGGGGTAAGAGAAGATCGTCATATAATTTTGTATGTTTGGTATGCAGGTATGTAGGTTAAGGATTGTTATATTTTTGCATTATGGTTATGTGTATACCTTTCATTCTATTGATGTTATGGTTACATACATGATAGATGCTAGTTGATTAGTGTAGTCATATGCACGTGTCGGATAGTCATGAATGATAGTAACATGTGGTTGTATGCATTGCTATTATTGTTTTAGGTTAGATAACTTGATGATTATGTTATATGTTGTTGATGAGTATGTTATAGTTTAACTTGTTGTTATATGATAGTTAGCTTGATGATTGGGTTATATGTTGTTGATGAGTATGTTATAGGTTAACTTTTGTTATATGATAGTTAGCTTGATGATTAGGTTATATGTTGTTGATGAGAATGTTATATGTTAACTTATTGTTATTATATGTTAGTTAACTTGATGGTTAGGTTTATTACATTAAGATCTTAATATTATATGTATCATGCTAAATTGGATTGGCCAATGTAGATGGTTAGGGTTATGACAATTGGGTATGAGCCGACTTATTTATGACATTGTGTTGTACTAATCTAGACTGACTTTGCATATCTGATTGTTGTGCATGAATGATAATTATTTATGAGTTATAATGTGAACATGGATATGATGATCTTATTCGTGTTAGATTTGATGTGTTGTGAAGTTATATTGCACTAACTAGATTGACTGTGCAGAGAAAATAGCCTCCCCTAAAATACATTAAGATATGAGTTGGTTTATGTTGTCTATTTGGTGTTTAAGTGTTTGGTGTCTATTATGTCGTCTAGTTGATTTATCTAACATGGTATGTTTATAGTTTGTTTGAATGTTTGATTAATTGCATGATATGAGTATGTGTCTATAAGGTTGCATTAAGAAATGATCTTATTTTAAGATGGTTTTACTCACACATATGTGTTGAGACAACTGATATGTATTTGAGTGTAACATTATGTATTATTACTGATGAATGTGAGTTGATTTTAATTATGACATGTTTGTTAGACTTGATGAAGGTTAATTTCCAAGTAATAGATATGTTTCCTAGTGATGAGCCTCGGTATTGCAACAAGAATGTTGCAATTCCTAAGGCTACCAACTTTAATTATCAACTTGGGGTTCGTACAAACTTAAGAGGTATCGGCACTATATGTGTAGCATACAATGTGTCACTCATTTGATGTCATAATGTTATGAAACCAGCTCAAGAAAAGATAGAAAAGATAGATCAACGCCTTAGAATTCAGCCTCTTCGAGGGGGCAACCTCCTTTACATTACATAAATGAACAATTCTTGGATGATACAAATGAAAAGACCTCCTTTCTATATATAGGAGTCTAAGGGGTCATAACATAATCAGAGCCGACATAACAATAATAATGTAAGGGCACAATAATAACAATAGTGGGCTTCTATGGGGCACAATAGTAACAATATGGGCACTACATGGGTACATCAATATAATAAGTGGGTTATACTAATAACAATAAGGGGTTACACTAGTAGTATAGGGGCCTAACATGCCCCTCCCTTCAAAAAGCGTTGTCCTCAATGCTTGAGTAGTTCTTGATGCTTCTGTATAAAATTCTTGTCCTCCCATGTGGAATATTCAGCGGGTAAGTTCTTCCACTTGATGAGATACTCTGAAATTGATCGATTTCGTAGCTGTCGGGTTCTTATTTCTGTGACTGCTCCATGTTCCAATATGATTTTTCCTTCCTCTTTAATTTCTGGCAATATTGTTTGAATTGGGATCTTTTGCAACTTTTGAATAAGTGGCCATACTTCTTCGTCCTTCTTCCATTCATACCTTGCTTCGTTTATCCAATCTGGTTGGATAATATAAATAGCACAAAACAATGCTTCCACATCCTCGTCCTTGAAGAGTCTTCCCATTCGGTAAGGTCGCCATTTTTTAAGTGCCTATTGTTTCGTTTGATTTTGCACCAAAGTGGTGTTATCCTTTAAAAGTTGGAGAACTTGTTGTTGATGCTCGATGTGATCTTTCACTGCTTGAACCTTTTTCTTCTTGATATGTCCTTCTATCTCTAGAGTTTGAGGAGTGGTAATTTCTTCCAATCCTTTACAAGATATGGTCGGATTTATTTCTTGATGCTCGATGTGATCTTTCATTTCTTGAACATTTTTCTTCTTTATATGTCCTTCTATCTTGATAGTTTGAGGAGTGGTAATTTCGAACAATGAATTACAAGATATGGTTGGATTCATTTCTTCTTTCTCAATGTGATCTTTCACTTCTTGCACCTTTTTCTTCTTGATATGTCCTTCTATCTTGAGAGTTTGAGGAGTGGTAATTCTTGCCAATGCTTTACAAGATATAGTCTGATTCATTCCTTCTTTCTCTGGGGTGGGGTCCTAGCGTATATCTTCTTCTTTTGTTGTTTCCTGATCCTTTTCTTCCTCCTCTTCATATTCTATGTAAAATAATTTCTTCTCAGCACACCTATGACCTTTAGTGCATTTGCTATCACAATTGTAACAAAGCCCTTTTTCTCTTTTTTCTTCCAATTGTTGTGGTGTAACCCTTGTAGGTTGTGGAAGGCTACGAGAAACAACACTTCCATATTTATAGTTGTGAGGGGTACACTTCCTAGTTTCCATAATTTTTATTTCCACTATGTCACAAAGCCCTTTTACTCTTTCCAATTGTTGTGGTGTTGCTCTAAAGAAGGTGTTGCTCTTTGTATCCTCATAATGTGCTATCATTTCCTCCATGAAAATTGACCACGTAACAAGTTGTTTACGAGAACAAAGCCCTTTGTACCATAAAAATTGATCTGGTTCTAAATATGAAGATGCAATACATACCTTTTGTAACAGTTGTACACCATGTATATCAAAATATTGCTCCATCTGAAGTATCCAATTTACCGGATCCTTGCCATCAAACTTCCTCATCTTGCTTTTTCTTGATTTTAGGAGCTCTACCTTGAAACGACTGTAACTCTGTACTTTTGGATCTTTAAGTTCTGAAATTGTGACCCGTAGTAGCCCTATGTGTCCTCTTTCCAATGCCACTAGTCTAATCCAAATTGGATTCTCCAAGAAAGAGTTATGCACAATCTCCCAAGATGACCTGATTATAGACTAGTTCAGTAGAGTGAACTTGTACGACGCTCCACGAGTCACTGTTTCAACCTTTGGATCTGAAAAATGCATACAAGAAACTACAGTCCGTCCTCTTTCTGTAACTTCTTACGAAATTTGAATCTGATCCCCAGAGAGAAAGTTATGACGATTTTCCCCAGGTCACCTGTTTTGAATGTAATTCAGGAGTCTGCAAAAAGACCAACTTCCTCAAATCATATCTCGGCAAATATCGCGCGAAAAGCTCTGAAATTCGGACCCAAGGTTCAACACGATTTCTTCTCAAATGGGTTTTTTTGCGACTTCTGAAACGTCACAGAAAAAAAGTTATAGCGAAAATTCCACGATGACCTGTTTGGAGAAGCGAAACCCTAGAATCCAAAGCTCTGATTCCAAATGTTATGAAACCGGCTCAAGAAAAGATAGAAAAGATAGATCAACGCCTTAGAATTCAGCCTCTTCGAGGGGGCAACCTCCTTTACATTACATAAACGAACAATTCTTGGATGATACAAATGAAAAGACCTCCTTTCTATATATAGGAGTCTAAGGGGTCATAACATAATCAGAGCCGACATAACAATAATAATGTAAGGGCACAATAATAACAATAGTGGGCTTCTATGGGGCACAGTAGTAACAATATGGGCACTACATGGGTACATCAATATAATAAGTGGGTTATACTAATAACAATAAGGGGTTACACTAGTAGTATAGGGGCCTAACACATGATGTAATGAAGTGAATGTAATAAAATTAGATCCTAAACTAATTGCAAAAAATGAAATGCTCGAAATGGAAAACTTAACCTATTGGAAAAATGAAAATACAAGGAAATGAACCTATTCTAATTACATAAAGTAAATATCATGAAGTAATGTCAAATATTACATTTCAAAGAGTTTATTTCCATTAACAGAGTTCATTGGATGTGGAAATCATTATTGTATTATCCATTTCATAAATTTGTCCATTAGCCCAAATCGCTGAAATGTTTTGCATGGGTAAAGAGGAAAGTCCTAAGTGGTCTTTAGTCTTCCCTAATCATTTATTTAGAGCCTAGGGGTCTTGATTAAACCCTAAGGGACAATAACCAATCTTCTTGAGCAAATCTGGGAAAAGATATACATGTTGGAAGGCTACTACAGGAGATCTTGTAGTTACTACAGGAAACTGCAGATTTACTACAGGAAACTATAATTCACCGAATAAACAAGAAAATCAAATCCAAATTGGATGGGACAATTTTTTTAATTGAAAAGAATATCTTAGGTCTCCATTCCAAGTGGAATCACTCAAAAAGACCTTTGTTAACCCATGCTAAAAAATAACAAAAAATTACTAGTCTAAAATCTAGAAATTCGAGAACTAGTGAGCTAGTAAATCTATCAAATGCCTAACCTAATCAAGTACAAATGCAATGGGGTGATTTTTTTTATTAAATATGATGTTTTTGTGATCTAATGCAAATGGAATAATTTCTATTGAAGCTCGTTAGCATGCTCTAAAAAATAGCAAAATTTATTGTTATTCGCCACAAAGGACTTCCAGAAATCTAGATTTGGGAATAAGCAAACTAATACAAGTAACTCAATGATTACTATGACCTTCCAAAGTTGTTCCAATGATGAAATGATGCCTGTGATCCTGCAAAATAACTTACTTCAACCATTTAACGCAATCTTACAACAATAAATCATTAATACTAAATGCTGAAATAGAAAAAAATAAGAATAAGAGATGCATGTGAATAAGAAGTGAAAGGAAGAAAAGTAAATGATACAAAAGGGCTCTGAGGCTCCTGGGATGGCCAATCCCAAGGAAACTCAAAGTCCTATGAAGGAGACCAAGATTTAGAAGCTAAACATGGCGCCAGTCTTCATTATTTGCATCAATACAATCACATCCCTATAGAAAATTAAAGTGGAGCTGCAAAAATACGAGTTCTCTCCACAAGAAGACTAAGAAAAATCAACCCCTAGAGGCAAATTCAACTTGGCACTTATAGAAATTATTATTAAGCATTCCCCATGAAAGGAGGAAATTTTCCACACCAAAATCCCTTAATTAGTGGATTTGGTTCCCAATACTATGAATCTGCATTAAATGATAGGGAACACATTCCTAGATTTTCTCAATCATTGGAGATCCAGAATCTATGCAATTATTTCAGAATATCTTCTTGATTTATTATTTAATATTGATCGTCCTAGTAGAGAGAAAGTCCCTAAATTACCTTTTCCTCCAAATCTTCATAATTTGCCCAATATTCTCACAATATTTCATAAAAATAAATAATATTAGGCACAAATATGCAATTATCCATAAACCTTCCTAATGAACATATTAAAGTTAAAAATACATTATCTAATGCAAAAAGAGAGGTTTAATGTGTTGAAGGATGGTCAGATGGGCCTTAATTTATGTCTAATTTAGAGGCCTATCATACCCCCCGCTGAAAGTGTTGCTCATACTCTGAGAAACTTAGTGACCTCATTATGCCTCATTTTTGGCCCACCCTGGTGGCCTCTCTCTTGTGCATTCCTTGGTCCTTTCTCTTAAGAATCTTGGCTGTAAGCTCTGCAAGGACAAGCACAAAAGTGTAGTTTTTCTTTTCATGATTATTTAATAGTTTTTCAAGCAAAAAAACATAACTTTCCTCTTTGTAAGTGAACTCTATTGGCTTGTAAATCCATTTCATTCATATCCTCTCCCTTGAAACCTTCATTCCATTTTCACTCATTTTTCCAAAATTGTTTGTGCATAGAAAAATCACAGTGTTTCTTGAGACCATTAGCCTGCCTTCTTCCCCTTATTCAAGATGGGTTCTTGAATATTTTTCAGTTTGGCAAGGTCTTCCACATCCTTTTCCAACCTCCTACTACCTTTTTCCACCATTTGGACACCTCTGAAACCTTCAAAACGCTTTTAAATGAGAACTAGGACATCCTGTAGTAATTCATCTAGTAACTACAAGCAACCATGTAGTAATTCCTATAGTAACTACAGAAAACCCTGTAGCATCCTGTTTAAACCTGTTTTGAGCATAAATGATAGTTTGAGCCTAGGGTAGGACCTCAACTTGACTTCCATGCCTTTCTACCCTTTCTATAACATCTTTTAGGCCTTGGACAAAAGCTAGAAAGAGATTAGACACCTCTTGGAAAGCCTCTTTTCATCATTGTAGTTTGAGTTCTATTTTGATGGTGAATGTCTTCTTGCCTTTTGTTGCCTTCTTCTTCTCTTTTGTGGCCTATATGATTGCCTAATGGCATTGGAGCTCTCTATTTTGATTAGGTCTCTCTTAGGCACTTCCATTTTGGGTTTTAGCCCAATTTGTTCCTTTCTTCCTTCTTGTAGCAGTCATTCCTTCTCTTTCAGGGTCTTCTAACTGTATGGGAGTGATGGGAAATGATGTATAGGGTTAGGAGGATGATGTTAGGACTCAGAGGGAGTAGTGTAGGATTGTGAAAATGGAGAGGATGTGCTCTATGAGTTTTTTTCAAGAAATTTCAGGGTGAGACAGAGTGTAGGGTTTGTTCTTGAAAAATATTAATTTTTTTCTTATGAAATGGGATGGATGAATGACGGAAAGATAATGGATATGAAGTGGATGAAGGGCTTGAAGTGCTATGGTGACTTGGCCTTTGCACAAATTTTCTCTTTTAATTGTTGTCTCCATTACTCAAAATCATCACGCTTCCTAATTTGGTTTTTCCATATTGCATGAGTGAAGGAGTTAGTCGTATTAACTATTTGAAGGTGGCCGAGACTGTTGACCCATCCTTAGCTTATAAAACCTCATCTCTCTTGCATTGGCAACAAATTTCTAACTATAATATGCTCAAGAGAAAAGGTCAAGAATATTGCGTACTGATACCTACCTGATGGTTGTTGGAGAGGCATGCATGTTGCTGCTGAGTTGATGATTGATCCATGGTCCTCTGGAGGTGATAATTTCTTTTGTTTGCTTCTGCACAGGCCTTCATAGCTTGATGATTCTAAACCTTTGTCTTCCAGTTACTGTGAGCAAGCTATTTTCGTCAAATCCTACCTTCTTAGAGTGTTGGGCTGGGCCATGGGTGACGTTCACCTTCCCCACACTTTTCACAACTATCATACCCCTTACCAAAACTTCATTTCACCTTCCCTACCTTCCTATAGCCTTTAGCTAGTTTCCTGTAGAAAACCAAGACATCCTGTAGTAACTACAAGAAACCCTATAGCAGTCTGTTTAAACCCATATCTCCCAGATGGTATATAGGATTGACCTGAAATTTTCTGAGCCTCTTGTAATCATCCTTATGCACCTCCCCATAAAAAAAAATTGGCCAATGGATGCACGAATATCAAGAAAAAATAAAAATGGATGTAGGTGATGGCGGTCGATTTCTTGAAAATTGTGCACTGGAATTTGCTGAAAATTCTTGGACATGTTACCAGCATCCATATGCATCTCCCCATGAAGCAACTTTGTAAATGGATGCACGAATATCGAGAAAATTAAAAAATGGTTGTAGGTGATGGAGGTCGATTTCTCGAAAACTATGCATTGTAATTTGCTTAAATTTCTTGGGCATGTTACTATCATCCATATGCATCTCTCCTGAAACAGATTAGCAAATGGATGCATGGCTTTAAAGATATGACAAAAAAAATTCTCAGCTCTATTTTTTTTTCGTGTAGTATTTCAAAACAACAAGGAAAATAAGTGCTAAAATCCTGGGAATCATGAGTGGATAGTGGAAATAGATGAGGGTGATGGATTGGCATGCCCTTGGTTCTGTTGGAGCATTTGAGCAAAGGAGGAGAAAGTTAAAATTTGACTTCTTTTGACTAGGCTTGTGATCAACTTTTCTTTTGGTGGCTAACTTGTTTTTTTTGCTGACAGAGGTTGGAAAGCACCTACATTCATGAGAGAGAGATACATGGAGCAAAGATTTGATTTTTTTTTTTTTTCTATGCCTACAATGTGCCTCAATGAGGTTTTCAACTAATAGGTCTTCCTAGGTGCTTCAAAGGAGGTTTTCACCTAGGATCTTTTTTTTCTCTTTTTTTCCAACCCATTGACTGCTTCATGGAGGTTTTCAATCAATAAGTCAATCTCAGGCGCCTTAAAGGAGGTTTTCACCTGAGATTTTATTTTTATTCTCTATTATTTTTCATTTTTTATTTCTTTTCCTATCCTACTCTACTTGAAAAAACAAAATCATTTTCAAGTGTAGAAATACTTCCAATGGAGCCACTTGCATCACTAGGTGACACATAAAATCATGTGTAGGATTGAAACATATTCTTTGACATGTACTTGAATGTAAGAGACCAAATGCTTTGACTTTGATGATATCAAGCACAGTTGAAGAAGAGAGTATTGCTACAACTTAGTGACTGTTTGGAACCATATTTTAATATAGTTGTGATGCCCCTGGTCCACTTGCTAATTTGGATCATCTTAGATGTCTTCTTCTTCCATGAAATTCAAATCTTCTTTTTTTGTTGATTATTCTCTTGAACACATAGAGGATCTGATGGTAAACATGAGGGCACTTTCCCAATCTCTAATTCTGATGTTTGCTCTTCGTCAAGTGCAACCCATGATTCTTTGGTCTTCTCATTTGAATCTTCTTTTTCTGCATGTTGTCCTTCAATGATATCAAGAGAATCTCTTTTTTGTGATACTCTTCCTGAGCTAAGATGAATACCATTTATATCAAGAGGAGATGTTTGGAAGTGTTGTACCTCAGCATTGTAAGTGGGCTGAGCTACTTCATTGTGTGGGTTCGGAAATGGTGGTACAAGTAGTTGAGTGGGAGTGGATATTTGAGATGGATGTGGTTGGGGTTGTGGTTGTGGTGGAGGTGAATGGTAGGGATAACATGGAGTTGGGTATGGAGGATATTGAGGATATTGAGGGTGGCTCCCATAAGTTCCTTGCCAACCTTGTTGCCAAGATTGGTTTTTGGGTTGAGATGGCCAAGGTTTGTAGATCATCTTCCAGATTCATCGCATTAGGTTTCTTGTTTTGATCAACATTTCGAACCAGCAACGGTGGTTCATCTTCAGGATGTGAAAGATTAGTGGAAGACTAGTCTTATTATTTAGTTTAATAAATAGATGTATGAGATGAATTGCCGACAGATATTAGGATTTATTAAATTATTATTGAATTAGGGTCATAGTTGTTTTAATTTATATCTTGTTATTTTAATTATATTTTACTAAAATTGTTTTACTTTATATTTTGTTATTTTACTTTATATCTTAGGGTCATAGTTGTTTTAATTTATATCTTATTATTTTAATTATATTTTATTTTAATTGTTTTAATTTATATCTTATTATTTTAATTATATTTTATTTTAATTGTTTTAAAATATATCTTATTATTTTAATTATATTTTATTAAATTATTATTGAAATATTATTTTACTAGGTTCAAAGTTGTTTTAATTATGTTTTATTATAATTGTTTTAATTTGTATTCTATTGTTTTAATTATGTTTTATTATAATTGTTTTACTTTCTATTTTGTTATTTTAATTATATGCTACAGTGGTTATGAAATTTATATGATTAAGATATTTTAATATGTTAAATTGAAGTTTGTTTAAAGATTTTTATTGTTAATTTTAAATTCTTGTTAAATTTATTATGGTCATAATTTATTTTCAATTATAATGGATTAAACCATTTTTATTTGTTCTTGGTTAATTAGAGTAGAATTATAGTTAGGGAGGGGTAAATTTGGATGATAGGATTGGAATCTAGTTTTCACTTATGGTCCATCCGTCGTCTCTATTGAGGTTATTAGGGTGCTTGCTAATTTCTATGGCTTCTCTGAATTTCCTTATGAAGTAGTGATCACTTCTAGCTAAGATGCGGGTATCTTCTATACAAATTTGGTGCTTAGTTTTGTTGGAATTTTCTGCTAAAGCTAATGATTTGGATCGATTATGTTTAATGTCAGCTGAGTGTTCTTGGATTCTTGTGTTAAAGGATCTCCTAGTCTCACCTACATAGGGCTTGCCGCATGAACAGGGAATTAAGTAGACACCCTTATGACATTTTGGATCAATTTTGTCTTTAATTGGATTAAGGCAGCTATGGATGGTGTTTAGAGGTTTGAAGGTGGTTAGAATCCTATTCTTTTTAAGGATGCGGGAGCTTTTATCAGTGGTCCTTAGTATGTAAGGGAGGTTAACTTTTCCTTTTATATTATCAAAATTTTTATTCTTATTTGGTCGAGTGTTTGCTTTATTTATGGCTTTGATAGCTTGACGTTTGTTGTATCCATTTTTTAGGAAAACTTTAATAAGGTGTTCTTTTTCTTTTTCTAGGTGTTTCTTGTCAGAGATTTTGAGAGCTCTAGTTGCTAATGTGTTGAGGACTCCTAGTTTGTGGGTTGGGTGATGATGTGAGGAGGCATGTAAATATTGTTCGGTGTGAGTCATTTTTCTATATACCTAGTGAGATATAGAGCCATCATCATTCCTAGTGATGAGGATATCAAGAAAGGGGAGGTCTTGTTGACCTCGACTTCCATAGTGAATTTTATGGAAAGGGATAAACTATTTAGGTGTTGTTTGAAGGTTTCTAGGGTTTCTCTTCCATGAGGCCATATGATAAATGTGTCATCCACATATCTTTTCAATAATTTAGGTTTCAGAGGTGAGGTCATGAGGGCTTTGTTTTCAAAGTCTTCCATGAATAAGTTGGCAATAATAGAAGACAAAGGTGACCCCATGGAAACTCCCCATGTTTGTTCATAAACATCTTCCATGAAGCTGAAAAAGGTGGATCTTAGGCAAATTTCTATGAGCCTTGATGTGTCAGGATCTGTTAGTTTACAGATGACTTCCATGGCATCATTAATAGGGATATTGGTATATAGCGAGGTGACATCAAAACTAACCAAAATTTCATTTTGATCAAGTTTGATGTTCTTAATTTCCTCAATGAATTGGGTTCAGTCTTTAGCAAAAGGGTCTGTGTTTCCCACTAGAGGTTTTAGTTTTTTGGCCAGGTGTTTCGCTAGGTGGTATGTTGGCCCATTAATGGTGTTTACTATTGGTCTGAGAGGGATGTCTTCCTTGTGAATTTTTGGAGCTCCATAGATTCTAGGTGCGTATGGATTGTTGACTATGAGATTTTTGTTGTCTTGTATCTTGCTTGTTTTGATTAAGTTGCATACTTTTTTGGAGATCTTGTTTAATGGGTTTTTATTGAGTTTTCTGTAGCAGCCACTATTGTTTAGATGGTCTAGCATTTTTGCTTTGTAGTCACTTTTGTTCATGATAACAGTGGCTCCTCCTTTGTCTACTTTTAACACTATAACATTAGGGTTGGAGTTCAAGGTTTTGAAAGCTAGATACTCATGTTTGTTGATGTTGCTTTTGGGGGGTTTTGATTTCCTAAGAGTGATGGAACAGTCTTGTCTGATTTGTTCTTTTATGGTGTCAGGAAGGTTTTTAATGCCATATGCAATGTTGCATAAAATGTCCTCAACAGGGATCTTGTGAGGGGTGATAGAGAAATTTAAACCTTTTCTTAATAAGTTGAGGATGTGTTCATTTAGTTGGAGGTTGGATATATTTATGACCAGATTGTCGTTGTTATTTTTGGGGTTATTATTACTATTGGTGTGTGAAGTAGGTTCAATATTCATAGGTTGTTCTGAAGGGGTTGTATTGATTGTGTTTGTATTGTCAGGTGGAGAATCGCACGCAACCCAGCAACCAATTCCATACTAACCCCACTGATATCAGATATCCCGCCTTATCCCAAACAACCAAACCTACTATCCTCACATTCCACCAAATCTGCGCCTCCACTCCAACCCACACTACCCAGACCTAACACTCTAATCTCCTTCTCCACGCAACCCAGCAACCAGTTCCATACTAACCCCACTGATATCAGATATCCCGCCTTATCCCAAACAACCAAACCTACTATCCTCACATTCCACCAAATCTGCGCCTCCACTCCAACCCACACTACCCAGACCTAACACTCTAATCTCCTTCCCCATGCAACCCAGCAACCAGCTCCATACTAGCCCCACTGATATCAAATATCTCGCCTTATCCCAAACAACCAAACCTACTATCCTCACATTCCACCAAATGTGTGCCTCCACTCCAGCCCATGCTACCCAGACCTAACACTCTAATCTCCTTCCCCACGCAACCCAGCAAGCAGCTCCATACTAGCCCCACTAATATTTACATAAAAAACAGCACTTGCGATTCTCCACCTGACAATACAAACACAATCAATACAACCCCTTCAGAGCAACCTATGAATATTGAACCTACTTCACACACCAATAATAATAATAATGCCAAAAATAACAATGACAATCTAGTCATAAATCTATCCAACCTCCAACTAAATGAACACATCCTCAACTTATTAAGAAAAGGTTTAAATTTCTCTATCACCCCTCGCAAGATCCCTGTTGAAGACATTCTGTGCAACATTGAATATGGCATTAAAAACCTTCCTGACACCATAAAAGAACAAATCAGACAAGACTATTCCATCACTCTTAGGAAATCAAAACCCCCCAAAAGCAACATCAACAAACATGAGTATCTAGCTCTCAAAACCTTGAACTCCGACCCTAATGTTATAGTGTTGAAAGCAGACAAAGGAGAAGCCACTATTATCATGAACAAAAGTGACTATAAAGCAAAAATGCTAGACCATCTAAACAACAGTGGCTGCTATAGAAAACTCAATAAAAACCCATTAAACAAGATCTCCAAAAAAGTATGCAACTTAATCAAAACAAGCCAGATACAAGGCAACAAAAATCTCATAGTTAACAATCCATACACACCTAGAATCTATGGAGCTCCAAAAATTCACAAGGAAGGCATCCCTCTCAGACCAATAGTAAACACCATTAATGGGCCAACAAACCACTTAGCGAAACACCTAGCCAAAAAAACTAAAACCTCTAGTGGGAAACACAGACTCTTTTGTCAAAGACTCGACCCAATTCATTGAGGAAATTAAGAACATCAAACTTGATCAAAATGACATTTTGGTTAGTTTTGATGTCACCTCGCTATATACCAATATCCCCATTAATGATGCCATGGGAGTCATCTGCAAACTAACAAATCCTGATACATCAAGGATCATAGAAATTTGCCTAAGATCCACCTTTTTCAGCTTCATGGAAGATGTTTATGAACAAACATGCGGAGTTTCCATGGGGTTGCCTTTGTCTCCTATTATTGCCAACTTATTCATGGAAAACTTTGAAAACAAAGCCCTCATGACCTCACCCCTGAAACCTAAATTGTGGAAAAGATATGTGGATGACACATTTATCATATGGCCTCATGGAAGAGAAGCCCTAGAAACCTTCAAACAACACCTCAATAGTTTATCCCCTTCCATAAAATTCATTATGGAAGTCGAGGTCAACAAGACCCTCCCCTTTCTTGATATCCTCATCACTAGGAATGATGATGGCTCTATATCTCACCAGGTATATAGAAAAAAGACTCACACCGAACAATATTTACATGCCTCCTCACATCATCACCCAACCCACAAACTAGGAGTCCTCAACACATTAGCAACCAGAGCCCTCAGAATCTCTGACAAGGAACACCTAGAAAAAGAAAAAGAACACCTTATTAAAGTTTTCCTAAAAAATGGATACAACAAACGTCAAGCTATCAAAGCCATAAATAAAGCAAACACTCGACCAAATAAGAAAAAAAAATTGATAATATAATAGGAAAAGTTAACCTCCCTTACATACCAGGGACTACTAATAAAATCTCCCGCATCCTAAAAAAGAATAGGATTCTAACCACCTTCAAACCTCTAAACACCATCCATAGCTGCCTTAATCCAATTAAAGACAAAATTGATCCAAAATGTCATAAGGGTGTCTACTTAATTCCTTGTTCATGCGGCAAGCCCTATGTAGGTGAGACTATGAGATCCTTTAACACAAGAATCCAGGAACACTCAGCTGACATTAAACATAATCAATCCAAATCATCAACTTTAGCAGAACATTCCAACAAAACTAAGCACCATATTTGTATAGAAGATACCCGCATCTTAGCTAGAAGTGATCACTACTTCATAAAGAAATTCAAAGAAGCCATATAAATTAGCAAGCACCCTAATAACCTCAACAGAGACAACAAATGGACCATAAGTGAAAACTGGATTCCAATCTTATCATCCAAATTTACCCCTCCCTAACTTTAATTCTACCCTAATTAACCAAGAACAAATAAAAATGGTTTAATCCATCATAATTGAAAATAAATTATGACCATAATAAATTTAACAAGAATTTAAAATTAACAATATAAACCTTTAAACAAACTTCAATTTAACATATTAAAATATCTTAATCATATAAATTTCACAATTATTGCAGCATATAATTAAAATAACAAAATACAAAGTAAAACAATTATAATAAAACATAATTAAAACAATAGCATGCAAATTAAAACAACTTGGACCCTAATAAAATAGTATTTCAATAATAATTTAATAAAATATAATTAAAATAATAAGATATAAATTAAAACAATTAAAATAATAAGACATAAACTAAATAACAAAATACAAAGTAAAACAATTATAATAAAAATAATAAGATACAAATTAAAATAACAAAATACAAAGTAAAACAATTATAATAAAACATAATTAAAATAGTAGGATACAAATTAAAACAACTTTGACCCTAATAAGATAATAATTCAACAACTAAAATAATAAGATATAAATTAAAACAATTAAAATATAATATAATTAAAATAATAAGATATAAATTAAAACAACAAAACATAAGATATAAATTAAAATAACAAAATATAAAGTAAAACAATTATAGTAAAATATAATTAAAATAATAAGATATAAATTAAAACAACTATGACCCTAATAAAATAATAATTCAATAATAATTTAATAAATCCTAATATCTGTCGGCAATGCATCTCATACATCTATTTATTAAACTAAATAATAAGACTAGTCTTCCACTAATCTTTCATATCTTGAAGATGAACCACTGTTGTTGGTTCGAAACGTCGATCAAAACAAGAAACCTAATGCGATGAATCCGGAAGATGATCACACAATTACAAAGATCGCAGAAACCTAAAAGACAAAATGGTCAAGGTTGCCAAGGAAAGGGTGTGTTACAATTACTTTGATATGGATGTGCATTAGCTTGAAATTGTGAATTAGGCTCTTGCATCATATCAAGTTGAATAGGATGCCATGGTCCTCTTAGAGCTACATAACATAGTTGCATTGGCAATTGACTTGCTTCATTGTCCTCTTGGTAAGCTTCCTTCACCCTTGGTAATGAGGGGAAATATTTAACACCATGTGATTCTGCATGGACAACACAAATATCAACATCTTCTTTTTCGCTCATTTTGTATTCTTAACATTTATATTTGTTCACTTAGATTGCTAAGAATTTATGTTTTAAAATTATCAAGCAAATTTCCAAGTTTAGCTTGACTTAACAACCTTGATGTTGATTCACTTATTCTTGCCCTTCCTCTTGATATGTGTTTGCATGTTTCACGAATTTCTTCAAATGATAATTGGTATATACATCACCTACACTCATGATATCAAGGAGATCAATCCATTCATCCCTAATTGTTTTAAGTGAGAGGTTTTTAGAGTTTCGAATCCTACATGATGTAGTTTTGCCCTCTTAACATTACACATGAACCTCTCTATTAGATCATCAAGGGTATCATCTTATTTTTGATTCATTCTAAAGATTTCTTCTTTAAGACCATGATTTTTATATTTTTCTAGAAATATATTTTTCATATCATTCCATGATCTTATTAAATTAATCCTTAAACTCATGAACCATTTAAGAGCTCTATCCTTCAATATTGCCGGAAACAATCTCAACTTTTGAGTGTTTAGTAAGTAACCATAAGATCTACAAAGGATTTCAAATTCAAAGAGAAAGGTTTCTGGATCCTCTAACCTTAGACCATGAAATTTCAGAAGAAAAGATGGAGGGATGTTCTTCATGTGCACACTCACATCAGTATTTTGAATGGGAAATCCAAGAGGATCTTCCTCATTGCAATCATCTCCACTCATTTCTCCTACTTTATCTCTCATCTCTTCTTCTTCTATCTACAAAAATGAATGGTGATGTGGCTCTTACTGCACCACGTGATCAAATTGGGGGGTTTGGTGTTGGAGAATTTTTTTTGTTTTTTATAATTGAATGAAAACACTAATGCAATGCACTTTTATGTTCTTGAAATGAAATATGCCTCATGTAATTTTTTTGTTTATGTAGAAAGTAAAAAAAATGAATCAACTAGGGAAGAAAACAATGCATACTTTGACACCTCCCCAACAACGACGCCAAAAAGTGATGAGTCTTGGTATTGCAACAAGAACGCTGCAACTCCCAAGGCTACCAGCTTTAATTATCAACCCAAGGTTCATACAAACTTAAGAAGTATCAGCACTATATGTGCAGCATACAATGTGTCCTTCCTTTCATGTCATGATGTAATTGAGTGAATGTAATAAAATCAGATCCTAAACTAATTGCAGAAATGAAATGCTCGAAATGGAAAACTTAACTTATTGCAAGAAAGAAAATAACAGGAAATGAATATATTCTAATTACATAAAGTAAATATCAAGAAGTAAATGTAAATCATTACATTTCAAAGAGTTTAGGTCCATTAACAGAGTTCATTAGATGTGGCAATCATCATTGTAATATCCATTTCATAAATATGTCCATAAGCCCAAATCGCTGAAATGTTTTGCATGGGTAAAGAGGCAAGTCCTAAGTGGTCTTTAGTATTCCCTAATCATTGATTTAGAGCTTAAGGGTCTTTATTTAACCCTAAGGAACAATAATCAAGCTTCTTGAACAAATCTGGGCAAGTATATACATGTTGGAAGGCTGCTACAGGAGATCCTGTAGTTACTACATGAAACTGCAGATTTACTACAGGAAAATATAATTCACCGAATGACCAAGCAAATCAAATCCAAATTGGATGGGACAATTTTTTTATTGACTAGGATGTCTTAGGTCTCCATTCCAAGTGGAATAACTCAAAAATATCTCTGTTAACCCATGCTAAAAAATAGCAGAAAATTATTAGTCTAAAATCTAGAAATTCGAGAACTAGTGAGCTAGTAAATCTATCAAATGTCTGACCTAATCAAGTGAAAATGCAATGGGGTAATTTGTGTTATTAACTATGATTTTTTTTTTATCTAATGCAAGTGGATTCAATTTGATTGAAGCTCGTTAGCATGCTTTAAAAAATAACAGAAAATTACTGTTATTCACCACAAAGGACTTCCAAAAATCTAGATTTGGGAATAAGCAAATTAATCCAAGTAACTCAACGATTACTATGACCTTCCAAAGTTGTTCTAATAATAAAATGATGTTTTTGATCCTACAAAATAACTTACTTCAACCATTTAACCCAATCCTACAACAAGAAATCATTAATACTAAAAGCAGAAATAGAAAAAAACAAGAACAAGAGATGCATGTGAATAAGAAGTGAAAGGAATAAAAGTAAATGATACAAAAGGGCTCTGAGGCTCCTATGATGTCCAAGTCCAAAGAAACTTAGAGTCTTATGAAGGAGACCAAGATTTAGAAGCTAAACATGGCACCAATCTTCATTATTTCCATCAATACAATTACACCCCTATAGAAAATGAAAGTGGAGCTGCAAAAATACGAGTTCTCTCCACAAGAAGACTAAGAAAAATCAAACCCTAGAGGCAAATTCGACTTGGTATTTATACAAAATGATTAGGAAACATTCCCCATGAAAGAAGGAAGCTTTCTCCACCAAAATCCTTTAATTAGTGATCTGGTTCCCAATACTAGGAATCTGCATTAAATGACAGGGAACACATTTCGAGATTTTCTCAATCATTGGAGATCTAGAATATATGCAATTATTTCAGAATATCTTCTTGATTTATTATTTAATATTGATCCTCCTATAGTAGGGAGAAATTCCCTAAATTATCTCCTCCTCCAAATCTTCATACTCTGCCCAATATTCTCACAATATTCCACAAAAATTATTTTATTAGGCAGAAATACGCAAATATCCATAAACCTTCCTAATTAACATATTAAAGTTTAAAATACATTATCTAATGCAAAAAAAGAGGTTTAATGTGTTGAAGGATGGTTAGATGGGCCTTAATTTATGTCTAATTTAGAGGCCCATCACCTAGAT
Organism: Pinus tabuliformis; assembly: GCA_031772625.1. Taxonomy (NCBI): domain Eukaryota; kingdom Viridiplantae; phylum Streptophyta; class Pinopsida; order Pinales; family Pinaceae; genus Pinus; species Pinus tabuliformis. Next base: position 912,557,923 of record CM062804.1, read on the forward strand.
CTTTGGAACATATGATCCACATGTATGAACAGTTGCAAGAAACGTGCTTGGTATTAGCATGAAAAGGTAATAGTTGATTTGTTTATATAACTATCCATTGGGTGATGTTACAATACATAGTAAGACTCAGCTGTAGCAAGGTAAACGTAAAAGAAAGGAATTGGATGAGAATTCCTTTGGCTATGTTTGAAAATCGCAATTCCAAACGGATGAGTGTTTTGGATATGTGTTATATTCATGGACATGTATTTGACAGGTATAGTAGCTAGTGTCTAGTTATATCTAGATCTGTCAAGGGAATTGGAGTCCCTTGAGAGATGGCATGGATGTGTCTGGTCACAAGGCATCGTGCTTGACATAACAAAGGAAGCCAACTGGTATATTGTTATATTTATTTACACATTGACAATTATGTGTTTATGATAGTGTGATGTAGGGAGTTTCATGGAAAGAGAGGTTGCCATGAAATCTTGAAGAAGGCTCGGGTTGAGCTTTCCTTGGGAACAATGGGATTGAGTTATGGTGTTTGTTGCTAGTATTGTGCTTTTGGTATTTTGTGATTTGTTGCGCTTGATTTAAAGTTTTGATTGTATTTAGTGCATGGCCATGACACTTTGTTTGTGGTGTCGTATTCTTATTGGTTTTCATGGTTTTCTCTTGCTTTCTTCTTGGTATTGCCTTTTATGTTTTGAGTCTTGGGAATTGGTTTGGGAAAGAGGAAAGTTAATGGAGTTCGGGGAGAGTTGTGTGGTACCCAACAAGTGATGTAAGACCTAGATGAAGCTCAGTGCATGTATAAGGGCAGTTGAAGGCAAGCGTATGATAGCTAGTTGGATTGGTTGGGTCCATTGAGGTAAATGGATGGTGATAGGACAATCATGAGAAAGGTAACAGAAAGGGTAAAGTAAATGGATTTGAGGTTTCAGATGCCTTAGCTATGTTGGGAACTGTTGTTCTCAATATTGTGCATGTTGTGCATGAATAAAGGAAGTTCTCTTAACCTTGGCCTTATGATATCTAGTAATTATGTTGTGATCATGATTGCTTTATGCTAATGTTTATATGCATATATGTATGTATGTACGTTGTTATCTAACAGGGTCATCAGGGATCATGATTGTTTTATGTTGGTGTTTATATGTATACATGAATGTACTTATGTTGTTGTCTAAGAAGGTCACCGGAGATCATTCTTGTGGAAGAATGATTGCTTATGCAGGTGAATGGCATGAAGAGGTTCCTAGTTTATGAGGAATAAAGTGGGAAGAGTAGTCATGACAAATATATGAGGTTAGTATTATGTGGATATGAATTGATGTTGTATGCTTGTATTATGCCTATGTTTATGTTATGACAGGTAACACTAAATGATACATTAGTGGAATGAAAACAATGTGCTTTGCAACGTGCTAAGATAAGAATGGATGGTGGAGAGACACTAGAAGCATGGTTGCTTGGTAGAGGTAGTATGGTTTTGGATCTGCAGTGTTATTGTTGTGTATATGTTGTGCATGTTGTATATTAAGTGATTGTACCTATGGTGATGTGTAATGTATTATATGTATTATTATGTACATGTGATGTTGTATGCTTGTTGTATGTATGGTGATGTGTAATGTTTTATATGTAGTATTATGTACATATGATGTTGTATGCATGTTGTATATATGGTGTTGTGTGTATATTACATATGCGATGTTGGGTATAGATGGTGCTATGCACATGTTGGATATGCGGTGTTGTGTACATATCATACTGTGCGCATATTGGATATGCGGTGTTGTGTGCATATGGTGTTGTGCTCATGTTGGATATGCAATGTTGTGTGCATATGGTGTTGTGCTCATGTTGGATATGCAGTGTTGTGTACATATGATTTTATGTACATGTTGTATTTGCAGTGCCATGTACATATGATGTTGTGTGCATGTTGTACATATGGTACTATGTTCATATGGTGTTGTGTGCATGATTGTACATGTGGTGTTGCGTGCACATGGTGTTGTGTACATGTTGTACATGTGGTGTTGTGTGCGGGTGTTGTTGTGTTCATGCCATGCATGTAGTGTTCTATACATGTGGTGTCGTGTACATGTCATGCATGTGGTTCTTTGTACATGTAGTCTTGTGTACACTTGGTACAGGGGGTGTGATGTACATGTGGCATTGTGTACACGTTGTGGAGGTGGTGTTGTCTACATGTGATGCGATGCACATGTTGTGTAGGTGGTGTTGTGCACATATTGTACATATGGTACTTGTGTACATGTGGTATTGTGTGCATGTCGTACATGTTGTATTGCGGGCATGCAATACTATGTATGTGCATTGTGTAGTCGTGGTATCATGACATGTGTATTCATGGTGTTGTACTCTATGTACGTATATATATTGTGTTGCACATTGGGTGTATGTGTATGTATTGTGTTGTGGTGTACAACAGATGTAGGAGTATGTATTGTGTTGTGGTGTACACCATATATATGAGTATGTATTGTGTTGTGTTGTACACTGGGTGTTGGTGTATGTGTTGTATGTCGGGTGTAGGTTCATGTATTGCATGGTGATTTATGTCGTGTGTGGTTATACATGTGTGGTTTACACTATATGTATGTGTACAAGGTTGAAGAGAAGGAACTGGGTGTTTATCGGGTGTGGCAACTTATCCGGTGTGCGTATGGAATAAATACAAAGGTATAAGCTAAGGATTGATTAAATGGTAAGTATCAGCGTTTTATTTCAGTGATTTATCATTCTGGTATATGATTATTACATGTGATCTATGATTATGGTTTATGATGGTTACATGTGATTTATGATTTTGATCTATAATGGTTGTGTTTTGACCTAACATGATATGACATGTTTATACATAATGATTTGATCAAAGATGCTAGTTTGACTTGTTGTGATAGGAAGTAAACAAAATTGCAAGTGTACCTTATTGATGAGCTACCATTGAGGTATGATGTGAATTTATTTCACTTTATTTTAAATCTAATGGAAATTTGTGCTTGGTGCAAGAAAACATGAAATGCCCAGTTCGATGGTGGAAATTGATGGAAAGCATTAGCAACAACAACAAGAGGAATTGGAATAGGCAGCAGTATGTTGGTAAAGCATTCAGGAGCAGGGCCACCAGCACCCAATAATGTCCATTGATTGCCATGATCATGCTATGATCGGTGTTTGTCAATTTAATTGTCTTAAATTGTTACATAAATTATCGATCGAAGTTGGTAAACTTGTGAAGTGCAAGTGCACTATATGCGCTAGAAGTCCTTTAATTATTCAAATTGTATGATTGAGTTATTGAAAAGTATTTCTAAGGATGTTTTGTGTTCCTATTTTACTCTTTAAAGAAAATGAATTTAACATATTCAATCTCAATTACATTCATGCTCACTCATTCCTAATGAAATCAAAAATGTTTTTAACAATTGTAAAATGAAACTAAAGCAAATTTACACTCTCTTATTGAAATTAAGAAAAACTTAACTAATATATTGCAAACCAAATTTAATCTCTAAAAGCATAAGAATTCATCTAATGTTCTAACAATCCTTTGCATAAAAACTAAAATGGAATTGACCTCTAGTTAAAATGAAAACCATACATCTTCTCACTATCAATCACTCATGCTTTGAAATAAAATTCTTTTGAAATGAAATTCTCTAAACAAAACTACAAAGGAATCAATCATGCTCTGAAATTGAATGTTTTTGAAACAAAATGCTCTAAACAAAACTACAAAGGAATCAATCATGCTTTAAAATGAAATTCTTTGAAATGAAATTGTAAAGAAATCTATGAAATGCTTTTGAAATGAAAGTTGTAAATAAATCTATGAAAAGTGCCTATGCTACAATTATCATTGTTAGTGAAATCTTGTTATCGCTATTTAATTAAAATCAATGTTGCAAAACGATTATAGGGCATGTAAATAACTTAAGTAAATGATAAAAAGGAAATATAAAAATGTAGAACCTTCAGTGTTTGCAGGGGCCCTCCACAAACAGGTGGTCATGAAACTCTAATCACACAGTCAATTATGCATCAAGCTTCATTCTTCATTAATAGGAAAAATATTACAGCAACAGAGTTTCGAAACAATTCAAAAAAATAAAATCCCCTCCCTATCTTTCAATGGAGTGTTTATATAGGGGTTACAATGTAACTTCATGGAGATTCATATGGCTAAAGATCATAATTGAATGGACACCTATTTTCCACAAATTTTATGAAGCACAGTCCATTCCAACATCTATTTGTTTGACTGGGCATTTATTGACACATTGGTGCACTATTTGCTCACGTAACCTACAAAATAGGGCTCCAAAGGACCTGAAATATCTCCCAATAGTAACAAATTCTAGAAAACTACTTTAGAGAACTTAATTTGGCTCGTTCTAAACAAAACCCATGTTTTTGTTTTGCAAGATTCACTTTCATTGCCTCAAAAAACGCGTTTGAAGTTGACTATTCAAAACTGCTGCATTTTCCCCTTGATTTGATGTTGGAGGTCCACACGTGCGAGTTGGGTGGTATTTGACCAATATAAATCCATATTGGAACCTTTAGAAACAATGTCTATGTGTCGAACATCCTTCTAGAGGGGTACTACTACCTCAACCATGGAGGTGGCTACGGAAAATTGACAAAATTACAAAAACTTGAACTTGTTAAACTGTCATTAGTTAAAACCATGCAAAATTCTTCTTAATCTACTAAAAATAAAGGAAAATGATGTTAATAAACCACTTATACATATAGTGACACATCATGAAGAATTATGGTGAAAATGGTGGCAAATGAGTGAAATGGCGCAATGGATGGTTGGAAGTAATGACTTAATGAATGACAAAGACAAGTGAGAATGATGGCAAATCAGTGACCCATCATCTCCCCCACACTGAGATCTTTGCATGTCCTCATGCAATTTAAAAAACTTGATCAACATATTTGTTCCAGAATGTATATTTGGGAATGACTTAACTTTCTTACACCATTTCTTAGCAAACTTGAGTAGTTGTCTAGTATGCTTTGTCACTTAAATTCGTTGTCCATTTTGCCACAAACCAAGGCATTGACTGACCTATTAGAGTGACAAGAGTGCTTCTTTGCTCTGCTGAATGGTAGATATCATTCTCTACCTTTCTACTACATTATCCATCTTCTAGTTTTGTTAGGCCACTACTCAAAGTTCATCAACCTGTGATTTCACTTCAGAATTTGGAGACTGCTAGAAAATGTCAAATTGTGCAACTTAACACATTTTAACTTGTTCAATGAAGAAACATACAAAAATAATAGAATTATGGACATCTAACTTAGAAGTCTAGTTCTTGTAACATTGTTTCTCATGTAACACGTGTATGCACAAATGACAATATTATTGATATGAATGGATGGATGGAGTGGCTTTATGAAGTCAAGAAAAAGGATCAAAACCAAGTCAACAAGGTGAAAAAAACAAATGAATTATTCACCCTTGTAGCCTACTCATCATTTGAAAAATGGGATATCATGAGATATAATAAGTTTTAATGGGTTATGATAGATTTGGAAAGGCCATACAACATAAGTGAGATATATTTTCAATGTCCATATATTCTATGTTTTGTAGTTTACTTCAAAGAAACAAATAAAATGTTACCTTTTTTTTCTTTTGACAATATCTTTACAAAACTGGTCTTTGATGTAAGTGGCCTTGATGTTGTTGATCATCATGTTGTTGAATATTTTTTATACTTGATATATGATGTTGGACTTAATGTTCAAGTGTATAAATGTGTCTCTTTCCAAAAACCTCAAACCATTCCAATACTTCATTCTCAAAGGTAAATGCAATATGTAGTACAACTAAATTATAATACCCATGAAATGATCGAGTAGTCCTCATTAATGAAGCACATCATTCAACTACCCATTCAACTTCTAATTATTCCATACCTCTAGTCTTCAAAGTAATCAAAGCTTGGTCCTCAAGACTTGTTGCTTGATTACCTTCAATTGCTAGAAAGAGCATCTTGATGTCGGCATCTCTTCTAACTTTTGATGTGACAACCTGCCTTAATGCCTCATGAACATAAATTTGTATTCACTTGAATAATTTCCAAGCCTCTTCCATGCATCTTACAAAACCATAAGCATAGGTTGTATTATGGTTTCATATTCTTGATTTTACTTTCCTTATTGATTCCATAATCAACTTTTAGCAAGAAAAAATTGCCAAGCTACTTCTTGAAATTGTCTTCATGTCCTAGCTTTTGAATTCATCGACTGTAGCCTTGTATGCTGAGTTTATATTGTTGTCATAAATATTTATTTTTGAACAGAGGAAAATTTAATCAAAATGAGTAAAATTGAAAAGGATGGTTGATGGTATGAGTGGTGTGCAAAATGAAAGATATGGTGGCTAGTAATGGTTAATGGAAAAGTGGTTATTCATCATATTTTCCTAAATTTTTAATAAACTAAAAAGCCTTATGCAAGTTTTTTAGCCTCAAGTTTTACATTTTGAAGAACTTGAAATGTTGGAGTAAGGAATGTAGATGTTGGAATAAAACCATTCTACCGGAAAATAGATCCTTGAATTTTGGGATTTTGAGAATTCTGAAAAATGACTTTTCATGTCATCCAGTGTTGCACAAAAACATATGCCACAAACTCATTTTAAGGCCAAATTGAGTGCTTCAAAAGGGAAATTGTGTATTTTTAATTTTTACCACATCATGCCTTCAAAATTCCATTTTAATGAAGAAAAGACGACGATGTGCAAAAATACCAAATTCTGGCCTAATATGTCCACAATGGTGAAAATTGAAAATCTGCCTTGAAAACCTGTTGAAAAGTCCTGGAAAATTGCACTTTTGGGGGAATTTTTCCTGCACCTTACTCAATTTACCATATTCTAAGAAAACCCAGAAGCTCAAAATTTTTTATTTCAGCTCCAATCTCCTACAATATTTGTGCCAAAATTGCCTTTGGAACAAGCTGCTACAACAACAACAGGCTATTATAGCAATAGCTGCAGAAACTGCAACTTTCTGTAGTTGTTGCAGAAAATGTCAATTTTTGCAGAGAGTTGTTTTCTCCGAGTTTGAACTGCTGATTTGGATTGTGTACTACATGTTGAAGTAGAAACCATGAAACATAATGCATATTGACTGAAATAGGCCCAATTTTATTGTTTTGCTTGAAAATGAAATGAATGAAAAAGCATTGTAATGGTGCCATCATGGTGCTGTTGAAAAACAAGATGAACATGCTGCTACAAGAAACCAATAAAATATATTGTTGCAAGTTGTTGTTGATTCCATAAAACCATTAGTCTTCATCCAAAACCAAAAATCATGGTACAATTCTTACCATGTGAATGAATGTGTCGAAGTCGAGCATGGAAAGAAATCATTGGATTACCGATCATTAATGAAAATCATTAACCAATGCGAGACAACCCAACGATAATGTAAATGAGCGTTAAGGTACCTGAGAGTATCTTGACAGGGATGAATGAATGTGTTGAAGTCAAGTCACCTGCAAGATCTGACAATCAAGAGACATTGTTGTATTCCCATTGTTGTCAACAAGGAGGCTTGCCATTGATGTATGCAAGTTCCAAGGCACTCCAAATAATCTCTGATCTTGATCCCAGATAAGGTGTTGAGGTCGATGGGACAAGATCTGTTGGAAGGTGGGCCTTAAGGAATCCCACATCAGCCAACTCAAGCATAGAACAAAAAATGATTTGAAGAACCATAATAAAAGATTGAAACCATCATAAAATTGCAGAACTTATTGTGAACTTTGCTTGCCAGTTGCCTAGTTTTCAAGCAAATCTCATGTCCAATTGCACCAGCAAGCTGGTTTTCACAATAGGACTTATTTTTCTCTTTACTTTTTTTATTTTTTATTTTTTATATGTCCTACTCTACTTGAAAAAAGAAATCTTGTTCAAGTATATGAATACTTCCAACGGAGCCATGTGTGTTACAATATTATAGATAAACTCAAATGTAGGTTTGAAATATACTCTTTGTTATGTACCAGTATATGAGAGACCAACTGTCTTGATTGAGATGATGTCAGAAGATACTAAAGAATGGAATACTATGATCCAATGGCTATCTTGAACCAAGACTCAATGTAATCTCGTCTTCCTTGGCTTCTTGCTATCGTGCCATGCAAGTCTTTAGAGATGTGATTCCCATTCATAGAATCTGGTGATAGGCATGCATGAAAATTTTCAATCTCAGGTTCCAACAACTGCTCTTTATCGACAGACATCCATGATTCTTGGACCTTATCTGAATCTTCTTCTTCTGGTTGTTGTTCTTCAATGACAGTTGGTGAATCATTTTGTAATACCTCAACATTGTAAGTGGATTGAGGTGTTTTATTGTTGGGGATATGAAATGGTTGTGTAGGTAGTGGAGTGGGAATGGATTTTTGGGGTGCTTGTGTGGGTGGTAATGGGAAAGGTTGAATTGTGGTCAACTGAGGGTGATATTGATGTTGTGGTGGAGGTGAATGGTATGGATAACATTGATGTTGGTATTGAGGATAGTGAGGAAAAGATTGAGGATATGGTGGATTTCCTCTATAGGGCCTTTGCCAACTTTTTTGCCAAGATTGGTGTTGAGGTTGGGATGGCCAAGGTTTCCAAGGCAAGGGTGTATTCCAATTACCTTGAGATTGTTGTGCATAAACTTGAAATTCTGCATAAGGATATTGCATCATATTGGAGGCTGTCATAGCCGTCTTGGAGCTGCGTAACAGAGTTTCTCTTTTGCTTGATGCGCTCCATTATCCTTCTCGTAAACTGCCTTCAACCCTGGTAATGATGGGAAATCTTTAGTAGTATGTGATCTAGCACAAATTTTAATGTTCTGAAGTGGACATTCATGCAAAGCATGTTTCTTTCTACATTTAGGGAAAAAGATAAATGAAGCAACATTCTCAATTTTTGTTTGTTTGCATTCTTAGCATACCAATTTGTTCGTTTAAATTACCCAAAATTTCTAGAAAATTGTTAACTTCAGTTTGACTTACCAATCCTGATGCCGACTTACTTACTCTTTCCATAACTGGATCTTGAGGGGATCTTCCATACTTTTCTTTTCCTCTTGATATGTTCTTGCACAGTTCACAAATCTCTTGAAATGACAATTGAGAGACATCTCCTTCTCCCACCAGGTTAAGAAGATCAATCCATTCATTCCTTATAGTATTTAGTAGGAGAGATTTTAATGTGTCTGATCCTAAATTATGAAATTTAGATCTTTTGGTATTATAAGTAAATCTTCTAGGCTTTCATACTCTTCTTGGTTAATCTTAAAGATTTGATTTTTAAGGTCATGGTGTATGCAATAATTTTTATATTTTTCCAAAAATACTCTTTTCATATCATCCCATGTCCTTATAGAATTTGTTCCTAAAGTCATGAACCATCTAAGAGCTCTATCCTTCAATGTTTTCGAAAACAAATTCAATTTTTGAATGTGTAATGAGTAACAATAAGATCTACAAGTTATTTCAAATTCAAAAAGAAAGGTTTCCGGGTCTTCTGATCTCATACCTTTGAAATTAGGAAGTATGGATGGAGGGATGTTCTTCATATGAACATTCATATCAGTTTCTTGAATGGGAAATCCAAAAGGATCTTCCTCATTGTTATCATCTCCATCCATTTCTTCAACCTTTTTTTACCTCTTCTTCTACTTGCAAAAATAATAATTCATGATGTGGATGTGTGCCTCTTACTGCACCACATGATATAGTGGGGGTGGTAGAGGACTACAGTTTTTTTTTTTAATGAAAAGAAAATGACTCCTATATACACTTCCCCGACAACAACGCCAAAATGTTTGTCAATTTAATTGTCTTAAATTGTTACATAAATTATCGACCGGAGTTGGTAAACTTGTGAAGTGCAAGTGCACTATATGTGCTAGAAGTCCTTTAACTATTCAAATTGTATGATTGAGTTATTGAAAATTATTTCTAAGGATGTTTTGTGTTCCTATTTTACTCTTTAAAGAAAATGAATTTAACATATTCAATCTCAATTACATTCCTTCTCACTCCTTTCTAATGAAATCAAAAATGATCTTTACAATTGTAAAATGAAACTAAAGAAAATTTACACTCTCTTATTTAATTAAGAAAAACTTAACTAATATATTGCAACACACAGTTAATCTCTAAAAGCAGAAGTATTCATCTAATGTTCTAACAATCCTTTGCATAAAACCTAAAATGAAATTGACCTCTAGCTAAAATGAAAACCATACATCTTCTCATTATCAATCACTCATGCTTTGAAATAAAATGCTTTTGAAATGAAATGCTCTAAACAAAACTAAAAAGGAATCACTCATGCTCCTAAATGAAATTGTAAAGAAATCTATGAAATGCTTTTGAAATGAAAGTTGTAAATAAATCTTTGAAATGTGTCTATGCTACAATTATCATCATTAGTGAAATCTTGTTATTGCTATTTAATTAAAATCAATGCTGTAAAATGATTATAGAGCATGTAAATAACTGAAGTAAATGATAAAAAGGAAATATAAAACTGCAGAACCTTCATTGTTTGCAGGGGCCTCCACAAACAAGTGGTCACGAAACTCTAATCACACAGTCATCTATGCATCAAGCTTCATTCTTCATTAATAAGAAAAAGATTACAACAAAAGAGTTTTGAAACAATTCAGAAAAATAAAATCCCCTCCCTCTGTTTCAATGGAGGGTTTATATAGGGGTTACAATGTTACTTCATGGAGATTCATATGGCTAAATATCATAACTGAATTGACACCTATTTTCATGAATTTGATGAAGCACAGTCCATTCCAACCTCTATTTTCTTGACTGGGCATTTATTGACACATGGGTGCAATGTTTGCTCACGTGACCTGCAAAATAGGGCTCCAAAGAACTTGCAATATTTCCCAAACAGTAACGAATTCGGGAAAACTACTGATAGAGAACTTAATGGGCTCGTTCTAAACAAAACCCATGCTTTTGTTTTGCGAGATTCACTTTCATTTTCTCATAAAACACGTTTCAACTTGACTGGTCAAAATTGTTGTGTTTTCCCCTTGATTTGATGCTGGAGGTCCACACGTGCAAGATGGGTGGTATTTGACCAATGGAAATCCATATTGGATCCTTTAGAAACAATTTCCATGTGCCGGATTTCGTTCTAGAACAGTGCTACTACCTCAACCATGGAGGTGGCTTCGGAAAATTGACAAAACTATAGAAACTTGAACTTGCTAAACTGTCATTAGTTAAAACCATGAAAAATTCTTCTTAATCTACTAAAAATAAATGAAAATGATGTTAATTAATCACTTAGACATATAGTGACACATCATGAACAATTATGGTGAAAATGGTGGCAAATGAGTGAAATGGTGTAATGGATGGTTGGAAGTAATGGCTTAATGAATGACAAAGATAAGTGAAAATGATGATAAATCAGTGACCCAACAACCAGTATGATGGTTTTAAGGCAGGGATATGCCTTGGTTTTTGGACCTTCCGATGCGAAGAAACCTTGCCGAGGGATGGACTGCCTAGGATGTGGGTTCTAGCGGAACTTGGAAGGTGTGTAACTGCACGGAAGGGTGTGACTGGATTGCCCGAGGGACTTTGTAGAAGAGAAGGGAAGGTCGGGGATATATTTTTTTGATCATTAGTATTTCCAGATGGAATAAAATACACATTGGGAGTGTGCCCTAGAACAATAAGCCGATAATTGGTCACTGAGAGGACAAGTGGCACAAGATTATAGTGTTAGACATTGGATGCATATTTGACCTTGCAGTGGATTCTAGACTTCCTCAGAAGTAGGTGAATCCTAGTACTACTTTTGAGGGTGGAGGTGTGAGCCTATGGATTCCCTTGTTGATTGATACAGGCACCATGTCCTTTTATTTGTTGGTTGAGAAAATGTGTATGTGTGTATATGTGGTTATTAAATATTGTAATGAGTTGTATTATAAATCTCCAGTAAATGGTATGATTTTCATATCTTCAGCAGTTATTATTGTAAATACTGCAATGAGTTGTGTTATAAAGCTCCATGGGTAGTATGTTTTGTTTTCAACAGTCTTGTTGGTTACAGGTGTCATTGAACACCAAGGACGGTGTTCCCCCATGGGGGAGGGTTCTGTAATGGCCTTGGTTAAAAATCCATGTAAAAATATATAAGACCATGGTCATGGAACATGTATTCCAAGTTGAATGTTGGGAAAAACATCCAAGTGGGTGTTCATTTGGTTTATTATGGCTAAGGAAATTGGCAAAGGCAATGGTAAAGGCTTTGGAAAGGCATGAGACATTTATTGACATTTTATTTATGAAAATAAACGAAATTAGGAGAAAAGGGAGGTGAAAGGTCACAGGTTGCATGTGAGGAGGAAAATGAAGGGAAATAATGAAAAATGAAGAAAATAGAGGCCTCATTAATAAAAATTCTTATGAGGATCAATTGGAAAGTTTTTCTTGACAGGTTTTGGGGGAGATCTCTCTATTCTCTCTCTCTTTCATGCTCTTGGACACTTACAGTTTTCTTGGAGCACTCTTGGAGAGTGTGGCATACTCGGATTTTTGGATCAAGAAGGAAAAGGAATTCGTCACATAAGAATTGTGCCCAATTGAACTGAACCCCTTCGGCACACTGTCTTTCCAATGCGATGACAGTGGCGGGCCGACTCAACTTACATTTCTTTACATTATTTTTGGGCGGACTACCCTTTTGGCTTTGACTTATTACCCTGCTCTTACCCAAAATTGCGGGCTTCGTGCCCCATACCCGTTGCACGGGGCTTCTGCTACCCAACAAAGAAGGAAAAGGAAGAGCAGGAAAGCGCAAGAGGACATCGGGATCAACAACTACATCGGGTTTTGCTTGCAAGTATCGAGTTGTATGTATGTTTTCCTCACTAGTTTTGGCATGCATTGCATATGCATGTGGTTTATTGGTCATGATCTGTCATTGGCATGGAGAATTGCCTGGATTGACAGTGGATTTACCTAGCCTTGTCATTTCCTGGATAGCCATGGTGTTGTGGGCTCATTTCTTTGTTTTTTTGGTTGGTTCTCATGTTTCATTTAGCTTGGGTTGAGTTACTAGTTCCTAGAATCCCTGGTTGGACAAACACTCGGGAAACCCTATAACATCTTGGGTTGAGTTACTAGTCCTAGAAGCCTTGGTTGGACAAACGATCTGGAAGCCCTTGGTGGTTGAATTACTAGTCCTAGAAGCCCTAGCTGGAAAAATGCTTTAGAAGCCTAGAGAAAGTTGTGGGTTGAGTTACTAGTCCTGGAGCCTTGGTTGGAACAAAAGCTCTGGAGCCCTGGAAGGCTTGGGTAGAGACCAATCTGGTGATGGTTTTTTATGTCCGGTCCTAAAGTGGATTCATTGCTTGATGGGTTTAGGTGGTTTGACCTCTAGAAGACCTGAATGGTTTGATTGATTTTTTTTATGAGATCCCACATTCATGCTTGGAATATGGCACGAGGGTGACTGGCTGAAGAGAGATTTGGCTCAGCCATGTCTATGGTCGGGTGGTACGTGGAAGTCCTAGACCTGGTTGCATTTTTCATATGTTAATAAGAGCTCTTTTCCTCTTGTAATTGATGGGTAAGTGTACTTGTTATTATGTGATCTTGATGGTTGTTTTATCATTGTTATGTTGTTGGTTATATGCTGGTTATGAGCATGTTTTATGACAATGATGATGTATGGCTCTCATCATGTTTTGATTTGTAAATGAATGAACAATGTATCTATGGCCTAATAGATGAAATTGCAGCTAATGATATAAGGGAGCAATGCTTCATGGTGATTCTCGGATGAGTATGAGACCCTTATGCTCAGATCTGTTGTTTAAACCTGTAGATTACATAATTGTGACATGTTTAAAAAAATGCCTGGCATGGCTAGTAGGGGTCCAGTCAATTCCTTGTTCAAGTAATTGTATGTGTATCATTATTCTGTTGTTATCTTGCAATTCTAAAAATGTCATTGAGTTCTGAGCAGTGACTTGGGCTTTGGGCTTAAAAATGTGGCTCAAATCCCGGAGACGCAGGCATAGCACTAGGTAGAAAAGCCCATGGACACATGCATACCCATGTTGTGGGAGCATCCAGAGCCTCTTGGATTCATGCATGCCCATATCAAGGGAGAGTATGGGGGTTTAATGGTCTATAAACTCAACAAGACCCAAGGGTTGGTTACCTGAGTGGTTGGGATGGTTCCTAGGAGTCCTGTTGCTGACGTGGAAGGTATGTATGGTGTGTTTCTATCGGTTCCACTTCCTTAAGGTGACTTAGGAGGTCGAATCATATCATAGTAACTTCTCGTCACATGTTTACCCCGATTGGACAGTTACTTGGGTAGATGTGGGAGGAGGGTGTTACATTTGCAGTATGGCCCTTTTGAGGTATTGGAGAAGGCAGGAGACAATGCATACAAACTCAATTTACCCCCATACATGTGGATTTGCTTAGTAGTGAATGTGAATAACTTGAAACTCCATGAGTCTTGCATGTTATATCAGGTGAGGAGTAGGTCCTACCTACCATAGAGGACTCAACACTAGATGCTCATGTATAGTTGGTAGAAAAAACAATTTTGAAGAAGAAGTGCAAAACTATAAGACAAGGGAAATATGACCGCTGGTAGATTGGGTTGAAAGGACAACCTCTATGTAACACAAAATGATACTCCAAGGAGAAGGTAGAGAAAAATGTTTCTCACTTCATTTATTAAATATTTTAGGGATCAAAAGCCACCCTAAATGAGGAGGCATTATCTAGGTTAGATGATCATGTAATTTTTCATCTATCTCTATACTTTGTGGGTGGAAAAATTGGAGGAATTGACTTGTAGTGATCCAGGTGGATATTGGTGGCCACTCGCCTATTCCACCTGGACCCCCAACAATGTTTTCTTTCAGTTTCCTATTTTCTAGCGTACTTTCTATTTTTAGCAGTTTCCCGGGTCTTGAACTTCTTGAGTCGTTATAAGGCCTTAAACAACATTTTTTGGGGAAACAAGCAAGTGGAGGCCATATCGTTTGCTGTCAAAATTTTGTGTCCTTAGATAGACCTTTCTAACAGGATCTCGTGCGTGCCAGATGAAGATCGTATGCCAAAGTTACGACACCAGGAAGTTGACTTTCTAATTAACCCCATTGGGGCCCACAAAATTTTGGCGCTTCATCTCCTAGGGTTAGGTTCTTGGATGTTTAGGGTTTATCATTGTTTATTCATGATAAAAAGTCCTCAAAGCCTCATTGTAACTCAGTTTAGAAGGCATGTAGCCGCCACTTCTCTTCTCATTGCTTCTTTTCTCCATGTAAACAATTTTCAGTAGTTGTTATTTATTAATTGAATTTTTGTTTCGTTGTATCTTTTTGTTTTTGTTTTTGTTTAAATCTATATTTCATATCATTCCTTCATAAATATGGATAATGTAGGGCCCATTTTAATGGCAAATCCCAATTTAGAAAATTGGGGCATGATATCTTCTATAACCATTTTGAGGCATCAAACAATGTTCTTTTAGATTGTAAGGTTTAAAACATGTGCATACAAATCAACATTGATATACACTCTAAGACCTATCCAATGGTCTAAATATCACCTTAATCAAAGCTTTGTATGTAGAAGTTATGCCTCTTGCAAGTTGACCTACCTAATTGACCACCATGGTACAAATAGATGCCACAATCCTTGTTTACTCACAAATGTGGGGCTGGCAACTTGAGGCCTTTCACAAACATTATATGAGGTCCATAACCTTATTGCATTGAGGGTTGAGGAAGTCAAACCCCCAACACTAGATGGCTATCTCGCTATGTTAAATACCCAAATGCTAGGAGGAGGGGGTTCCATTCTTTTGCACTATACTTATTCCATTGCTAAGGAAAACTTTCAAGAGTGGTAGTTATAGAGCATAATAGAGGAGGAGGATTTCTGTAGCAACCATTTAGGCAACAATGTCAAAGGTAACTCCATAGGAGTGCTAATGCCTTTGTATGTGCATTGTTATAAAAAAAAATTTCTGAATAAGTCTACTCCTATATTAATACAAAATATTTTTACAACGAGGCAGCAGCCTCAAGAGGTCTAGCCTGGCTTACTCACATGATAGATCTGAGAGATGACCCAAAGAAACTAGCATCAGACCGACTAGAACTAAGACTATGACCGGCACATTTAAACAGGAACCACCAAGTCAAAAATGCAAACTGACCGGAGTGCCAAAACTGCTTGACTGAGTTGATACATTTGACCCAAACTGTAAACATAGAAAGAAAACAACTGAACATTTCCCCTTGAACAGACACGGTAACTACAAAAGAGAACGACAACCTAATCATGCATCATGAGCCGTGGAAGGCAATTCTTCCACAATTCGACAACCGAAACTGGAGAAGTCGTCATCGTCAGAGGGATGGCCCTCTTCTTTTGGCGAACCCTCTTCACTTGGAATATTCGAACATGCCAGAGCAGGCTTAACCTGGGAAGCAGAACCCCTAGGGACATCGCCCTACTGGCTCGGATTCTAAGAGGTGCCTGGAAAATCTTCCACCCCCGGCTTCGTAGTCGCATTTGGAATTGCCAAAACCAAGCCTACTTCGCCATCACTCAGCTGAATCGTAACAGTAGCAATGAAGGAGTGATTGCTGAGAGTGCAGGGGATTTGAAAGCGGGTGAGTGCTCATGAGTATGGAGGGGGTTCGATAATGTGGCCAGGTTCCCCCGGCCACGACCACGACCTTGTCTGGGAGCAGGATGACTTTCAGAAGAGGAGCCAGAGAAGGTGTCCGCGGAAGAGGAAGAAGCCTGGCGTATGGGACGACCACGGATGCCGCCCCTACGGCAACCCATTCTTTGGCAAAGGATTGTCATGCTACTCAGGGAAAAAAGAGCAGGACAGACAACAAGTCTTTGCAGATCAGGGGAGACTGGAAGGGGGAGAATTATCACGTTTGCCAGAGAATTGAGAAAGCTGGAGAGCACACAACTGAAGAAAATGTTGAAGGGATTTTGGAGATCCAGGAAATCCCGCACAGAAACTACTCCGCGAGCCTGAACGCCATGGATTCCCGAATCGTCCTCAGAGTAGAGCACTGCACCTGCGAGGAGGCCAGACATACACGAAATAAGAACAGGACTGAATTGGGGGAACGCCATGGGATTAGAGCAAGGGAGCTGGTGTATAATGTCGAGCCGCATTAACGCAGCAATGAATAAACTAGCCAGGATATTGAAGACAGACAGCAAGTGAGACCAGGTGTCGCAGTACTTGCTCCACGCACCTGCTCCTCCCGCCGTCTTCGTACCATTACCCGTCCCGTTCACCCACATCCAGGAATGTGCATTGTTATAATTGAAGCAAAGAGATAAGAGGATATGCATCACCTACTACTTGGGATTTGTCCTATATTAGGTTCACATGAAAAATATTGTATTCATTTGTGTGGATGGTGTTTTTATGTGCCTATTTTTTTCCATTTATTATTTCAAGTTATTTCATAAATCTAAACAAAGCTAGTAAATAAATAATCTAGGATATAAGTAAATAACTTGCATAAATCTAAGATTTCAAAATATTTTAAGATTTGTTGTGATGAATTGTTGCAGTGGAGTATCCATGAAAATTTACAAATCACTCCACCAATCTTAAGAAGTAAAAGATAAGCTTGATGATTTCCCCTATTTTTGATCTAACAGTTCCTTAAATATAGAAATGAAGTGCTCAAACCCCAAAGAAACCAATTCCTAGCCTTTTTGACCTTGTTAGTTTAGCTATCATCCAACTACCTAATGGTGTTGCAATTTTTTCAGAGTTTGGAAAATTATTTGTATTTTGGTGTCCAACTCCAGCCCACATCTTAAGGTGCCGTTGTCTTTCCTATTCCAATAAACATTTTACTCCAAGAATCTCCAAGTTGTGGCACTTATCCAATTCCAATTGGCACACAAGACCAATTCTATGTGCTTCATAAATAGATTCCAAGATTATCTCGGTGTCCCTTAAGACATGTTCTTTGATATTTTCCTTTCATCTACCCGCATTACAACTTTTTCTTTAATTACTCATAGAGTACAGGCAAATTGAACATAATTTGAATCATCTGAATGTGCATGAAATTATTGCTAATTGTCTTGTATCATTTTATGAAAGCTCTCCTTATTTGACTAGGAAGGATTATACTTAATGGGTGCACTCGGTTTCCAATCCCCATTCCCCAACTCCAAAAAAAATGGGAAATGGTTCCAGTAATGCACATTTTAACCCAAGACTTATATAGGTCAATTTTCTATAATAACAAATGATGTGTAGGGAACTTGCCAAATCATTTGGAAACACCAATAGAGCCAACCCTATTGTTGCACCAAGTTGGGTTGAGTTGTGGTTGCTTAGTTTTGGCCCATCCTACAAAATAAAATTTGTTAATGAAATAATTAGCCAATTGATCTTCATGGGAATTTATGCCCTAAATTTCCTCATTATTGAAAGTAAGATTCAATCCCCCCAACAAACAATGAGATTATCTTATTGGAAACAATTAAATGAGAAGATTTTGATAAAACCTTTCCCATTTATCATAAGGCATGTAGGGATTGAATAGAGAAAGAGTGATATCCAATTCCTTATTGTACACTTCTATATAGAGCTTTAATTGAATGACATGACAATTTAGGAAGGATATATTTGATGAAAAACCATAAATGGCTCTCCCTAAGACTCCATATGAGTCCAATCCAAAAAAATCCCAATTCAAGAATGATTTATTTAATTCCACGATGATGGGGGCACATGGCCCCATCAATTCCAAAAAAAAGACTACTTCCTAATGTTCCAACTCCACTAAACACTTCACAGAGAGTCCCCCCCCCCCAAGACCTCTCATGTTCATGGACATAAGCTTCATAACAAATAAGCCTTTGGGGCTCATCCTGCTCTAAGAATCCCATATAACAATCTTTGTCTGCCCTAGTTAATCTCATAGTTACCCTTCTCTTGTGCTAGTTTAATGGTATATTTTTAGCTCACTTTAATCGTCTCACATTCCATTTGATCATCATAACCCAACCCTCTCTTACTACCATTTCTTTGGGAAGGAGCCTTAGGCCACAGAAGGTAGGGATCCCTACTTGAGGAAAGAGAAGGAGAACTAGGCTGGGATGGTTAAATATTCTCCTTCATGTGGATGTGGAAGGGATTAAAATCCTTGGAAAGTTCCATAGTGAAATATTCACTCTTATTCACTTTTAAAAGAAGTAAAATATATATGAAACTAAATATGGAAAGGGCGCCACTTTTTTTGTAAGCTAGTGGATCCTTTAATTAATCAGAATGTTACATATAGCCTGGATTTCCAAAAGAGGATCAAATCCAAGAGAGTCTTCGTATCAAGCTTGGATGAGACTAACAAGCTATCTACCAATAACAGACAATCAAAAACTAACTATGAGAATTGTAACTACGTAGAAAACTCATTGAAGATTCAAGAATCAAAGGGAGGAAATGCCTTTAATATTGGCATGATTTTCCTTGAGTTGACTAATATTTCACTGTCTACTTGGATCAATGCCTTATTGCTCTTACAACCTCTTTTTTTGGCTTCTTTGTCTTTCCTAGAGACCAACTTGAAATCCTCTGTGTGAACTCTAATACATGACTTTGAAGAACTTGAGTCCAACTAATCTTCTTCCTCTCACTAGAGATAGACCTTATAAAGAATCCTAGCGTGATGAACTAGCATGTTCTCCATATCCATATCTTTTCCATGCTATTCTTCTGCAAGGGTAGTCAATCATGGATCATTTAGATCCATATCTTCTAGTAGGGCTTACGCTTCAACTTATTTCTATAAGGAGTGAACCATATCTTGTAGTAATGGATTTTGTTGGTACTCTTCTAGAAACTTCCGCACAAGCGTTGGCTTATGGGTGTTTCCTTTTGCTAGTTGTAGGCTTGATTGAATATTATCTTGCTTCTGAGGCTCCTTTGGAGAGGAGAGAGACTCGAACATAATTTCCAAATATAGGGATCTAGTCAGGATTTGAGGCACCCCAAGGACTCAAATTTCTTCTTCTTTGGGGGACTTTTCCAAAATCATCTTGCTCTTTTTGAGAGGGGTGTGGTTTGGGAGATTCCTTTACATTCATTGGACAATCCATAATAAGATGCCCATATTCATGACAATGTTTGCATCTAAAGGGTACATGTTCATAATCTAGAGGCTACTTCCAAAGATTGTCTTGATAATAAATATCTATTGAAGTTGGAAGAGGCTGGGAGATATTCATATTAATACAAATATGAGCATATGATGTGTACATCCCTCTCTTAGTTTCCTTTGGGACCTCGACAAAGCTTCTAATGGCATTGCCTATGCCTTTAAGGATTTCCTCCTCCCAATATTCCTTTGGAAGAGAAAGGAGTCGAACTCACACGAATGTATCAAGGAATTCTTCCTTCTTTAGATTATATGCTCCTTCCAAAATTGCATGAATTGTCATGCATTATTAAAAAAGTATGCCCCCCTTCAAAAACCCTAGATTTGTCTTTCAAGTTGGAGAAAATGATTGTGAAGAATCTTCCCCCCTAACTCAATTTTATTTGACCTTGGAGGTTCCATTTATTTTGGATCCACCTAGTGAAAGACTTTTAAGAGGGCCATAATCCAATGAACTTGCAAATTAGAGCATGATCTTGCATTTATTGGATATATTCTCTGATCTTGCTAGATTTGACCTCATATTTTGGATCATACACCACTTTTGGCAGGCAACGCCTTGGATTTTTAGCTTGCTAAGATGCACCCAGCAGAAGTTTCTCTAAGAAACCAAAAACCAACTTCACCCAACAGCTCTACGAAAAGGAGGTTAGAGATGAGGAGATTGAAAGGAAATACCAATAGATCCAAAATCTTTACGAACTCTCAAAATACTCTCATTAAGGGGGAAGAAGGAACAAAGTCCCCTCTCGCGAAATTGATCAATAACAACTATATATCCTAAGTAACATCCTTAAAAAAGTAAAATAAAATAAAATAAAATTATAAAAAAATCACCAGAATAATAATAATAATAATAAATATATAAAAATAGAAATAAAATGATTATAATACTTAATTAAGCATATCAATTTTATTCCTAGTCTAATATTTTTGTGTTGTTAAGTTAAAATAAATCTAACTCATCTAAATCTAATATATATAATAATAATTTATTAATTTAATTTTTAAATTAATTACTTTCTAAATATAAAAATTCGAAAAAATATATATGAAAGCCACTATTTAAAAACTAACACTTCTATATACTTCATGCTAGGTAGTGTGTGAATTATGTGACTCAATGATCGTCACAACTCTATTAATTCACAACCTTTTGTGAGAACGTACCAATATCTTTTTTAAATAGTGGAACTTTGGTGGGTCTATAACAATAATCCATTATAAGAGTTTACGAGTCACTTTTTTAAAGAGTGGAATCTTGGAAGAGTTATTTATTAATGTCCTTTCTTAAACTTAATTGTCCTCTCATAATTAATTTAATTTTTTTATATTATTTTTATTATATAAAATATTATTTACATGAAACAATATATTAAAGGCGTAGTTTAATTTATAGACAAAATATTTTTTTCATCGAAATCTAACAAAACACTTTCATGAAAGAATGTGATTTTTTGTTGTTTAAAATGCATTTTTAAATGCATAAATGGATTCAACACCCTAAAAAACCCCATGGGGCACTCAAATTCTACAGATTAAACAACTTAAACTCAAGTTTTTAAAATCTCTACCGGATTTTGGTTAAAATTAACCAAAAAAAATTTCGTGAAAAAAAATCGCTTTGTCTATAAGTTAGACTACGCCTATATTAAATAGTTAAACACTTTATTTCATTACATAATCACATTTTAACATTTATATAAATATAATTTGAGTGAACCTGATAGTTAAGAGCAAGTGTTTTTTTTAATAGCTCATAGGTTCAAATCTTAAAGGGATTAGAGTATGTACACTTCTGTGAATTTTAACAATCAAATCATTGCTTAACGGCGGGTCCCTTGTCCATCAAGGGATCTCATACAACAATTCTATGCCTAGCTTGGTCATGACCTTAAAAATACATTACTACTATTATTATTATTATTATTATTAAGAAGTAAGATATGTAAATACCATTTTTATATCAAAACATTAAAAAAAGTTTATGATGTTAAACTGATAAAAAAATAACTGTTTTTTCTAATAAATTTTATTTTTAGTTGAGAAGTTCTACTAATAATCCATAAAATTACATATCTTAGAGTTGTTACGTTTCCCCGATGTTCCATTAGGAAAATCAAATGAGTGGTAATGCAAAAGGCATTTTCCCATGAGAAGTTTAAAGTGAAAAAGTATAAAAAAAAAAAAAAGAGTGATGTTGTTTGGAACTAAAATGTCAAGATTGGCAATTAGTGTGACTATAAAATCTATAAAACCAAAAGTTATCATGAGGTCTATGCAAATAGAAGGATCCACCTTAATGGGGTTCTTAGGATGCTTGCTAGTGTTACATGGGCATAAGGGAGGGGCTATACATGCTTCAATGTGTTGCATTTGACTATTCACATCTTTCATCTGGAGTTGCATCATCTAGCATGAGCAATATTTCATCCTTTCCATCATTACGGTTCAAGAGCACCTTGCCCTAGAGTGCCTTCATTTGCCAGTAGAGGTCTATAGTATGCATATATTGATTATGTCTTCCTGTGGTGTTCCCTATGTCTAAAACCTAAGTAACCGCTGCTAAGATAATTTTTGAATAAAAGGAAAACTCTCTCTCTCTCTTCAGTCACCTCTCAATCAACCTCGTGAAGCTACTATTGAATATCTATCAGGACTTGAGTCTAAAACCACATGGCCGAGGACTCAACTTGAAATTTGGCACACAAACCTCCTCTGAATCCAGGAGTACCTACTCCTCCTTTGCCTTGACCATGTTGCTTTGTCATATTTGGAGCATGAAGGAGTAACAAAGAAATATAATAGGTTGCAAAGAGGGAGGGAAGATCACAATCCAACAAAACATAGCTGAAAAACCAAATAGAGAATGACAAGTAACAAAACCACTTAAACTATTTTCCCATTACCAAGGTAAGCCTTTCAAGGAGAAAGATGTGTGGATGTTGGAAGCTAGAACAAAAGTATTTCCTCAAGGGAGTGTTGGGGAGGGAAACAATAGGTTAACCAGGTAAAGGAGTCAGGGAGGAGATGCTTCAAATGCAGATAATCCTCTTGATCTAGGGGTGATGAATGAGGGGAGGATATCACCATACTTATAATGGTAGGGATTAAACACGTCATAATCATTACACATATTGTAACATTGATGTCTCGTCCTTCTCATCCAAGGAAGTTGTTCCTATAATAAATAATCATCATGTCTACAGTTGTGTTGGAATGAAGCATGACTAATCAAGTAATAGAGAGATGATGTGGCATGTCCTCCCCATTCATTGTAGAAATTAAGGTGTAGATTTGCAACTGCTAATGAAATTTTAATCAAAATCACAAGGCACAAACCTACTCTACTACTATGAGAAAGTTAATTCTAAATTTAGAACAAAAAATTCAGGCATGCAATAAAAAATAAGACACATGCACACAATATATTTCTTGGGGAAAGCAATCTGCTAAAAACCCCAATGCTTACTTGCATTAATTTGATGAATAGAGATGTATTACAATTGCTTTGCTCAACTAAGCACAACCTGCAAGTGAATAACTTATCTCTCTGCTCACTGAGAAGCTTTGACTCAGACTTAGTCAATTTTTGCCTCTACTTGAGCCCCTATTTCCTTGTGCAATTCCTTGAAAAATTAGGCCCCTATTATTTAGGAATTTCTCCAAAATGGATTGCGTAATTCCCAAGGTTGATCATCTAACTGCATGCAATCCTTGTACACTCAAAACTAGTCTATAAATAATGTTACACGACCTTGGAATCTCCACCACAACTGGGGAACTCAAATTCTCTGCATGCACTAGCTATTTTTGGTTGATTGATCAGTTAACTGGATGATCACTGAGTTTGACTGAAGTCCCACTGCACAAATAACCTTCCACTAGTTCCTCCAATAGTTGGAAATAGTTTAACTAAAAACAACTTGAGATAACTGACCTTGATTGCTACAAAATAACAATCACACATGCTTAACTGAACTCTAACTCCTACAACTCAAATTTACTAAGTAAACTGGGTGACACAAGCCATGTCACACAAGTTAACTGCATCCAAGTTGTCTGCTGATGTGGAAATTCGAATTTTCTCAATTTAATGAAGGCAAAATCAAATTGAAAATTTATTGTTACATTTTTCAACACTCCCTCTCAGCAAGAAAGGGATTATCAACCACCCCTATCCTGCACTTGTGGAACTCGAACTTCCCTCTTGACAAAACCTTTGTCAAAATGTCAACATCTTGTTCCTCTATCGGAATGTAGTCTAGCAACATTATCCGCCTTTGCACACAGTTCCGTAAATGGTCATATTGAATATCTATATGCTTGGATCGATCATGAAATACAAGATTCTCAGAGAGCTTGATGCAACTCTTATTACCACAGTAGATCATAATTGGATCCATCATTTGACCAAACATTCCAACAAAGTATCTTTCTCATCCAGATTGCCTCACATGATGCTTGACTTGTAGCCATGTATTCTGCTTTTGCCGAGCTGAGCACAACAAATATTTGCTTCCTGCTGTACCAGGAAACATTTGTAGACCCAACAGTGAAAATTCCACCTGATGTACTCTTACGGTCTAATGGTATCCCTACTCGATCTACATCTGTGAAACCACACAACTTCACTCCCTCTGTCCATCTGTACCGTAGTCCAAACAGGGTAGTGCCTCTGAGGTATCATAGAACATGCTTAGCTACCTTCCAAAATAATTTGGTTGGCATAACCATAGCTTGGCTCAGCTGGTTGACCGCATAGCACATATATGGTCATGTGTTCACAAGATACATTAGTGAACCCACTAGATGTCGATAAATGGTAACATCCACTTCCTCACCTGAAGTTTAACCCTCCTTCCTCTAGTTGGTCGCTAGAGGTGTCTCCAAGGGTTTGCAACTCTCCATGCAAAATCTTTGTAGTATCTCACTTGCATACTTTCCTTGAGACACAAATAGTTCCCCATCGCCTTGTCATACTTCCAACCCGAGGAAGTAGTGCATGATACCCATGTCCTTCATTTCCAAATTCCCTTGCAAGGTCATCTTTCTAATATCTAATTAGTTGTTCATCACCAATTAAAATTAAATCATCAACATATAAGACAATAATAATCAATTTACCTTCTACCAAGATATGATAGAGGATTGCATCCGCTTCACTTTTGGTGAAGCCAAACTGGTGAGATAGTTATCGATCATTGTGTACCAAGCACGAGGTGCTTATTTGAGATCGTACAATGCTTGCTTGAGTATGAACACATGAGACTATCGATCAAATGTCTCAAAACCTTATGGTTGCTCGATGTACACCTCCTCCTCAATAACTCCATTGAGGAATGTTGTTTTTACATCCATATGGTGGATCTTCCACCCCATCTGCGCAACTAGTGCAAGAATTGATCTAATGGATGAGTACCTTGCTACAAGAGAAAAGGTCTCCTCATAGTCAATTCCCTCAACTTGAGAGTACCCCTTGGCCACAAATTTTTCCTTATACTTCTCTATGCTTTTGTCTTCTACATGCTTCACCTTAAAGATCCATCTCGAACCCACTATTGATTTATTTGTTGGCCTTGGGACCACTTCCTGAACATTGTTCTTTAAATGGATTAGTATTCCTCCACCATTGCATCAACCCATATAGGTTTATCTACTACTTACTCAAAAGAGGATGGCTTAGTCTCTACAAGATCAGTCATTAGATCCATGTAGCCATTATATTGATCAAGTGACCTTCTCTACGTGCACAAATTTGAACGAGCCCAACATTCTCTCGCGCATCCTGCACAAGTCTATCGACTTCCCTGGTTCTTTTTCAGCCTTCTCTAGATGGTTATGCTTGAGTGATGTCTCCAATCTATGCTTCTCAACTTGTGGCTACTCCACAACTTCCTGAGGCTCCTCTTCTAGTGGAATCTAAAGCTCCCTCTTAGGAGAGCACCACATCACTTTCTCCTCATCAAAATTTACATCCCTTTGCACAACTGTCATTTTGAGGGATGACAAGTACACACAGTAGTTGTGTGGATTTTTTGTGTAACCCACAAATACCCGCAATTTTGTTGTCATCTCAAGCTTCTTCATTAATTCTTTGGAGACATGCTAGTAAACAGAGACTCCAAAAATCTTGAAGTACGACACATCTGATTTCCTCCCTGGGAAATCCTACTCCTATGTAATCATACCAAGAACCTGATGAGGATTCTGGTTCTGCAAATAAATGTTGTGTTCCATGCATCAACCCACAAATGCAAAGGTAGGTCTTGGTCATGCAACATTGCCCTTGCAACTCCCACAATGCTGCGGTTCTTTCTCTCAACCATCCCATTTTTTTGTGGGTTGTGGGGTGCTGTCAACTCTCATCAAATGCCTTCTTTCACATAAATTATTGAGTTCATTCGACACGTACTCATCTCCATTATCGCTCTTGATAGCCTTCACCTTCTTGCCAGTTTCTTTCTCAACCAGTGCCTTGAATTCTACGAACTTGGAGAATGTCTCGTCTTTCTTCCACATGAAGAAGATCCAACACTTCCTTGAGAAGTCATCAATAAAAATGACAAAATATTTGTGTCTAACAGTGGAGGCTATCGAGAAAGGTACACAAACATCAAAGTGGATCCTTTCTATGTCTGCATGTGTTTTTTTGTCCCGAGCATGGAATGTTGATTTTGTGTACTTCCCCAAAGTACATCCTGCTACTCAAGTGCTCCTTTGGGGAGGCTAGTGGTTATTTGTTGAAAAATATTCAAGGTGTCATGATGGAAATGGCCAAGTCTTATGTACCAAAGTTCACTGACATTGCAGCCCTACACTTTCTCCGCCTTACTGCTTAATGCAACACAATCTTCCACATCTAGCTTATACAGGTTCTTCGCATGAACCCCAATCTACTTCACCTGTCCCATGGTTATGTGTTTTAGTAATGCTTTTCCTTTGCTGAAGATCACATCATAACCACGATCTTCCAAAACTGCAACAAAGATGAGATTTTTCTTTAGTCCTAAAAGGAACATGACATCATTGAGCCTGAGAGGGGATCCTGGCTCCCTTTGAAAGGTGACTGTACCAATCCTGACCATGTTGTACCTTTCATCGTACCCCAACTTAATGTGCATCTACAAATATTTCTCCTCTAGGTCACTGAAAAACTCTCTACACCCTGTCATGTGGAACGATGCACCTGAGTCCAAGTACCACATGATCCCCATCACTGTGTTGGTCATGCATGCAATAAGGGTAAATTCAAGTTCAAACTATGAAGCCAGGGCTTCACTTGCTGCTCCTTTTGAGATATTCTTGCTTGCCTTTTTGGGTGGACAATTTGTGGAATAGTGCCTAAATTCATGACAATTGAAGCATTTAATTTTGGACAAATCTTTTTTCTTGTCCCCTTGGCTGGATTCTGGTTTGGTTTGAGATTTCTTCCCTTTTCCTTTCTTTCCCTTTCCAACCAATACAAAGTTTTCTTCATCCTTGCCCTTGGATTAAGTCCCATCTCTGGTATTCCACCTTATTTCCTCCTATACCAAATCAAATCATAAGTGTTTCCATTTTGGTAGTTTCTCCCTCCTGTTCACTAAATCTTGATAGCTATTCCAGCTCTTGGGAAGGCCTAAAAGGGCTAGGCTTACCAAGTCATCTTTTGCAACATTAACACCAACCCCACCAAGTTCATCACGACATTGTGTGAACTTGCTCAGATTCTTTGGAATAGTGTCATTCTTCTGCATCTTGATATTTCAAAGTTTATCCTTGAGCGCCAACTTCTTGTGGTCACTACTATTCTCGAACAATTTTGTTAGTGCTTTCCATATTGTGAATGGATTTTGTTTCCCGTGGATATTTGAGACAATGTGATCTTGTTATCCCTCCAAGATTATTCTCCTCACCTTGGCTACATCTTTCTTACACTGAGCAAGGTTCTCGACATCAGATGCTTTTGGTATTGCAACATCAATTTTGATGTATTCTAGCAAGCCATTGTCATCCAATACCGCCTCCATGTGATCCTTCCATGTGATGAAATTAGAGGTGCCTTCTAATGCATACTCTAGCCTCAGCTTGTTGAAGGTCATCTTCTCAACTCTAGAGAGATCCTGCTACACTGAACTGCAAATTCAATCCTCTTGATAAACAACTTTGAAATTATTGTTCTACTGTGAATCCTACTATGATACCATGTAAAAATTATGGTGTAGATTTGCAATTGCTCATGAAATTTTAGCCAAAATCACAAGAAACAAACCTACTCTACTGTTATGTGGAAGTTAATTCTCAATTTATAACAAAAAATTCAGACATGCAATAGGAAATAACACACATGCACACAATATTTTTCCTGAGGAAAACAATCTGCTAAAAACCCCAATGTCTGCTTGCATTAATTTGATGAATAGAGATGTATTACAATTGCTTTGCTCAACTGAGCACAACCTGTAAGTGAATAACCTATCTCTCTGCTCACTGAGAAGATATTACCTAGACTAAGTCAATTTCTGCCTCTGCTTGATCCCCCATTTCCTTGCACAATTCCTTGAGAAATTAGGCCCTATTATTTAGGAATTTATCCAAAATGGATTGTGCAATTCCCAAGGTTGATCATCTGACTAGATGCAACATCTGTACACTCAAGTCTAGTCTAAAATTGATGTTACACTACCTTGGAATCTCCACCACAACTGGGGAACTCGAATTCCCTGCATGCACTAGCTATTTTGAGTTGATTGATCAGTTAACTGGATGATCACTGAGTTTGATTGAAGTCCCACTGCACAAATGACCTTCCACTAGTTCCTCCAACAGTTGGAACTAGTTTAATTGTAAAAAACTTGAGATAATTGACCTTAATTGCTACAAATTACCAATCACACATGCTTAACTGAACTCTAACTCCTCCAACTCGAATTTACTAAGTAAATTGGGTGACATAATCCATGTCACACAAGTTAACTACATCCAAGTTGTCTAGTGATGTGGAACTTCGAATTTTCTCAATTTAATCAAGGCAAAATCAAATTGAGAATTTCTTACTGCATTTTTCAATATTCATTACCTAGGGAGATGGCTCCCTAGCTTCCCTCCCACTTTTCGCATCCTTTGTCACCCCATACTGGGAAAACCAACAACCCTTTTTGTTACACCCCTTGTAAACGTCATTATGCAATTTTAATTTATGTAAAGTTATGAAAGTAAATTTAAATTGATGATGGTTGAAGGATAGGACACATATTTAGAAGTTTTTTAGGGGAGGTTACTTGTGATGTATAAAAAAATAGACCACATCCACCACATTTATTCCATTACCTAGCACCCTAACATATTGAATGTCCTGCACAAACATGTAATGAAGTTTGGAGTGGGCAGCCTGGGTAAAGGAGAGCACCAATAATGTCCCTTCCTTATGGATCGAGAGAAGAATGATGTGCTAGGAGGAAAAAGAGAGGTCATCACAAAAACAAGAAGGGGGATAACAGGGTTGGCAGAGGAGTGGAGTGTGGAGAAATAGGGTCGCATCACGAGAAGAGAAGAGAAGATGACACATTGCAATAGAGTGCGGACATAGTTACAACTCATAGCGGAGAGCTTATGACAAGGGGCGTCTGGCAAGGGATAAAAGAGCTAAGAGCAACAAATGATATTGGAGTGAACTAGATGGGTCCTGAGCTTATGCCCAGAGAATTCAAGTGTCATCCTCTGTGTTATGCTAAAAATGCATGTATGATGTGTAAAAGCCTAATAGGGCAGTGGGGGGCTTAGTGGAAAATTGAACCATTTAGTGTTTGTTGAGGAAGCTGATAAACCACTAAGTGGTTTCTAAATAAGCTAATAAACCATTTAGTGGCTAATAAACCACTTGGGTTCTTATTGAAATTCTGATAAACCACTAGGAAAATAAGCTAATACATTGTAGTGTTTGTTGAAAGAGCTGATAAACCACTAAGTGCTTGATGAAGAAGTTGATAAACCACTTAGTGCTTGCTAAGTAAGCTAATAAGCCACCTAGATAGTGGATTTAGTCTCCTGGAACTAAGTAATACCATTTTTGAGCATTGGGTGAAGTCTTGTGTTTGGTATCAAGGAGTAAGAGGGTCGTTGTGGTGCTTATTGCCCAAGGGTAGTTGATAAACCACATGAGCAGTAGACTCCTCTTCCCGAAGATTTGGTAAAACTTTGGCATGAATTCCTTGAGCAAATATTCCCCCCAGACTTTGAATTTGGCTCGGGGTCAGTCAACTAGAAGAAAGATTGCAGCGTAGTTGACCTATGGTTGAGTGGAGAGTTGAAGTCTCTCCTTTAGTTTCAAACCATCTCTTAACATACATATAAGTGTAAATTGCTTGTGTATATTATCTCAAGGACTGTGATGATTCTTGTTAAGTGTGAATGATGCAATATCTCATGTGTTTTAAATGTAAACAATTCCCTGAGATGTGAAGCTCTTTATTATACCCATGATTGGATTAGTATCCTATAAACTCTTGATTTTGATATCTTTTTGAACTGCATTATCTATTATTATGATCATGATAAATGTGTAGCTATGTATGTATGTATACTCATATGCAATATGATACCATGTAATTGAACATATAGTTTAAACTCCTCACACACTCGTTACTCTACTTGATTTGAGATTTGGGCCTCAAACCTTGTGCCATAACTTCTAGTAGTGGGTGGTTAGGGCCTCCCCCATGTTAAACACCATGACCAAAGTCGATGGTTTGGGCTTCACGAATTCGAGACATTAGTAACCTTAAGATTTGAAGTTGTTAGGTGTGGGTGAGGCGATCACCTTGTTGTTCTCATACCTTACCTTAGATCTTGTCTTCTGCATCATAAGTACATGCCACTGGTACCAATGGATGATGGAGATAGTCCCATTTGAATATGGGCATCGCTGAAAATGAGTGAGTGTTGCTGGAATCTTGATCCAACAGAATTACGTTGCATAGGCATGCCATCAGCCATTGACCATAGTAGGTAAGTTTAAGGAGTAGTCGAGGGTTGATACACTTGGCATGATGACGAACAAAAGACTAAGGGCAGGGCTTAGGTGGAAACTGAAGCACCGAAACGTTGCCCACCATTGTGATCATTTCATGATATAATGCATGTGAACGCGCTGGTGGAAGTCAACTGACCTAAGCCATGGTTCCATTGTGGAACCTTACCATTGTTTTCCGCCCCACCACCTCCATCTCCTTGCTTAATGTCGAATGCCATGGGTGGTGATAAACCCAAGTGGTATGACGTGGAATTGACTGGTGGGTCCCACCAAGGTGAGCTGTCAGCATTACGTGAAGGCCACATGTGCACCACCTAGCTAGTATGTTGAAATGACCTCCTTTAATAGGCCTAAAGTTTAATTGAGTTTACCTTTTGATCCGAGACTCAGATCAAGGTAAAATTGATATTTTCGGAAAGCTCTTGGCGAGCTAAACATAACGATGATATCAAAAGTTAATTCCATAGACTTGCAAAAACAAGGCTTTTTCTAACTCCATCTTCATAACAAACCATGGGGATCAGGTTAAACATTACGTAACAACTTCCTTAGCTCAATAATCCTTGAGGGGGTGGAAGAGAGGGTGGTTACAAGGGTGCTTGCTACTATTACATGGGCTTGAGGGAGGGGCTAGATGTGCTTCAATATGTTGCATTTGACTTTCCACATCTTTCATCTGAAGTTGCATCTCATCTAGCATGAGCAATATTTCATCCTTTGCATAATTCAGGATAACGTTGCCCAAGATCAAGTTCATTTACTAGTAGAGGTCTATAGTATGTAGATATTGATTATGTCTTCCTCTGGTGTTCCATATGTCTTCAAACCAGGTAACCACTTCTGAGATAATTTATGAATTAGAGAAATACTCTCTCTTCAGCCACCTCTTACTTAACCTCATGAAGTTGTTGTTGAATGTCTATCAAAATTTGAGCCTGAAATTGCATGAACAAGGACTCAACTTAAAATTTGGCACACGAACCTCCTTTGAATCCATGAATACCTACTCCTCTTTTGCCTTGACCATGTTGCCTCGTCACATCTGGAACAAGAAGGAGTAACCTAGAAAAATTATGGGTTGCACAAAGGAAGGGAAGATCATAATCCCACAAAAGATAACTGAAAGACCATTTAGAGAAAGGTAGAAAACGAAACCACTTAGACTATTGTCGCAATGTCAGGGTAAACCGTACAAGGAGAAAGAGATGTGTGGATGCTAGAATTTAGAACAAATATCTTTCCTTAGGAGAGTGTGGGGGAGGAAACAATAGGTTAACCAAGCGAAGGAGCCGGGGAGGAGATGCTTCAAATGTAGATAATCCTCTCAACAAAGGGTGATGAATGAGGGGAGGATATCACCATAGAAATAGTAGTGTAAACACCTGATAATCATTACACTCACTACATAACATTGCTTTCTTGTCCTTCTCATGCAAGGAAGTTGTTCCTGTAATGAATAACTATCATGTCTAGAGTTGTGTTGGAATGAAGCCGGACTAATCAAGCAATGAAGAGACGATGTGGCATGTCCTCCCATTCATTGCCTAGGGAGATGATTGCCTAGCCTCCCTCCCACTTGTCGCATCCCATGTCACCCCATATTAGCAAAACCAAATCTCAATTTAAAAAATATAAAACAATTTTAAAAATTAAATCTCAATTATATATATGTGTGTATGGTTCATGGATCCCAGAGATTAGTGACCGCTATGTCCATGGAATATTTATACCAGGCAGATCCACTTGAAGGGATCACTTACTACTGGCTCAACCACGGAACTTGATCCCGAGAGTATCGAGAGAATTGAACATATGACCTCTCAATAGCAAGGGTTCTTTAATGACGGGGACTCGACCAATTGAACTCATCCTTGGGGCTATATACATAATTTGTTTATAATGTTACCTTAAAATATATGTATATATATATATATATATATATATATTTAACTAAAAATATATAAAAATTGAATTTAGGTTTCTGTGATACATATCATGAAAAGTAAGAAAACTTTTGGTAAAAATCACATCATCAAAGTTTTGTCGACCTGTTTCAAACCATCCAGTGTGGTTTATCGTCAGGACAAGATGAAGAACCATATTGTGGAGGTTTGCAGTTACACCAAAACCCGCAGGTGTTGGTAAACATTACAAGCCAGTAACTAGGATCCCCAGGGTGGAAATTACGGATTCTATAGAGGTGCGGTGATTCTTCCAACACCCCCCCTCAAACGCAACTTGGGGGAATCGAACCTGGGTCCAAGCTCTGATACCATGGGAAGACCTGTCACCATATTTTCTTTACATAGATGCTGAAGGGAGCGATAGTTTAAGTGACCAAATCGCTCATGCCAAAGTTTACTCACTTCATCATTATGAGCAACAAATACTGAGGGAAGATTTGATGACCTAAAGTTGTGAAACTTATACAACCTTGTGGAATCATCAGCAAGACCAGTAGCTAGAATCTGTTTAGGATCTTTTAGATCCTTGATTACAACATCATGAGGTGAAAATTCAACAATTTTACCTTCACCTGAATGAGTTATCTGATAGACAGATAGAAGGTTGCAGGATAAGGTTGGAACACATAATACATCATTAAACTGACCATTGTCTAGATGAACAGTTCCAGTCCCTACAACATTAAGAGATCTATCATCACCAACATATATATTTTTGGTGTTACAATCATTTAAAGAAGAAAACATGGCTTGGTTTTTGGCCATGTGATAAGAGGCTCCAGAATCAATGAGCCACTCATGAGAATGAGAAGAAGAAGAAGATACATTTAATGCATAACCAGACTGAGATGATTGACAACGACATGCAGAAAGTGCCATTCCGGAAGTTGAAGTTGAAGTAGGCTCCACATGGATGTTATGTTTCTTCATTGCGGCTTCCAAGGCTTCCATCTTCTTAAAGCATTTAGATTCTAAGTGGCCATCTCGATTACAAAAGTTACAATGTCTATCAGTGTTCTTCCATTTGTTTTTATTGGTCTTATCATTTTGCTGAAATGATCTTTCATTTTGAGGCTGAGTTGGTTTAGGACCATTCTTTTGAGGATATGACTTCTTAAGATTCTTTGAATTTGGTTGCTGCTGGGCGGCTAACGCTTTCGTGGAAGAGTTTCCAAGATTAAGAAGACCAAGGTGTAAGAGTTTTTCTTGTTCTCTTATTAAGGAATCACAAAAGGAGTCAAAGGAAGGGGCCTTGTAGTCTTTTCCTTGACAAATGAAAGCTTCCCTTGTAGAATGGAAAGTGGAAACAAATACAGAGTAGGCTGGTCCCAACTTAGTAAGGATGGAATAAATAAGGTTACCTTCTTCTTTCTTAACTTTAACACCTTCCAAGAGATATCTAAGGGTCTTGAATTTGGACAAGAAACCTTCAATGCAAGAAAAATTATTAGGATCCAAAGTAAGCAACTCATTTTCAAGTTGATGGGCTCTAATTTCATTTTTAATCCCAAAAACTTTAGCGAGTTTTTCTAATGCTTTATGAGGAGTCTCAAGTTCTGCAATGTGGAATCTAAGATCAGGAGAAATAGACATCCCTATCAAACCACGTGCTTGATCTTGTCTATTTTCCCATTTTGCAGCCTTGTCTTCATCTTTTGGTTTCTTCTCTTGGTCTGTGGCTATTCTGAAGAGACCTTTACTTCTAAGTAAATCTTCCATGTAGGCTACCCATTGGAAGTAGTTAGTGCTGTCAAGAATGACTTGGCATGGACTTTCCATTTTTTTAAAAAGTGAAGCTGAAGATGCTAAAAGTAAGTGTTCCAATGGATAGATCTCGAAAAAATAGGCGGTTTTAAAAAAAACGGCTCTGAAAAAGGCTTCCGGATGAAGAAGTTATGGCTTTTTGAAAAAAAAAAAATTGTTGACGTTGCCGGCAAAGTGCGCGAATGTGCAGGAATGAAAAAATCCGCCCCCACAAAATGGAGACTTGAACCCAAGACCTCTACTCTCTTAAAATAGCTTTGAACCAATTGATCTATACAAAAAATTTGAGAGAGAGAGAGGGGGGGGCCTTGGTTTGCGTGCTTGCCTTAAGAAAGCTCTTTTTCCCTACAAAACCCAACACGAATACGCAAAGAAAAACGAACCTTGCGGCTCGAAGTTAGCTTTAGCCAAAAAACTAGAAATTAAAAAAAAATAAAAAAAAAAATAAAAAATAAAAAAAAAAAAAAAATAAAAAAATTCTCAAAGTTAGCTTTAGCCGAAAAACTAAATATTTTTCTCAATGTTTCTGATTTTCCGAAATCACACTAAGGTGCAGGGAAAAGAGCATACGCATGAGAAAAATCCTTCCTTTCTGTTTCTGATTTGCCCAGATCGCACAGAGTCGCAGGGCAAAGAGCATACGCAGAAATGAAAGGTATAGATCCGGTTAAAAAAAAGGCTAAATAAACCGAAACCGAAATAAGCAGAGAGAAAATAACAGTAAACTGCAAAAAACATTGTATACCTCCCGATCTGAAAAATGACGCAGCTAGGGCTACCGGAAACCTTTTCGCGTGAAACGAAAGGGGTTCCTCACTGGAACAGATGCTCTGAACGCAACAGAGCGAAAGCAGTCAGAAACAGCAGATCTAGGAAACGACAGCCGCATGCAGTTCTACCGGCTTCAGATTTGGATCACCAACGGACGCGGCCCTCAAATAGCTCTGATACCATGTGGAGGTTTGCCGTTACACCAAAACCCGCAGGTGTTGGTAAACATTACAAGCCAGTAACTAGGATCCCCAGGGTGGAAATTACGGATTCTATAGAGGTGCGGTGATTCTTCCAACACAGATCTTGGCATCAAGTTAAATAAACAAAGATGATTTTTTTTAGCTATTATAATATAACACTTAGATTTGACTAAATAAATATAATTTATTAATAAATAATACTTTAATATAAGGAAATACTTGTTAGAATATAGTTATTCATATTGAATTAAGGAAAGTAATTAATCATTTTTTTTAATGAAATGAATATCTAACATAAAAATAATGTTTAGGTCAAACCTAAATAATCAAAACAATTAATAAAATAAAACTAATATTTTGGTCAAACTTTAAAAAAAAAAAAAACAAAACAAAACAAAAATAATAAATGGTTAAACTTAAACAAAAACATTTGAGTCAAACCTACATAATCAAAACACTAAAATAATTAATAAAATAAAAATAGTATTTGGGTCAAACTTAAATAATCAAAACAGTTAATTTTAAAAACTTAAAAACAAATAAAAATAACAAATGGTCAAACTTAAAAAATATAAAATAAATAAACAAAAATAAAACTTAATTAATTAATTAAATTAATAAAGAAAATAAAGTCAAGTGAAGTCAAGATAAAAAAATGCAAATAAATAATAAAAAAATAAAAATTTAGAAATTAA
Organism: Pinus tabuliformis; assembly: GCA_031772625.1. Classification (NCBI taxonomy): domain Eukaryota; kingdom Viridiplantae; phylum Streptophyta; class Pinopsida; order Pinales; family Pinaceae; genus Pinus; species Pinus tabuliformis. Next base: position 912,594,610 of record CM062804.1, read on the forward strand.
GAAAAAAAGAAAAAGAAAATAAATAAATAAATATAAATAAAATAGATAAAAACTTAAGAGGAAATGACAAGGATCCAACAATTGCTAATTTTCCAGCCCTCGTCTTTATTCAGATTGCTTGGCCTCCTTTCAATCTCTATAGCCTCCCTAAACTTATGGAGATGAAAATGATCTATCCTAACAATGACCCGGACGTCTTCAATGCAGATGTGGTGTTTTGTCTTTTCCACATGTTCTGCTAATGCTGAGGAGTGGGCCCTTCCATGCTTAATGTCTGCCTCATGTTCCTAAATCCTTTGATTTATTGAGCGGTCAGTTTCACCAACATAGGGTGTCCCGCATGAACAAGGGATTACATAAACACCTTTCATATTCTTAGGATCTACCGGGTCTTTTACAGATCTTAAGGAACTTTGAATGGTGTTAAGTGACCTAAAAGTTGAGGAACATTGTGCTTTCATAAGATCCTTGCAATCTTATTAGTGGTCCCTCGTATAAAAAGAAAGTGCACCCCAGAAAACCAATCATTGGGTTTTTTTTAATTAACCCCTGCCAACTTTAAGGAAACCTTAAGACATTCGAGCTTACTATAACCAATATTTTTGAAAACTTTGAGGAAATGAGTTTTCTCATCTTCGAGGTGACTTTCATCAGAAACTCTAAATGCATGAGCGACTAAAGTGTTGAGAACACCCAACTTTTGAGCAGGGAAATGATGGGACTTAGCATGAAAATATTGCTCCATGTGAGTTTTCTTATGAAAAAAATCAAGAAAAGGCAGTCCTTCTTTGAAATAAAGACGTCAAGAAAAAGAGAAATTCCCATTGATTTCATATTTCATAATAAATTTTATGGAGCTAGGCTTATTATTAAGATGTTAGAAAAAAAGATCCAACTTTACCCGACCATGAACCCAAAAAAATAAATTTTAGTTAAATTAACCAAAAAAATCTAAATTATCAAATAAATAAATAAATATATTATATTAATTTAAAAATTTAAAATTCTCGTGAAATAAATAAATATATATATTAATTACAAAATATTTCTAATAAAGTATAAACCATTTTTACATTGATAGCGTAAAATCTAAAATAATGATTTTTTTTTAAAAGAAAAATAGTGTAATGTAACTTTATATTTATAAAAACCCAAAACAAATCTACTCTAATTTTAATAAACATTTTGAGATCGAATCGAAATTTGATAAACAAGTTAGTTTTATGCTTCATAATTTCCAGATAAAAATGATTAACATTTTGAAATCTAATCGAAATTTGATAAACAAGTCAGTTTTATGCTTCATAATTTCCAGATAAAAATGATTAATTTTTACCATCTATTTTAGGATATAAAATAATGTATTATTATTATTATTATTAGTTATATTAGTTATATACAATTATGGTAATTGATTGAGCAGTGACATTCAAGAAGTCAAATCTAACTAGAATTCAAAAATTGGTTGAAATGGACCTTTCACAGGTCAGAGGCCTCAAAAGTCTCACGAACGACCCCATTAGAGAATTTCACCAGCTAATATACTTCAATGAGTCATTGTTTTTATTATACAGTGATCATCAATAAAGAATAGTTCAATCCCAACCCTTTACGAAAGGAAAACACTATTATTCCCAAAAATTATTCCTTCGTCTTTCCATTGTCGCCTCTGCCAATACACAGATGATATATGAATTTTATATTTTATATCAATATTAACAAGGCTTTCTGCACTGCAAAGCAGCAGTGGGCATTACTCTGTCATATTTCTGCAGGTGATTTCGAAAACATATAAAACTACATCCATTGTCAATGTTAAGCTCCAACTGGAAAATTCAAAAACCTGCTTTTTGATCCAGACATTAAAAATATATTTGGTTTGGAGGAAATTAAAAAAAGCGTGAGGCATGTTATGCTCTTAACCTGCAAAACAATACCAAAATACAGAATATGCGAAGAGAAGATACCCAGAACACAGAACAGCAATGATTTTATTATTCAGAGAGTAATGTTCACTTGCCTCTTCGAGGGGGCAACCTCCAATAGAGCAGAGCTCGATTACAAAATAAGACACGATGCTCCTCGCAAGGAGTCTCTATCCTTTATATATGACTCATACATGCAATACCACGGATCAATACCGTGGGTTTTATTAATACCATCTATCTAATACTACAGCGCATTTGCAACTAGCTGTGGTCCCGTCATTAATTGTGGGTTAACCACTTACAATTATTAATATGGGCTTTATTGAATCTTGACTATGACGTGATCCCATTACATAAATAAGGGGGTTAGGGTGGGACCCTAACATGCCCTCCCCCTTAAGACTAGCCTTGTCCTCAAGGCTGAAGCTGCGGAAACTGCTGAAGAATAGTGGCTGGTTCCCAAGTTGCATCTTCCGAAGAGGTGTCTTTCCATTTGACGAGGACTTCCTTAATCATGCGGCCGCGCAGTTGCTTGTCTCGTGTGTCTAGGACCTGTTCGGGTTGAAGCCAGATGGACCCTTCTTCGTCCAATTCAGGTAGACTGGTCTGAATTCTACAATTGTTCCTAATCACTTTCTCGAGGCATGAGACATGGAAAACTGGATGGATTTTTGCAGTAGGTGGCAAGGCCAACTTGTAAGCCACTTCTCCAATGCGCTGAAGTACTTGATATGGTCCGTAGAATTTGGGAGATAGTTTCTGACACCCCTTGTCTTTGAGTGATGTTTGCTTATATGGTCGTAGCCGTAAAAAGACCTGATCCCCTTCTTGAAATTGGCGCTCTAAGCGATGCAGGTCTACCTGTTGCTTCATGTGGTTCTGAGCTTGATGAAGATTCTCTCTAAGATGGGCGAGCATGGTTGCGCAGTGTTGTAGGAGTTGATCCACTGCTTGTACTTTTGAGCACCCCTTGAGATACGAAGTAGGTGAAGGCGAGAGTTGACCATATACTACTTCATAGGGAGTCATTTTGGTGGTGGCATGATAGTTGGTGTTATACCACCATTCAGCCAGAGGTAACCACTGTACCCAAAGGTGTTGCTTTTCTGAAGTGAAACACCTAAGGTAGGTTTCTAGACATTTGTTGATGGCTTCGGTTTGACCATCCGTTTGCGGATGATAGGAAGTACTGAGTTTTAGTTGAGTGCCTTGTATCCTGAAGAGTTCCTGCCAAAAATTACTGGTGAAGATCGGGTCGCGGTCGGACACAATAGAAGTGGGCATGCCATGCAATTTGAAGATCTGATCCATGAAAGATTGAGCGACCAAAGTTGGTGTAAACGGGTGGGGTAGGGCACAGAAATGAGCATACTTCGACAGTCGGTCCACAACCACCATGATGACTGACTTGTTCCCTGACTTTGGAAGACTTGTAATGAAATCCATAGAAACCTCCATCCAAATTGATGCCGGAATGGGCAATGGTTGTAATGTGCCTGGTGTGTTGACAGTTTCCCCTTTGTGGCATTGACAAACATCGCATTCTGCTACGAAAGTAAGGATGTCCTTTTTCATGCCTGTCCAAAAAAGTGATCTTCTGGTGCGAGCATACGTCTTCTGAAAGCCCGAATGTCCTGCAATGGGAGATGAGTGCAATTCTGCCAAAATGCGACTTTTGAGGGTGGATGTTGGCGATATTACGACTCTATCCCTATAGCGAAAAATATCATCCTGCCACGAGTAGCCCTTGGTGGGATTTGGATCTACCTGCAATTGAGAAATGAGTTGGGAGAGCCCGGGGTGTGAAAACCATTCCCTGCGAGCCTCTTCAATCAATTCTAGAATGGGGAGGGAAATTGTTAACAGAGTACTTTCCTCCTCAAATTGGCGAGATAATGCATCTGCTACACTATTGTCGTTCCCTTTCTTGTAAATGATCTCATAATCATATCCCAGCATTTTGGCAAGCCATTTATTTTGTTGTGGGGAGGATAGGCGTTGCTCCAAAAAATATTTAAGACTGTGATGATCTGTGCGGATTTGGAAACGTCGCCCCAATAAGTAAGGTCGCCAGGTCTCGACTACATGTAAGATGGCCATCATTTCCTTCTCGTAGGTAGATTGGCCCAGATTCCTCCCACTTAGTTGTTGGCTTGTGAAGGCCAAAGGTCGCCCTTCCTACATTAAGACCACCCCAATACCTGTACCCGAAGCATCACATTCAATGACAAAAGATTTGGTGAAGTCAGGTAGTGCTAAGACTAGAGTGGAACACATGGCATTTTTTAGAGCTATAAAGGCTTGTTGTGCTTCCTCATTCCAGAAGAATGAATTTTTCTTTAGGAGTTGGGTGAGGGGCTTCGCTATGCAACCATAGTTGCGAACAAATTTACGATAATAGCCTGTGAGACCCAAAAATCCTCTCAAGCTCTTCAAGGTCTTAGGTTGAGGCCATTCCTGCATTGCCTGGATCTTTTTGGGGTCCACCTTGACACCTTCACACCCCACAATGTGGCCCAAATACTCTACTTCTGCCATGCCAAATGAACACTTGGACATCTTGACAAATAATTTATGCTTGCGGAGCAGTTGCAAGAGTAGATCTACATGCTAAAGATGTGCGCCCCAAGTGAAACTATAGATGAGGATGTCATCGAAGAAGACAAGGACAAATTTCTTGAGATATGGTTTGAGAATGTGGTTCATAAGGCTCTGAAAAGTAGAGGGGGCATTACAAAGACCAAATGGCATGACCAGGAACTCATAATGGCCTTCATGAGTTTTGAAAGCAGTCTTGGGAATGTTGACTTCCTTCATGCGAATTTGGTGGTAGCCTGAGCGAAGATCCAGCTTAGTGAAGAATTGAGCCCCATTGAGTTCATCCAGCAAATCGTCAACCACCGGGATGGGAAATTTATCTTTGACTGTCAACTTATTGAGGGCCCTGAAGTCGGGACACATCCGCCACTCCCCATCTTTCTTGAGCACCATGACCACTGGGGATGAATAAGGACTAATGTTGGGACGAATGACACCTGCTTCCAAAAGTTCCTTGTTTATTTTTTCTATTTCATTCTTTTGGGTGAACGGATATCTGTATGGGCGCAAATTTGGGAGTTGGGCCCCTGGAACCAAGGTGATGCTATGATCATGTTCCCCTCGCGAGGGTGGAAGCTCATGAGGCTTATCAAAGACCGGCAGATGGTTATTTAAAATCTGTTGCATCTCAGGATGAATTGGCAGAGGCTTGGTTTCGATTGCCTGGATGGCATTAAATTGAGCTACAACTCCATGATTGCCCTTTTTTAACAATTTTTCCATCCTATGCGAGCTGATGATAGAGGGGGCTCCCGCCTGGAGTCCACAGAGGGTATGTGTGTAGTTGTTCTGCTTAAAACTCATATATAACTCCTGGAAATCCATTGTGATTGACCCAAGAGTGCGGAGCCATTCAGCGTCGAGGACAATGTCGCAACCCCCCATGTGTATGGCAAACATGTGGGTTTTCAACTGATAATCCCCCATTTGAAGTTTGACATTTTCACAGCGGCCTTCACCTTTCATTGTGCCTCCATCCGTAATTTGGACTTGGAAGTTAGAAACTGCTCGTACAAAACAATGCACTGCTTCTGCGACTTTTTGATGGATGAAATTATGTGTACTTCCACTATCAATCAAGACTACTACTGGGCGATGTTTAATAAAACCTCTGATTTTGAGAGTTTGAGGGGAAGAAATCCCTACCAAAGCATGCAACGAAATAACTGGTTCGTCAAAGACATTGTCCTTTTGGTTGTCTTCTTCTAGCGGCTCATGTTCCTCAAGTGGTGGATCTTCCTCTGTTGAGTTGTAGTCAGTGGCATCAATTTGAAAAAGTTTGGGCTCCTTGCATTTATGACCTGGGGAGTATTTTTCATCACAGTAGTAACATAGGCCTTGCTTTCTTCTTTCGGCCATTTCCGCAGGTGACACCTTTTGGACCTTAAGTGTTTGAGTCGTGTTGTGAGCCTGTGGGGGCGACCTTTAGCGGAGAAATTTGGGCGACTGTATTGGGCTGCTAATGCACGTTCCACGTTACGAGCTACCTTGCAAGCCTCCGTCCATGTGGGAGGGTGGTGCAGTAGGACTTGGGCTTTGATAGCTTCTTTAAGACCGCTGATAAAACATTCCGTGTAGAACACATCTGAGAGACCCCAAGTGCGGAAGGCTAAGGCTTCAAAAGCTGTAATATATTCATCCACTGTACCAGTCTGTCGGAGCTTAGTAAGACGACCCAAAAAAGAAGATTCCTGGTCAAAGCGGTCTTGAAGAGCTTTTGTGAATTTGGTCCAAGTCCTAAAAGGTCCATTGCAACGTTGATGCCATTCCCACCATTTCCACCTTTCATTGTCCAAGTACATGCTCCCCACCATAAGCTGAGTCTCATCATCTAAGATGTGATTCAGATTGAAATACTGCTCCATTTGGGCTATCCATGCCGACGGGTGAGAACCGTCAAATTTATGCATATCCAACTTGGGAGGTCGCTGACGGGGTTGTTGGTGGGTGTGCCAGACGTGAGGAGAGTGGCTAGACTCACCCTCATTGTGTCCATTGCCATTATACACCTCCTCGTGGGCTTGCTCCTTGCCCTTCTGTATCATGCCCTCGACCAGGCTACTTAGTCGGTTAAGCTAAACGTGGACAGTTTGCATGGATTCTTCAAGTTTGTCCATCCTTTCATTGGCCATCGCGTGAGCTCTAGTTTCTACCATACACCAACCTGATTTTTTTGAAAGTTGGGACCGCCTAAAAAAATTTCACTAAGAATTGAATGGTACCACTGTGCTCAGCTCATCGTCCTAATTCTGATGGGCAAGATCACCAATAAGCGCCCCGGAAGATCTCAGACTCTTTTTTTTTTGTGAAAACTCCTAACGGAGTTTTACTCCTTCCTTATCAATACTGCAGTTGCCAATTCCTCAAAATGTCAATGCGGCCAAAAGTCCTATGAAAATTATACCCCGATATAGGAACCCTTCACAACGATTTCGATCTGGTGGATCTGAGATATCTGAATGGCGGATCGGATAGCTCTGGGCGGCGGAACAGACTGCTGCTGCTGATCTGATGGATCTAATAGATCGGAATGGCTGATCTGCGAACTCGATACTGCGGGACTGATGTCTGCTGATGCTGCACCCCTTTGCACAAGCGGATCTGGAAGAGATGATGTGTGATCCCCTGATATAAAAGGGAACTATGGTATTGAGGAGTGTCAAGTGCTACAGATCGCAATATACATAAGGGTCTGGCAGTAGTACTCGGCCCAATGTTTCAGGGCTCTAACTAAGGAGGATCGACCGTACCCTTAGCCGTACAACCCGACTACCCTATCGTACGGGTGAGTAATCTCTCCGAGTGTTGTTCTCGGTGTACTGTAGCAGCAAGACGGCCGACGGTTTATCTATGGCGAGGTTTCAAGGGAGCCTAGGGGGCTTCCGATATACCCAGAGGGTACGTGGAAGACAGTCTGTGCGCGGTTCTGTCTAATGCGCTACTACTTGAAGGGGTACCCACAGGGGTTACAAGGGAGTCCAACAGACGTGACCACCTCTTGTATTTCCTGCGTGCATGCCTCCCCAAATCCGCAGGTTTATGCGCTCAACGACAGATCCCATGGTTTAAAGACGCCGGACACGTCTCTAGCCAAAAACAAAATTTGCTAAGAAATGGAGATCCCACCGGCCCTGGAAAGTGCTCTGATACCACTTGTTATGCTCTTAACCTGCAAAACGATACCCAAATACAGAATATGCGAAGAGAAGATACCCAGAACACAGAACAGCAATGATTTTATTATTTAGAGAATAATGTTCACTTGCCTCTTCGAGGGGGCAACCTCCGATAGAGCAGAGCTCAATTACAAAATAAGACACGATGCTCCTCGCAGGGAGTCTCTATCCTTTATATATGACTCATACATGCAATACCACGGATCAATACCGTGGGTTTTATTAATACCATCTATCTAATACTACGGCCCATTTGCAACTAACTGTGGTCCCGTCATTAATTGCGGGTTAACCACTTACAATTATTAATATGGGCTTTATTGACTCTTGCCTATGACGTGATCCCATTACATAAATAAGGGGGTTAAGGTGGGACCCTAACAAGGCAGGTCACAGGTTCGAGTATGGTAACGAATGTACCGCTATGTTGCAGAGCCGAGCAGGCGGTTGGTCTCGCCGCTGTGGATTACCCTTTTATTCCCCCTTACAAGCCCATGAAACGGGACTACATTTTCGTGGTCAATCCTAACGGTATTTATTCTTATTCTCCATTGATCTAACATATTAGGCTGCAAGGGCTATAATTTTGTGGGAAATAGGGCATATGATAATGCTATTTATGTTCAAGATTATGATTGTAAGTCACCGGCATGGATGAAGGCACAAACGGACGTATTGGTAGCGAGTGGAAAAAATTACTTCCCAAGCTGAATGCCGAGCTCGGTAAAGATTGGAATGTGAGTAGGCTTTTTGCCCATGCATTTCGACATTTCTGTTTACTTCTGTTGGATTCAGGCTTCTGTCACGATATATTTGTACTGTTAGTAGACTTCCTTTCATTTTGCTGATAGTGCACGGGAAGATCCCCTGTTTACGACCCGTGGTAGGGTTAACTGAAGTTCTATCTTTCATTCGAATGGTCATAGATCGTTGGATCGATTTGAACATCTTCAGTGTTGCTTAGCATTGATATGTGTCTTAATTATTTTTACGGGGCAGTTCACGATTTCTCTTGGTGAAAAAAATAAAGGGTCCATCATTTTATATACGTGTTTATAGCGGGCAACCAATTGTAATTTTTTGCAACATATCTGGCCAGTGGCCACTGGTAGTTGGCATTATGGTACATCTGTTGTCCTTGATGACAACCCACTCACAAGTCAATTCAGATTTGATAAAGGGCAACTCACATTGTAACAGGTCAATTTAGAGGTGACAAAGAACAGGATGATGAGACAAAGGACTTAAGATCAGAATCAAGCAATTGAAGAAAAATAATGTTTTAAGTTGTATACACTGGTTCACCTAGTCCAAATAGTGTATACAAGCGTGTTCACAGAACAAAAAGCGCATATACGTACGTACACACTTCTACAAAAGGAAAAACGCGTATGGCATAGAAAATTAAGATTAATGAATACCAAGGGTCCATACCATGGTAATAGCCCACAATATTGAGCGGAATAACAGTTACTTGATCCTGTCCAAGAATACCAATGGTTCTAAGTGTTGTTTTGGTCTGAGGTATTGAGGAAGGCTAAAACTATATAAGGAGTAGAAAATCAAAGCGCTAAGTGTGCAAGTGAAAGGGTTTTTCATGAATATATCTATCTGAAGTATATTTTATGTTGTAAAGGCTATGGTTATGATATGATCTGAAATACCTTGTGCACCATTGGATACAATGTTGGATTAGGATCATGAGACCTGAAATGACTTATCATTGTATGATTTGATAATGAATGAGCGAGATCTGAATGCTAACGCATGTTTTGTCCTTTATATGTTATCATCTGGATATGTTTGAAGTCTGAATAATTGCGAGGTTATAAGTTATTATTTGCAGATCTATACGCTGGTTCTCCTTGGTGAAGGCACATATACACACTGATTTGGCACTTCCAAGTAGCGTATGCAGAAGAAAAACTTGTTGTTCAACGATGACTGATCTATCCGATCAGTGTTGTTGTTTCACTGTTGTTTGTCAATGATGTCTTCATAAGATTTGAAAGTAAATCTGATTGTATAAGAAGATTGAATCTGGTTGATTGATTGAGTAAGTGAGAAGGGTGATCTTTGCTGCTATCTGTTTAGAACTCTGTAGATTGACAATAGATCTTCAGAATGTCACTGATTGGTACAATTTGTGGTTCAAAGATTTTATGATTTAGTATCTTTAGAGGTATACGTAGGTTGGGTTAAAGGAACTATTGTATACATGCAGGCTGGCTTCACTGAAGTAGCATATATATTCTGACATATGATCTTTGAGGTTGCAGTTGGTTCTGGTTGTTGATACAGTGTTCTAGGTTCAGCTCTGTATTCTGGTGACAGTGATTTGATTGTTCATATTGACTGATTGTTGATAGATGCAGTTGTATTTGATGATTGTATTGCAGTGGTGATTGATGTTACTGATGGGTCCAGTATGAAAATTTGATGAAACGTGGCCTTCATATTGTATTGTTGTATACCAAGAGTATCCAATCTAAAAATTTATGAAATGTGGTCTCTGGAGGAAGATTGGGGGTTTTGTTTCTTATGTTAGAATCTAGTTTCTAAAGAAAAGAGAAAATGAAACAAATCAAAACTTTGAACAGTTAGATTAATCTAAGCTGGCAAAATATCTAAGAAAATAAAGAAAGAAAAACAAATCAAGTCCCATTCATAACTTCACATATCGCCAATTTCATTCTTAAGGAACTAAAAAGACTCAATGAGACATGAACTTATGTAATGAATATCCTACTAAGCAAAAAGAAAGAACATGTAAAGAAAAACTAATCTACTGTGTTCTCTATGCTCCAATTCACCAATTAGAAATAGGAAGACTACTTTTTTTGAATATTTTGTCAAGCATAAATTACACAGTTAGATAAATCTACAATCAACCAGTTGAACACACTTGCATGAATTAAAATTGCATGAATGGGAAATCTAAACTATCAAACTTGAAAGTAATAAAATGAAAAGCAAAGCCAATTATCTCACCTATAATCACAATATTTCGCCAATTAACTTCTAAAATGGTGTTGAGCTAAAGGCTCTGGAAATATCATCATATAGCATGAAAGAAATGACATCTAAACTATCTAATTGCACACTAATGAAAAGCAAAGCTAATCATCTCACCTATAATCACAATATTTCGCCAATTAACTTCTAAAACGGTGTTAAGCTAAAGGCTCCGGAAATATCATTATATAGCATGAAAGAAATGACATCTAAACTATCTAATTGCACACTAATGAAAAGCAAAGCCAATCGTCTCACCTATAATCACAATATTTCACCAATTAACTTCTAAAGCAGTGTTAAGCTAAAGGCTCGGGAAATATCATCATATAGTATGAAAGAAATGAGATCTAAACTATCTAATTACACACTAATGAAAAACAAAGCCAATCATCTCACCTATAATCACAATATTTCACCAATTAACTTCTAAAACGGTGTTAAGCTAAAGGCTCTAGAAATATCATCATATAGCATGAAAGAAATGACATCTAAACTATCTAATTGCACACTAATGAAAAGCAAAGCCAATCATCTCACCTATAATCACAATATTTCGCCAATTAACTTCTAAAACGGTGTTAAGCTAAAGGCTCCGGAAATATCATCATATAGCATGAAAGAAATGGCATCTAAACTATCTAATTGCACACTAATGAAAAGCAAAGCCAATCATCTCACCTATAATCACAATATTTCGCCAATTAACTTCTAAAGCAGTATTAAGCTAAAGGCTCCGGAAATATCATCATATAGCATGAAAGAAATGAGATCTAAACTATCTAATTACACACTAATGAAAAGCAAAGCCAATCATCTCACCTATAATCACAATATTTCACCAATTAACTTCTAAAACGGTGTTAAGCTAAAGGCTCCAGAAATATCATCATATAGCATGAAAGAAATGACATCTAAACTATCTAATTGCACACTAATGAAAAGCAAAGCCAATCATATCACCTATAATCACAATATTTCACCAATTAACTTTTAAAACGGTGTTAAGCTAAAGGCTCCAGAAATATCATCATATAGCATGAGAGACTAATCTAATAAGCAAATATAAGAAACATGTAAAAAAACCTAATCTACATTCAACCGGTTGAACACACTTGCATGAATGGAAACTCTAATCTATCAAACTTGAAAGCAATCAAATGACATATTTGAATGAAATCAAAGCAAAACTACAAAATAAAATCTACTCTACCTTACATTCTAATGTGCTCCATGACATCTACTTCACATCTCTTTCCATGTTGAGAACATCAAAGGTTTATTCAAATTCTTCAAAATTACAAAGTACAACAAAGCTCTCCAAAGCTTTCCAAAGCCATCAAAGAAAAACTACAAACTCCAAGCTAAAGAGCTACCAAAAACGCTACAATCTTAAAAACTAAAAAGCTAAGCCAAGCTAACAAATGAAGGAGAGAGATCTCCTATTTATGCAAAAAGATGAGAAGCCATCTCATTAATGAGAGTTCATGAATCTCTCCCTCAACCTCTAGAGTCCTAATCAAAATAGGAACTGATAAGACACATGTCTTCTTAGAGTTTCAATACAATTAGGAGATGTGGCACATATCCTCATGATCCCATGATTCTCTCCACTCAAATTCGAATTTGGCCTTAGGGTGCCACATAAAGGTCTTCTAGAAGCCTCCTTTTGACCTACACATGTTAACAATCTCAACCCACTTGTTAGGTATAAGCATATGCACATTATTTTCTAATTTTTAACCACAAATTCGCTTAAAAGGGCTAAGAACTAATAAAGTTTGGAAAAACATAAATGTGGCCCAATGATAATGAAAGTGGAATGAATGTAGTGATATAGTAGTGAAATAGAGGTGAAATGCAGGTGATATAATGGACATAATAATGAAAGTGTAATGGAAATGAATGACATTTTCAAGACCCAACATACCCCCCAATATTGCATGTCCTCATGCAATATATATTACATTAATTCTTTTGACCCCTGAGCCTTGGCTTAACTTTGCATGATATCATTTGATAACTTCATACTTTTGCAAAGTGTTTTTCTTGAATTACAACATGGTTGGTTCTTGTGTAACAACCATATTTTGTTGTTGCATTTTATTTTGATCTTTGAACTTTGCATAATGATATTTTGATTATTGTTGCAAAGTATATCTTTATTGGATTGCATGATGGTTGGTTCTTGTGTGACAACCAAGATTGTGTTTGTATCCAATTTATCCTTTAAGTACTTTTTGAAAAGCCATTGTATGCTCATAATAACAATGTAATAGTTAATATGTTTTGGAAGTATGTGGGCTCCTAAATATGATATGGACATGGCAAGATATGAATATGAATGTATCCCCCCCCCAACTGATGGTATTGGCAATTTTATGAAATGAGGAAGAGAAATGTTTTTCCAACAATTATCATTCTAGCTTTTTATGGAATTCTATGGTCAAAAGTTAGAAAATGACGTACCTTAACTTACCCTTTGGAATGGATGAATTGTATGTGTGGTGGTTGCAAAATTCTGATCATTTTCTTATTCAAGTCATTGAACAAGAATAGTCATGTATAAAGAGTTAAGATGACTTTTTATTGCTTTTACTAAAAATCGTTGAATCTCCTCCAAAACGTTGAAAATAATAGTCTTCATGTCTTCAAAACTCATTGGCACAATTCCTACTATGTGAAAAGATGTTCTGATGTCAAACATAGCAGGAAATTGAAATTGTTGACTTAGTGGCCATTAATGGATGCCACTAGTCAACACGAGAACTCTCACCATTGATAACAATGAGAGTCAAGATGCCCAAACACATCTTGCTAGGTACAAATAATTTTGCCGGTGTCGAGTCACCTAGAAGATCTGATGAACAAGGGACATTAATGTATTCCCATTGTTTGTTAGCATGAGGACTTGCCATTAAGGCATGCAAGCCTCAAGGTGTCAACAAGCAACTTAGACTCAAAGGACTACGGACTCAATAATTTGCATTAAATCAGGGATTATTTACGAAATGAAAATGATAGGAAAGGGAAGATGAAAATGGAAGATGGCAATGGAGAGCAGAAATAGGAATGGGCAATAAGCATGTGAATGAGCCTCTTGCTTTTATTTGTGGGTTATGAATGGACAAAAAGAGATGGAAAGTGTATGTGAATGTAAATGGAAAATATGAAGTGAAATGAGGTGAATGGTTTATTATGAGTTATGGATGTGATGGAGACAATAGTAACTGAAAGTTTTTCAAGTGTTTGGATTTGATTTTCCATCAACATATTTCCTCTTTGTTGTTGATCATCCTTTTATGAAACAAATTGGTTTCTTAGAGAGACACCATTCTCTTGTAGTCATTTGTCCTTCCTCCTAGAACCTACAAAAAAACTAATACTTCTTCTGCAATGGAATGTAAGATTATCAAAGGAGAGAGGTGATCAATCTCTCCAGTTATGATATTTACACACAAAACTAAGAATTTGTATTAATGAAATAAGTTCTCAAAGGAAAAATCAAAAGAATTTATACCTGTTTTGGAATTAGTGCCTCAAGTTGAATGTTGCTTCTTTTCAGCAATTTATCTCATTATTTACCGTTTCAAACTCTAATGATTGATTTCTCATTATGTAGATCTTGTTGAGATCTTTCCAATGACACTTGAATCATCAAAATCTGATTTCGTATGAGAAAGTTAGGTTGATTTGAACAATGAGATTTTTCAGCTACGGAACGGCTTTAGCTGCGGAATGTGCGCAATATCTGTAGCTAAAAATCTTGAAAAAAAACCATTCATTTTTCATCATCAGTCCAAAATTAATCAATACCTTCATAAAAGTGAGCAAATAACTTATTCATTTCATTGATTCAAAATTGTTTTTTTTTTTTGACATGCGGCGACTTAGTGTGGCGACTTAGTGATAACACACACCTTGACTTCCCTTTGACCGGGGTCTTTTTCATCGAATTGGATCAAATGGATAGGACACCATCCATGTACTGACATTTTCCCAGCTACCCATGTGGCTCGTTTTGTCTCTCGACACTTGTAACATACAAGAGTATGAAAATGGCTGCGGAATTACCGATTAGCTGTGGAATAGAGCTGCATTCCGCAGCTAAAGACAACCAACAATCAATTTGAATTTTTTGGTATGTACAAAGGATTATTCTGCAGACCAACTACTGCAACACTCGAACTTGTTTTGGAATTGACAATTCTAAAGAAACCATTTCTCAAAAAATTTCATAGTTGTTGAATGGGATAGCCATGGTCTTTTACATTTCCTTTGATAGAGTTTAGCTGTTTTTGGTTTAGGCATGCATATACTGAGCCATAGCTCATGGTTAAAACAACTCCCAGGAATATCAAGGCGATGATTCTAAAAAAGAAACAACACAACTACCTGCATGGGATTCATTCCACTTTGATACTTCTTCTTCCTCTCTAGTAGTTCCAGGCGACCAATTTAATTAGAGGCGGTTGTGGGCTTAACTCACGGGAAATATACATGATACAGAATATGAGTGAGTTTTCAAATGGTCACTGCATCGAATGCCAAGAAGCTCCATGCCATGTCTATCAGTTGGCTGCGAAGAGTCGTATTGAACCGGTTCAGGTAATGGTGTCAATCATTTAAACAGAGTCGTATTCAATCAGCTTACGTCTCTAAACAGGTGTGAGATGAGTTATTAAAAACAAGAGGCGTGTAATCATGATTTATTATCAGCACGTTGTTGATTCCAAATAGGAATTCCCCTCCCCAAGCAGTCGAATTAAATCAAATTGCCAGTTAATTAGTTCAAACTCTGTTTTTTCCTCTTGCGGTCTGCAAAGATGGGCTTCAAAGAACTGCGAAAATCTTCCAAACCGCTTCAAATTCCTTAAAACGATTTCTGATTTATCTAATTGACCCTATTGCCGAAAAAACCCATGTTTTATTTTTCCCAAATTCATCTTTGTTTGTCTGGATCATGCAGTTGAAGTTTGACGTTTTTCAGTGTTCTATGTTTTTCCTGGATTAACATTTTTACTATTATGCATTTTGCTACATTCAGCGTTCTGATTTAATTTGCAATTTGAACACAGGGAATAGCAGATGAATAGTGCTAGAATTTTCAAGGACATTGGCATTGTTTCATTTGTTATGAACAGGTATTTTGCTCCCTACTCTTTGTATAACTCCGTTGTAATGAACCTCCGCTCTGTTAACTAACGTATTGGATTGAAGAAAACAGAAGTTTCTTTATCCTCTTGTGAAGATCCGAAGTCCCGAGAACAAAAATTAAGAACAAAAAAAATATTTTGTTCTCTCGGACTTGCCAATTGATAGATCACTCCACCATTTCTCAGATTGCAAGATAGGAAGGAATTGTTGTGTGTGAACCTCTGAAACATCTATCATCGCAGAATTTGAGAAACTTCAATAATTCACGTGTGCTCTATGTGGCGCATGTCTGTGACCTTCAACTTCAGAGTTGGATACCTTGATATTATTGCAAATGAATTGGTAGTTCTATTGATATTTCAAGACAATGGGTTGTCAATGCCCTTTCTACAAGATATCCAGCTAATCCTTCATACCCTTTCTTTGAAAACCAGATTAGCAGAAGTCCAACCAAATTCCAAAAACACAAAGTTTTTATTTTAACACAACAACCCATGCAATTTGATTTATTTGATTTTTTTAAAATGTTTTTGCAGGTTTGTTTCAAGGCCAAAGCTTCAAACAGGAATGCAGATTTTCTATTGAGGCTACAATGAAAACTAGGATTGGATATAGCCATTGGTTGTATCCTTCCTTTTTCCTCTAAAATTGTGAAATTTTATAAAAATGATTAATGATTTTCAATTTCAGGCAGCAAAGACTTCAAGGTAAATATGCTAAAAACAGGACTTTGACTAGGGTCTTAAGCTATTTTTTTATCAATCTGGGATGGGTGACTAGGATAGAATCCATGCCGGGACAATTCTGGAGATGCCCATGTGGTCGGTTTCTTCATTGGCTTGCCTGAAACCTGCTAAACCTTCGAATTAGCTGCAGAATTCACAGTTAGTTGCGGAATCAGGCTACATTCCGCAGCTAATTTGCAAAACCTTATTAAAACAGGACACAGTGTTTTGAGGGTCACTACAAACCATAACCAGTCAATCTTGGACAACTGAACCTATCAAAGCAGTTGGATTTTTATTTATTTTTTTGAATCAAATGAAATGATGAAGCTTATTTTGTTCCCTTTTTTTTGTTTTTCTTTTTTTTTTAAACATAACAATTCTTTTTCTGATCCTCCAGATCACACAAGTGTAGGAGGAGAGCATACTCAAGAATTATTAAAAAAAAAATTAGACGTAAGAAATAAGGTCTCCTAATTACACTTCCCCGGCAATGGTGCCAAAATGTCTAGTCAATTTAGTGTCCTAAATTGCTCTACATAAATTATCAATCCGGGTATTATAAATTGATGAAGTGTGGTGCACCATATGTGCTTAGTTAACCTTTTTGCTTACTTCGTTGTTTTATAGTTTATGTTGTTTTTGGGGGTTTTGTTTCTTATGTTAGAATCTAGTTTCTAAAGAAAAGAAATCAAAACTTTGAACAGTTAGATTAATCTAAGCCGGCAAAATATCTAAGAAAATAAAGAAAGAAAAACAAATCAAGTCTCATTCATAACTTCACATATCGCCAATTTCGTTCTTAAGGAACTAAAAAGACTCAATGAGACATGAACTTATGTAATGAGTATCCTACTAAGAAAAAAGCAAGAACATGTAAAGAAAAACTAATCTACTGTGTTCTCTATGCTCCAATTCACCAATTGGAAAATAGGAAGACTACTTTCTTGGAATATTTTGTCAAGCATAAATTACACAGTTCGATAAATCTACAATCAATCGGTTGAACACACTCTCATGAATTAAAATTGCATGAATGGAAAATCTAAACTATCAAACTTGAAAGTAATAAAATGAAAAGAAAAGCCAATTATCTCACCTATAATCACAATATTTCGCCAATTAACTTCTAAAACGGTGTTAAGCTAAAGGCTCTGAAAATATCATCATATAGCATGAAAGAAATGACATCTAAACTATCTGATTGCACACTAATGAAAAGCAAAGCCAATCATCTCACCTATAATCACAATATTTCGCCAATTAATTTCTAAAACGGTGTTAAGCTAAAGACTCCGGAAATGTCATCATATAGTATGAAAGAAATGACATCTAAACTATCTAATTGCACACTAATGAAAAGCAAAGCCAATCATCTCACCTATAATCACAATATTCCGCCAATTAACTTCTAAAACGGTGTTAAGCTAAAGGCTCCGGAAATATCATCATATAGCATGAAAGAAATGACATCTAAACTATCTAATTGCACACTAATGAAAAGCAAAGCCAATCATCTCACCTGTAATCACAATATTTCGCCAATTGACTTTTAAAACGGTGTTAAGCTAAAGGCTCCGGAAATATCATCATATAGCATGAGAGACTAATCTAATAAGCAAATACAAGAAACATGTAAAGAAACCTAATCTACAATCAACTGGTTGAATACACTTGTATGAATTAAAATTGCATGAATGGAAACTCTAATCTATCAAACTTCAAAGCAATCAAATGACATACTTGAATGAAATCAAAGCAAAACTACAAAATAAAATCTACTCTACCTTACATTCTAATGTGCTCCATGACATCTACTTCACATCTCTTTCCATGTTGAGAACATCAAAGCTTTATTCAAATTCTTCGAAATTACAAAGTACAACAAAGCTCTCCAAAGCTTTCCAAAGCCATCAAAGAAGAACTACAAGCTCCAAGCTAAAGAGCTACCAAAAAAGCTACAAGCTTAAGAACTAAAAAGTTAAGCCAAGCTAACAAATGAAGGAGAGAGATCTCCTATTTATATAAAATGATGAGAAGCCATCTCATTAATGAGAGTCCATGAATCTATCCCTCTACCTCTAGAGTCTTAATAAAAATAGGAACTGATAAGACATATGTCTTTTTAGAGTTTCAATACAATTAGGAGATGTGACACATATCCTCATGATCACATGATTCTCTCCACTCAAATTCGAATTTGGCCTTAGGGTGCCACTAAAGGTCTTCTAGAAGCCTCATTTTGACCTACACATGTCAACAATCTCAACCCACTTGTTAGGTATAAGCATATGCACATTATTTTCTAATTTTTAACGATAAATTCACTTAAAAAGGCTAAGAATTAATAAAGTTTCGAAAAACATAAATGTGGCCCAATGATAATGAAAGTGGGATTAATGTAGTGACACAGTAGTGAAATGGAGGTGATATAATGGACATAATAGTGAAAGTGTAATGGAAATGAATGACATTTTCAAGACCCAACAATATGCATGTGGTTTATTGGTCATGATCTGTCATTGGCATGGAGAATTGCCTGGATTGACAATGGATTTGCCTAGCCTTGTCATTTCCTGGATAGCCATGGTGTTGTGAGTTCATTTCTTTGTTTTTTTGGTTGGTTCTCATGTTTCCTTTAGCTTGGGTTCAGTTACTAGTTCCTGGAATCCCTGGTTAGACAAACACTCGGGAAGCCCTATAACATCTTGGGTTGAGTTACTAGTCCTAGAAGCCTTGGTTGGACAAACGCTCTTGAAGCCCTTGGTGGGTTGAATTACTAGTTCTAGAATCCCTGGTTGGAAAAACGCTCTAGAAGCCTAGAGAAAGTTGTGGGTTGAGTTATTAGTCCTAGAGCCTTGGTTGGAACAAATGCTCTGGAGCCCTGGAAGGCTTGGGTAGAGACCAATATGGTGATGGTTTTTGATGTCCGGCCTTGAAGTGGAATCATTGTTTGATGGGTTGAGGTGGTTTGGCCTCTAAAAGACCTGAATGGTTTGATTGATTTGTTTTATGAGATCCCACATTCATGCTTGGAATATGACACGAGGGTGACTGGCTGAAGAGAGATTTGGCTCAGACATGTCTATGGTCAAGTGATACGTGGAAGTCCTAGACCTGGTTGCATTTTTCATATGTTAATAAGAGCTCTTTTCCTCTTGTAATTGATGGGTAAGTGTACTTGTTATTATGTGATCTTGATGGTCGTTTTTATCATTGTTATGTTGTTGGTTATATACTGGTTATGAGCATGTTTTATGATAGTGATGAAGTACGACTCTCATCATGGTTTGATTTGTAAACGAATGAACAATGTATCTATGGCCTAATAGATGAAATTGCAACTAATGATATAAGAGAGCAATGCTTCATAGTGATTCTCGGATGAGTATGAGACCCCTATGCTCAGATCTGTTGTTTAAACCTGTAGATTACATAATTGTGACATGTTTGAAAAAATGCCTGGCATGGCTAGTAGGGGTCCAGTCAATTCCTTGTTCAAATAATTATATGTATATCATTATTCTGTTGTTATCTTGCAATTCTAAAAATGTCATTGAGTTCTGAGCAGTGACTTGGGCTTTGGGCCTAAAAAAGTGGCTCAAATTCCGGAGACGCAGGCATAGCACTAGGTAGAAAAGTCCCTGGACACATGCATACCCATGTTGTGCGAGCGTCCAGAGCCTCCTTGATGCAAGCATGCCCATATCAAGGGAGAGTATGGGGGTTTAATGGTCTAAAAACTCAGTAAAAGCCAAGGGTTGGTTACCTGAGTGGTTGGGATGGTTCCTAGGAGTCCCGTTGCTGACGTGGAAGGTATGTATGGTGTGTTTCTATTGGTTCCACTTCCTTAAGGTGACTTATGAGGTCGAATCATATCATAGTAATTTCTCGTCACATGTTTACTCCAGTTGTACAGTTACTTGGGTAGATGTGGGAGGAGGGTTTTACATTTGCAGTATGGCCCTTTTGAGGTATTGGAGAAGGTAGGAGACAATGCATACAAACTCAATTTACCCCCATACATGTGGATTTACTTAGTAGTGAATGTGAATAACTTGAAACTCCATGAGCCTTGCATGTTATATCAGGTGAGGAGTAGGTCCTACCTACCATAGAGGACTCAACACTAGATGCTCATGTAGAGTTGGTAGAAAAAACAACTTTGAAGAAGAAGTGCAAAACTATAAGACAAGGGAAATATGATCGTTGGTAGATTGGGTTGAAAGGACAACCTCTATGTAACACAAAATGATACTCAAAGGAGAAGGTAGAGAAAAATGTTTCTCACTTCATTTATTAAATATTTTAGGGACCAAAAGCCACCTTAAATGAGGAGGCATTATCTAGGTTAGATGATCATGTAATTTTTCATCTATCTCTATACTTTGTGGGAGGAAAAATTGAAGGAATTGACTTGTAGTGATCCAAGTGGATATTGGTGGCCACCTGCCTATTCCACTTGGACCCCCAACAATATTTTCTTTCAGTTTCCTATTTTCCAGCGTATTTTCTATTTTTAGCAGTTTCCAGGGTCTTGAACTTCTTGAGTCGTTATAAGGCCTTAAACGACATTTTTTGGGGAAACAATTAAGCGGAGGCCAAATCGTTTGCTGTTGAAATTTTGTGTCCTTGGATAGACCTTTCTAACAGGATCTCGTGCGTGCCAAATGAATATTGTATGCCAAAGTTACGACACCGGGAAGTTGACTTTCTAATTAACCCCATTGGGGCCCACAAAATTTTGGCGCTTCATCTCCTAGGGTTAGTTTCTTGGATGTTTAGGGTTTATCATTATTTATTCATGATAAAAAGTCCTCAAAGCCTCATTGTAACTCAGTTTAGAAGGTATGTAGACACCACTTCTCTTCTCAGAGATAAGCTACCATTTCCTGAGCTAGTTTGCTTCTTTTCTACATGTAAACAATTTTCAGTAGTTGTTATTTATTAATTGAATTTTTGTTTCATTGTATCTTTGTGTTTTTTATTAAATCTATATTTCATTTCATTCCTTAATAAATATGGATAATGTAGGGCCCATTTTAATGGCAAATCCCAATTTAGAAAATGGGGCATGGTACCTTCTACAACCATTTTGAGGCATCAAACAATGTTATTTTAGATTGCAAGGTTTAAAACATGTGCATACAAATCAACATTGATATACACTCTAAGACCTATCCAATGGTCTAAATATCACCTCAATCAAAGCTTTGTATGTAGAAGTTATGCCTCTTGCAAGTTGACCTACCTAGTTGACCACCATGGTACAAATAGATGCCACAACCCTTGTTTACTCACAAATGTGGGGCTGGCAACTTAAGGCCTTTCACAAATATTATATGAGGTCCATAACCTTATTGCATTGAGGTTTGAGGAAGTCAAACCCCCAACACTAGATGGCTATCTGGCTATGTTAAATACCCAAATGCTATGAGGAGGGGGTTCCATATTTTGCACTATACTTATTCCATTGCTAAGGAAAACTTTCAAGAGTGGTAGTTGTAGAGCATAATAGAGGAGAGGATTTTTGTAGCAACCATTTAGGCAACAATGTCAAAGGTAACTCCATAGGAGTGCTAATGCCTTTGTATGTGCATTGTTATAATTGAAGCAAAGAGACAAGAGGATATGCATCACCTTCTACTTGGGATTTGTCCTATATTAGGTTGCACATGAAAAATATTGTATTCATTTGTGTGGATGGTGTTTTTATGTGTCTATTTTTTCCATTTATTATTTCAAGTTATTTCATAAATTTAAACAAAGCTAGTAAATAAATAATCTAGGATATAAGGAAATAACTTGCATAAATCTAAGATTTCAAAATATTTTAAGATTTGTTGTGATGAATTGTTGCAGTGGAGTATCCATGAAAATTTACAAATCACTCCACCAATCTTAAGAAGTAAAAGATAAGCTTGATGATTTCCCCTATTTTTGATCTAACAGTTCCTTAAATATAGAAATGAAGTGCTCAAACCCCAAAGAAACCAATTCTTAGAATCCTTTTTGACCTTGTTAATTTAGCTATCATCCAACTACCAAATGGCATTGCAATTTTTTCGGAGTTTGGATAATTATTTGTATTTTGGTGTCCAACTCCAACCCACAGAGCCCACATCTTAAGGTGCCATTGTCTTTCCTATTCCAATAAAAAATTTACTCCGAGAATCTCCAAGTTGTGGCACTTATCCAATTCCAATTGGCCCACACGACCAATTCTATGTGCTTCATAAATAGATTCCAGGATTATCTTGGTGTCCCTTAAGACATGTTCTTTGATATTTTTCCTTTCATCTACCCACATTACAACTTTTTCTTTAATTACTCATAGAGCACAGGAAAATTGAACATAATTTGAATCATCTGAATGTGCATGAAATTATTGCTAATTGTCTTGTATCAATTTATGAAAGTCCTCCTTCTTTGACTAGGAAGGATTATACTTAATGGGTGCACTCGGTTTCCAATCCCCATTCCCCAACTCCAAAAAAATTAGGAAATGGTTCCAGTAATGCAAATTTTAACCCAAGACTTATATAGGTAAATTTTCTATAATAACAAATGATGTGTAGGGAACTTGCCAAATCATTTGGAAACACCAATAGAGCCAACCCTATTGTTGCACCAAGTTGGGTTGAGTTGTGGTTGCTTAGTTTTGGCCCATCCTACAAAATAAAATTTGTTAATGAAATAATTAGCCAACTAATCTTCATGGGAATTCCTGCCCTAAATTTCCTCATTATTGAAAGTAAGATTCAATCCCCCCAACAAACAATGAGATTATCTTATTGGAAACAATTAAATGAGAAGATTTTGCTAAAACCTTTCCCATTTATCATAAGGCATGTAGAGATTGAATAGAGAAAGAGTGATATCCAATTCCTTATTGTACACTTCTATATAAAGCTTTAATTGAATGACATGACAATTTAGGAAGGATATATTTGATGAAAAACCATAAATGGCTCTCCCTAAGACTCCATATGAGTCCAATCCAAAAAAATCCCAATTCAAGAATGATTTATTTAATTCCACGATGATGGGGGCACATGGCCCCATCAATTCCAAAAAAAGACTACTTCCTAATGTTCCAACTCCACTAAACACTTCAGAGAGAGTCCCCCCCCACCGAGACCTCTCATGTTCATGGACATAAGCTTCATAATGAATAAGCCTTTGGGGCTAATCCTGCTCTAAGAATCCCATATAACAATCTTTGTCTGCCCTTGTTAATCTCATAGTTACGCTTCTCTTGTGCTAGTTTAATGTTATATTTTTAGCTCACTTTAATCGTCTCACATTCCATTTGATCATCATAACCCAACCCTCTCTTACTACCATTTCTTTTGGAAGGAGCCTTAGGCCACAGAAGGTATGGATCCCTACTCGAGGAAAGAGAAGGAGAACTAGGCTGGGATGGTTAAATATTCTCCTTCATGTGGATGTGGAAGGGATTAAAATCCTTGGAAAGTTCCATAGTGAAATATTCACTCTCCTTCACTTTTAAAAGAAGTAAGATATATATGAAACTAAATAGGGAAAGGGCGCCCCTTTTTTTGTAAGCTAGTGGATCCTTTCATTAATCAGAAAAAAATGTTACATATAGCCTAGATTTCCAAAAGAGGATCAAATCCTGGAGAGTCTTCGTATCAAGCTTGGATGAGACTAATAAGCTATCTACCAATAATAGACAATCAAAAACTAGCTATGAGAATTATTACTAAGTAGAAAGCTCATTGAAGATTCAAGAATCAAAGGGAGGAAATGCCTTTAATATTGGCATGATTTTCCTTGAGTTGACTAATATTTCACTGTCTGCTTGGATCAATGCCTTATTGCTCTTACAACCTCTTTTTTTGGCTTCTTTGTCTTTCTTAGAGACCAACTTGAAATCCTCTGTGTGAACTCTAATACATGACTTTGAAGAACTTGAGTCCAACTAATCTTCTTCCTCTCACTAGAGATAGACCTTATAAAGAATCCTAGCGTGATGAACTAGCATGTTCTCCATATCCATATCTTTTCCATGCTATTCTTCTACAAGGGTAGTCAATCATGGATCATCTAGATCCATATCTTCTAGTAGGGCTTACGCTTCAACTTATTTCTATAAGGAGTGAACCATATCTTGTAGTAATGGATTTCGTTGGTACTCTTCTAGAAACTTCCGCACAAGCGTTGGCTTATGGGTGTTTCCTTTTGCTAGTTTTAGGCTTGATTGAATATTATCTTGCTTCTGAGGCTCCTTTGGAGAGGAGAGAGACTCGAACATAATTTCCAAATATAGGGATCTAGTCAGGATTTGAGGCACCCCAAGGACTCAAATTTCTTCTTCTTTGGGGGACTTTTCCAAAATCATCTTGCTCTTTTTGAGAGGGGTGTGTTTTGGGAGATTCCTTTACATTCATTGGACAATTCATAATAAGATGCCCATATTCATGATAATGTTTGCATCTAAAGGGTACATGTTCATAATCTAGAGGCTACTTCCAAAGATTGTCTTGATAATAAATATCTATTGAAGTTGGAAGAGGCTAGGAGATTTTCATATTAATACAAATCTAAGCATATGATGTGTACCTCCCTCTCTTAGTTTCCTTTGGGACCTCGACAAAGCTTCTAATGGCATTGCCTATGCCTTCAAGGATTTCCTCCTCCCAATATTCCTTTGGAAGAGAAAGGAGTCGAACTCACACCAATGTAGCAAGGAAGTCTTCTTTCTTTAGATTATATGCTCCTTCCAAAATTGCACAAAGTGTCATGCATTATTAAAAAAGTATGCCCTCGCCCCTTCAAAAACCCTAGATTTGTCTTCCAAGTTGGAGAAAATGATTATGAAGAATCTCCCCCCCCCCCACTCAATTGTTATTTGACCTTGGAGGTTCCATTTATTTTGGATCCACCTAGTGAAAGACTTTTAAGAGGGCCATAATCCAATGAACTTGCAAATTAGAGCATGATCCTGCATTTATTGGATATATTCTCTGATCTTGCTGGATTTGACCTCATATTTTGGATCATACACCACTTTTGGCAGGCAACGCCTTGGATTTTTAGCTTGCTAAGATGCACCTAGCAAAAGTTTCTCTAAGAAACCAAAAACCAACTTCACCCAGCATCTCTACGAAAAGGAGGCTAGAGATGAGGAGATTGAAAGGGAATACCAATAGATCCAGAATCTTTACGAACTCTCGAAATACTCTCATTAAGGGGGGAGAAGGAACAAAGTCCCCTCTCACGAAATTGATCAATAACAACTATATACCCTAAGTAACATCCTTAAAATGGTAAAATAAAAAAAAATTATAAAAAAAAATCACCATAATAATAATAATAAATATATAAAAATAAAAATAAAATAATTATAATACTTAATTAAGCATATCAGTTTTAATCCTAATCTAATATTTTTGTTTTGTTAAGTTAAAATAAATCTAACCCATCTAAATTTAATATATATAATAATAATTTATTAATTTAATTTTTAAATTAATTACTTTTTAAATATGAAAATTCGAAAAAATATATATGAAAGCCACTATTAAAAAAGTAACACTTCTATATGCTTCATGCCAGGTAGTGTATGACTTATGTGACTCAATGATCATCACAACTCTATTAATTCACAACCTTTTGTGAGAACGTACCGATATCTTTTTTAAATAGTGGAACTTTGGTGTGTCTATAACAATAATCCGTTAAAAGAGTTTACGAGTCATTTTTTTAAAGAGTGGAATCTTGGAAGAGTTATTTATTAATGTCCTTTCTTAAACTTAATTGTCCTCTCGTAATTAATTTAAATTTTTTATATTATTTTTATTATATAAAATATTATTTACATGAAACAATATATTAAAGGCATAGTCTAATTTATAGACAAAATATTTTTTTCCACCGAAATCTAACAAAACATTTTCACGAAAGAATGTGATTTTTTGTTGTTTAAAATGCATTTTTAAATTCATAAATGGATTCAACACCTTGAAAAACCCCATGGGGCACTCAAATTCTATAGATTAAACAATTTAAACTCGAGTTTTTAAAATCTCTACCGGATTTTGGTTAAAATTAACCAGAAAAAATTTCGTGAAAAAAGGTCGTTTTGTCTATAAGTTAGACTACGCCTATATTAAATAGTTAAACACTTTATTTCATTACATAATCACATTTTAACATTTATATAAATATAATTTGAGTGAACCTAATAGTTAAGAGCAAGTGTTTTTTTTAATAGCTCATAGGTTCAAATCTTAAAGGGATTAGAGTATGTACACTTCTGTGAATTTTAGCAGTCAAATCATTGCGTAACGCCGGGTCCCTTGTCCATCAACCAAGGGATCTCATACAACAATTCTATGTCTAGCTTGGTCATGACCTTAAAAATACATTACTATTATTATTATTATTATTATTAAGTAAGATATGTAAATACCATATTTATATCAAAACATTAAAAGACGTTTATGATGTTAAACTAATAAAAAAATAACTTTTTTCTAATAAATTTTATTTTTAGTTGAGAAGTTCTACTAATAATCCATAAAATTACATATCTTAGAGTTGTTACATTTCCCCAATGTTCCATTAGGAAAATCAAATGAGTGGTAATGCAAAAGGCATTTTCCCATGAGAAGTTTAAAATGAAAACTTATACAAAAAAAGAAAGAGTGATGTTGTTTGGAACTAAAATGTCAAGATTGGTAATTAGTGTGACTATAAAATCTATAAAACCAAAAAGTTATCATGAGGTCTATGCCAATAGAAGGATCCACCTTAATGGGGTTCTTAGGATGCTTGCTAGTGTTACATGGGCATAAGGGAGGGGCTATACATGCTTCAATGTGTTGCATTTGACTATTCACATCTTTCATCTGGAGTTGCATCATCTAGCACGAGCAATATTTCATCCTTTCCATCATTATAGTTCAAAAGCACCTTGCCCTAGAGCGCCTTCATTTGCTAGTAGAGGTCTATAGTATGCATATATTGATTATGTCTTCCTCTGGTGTTCCCTATGTCTAAAACCTAAGTAACCACTTCTAAGATAATTTTTGAATAAAAGGAACTCTCTCTCTCTCTTTAGTCACCTCTCGATCAACCTCATGAAGCTACTATTGAATATCTATTAGGACTTGAGTCTAAAGCCGCATGGCCGAGGACTCAACTTGAAATTTGGCACACAAACCTCCTCTGAATCCATGAGTACCTACTCCTCTTTTGCCTTGACCATGTTGCTTTGTCATATTTGGAGCATGAAGGAGTAACAAATAAATATAATAGGTTGCAAAGAGGGAGGGAAGATCACAATCCAACAAAACATAGCCGAAAGACGAAATAGAGAATGCGAAGTAACAAAACCACTTAAACTATTGTCCCATTACCAAGGTAAGCCTTTCGAGGAGAAAGATGCACGGATGTTGGAAGCTAGAACAAAAGTATTTCCTCAAGAGAGTGTTAGGGAGGGAAACAACAGGTTAACCAAGTAAAGGAGTTAGGGAGGAGATGCTTCAAATGCGGATAATCCTCTTGATCCAAGGGTGATGAATGAGGGGAGGATATCACCATACTTATAATGGTAGGGATTAAACATGTCATAATCATTACACATATTGTAACATTGATGTCTCGTCCTTCTCATGCAAGGAAGTTGTTCCTATAATGAATAATCATCATGTCTACAGTTGTGTTGGAATGAAGCATGACTAATCAAGTAATAGAGAGACGATATGGCATGTCCTCCCCATTCATTGTAGAAATTAAGGTGTAGATTTGCAACTGCTAATGAAATTTTAATCAAAATCATAAGACACAAACCTACTCTACTGCTATGTGAAAGTTAATTCTAAATTTAGAACAAAAGATTCAGGCATGCAATAAAACAAGACACATGCACACAATATTTTTCTTGGGGAAAGCAATATGCTAAAAACCCCAATGCCTACTTGCATTAATTTGATGAATAGAGATGTTTTACAATTGATTTGCTCAACTCAGCACAACCTACAAGTGAATAACTTATCTCTCTACTCACTGAGAAGCTTTGACTCAGACTTAGTCATTTTTTGCCTCTACTTGAGCTCCTATTTCCTTGTGCAATTCCTTGAGAAATTAGGCCCCTATTATTTAGGAATTTCTCCAAAATGGATTGCGTAATTCCCAAGGTTGATCATCTAACTGCCCATGCAATCCTTGTACACTCAAAACTAGTCTACAACTGATGTTACATGACCTTGGAATCTCCACCACAACTAGGGAACTCAAATTCTCTGCATGCACTAGCTATTTTGGTTGATTGATCAGTTAACTGGATGATCACTGAGTTTGACTAAAGTCCCATTGCACAAATAACCTTCCACTAGTTCCTCCAATAGTTGGAAATAGTTTAACAAAAAGCAACTTGAGATAACTGACCTTGATTGCTACAAAATAACAATCACACATGCTTAACTGAACTCTAACTCCTCCAACTCAAATTTACTAAGTAAATTGGGTGACACAAGCCATGTCACACAAGTTAACTGCATCCAAGTTGTCTGCTGATGTGGAAATTCGAATTTTCTCAATTTAATGAAGGCAAAATCAAATTGAAAATTTCTTGTTGCATTTTTCAACACTCCCTATCATCAAGAAAGGGATTATCAACCACCCCTATCCTGCACTTGTGGAACTCGAACTTCCCTCTTGACAAAACCTTTTTCAAAATGTGAACATCTTGTTCCTCTGTTGGAATGTAGTTTAGCAACATTATCCGCCTTTGCACACAATCCCGCAAATGGTCATATTGAATATCTATATGCTTTGATCGATCGTGAAATACAAGATTCTCAGAGAGTTTGATGCAACTCTTATTACCACAGTAGATCACAGTTGGATCGATCATTTGACCAAACAGTCCAACAAGTATCTTTCTCATCCAGATTGCCTCACATGATGCTTGACTTGTAGCCACGTATTCTGCGTTTGTCGAGCTGAGCACAACAAATATTTTCTTCCTGTTGTACCAGGAAACATTTGTAGACCCAACAGTGAACATTCCACCTGATGTACTCTTACAGTCTAATGGTATCCCTACCTGATCTACATCTGTGAAACCACACAACTTCACTCCCTCTGTCCATTGTACCATAATCCAAACAGGGTAGTGCCTCTGAGGTATCGTAGAACATGCTTAGCTACCTTCCAAAATAATTTGGTTGGCCTGACCATAGCTTGGCTCAGCTGGTTGACCGCATAGCACATATATGGTCATGTGTTCACAAGATACATTAGTGAACCCACTAGCTGCCAATAAATGGTAACTGTTATCACCCCAAGAAACTCTCCTAGGTTGTATATCAGAGATGCTCGAGAACATTACAAACTCAGCAAAAATGTTGGATAAATGGTGGATGAATGAAAGAAATGTTGTATATTCAAGCCAGATAACCACTCCTACTATGATTGACCCCAGACATGGGTGAACACCCCCAGACTACAAGGCTTTAGACCACCAATTACTCACAGTTTAAGGAAAATGTGATGATGGAGAAGACTGATCACACCAGTAGATGCACAGGACCCTATGATGGCTAGCTACAACTAGTTAAAAGGTCTGTAAATCTATTCTCTAATACACAGACAGGATGATAGCTCTCTGGCATTAGAATAACAGAAACCTGCAAATAAATTCAATGATACATGCTAAATCCTAACACAGAGGTGGGATGACAACCCCTCTAATGCTAAACATTAACAGCACATGAATAAATGCAAAATAGGCATAGCCTGGAATAAGAAGAAGTGGAAAGTGAGAAATTAATAGCAAAAGAAGCTTGTATTAGCTGGAAATGCAGACCAGAAGCTACAGGTTACACAGTAGTTACAGTCTGCAGAAGTTGAAGCTTACAACAGAATAACACTCATCAACCTCATTACATCTTCTTTCTCGATATATATAGAGTCTGTTTACAAAATTCCTCTGCTAGGCCATGCATGGAGGGGTCTTAATTGACCACCAACCACATTTAAAATCAGATATGGGTCTCTGAAAACAGTTTTAATGAACAAAATGGCTCTTTTTGTACTTAGATGTCCTTCTTGAACAGGTGGAATGCTTAATGAATAAATGTCCATAACTGTCGCAGTCATTTATCTGCTCAAGGTGGTCCTTCTTGTCCTTCGGAGGTACACTGTGTTGAATGCAGTAGCTGAGGGCTTTAATGCGCAGGTCGCTGGATCATGGCTTCCCTCCTTCTCTGTGCACAAGACAGGTTGAAAACACTGAAAATTGCATGAAATTGGATGATGACCTGCAAATTAATAATGTCTGATGGATAGCTCAAATGGACGGTGGAGATTGGATCTAAGGAGCTATCGAGCGGCAATGGACGACACAGGGGCGCAGGGATCAATAGCAGCCGTCAGATCACGAAAACGAACGGTGCAGATTGGATCGGAGGGCGCTATCGGGTGTAAATGAGGATGGGCGAACGATGGCCATTGGATCACGGCGGGAATGATCCGACGGCTGATGGGAGGCGGAGATGCAAGCGCGTTAATGAGCGGGGGACAAGCGGTTTTGTGGGCGGGCGGTATTCCCCGCACCGCTTTCGGGCTATGGTGGTTTACGTACAGGGCAGTGCGATGCAGTAATATGATGACGCGTGGCAGGTGGGACAGCAGGGAAAACCACTTTCCCGCGGGCTAATGAACGAGCAGTTTACGGGGTGAAGGCTTGCGAACACCGTCAGATGATGAGGCGGGATGATCGGACGGCCGAGCTTTAAAAGCGCACTTTGAATTGATGTGACCGGTGATATGACAGGTAAAGGCCCCCCCAGGTTATGTTTTTATTATATCCTCGCATTATAATGGGTTAGGGCCTTAGCGCCGAGGTTTTAAATAAAAATGGATTACTACGGGATTTTATAGGGTTATCGGAGTTTTTTAAAAGGTTATTGGGGATTTATAAAATTATAACCAAGAACGCGCCCAAAAGCCGATTTAAAGGTTTATGCGGGGTTATGGGAGGAAAACAAGGACAAAGGGGCTTAAAGGGGAATGAGGAGAATTTAAGGGGAAGGAGGAAATGGAGGTGTGGGAGTTATAAGGAAAAAGGGAAAGTGAAGGAGAAAGCATGAAAAACTGCTGCCATCCTTGCACAACCAAACCAGCACTGCTCAACACCTATATTTGATCCATCAAATATCAAAGAACATAGCAGAGCTAACAGTAACATCCACTTCCTCACCTAAAGTGACACCCTCCTTCCTCTAGTTGGTCGCTAGAGGTGTCTCCAAGGGTTTGCAACTCTTGATGCAAAATCTTTGTGGTATCTCACTGATCTGAATTAGAAACTACTTGTAAATGGTTTGCAAGGTATTCAATTCAGAAATATACATGTTTAAAAGATGTCCATGTCTTGCAGAAAAGAAACAAATGAAATTTTCAGCTGTTCATGACCCATTTAAGTATAGCAGATTTATTTCCTTTTACTGTTTAACACAATAAAACGAATTTGTTCTGCAAAATAAATCAACCACAGATGCAAAAGAAGTTGATGAAGCAGTTCACCCCTCCTGGGCTACGTCTGCTGGGTCCAAGGCTCCCAAATGGGCCTGTCCTTGTTTTAATTAAATGCTCAAATTGAATATACAGCTGAATAGAAGCATCTACAGGTGGAATAGATGGTAAAAACGGATTCAGAACACTTGAATCCTTCAGGATTGACTACTGGTTCACCTCCAATGGATACCTACAACCCTATACAGTCTTCCCAATACTGGGCCCTGGTGGCTCCTAGAACTTCCACGGCTCCAAAACCTCTGAAAATGACCTCAGATTGCTGTAAGACCTATTCCAATGGCTTCAGAAGGTTGAAAATACCCAAAATCAAAAAAAAAATCGTCCAAAACCGCCTTTCCTAGCCAAAGTTATGGCCCATTAAAGATTCCCTCCAGTTTAGCCTAAAAAAACTCCAGCTAACTGTAGTTGGGGCCAGTTAGCTCCGCCAATTATGGCGGGACCGCCCAAATTTGGCGGTCCGCCAAAAATCCCGCCAACTGGACTGTCAGTTAACTCTGCATTCAGTGCGCATGTGACCGCAAATCTCGGCTGGTGGTTTGCGTTGGAGTTTGTGCTGGCGGTTAAGGAAGGAGCCCACGGTCCAAGGGCAGAGGTCACGTGGTATGGGGGCTGGCCTTAGGGGCTGGCCCCCTTCATTTCCCGCCCAAACCAAATTTTAAACTCATATAGAGTTGCCGCCGCTTTTCAAACAAGACCTGCAGTGGTGGCATGTTGGTAAGGCTTTGTATTTGTTGAGAGCAGGTCATGGGTTCAAACCACAACCCAACCAAAATTTTAACATGCGCACATACCTTGTTGACGTCACCTCCGGCCATGTGGCAACCTCTGGGCCTACCACGTGGCAACCTGTGATTGGCCGCCCAAAAAGGAATATTCCTTGGAATATTTAGTGGAATATTTTTTATTTTTATTTTTTTGAAAAATTCAAAATTTCAATGTTACTGAGAAATTCTTCTTTTTGCCATAACTTTCTCATACGGCGACCGTTTTTCGAACCGTTTGCGGTGCCGGAATCAGGAGGACGAGCACTTTCCAGTCATTCAACTTTGAACCAGTTCTGAGCATTTTAAATTTTGAGCATTTTACAACACTTAGGACATGAGCACCTGATCACGCCTCCCCATTGGGAAGCTTTTGGAACCCAAAAGCCTTCAACTACCTGTTAAAGAGGTGAGGGTACAGTTCCCTCACTCTGTCCACCTCCATCCACTTTGCCTTGTTCGGTTTGCTGCCTTTGAAACCAACCCGAACATAATCTACACTACCCCTCCTTGAAGTGCGTGTCCTTCTGTCAAGGATTGTATCTTCTTTCAACTCATCTAAGAATTCTGGCGAGAAATCTTCTATAGATGGCAGTTGAACAGCACTTTCATGATCAGCAATCAAAGGAGGTTCATACAAACGTAAGTTCTCCACACTGACAACAGAATACATTTGCATGTAGGAAGGCAAATCTAATTGAAAAGCATTATTTCCAACCTTCTTGAGGATTTTGAATGGACCATAACGAATAGGCTTCAGCTTTTTACCTTCTCCTTGCATCCTTTCTTTACTAATGTACAGCCATACCTCATCCCCTTCTTGAAACTTGTGATCGACTCTATGCTTATCGTGTCTTTCCTTGTACTTGCCTTGACTCTTCTCAAGCTGTTCTTGAATTTGCTGATGTATTTGCTGAATTCTTTCAATGAATGAACGAGCTTTGTCAATATCACTATGTCCCTCAATGGCGACATATTTCTCAAGAATGAAATCAAGAGGTGATTTTGGCAAGTAACCAAAACAAGCTTCAAACGGTGAGGTGTTTGTGGAAGAGTGCTTGGCACGGTTGTAAGCATGTTGTATGTAGTGCAAATGTTCATCCCAAAGCTTGGGATGCTTGCTGCAATAACCTCTCAAGAGGTGCACAATGGTTCTGTTCACAACTTCAGTTTGTCCATCTATTTGCGGATGGAAAGCAGTACTTTTCTTCAACTTTGTGTCCATCATCTCCCATAGGTTGGACCAAAAATTCCCCA
The DNA here is from genome assembly GCA_031772625.1 of Pinus tabuliformis. Taxonomy (NCBI): domain Eukaryota; kingdom Viridiplantae; phylum Streptophyta; class Pinopsida; order Pinales; family Pinaceae; genus Pinus; species Pinus tabuliformis. The sequence continues at coordinate 912,628,797 of CM062804.1, forward strand.
CAAATCTAGAACCCCTGTCACTAATAATGGAAGTAGGCAAACCAAAGTGAATCCATACATGATGAAAAAATAATTCAGCAGTTTGTTCAGCAGTTATAGTTTTCTTACAAGGCATAAGCATACACATTTTGCTGAAATGATCAACTACTACATATAAATAATCATGCTGCTTTCTAGATTTTGGCAAACCTCCTACAAAATCCATAGAGATGCTCTCCCATGGTCTAGAAGGTACCGAAAAAGGAGTATACAAACCAAGTTTCCTATTACTAGGCTTGCTTGTAGCACATAATGAACAACCTCTTATGAACCTTGAAACAGAATCTACCATGCGAGGCCAATAGCAATACCTCTGTAGATGTGCAACTGTTTTGCTTACACCAAAATGGCCAGCAATAAGAGAAGAATGAGCTTCTCTTATGACATTTATTCTCTCCCCCTGTGGTATACACAACTTTCCCAAATGAAACAGCAAATTGTTATGCATGTGATAGTCATTTTCCTCTACATGATTCCCTTTACTCAAGTTAGCATACACATCTTTAAAGTCATCATCAGATGCATATTGTTCTATGTAACTATCATGTACAATGGAATCATTCTTAAGTAAAGTAACAGCACCAATAATAGGCCTTGAAAGCATATCAGCAACCTTATTCAGAGCACCTTTCTTGTACCTTATTACCAAATGGAACTGTTGCAAGAAGCCCATCCATCTGAAGTGTCGTGACTGTTGTAACTTTCTTTGTGATTGCAAGTATTGTAAGGGCTGATGGTCAGTATGTATAATAGTTTCTTTGCCCATCAAATAGTGTTTCCACTTTTTGATGCTTTGTACCAATGCATACAACTCCTTATCATATGTAGGATAATTTACAACAGCACCATTAAAAGTTTCAGAATGAAAAGCAATAGGCTTACCATGCTGTAGAAGAACTGCACCCATGGCATAATCACTAGCATCAGTTTGTATCTCAAATGGCTGTCTCAAATCTGGTAATGCAAGGACCGGAGCTGAACTAATCTTCTCTTTCAAAGATTTGAAAGCTTTTTGCTGCTTGCCTCCCCATTGGAAAGCATGCTTCACACTTGTCACTGCATGCATAGGAGCTGCTATAGAAGAGAAGTTAGAGATGAACTTCCTCCAATATTGAGCTGCACCCAAAAAACTTCTTACCTCTGTTATGGATTTGGGAGTAGGCCAATTCACAATAGCCTCTATTTTAGCAGGATCAATTCTCAAAGCACCTCCTCCTACTATGTGTCCCAAATAAACCAAAGAAGTCTTTCCAAATTCACACTTTGACATTTTAAGAAATAACTGATTCTTCTTCAAAACATCAAGTACTTTCCTAACATGCATGACATGATCTTCTCTAGACTTGCTGAAAATTAAGATGTCATCTAAGTAGACAATAACGAAATCATCAAGAAAAGGACGCAAGACATCATCCATTACTCGCATGAAAGTTGCAGGTGCATTGCACAAACCAAACGACATTACAAGCCACTCAAAGAGTCCTTGTTTGGCTTTAAAGGTTGTCTTCCAAATGTCACTTTCTTCAATTCTTACTTGATGATATCCACTGCGCAAGTCTAACTTAGTGAAATATCGAGCATCTTTCAGCTGGTCTAGCAAATCATCTATCCTTGGGAGTGGGTAACGATTCTTTACCGTTATCTTGTTCAAGGCCCTAAAATCAACACACATATGCCAAGTGCCATCTTTTTTTGGAATCAATACAATCGGTGACCCACATGGCGAAGTACTTGGCCTTATGAAACCCTTGTCCAACAAGTCCTTGATTTGCTTCTTTATTTCAGCATTCTCCATAATAGACATGCGGTACATGCCTATGTTTGGAAGAGGACAATCTGGATGCAAATGGATTTCATGCTGAATCTCCCTCTTAGGAGCCAAACCTGTTGGCTCCTGAAACATCTCATGATATGCATCAACTACATCATACAGTTCTGACTTAAGTTTTGGATCACAATTGTCAAATGACTCATGATTCACATCAACCTTGGGCTTAATCATAAGAAGAACAAAATTCTTACTTGAATTGACCAGCCTTTTTACCTGTCCTGCATTCACCATCGCTACATTTGTCTTCTTGCGATGAGCTCTAACAATGAACTCCTTGCCATCTTTGAAAATATGATATTTGTTTTCATGGCGATGAAAGATAGCTTTCCTGTCAAACAAGTAAGAACTTCCCAAAACAATTCCTGCTATATCAAAAGGTACCACATCAAGTTCAACTGTGTCAATAAAATGTGTAGTAATTGCAAAGCGCAATGTGCACTTTCTTGAAACTTGTAAATTTGCATCCTTGCAAATCCATCCAAGTGGATATGGCTTCGGATGTGGAATGGTCTCAAGTTTAAGCTGCTTGAACAAGTCCTCTGATATAAGGTTTGCTTGTGACCCACTATCAAAAAGTGTGTCAATTTTAGTATGTTTTGAAATCACCCTCACATGAAACAGTTCAATTCTTTCTTCCTCATTAGGAGCTTGTACATGGCAGTTTGAGGTACCAGTGCTGGCTTGAGTTTCAATTTCTTTTCCCTTCAAGTTTTTCAAACCCATGGCTGCAATTTTGGTTTCATCACCTGAATCATCCCCTAAATCCTGTGGTGTAGATGTAGTAGCAGCAGTTTTCTATTTCCCTTTGGATTTGTTAGATTGAGGTCTTTTTTCAAGATGTAATTTCCAACAGTTTTTCTCCTCATGGCCTAGTTTAGAACAGTGTTTACAGATCACTTTCTCACTCTCCTATTTGACAGATGCATTCTATTTTCCCTTTCCCTTGGAGGTTTTCTCTTTGTTTTTCCCCTTGGGGGGCTTGTTTCTACCCTCTTCAAATGTGTTTTTTCCCCTTGCCTCTAAATGTGTAGCTTGGACACAAACCTCGTCCAGGCTAGTAGGGTTAAACATCAAGATGGTGTGTCTAAGGTAGCTATGCAAGCCACCAATGTATTTTAGCAAGGTTTCCTGGGTCTGTAAATCTACCCCTAACAAGAGAGCTCTTCTCCTGAATTCTTGGGTGTAGTCTTGGACACTCTGACCCTTAAGTTGTCTGAAATTTTGCCAGTTCATAATGGCTTTCTGCATGTGAGCAAGAGGATAAAACTGTTTTTTAATGGCTAACAGAAATTCAGGCCATGTTAAGGTAACCTTACCAAATTTCTTGATCTCCTCTTTAGTCTTGGCCTCCCACCAGACCAATGCTGCTCCATCCATTCTCAAAGAAGCCAACTGAATCTTGGTGGCATCATCATGCATATTTTGGATCCTCAAGTAAACTTCCAACTGCCTAATCCAGTTGTCAAGCTTTTCTGCATTCACTTCACCATTAAACATAGGTAATTCGAATTTTACATCAAGCTTCAAAAAAGGACTTTTTCCAGAGGATCTATGCTTATGCACAGAAGAAGAAGACGAGGATGAAGAGGAAGAAGGTGATGATGGGGGTGGTGGATCACCATTTCCTCCATGTCCTTTCTTGGAATGATCATCATCCTTCTTACCTCCTGATTCAAAAATGAAAGAGAAGGATAAGATATTTAATCGACCTAGCACTCGCATAATCTATATGACCTATCTAGCACCTATCATGAAATAAATATTATCTAATAGTAGGTGAACTGTACTGTATTGGGATTGTAGCTCAATTGGTCAGAGTACCGCCCTGTCAAGACGGAAGTTGCGGGTTCGAGTCCCGTCAGTCCCGATCCAATAGTAAGTGAACTGTGAATGATCCCTCTCCTTCCTATGGATGTTTGGACCCTTCTCCAGCCAATTTCTCATTTCTTTCTTGGTACAATATCTTCACCATTTCAGTGAGGTCCAAGAAAGCCTTTCTGAAGACTCTTTCTTCTTCTTTTGGATCCATGTCTGCAGGAATTTCTCCTTCATGTGTAGACATTCTTGAAGCTTCCGCTGAGACTCTTGAGGGTGAAATTGAAGGTGGAGGTGATGGCTTTCTGGCCTTCCTTGACTGAGGATTCTCTCGTTCTCTAGTCAACTATCCTTCCCCTCTTTTAAGTTTCAACCTGGTAAGCATCAATACTTGCAAGACAGTTAGAATATCTTTGCACAAAAACAATCAAAAGACAACTACACCAGAGATTGACTGAAAGAGCATTTATCTACTTTGCAATTGTATAACAAGAGCATTTCGAAGGCTTCTTGGCTCGTTTCAGGCTCTGTCTATAGTTTATTTGACTCCTTTTGATACAAAGAAACAACAACATAGCTCTGATACCAACTTGATCTGAATTAGAAACTACTTGTAAATGGTTTGCAAGGTATTCAATTCAGAAATATACATGTTTAAAAGATGTCCATGTCTTGCAGAAAATAAACAAATGAAATTTTCAGCTGTTCATGACCCATTTAAGTATAGCAGATTTATTTCCTTTTACTGCTTAACACACTAAAACGAATTTGTTCTGCAAAATAAATCAACCACAGATGCAAAAGAAGTTGATGAAGCAGTTCACCCCTCCTGGGCTACGTCTGCTGGGTCCAAGGCTCCCAAATGGGCTTGTCCTTGTTTTAATTAAATGCTCAAATTGAATATACAGCTGAATAGAAGCATCTACAGGTGGAATAGATGGTAAAAACGGATTCAAAACACTTGAATCCTTCAGGATTGACTACTGGTTCACCTCCAATGGATACCTGCAACCCTATACAGTCTTCCCAGTACTGGGCCCTGGTGGCTCGTAGAACTTACACGGCTCCAAAACCTCTGCAAATGACCTCAGATGGCTATAAGACCTGTTCCAATGGCTTCAGAAGGTCGAAAATACCCAAAATAAAAAAAAATCGTCCAAAACCGCCTTTCCTAGCCAAAGTTATGGCCCATTAAAGATTCCCTCCAGTTTAGCCTAAAAAAGCTCCAGCTAACTGTAGTTGGGGCCAGCTAGCTCCGCCAATTATGGCAGGACCGCCCAAATTTGGCGGTCCGCCAAAAATCCCGCCAACTGGACTATCAGTTAACTCCGCATTCAGCGCGCATGTGACCGCAAATCTCGGCTGGTGGTTTGTGTTGGAGTTTGTGCTAGCGGTTAAGGAAGGAGCCCACGGTCCAAGGGTGGAGGTCACATGGTATGGGGGCTGGCCCCCTTCATTTCCCGCTCAAACCAAATTTTAAACTCATATAGAGTTGCCGCCGCTTTTCAAACAAGACCTGCAGTGGTGGCGCATTGGTAAGGCTTTGTATTTGTTGAGAGCAGGTCATGGGTTCAAACCACAACCCAACCAAAATTTTAACATGCGCACATACCTTGCTGACGTCACCTCCGGCCACGTGGCAGCCTCCGGGCCTGCCACGTGGCAACCTGTGATTGGCCGCCCAAAAAGGAATATTCCCTGGAATATTTCAAGGAATATTCTGTGGAATATATTTTTTTTTTTTAATTTTTTTTTGAAAAATTCAAAATTTCAATGTTACTGAGAAATTCTTCTTTTTGCCATAACTTTCTCATACGGCGACCGTTTTTCGAACCGTTTGCGGTGCCAGAATCAGGAGGACGAGCACTTTCCATTCATTCAACTTTGAACCAGTTATGAGCGTTTTAAATTTTAAGCATTTTACGACACTTAGGACATGAGCACCTGATCACTCACTTGCATACTTTCCTTGAGACACAAATAGTTTCCCATCGCCTTGTCATACTTCCAACCCGAGGAAGTAGTGCATGATACCCATGTCCTTCATTTCAAATTCCTTTGCAAGGTCATCTTTGTAATATCTTATTAGTTGTTCATCACCAGTTAAAATTAAATCATCAACATATAAGACAATAATAATCAATTTACCTTCTACCATGATATGATAGAGGATTGCATCCGCTTCCCTTTTGGTGAAGCCAAAACCAGTGAGATAGTTATCGATCATTGTGTACCAAGCACAAGGTGCTTATTTGAGACCATACAATGCTTGCTTGAGTCTGAACACATGAGACTATCGATCAAATGTCTCAAAACCTTATGGTTACTCAATGTACACCTCCTCCTCAATAAATCCATTGAGGAATGTTGTTTTTACATCCATATGGTGGATCTTCCACCCCATCTATGCAACCAATGCAAGAATTGATCTAATGGATGAGTACTTTGCTACAAGAGAAAAGGTCTCCTCATAGTCAATTCCCTCAACTTGAGAGTATCCCAGGCCACAAATTTGGCCTTATACTTCTCCATGCTTTCGTCTTCTACATGCTTCACCTTAAAGATCCATCTCGAACCCACTATGATTTATTTGTTGGCCTTGGGACCACTTCCTGAACATTGTTCTTTACAATGGATTAGTATTCCTCCACCATTGCATCAACCCATATAGGTTTATCTACTACTTACTCAAAAGAGAATGGCTTAGTCTCTACAAGATTAGTCATTAGATCCAAGTAGCCATTATACCGATCAAGTGACCTTCTCTAACTGCACAAATTTGAAGGAGCCCCACATTCTCTCGCACATCCTGCACAAGTCTATCAACTTCCCTAGTTCTTTTTCAGCATTCTCTAGATGGTTATGCTTGAGTGGATGTCTCCACTCTATGCTCCTCAATCTGTGGCTACTCCACAACTTCTTGAGGCTCCTCTTTTGGAGCTAAAATCTCCTCTTCTAGTGGAATCTGAAGCTCCCTCTCAGGAGAGCACCACATCGCTTTCTCCTCATCAAAATTTATATACCTTTGCACAACTGTCATTTTGAGGGATGACAAGTACGCACAGTAGTTGTGTGGATTTTTTGCGTAACCCAAAAATACCCCTAATTTTGTTGTCATCTCAAGCTTCTTCATCAATTCTTTGGAGACATGGTAGTAAACAGAGACTCCAAAAATCCTGAAGTGTGACACATCCGATTTCCTCCCTGGGAAATCCTCCTCCTATGTAATCATACCAAGAATCTGATGAGGATTCTGGTTCTGCAAATAATTGTTGTGTTCCATGCATCAACCCACAAATGCAAAGGTAGGTCTTGGTCATGCAACATTGCCCTCGCGACTCCCACAATGCTATGGTTCTTTCTCTCATCCATCCCAATTTTTTGTGGGTTGTGGGGTGCTGTCAACTCTCATCAAATGCCTTCTTTCACATAAATTATTGAGTTCATTCGACACGTACTCATCTCCATTATCGCTCTTGATAGCCTTCACCTTCTTGCCAGTTTCTTTCTCAACCAGTGCCTTGAATTCTACGAACTTGGAGAATGTCTCGTATTTCTTCCGCATGAAGAAGATCCAACACTTCCTTGAGAAGTCATCAATAAAAATGACAAAATATTTGTGTTTGACAGTGGAGGCTATCAAGAAAGGTACACAAACATCAAAGTGGATCCTTTCTAGGTTTGCATGTGCTTTTTTGTCCCGAGCATGGAATGTTGATTTTGTGTACTTCCCCAAAGTACATCCTTTGTATACACCCTGCTACTCAACTACTCCTTTGGGGAGGCCAGTGGTTATTTGTTGCAAAATCTTCAAGGTGTCATGATGGAAATGGCCAAGTCTTATGCACCAAAGTTCACCGACATCGCGGCCCTGCACTTTCTCCGCCTTACTGCTTAATGCAACACAATCTTCCACATCTAGCTTATACAGATTCTTCACATGAACCCCAATCTACTTCACCTGTCCCATAGTTATGTGTTTTAGTAATGCTTTTCCTTTGTTGAAGATCACATCGTAACCACGGTCTTCCAAAACTACAACAAACATGAGATTTTTCTTTAGTCCTATAATGAACATGACATCATTGAGCCTGAGAAGGGATCCTGACTCCCTTTGAAAGGTGACTGTACCAATCCCGACCATGTTGTACCTTTCGTCGTCCCCCAGCTTAATGTGCATCTGCAAATATTTCTCCTCTAGGTCACTGAAAAACTCTCTACACCCTATCATGTGGAACGATGCACCTGAGTCCAAGTACCACATGATCCCCATCACTGTGCTGGCCATGCATGCAATAAGGGTAAAGTCATGTTCAAACTATGAAGCCAAGGCTTCACCTATTGCTCCTTTTGAGATATTCTTGCTTGTCTTTTTGGGTGGACACTTTGTGGCATAGTGCCTGAATTCATGACAATTGAAGCATTTAATTTTGGACAAATCTTTGTTCTTGCCCCCTTGGCTAGATTCTGGTTTGGTTTGAGATTTCTTCCCTTTTCCTTTCCTTCCCTTTCCAACCAATACAAAGTTTTCTTCATCCTTGCCCTTTGATTAAGTCCCATCTCTGGTATTCCACCTTATTTCCTCCTATACCAAATCAAATCATAAGCATTTCCATTTTGGTAGTTTCTCCCTCCTGTTCACTAAACCTTGATAGCTATGCCAGCTCTTGGGAAGGCCTAAAAGGGCTAGGCTTACAAAGTCATCTTTTGCAACATTAACACCAACCCCACCAAGTTCATCACGACATCCTGCTTAGATTCTGTGGAATAGTGTCATTCTTCTGCATCTTGATATTTCAAAGTTTATCCTTGAGCGCCAACTTCCTGTGGTCACTACTATTCTCGAACAATTTTGTTAGTGGTTTCCATATTGCGAATGGATTTTGTTTCCTGTGGATATTTGAGACAATGTGATCCCATTATCCCTCCAAGATTATTCTCCTCGCCTTGGCTACATCTTTCTTACACTGAGCAAGGTTCTCGACATCAGATGCTTTTGGTTTTGCAACATCAATTTTGATGTATTCTAGCAAGCCATTGTCATCTAATACCGCCTCCATGTGATCCTTCCATGCGATGAAATTAGAGGTGCTTTCTAATGCATACTCTAGCCTCAACTTGTTGAAGGTCATTTTCTCAGCTCTAGAGAGATCCTGCTACACTGAACTGCAAATTCAATCCTCTTGATAAACAACTTCGAAATTCTTGTTCTACTGTGAATCCTACTCTGATACCATGTAGAAATTATGGTGTATATTTGCAATTTCTCATGAAATTTTAACCAAAATCACAAGAAACAAACCTACTCTACTGTTTTTTTCCGCAGGAAAAAATCGAACCATCTATTAAAAATAGAAAGTTACAAAGCATATGCTGAGCATTTATAAAAGACTCGTTTTTCGCCTTATAATAGGGGGGAAAAAAAAGTCTCAACTGGTTGAAAATACATGCATACAGAGTATTTGCACACCAATCTCACCATCAAAACAAGCAAAACGACCCGTCTTGTCCATGCACACCTCCCGGGATCCTTAAAAGGATAACACGCAGAAGAGATATGATAAAAGACCGAAACTGAGAGTCTGAAAAACAGCGAGGCAACCAACATCCTCTGAGAATCCACAGTAAACACTAGAAGGATTCTCGTACAGAGAAAAAAAAAACATTGAAATTACACGGCGAGCTCATACCTCCTTTTTAAAGGAAAACAACCCAGGTGACCTAATGAAGTGAATGGGCTATTTGAGTGGTCGAATCACCCCATTTTCTTCCTCCATAACTATCCATGACCCCATATCTTGTTCAACACCCTCTTTAGAAAGGCGATCAGCTTCATAGTTCCTTTCCCTGTAGATATGGCAAAGAGATATCTTCGTGAAACGACATTTAAGACGAGAAACTTCTTTAAGCAAAGGATGCAAGATGAAATTTCTGCAATGTTGAGTCCCATTAAACCATTTCACAATGTTCATTGAATCCCCAAAAATTTGGACTTCTCTCACATTCCTAAGGATAAGCCAACATAGGAGGAAGTGTAAGGCTTTCAGTTCAGCAAAGTTATTGGATCCTTGACCAAGACCAACAGATGCTTTAACAAGCTTTTCCTTTGATAAATGTATAATCAGGCCAGCCCCGCAACGTCCATTAATGTCAGAGGCCCCGTCAAAATAAGCCCACGGAGTTGAATATCTAATAGATTCTTGACGAACAGCTCTGGTAGTAGGAGGAGCTTGCGGAACAGGGATACTATCATAAATAGCAGCTCCTTCTGCAGCCAGTCTTCCAATCGGGAAGACAGTATCCTTAAAAATGACCTGATTCTTGGCAAGCCAGGTCCCCCAAGTTATGAGAAGCGGGATGGATCTCTCTCTGTCATTTGTAGCTTCATTCCACCACCTCTGCCAAGCTTCCAAGACTCCCTGCCCTTCCCATCTAAAAGGAATTTTGAGCAACCTTAGCATTTTGGCCCATAGGCTAGTGTTAAAGGGGCATAAAAGGAACAGGTGTTGTACTGTTTCATTACTATCTTTACAGAGGGGGCACCAGCCAGGACCAATCCTTCCTCTTCTTTGAAGAAAATCCCAAGTGGGAACTTTCTGTAGCAGGACACACCAGAAGAACAGTCTTGTTTTAGTTGGCCCTTTTAACTTCCAAAGCGGTTTAACCCACCAAGTCGGATTCTCCCACCCATTTTGAGACATCAACCATTTATACCCCATCTTTGGAGAGTAAAGCCCATTCTAGGCAAAGACCCATCTGAGTTCATTCGAAGAGTCAGAGAGCCTGAATGATGAGTTGAGTAGGTCCCTTCTATACAAGTCCCATTCCTCCAGCCATTCTTCATCCAAATGTAAATCTCTTCCCTGAATCCACCCTTGACTCCATATGGTGGAAACCCGGGGATCAGCCACCTGATTTAAAGTGTAGAGTCCCCTATCTTTTAAAGCCGAAACCAGCCCCTGAGACAGAGAAAAACTCTCGGTACATCCTATCCAGGGGTCTCTACCCAGCCTGATCTGAGTTCCATCCCCCACACTCCAAGCCAAACCCTTCTCTATAACTTTGACAAAAGCGACCACAGCTTTCCAAACCATCGAGGAGTTTTTGGAAGTCTTTTGCGGCAATCTGATCCAATCTAGCATTGATAGAGGATCAATATATTTTCTTTTAGTAACAGAGGACCACAGGTTCTCAAAAGAAATGAGCCTCCAGGCAAGCTTTGCTGCTAAAGATTGGGAGAAGCAAGCAAGATTTTTTATACCCCAGCCTCCCCACTCTTTAGGTCGTGCCACTTTATCCCAAGCAATCCAAGGGGTTACTTTCTCTGACTTGGACCCCGCCCACAAAAACCTGCTGCATAATTTGTCAATTGAGGATAAGATTCCTTTGGGAACCCATGTCAGACTAGCCCAATAGACTGGAACTGCCATCAGAACAGATTTAATTAACACTAGCCTACCTGCCCTGGAAAGCCACTTGAAACTCCAATGTTTCAGTTTGGATTCGATTTTAGCAAGGATCCATTTCCAATCATTGATCGTGTAATTATCAGGCTTTAGAAAGAAACCTAGGAATTTAAATGTATCCAAAGATTTGACTTCAAAATGCAGGACCAACTCCACTCTGCGCACCAACTCTCTGGACAAACCTGAGCATGTGAGTGTGGATTTTCTCTCATTTATGCAGAGACCAGTAGCCTTCAAGAAAAGGTCCAAGATCCTCTTGAGTGTCCTACAGTCCTTGAGACTTCCATTGCTGAACAGAATAATGTCATCCACGAAAAGGAGGTGAGTGACCCAAAAATTAACAGCTACTTCAATACCTTTGAGAGTCCCTTGTCTTTTTGCGTCATGAATCATAAGACTAATGCCATCTACTGCCAGCAGAAACAAAAGGGGAGAGAGAGGGCAACCTTGACGTAGGACACGTTCAGGACTAAAAAAGCTGGAGGCCGCTCCACTGATCAGGACAGCTATGGAAGATGAAGAAACACAACTCATAACCCATCTCACAAAATCATACCTGAATCCCAGATGAGTTAACAGAAGCCTAAGGTACATCCAGCTGATTCTGTCATAAGCCTTTGACAAATCAATTTTCACAATGGCTCCTTTTTTCTTTTTCCAATTTTTAGACTATGAAGAGTTTCTTGAGCAACTCCTATTGCTTCATGTATTTGTCTACCATCTAGAAAGCCAAATTGCTCAGGAGAAATGTTCAGGGAGAGGAATGGTTTTAGCCTGGAGGCAATAACTTTGGCAATAATTTTGTATACACAGGTGCACAGGGAAATGGGCCTGAATTCATCAAAAGAGCCCGGGTGGTCAGATTTGGGAATGAGGGCTAGAAAGGTGGCATTGAAGGGATGATAGATTGATCCTGTATGCCTGGATTCTTCCACAACTGCCACTAACTCATCTCCAATGAATTCAAAGAAATGTTGGAAAAATTCGACAGTCCAGCCATCTGGATCGGGGCTTTTGTCCTTTTGCATTGCTTTGAGAATGTCTTCTACCTCCTCCTTAGAAACAGGTTCCATGATGGAGTCATTTCCTTCCTCCTCTATGAACCTAGGAAAGAACTGGGTGACTCTTATAACTTCTGCAATAGAAACTTCCTCTGGCACTTTGAAGAGATTCTTGAAATAATTGACCCCTAATGAGGCCAACTCTTCAAAAGAGTGAGCCAGTTCACCATTGGCTTTCTTCATTTCCCAGATTGTATTAGAGTTTTTCCTTCCTTTAGCATAATTCTGAAAAAATTTGGTATTATCGTCCCCCACCTGCAACCAGATCGCTCTACTTTTTAAGCGCCAACTTTCCTCCCTGAGCTGGAGGATTCTCCTCCTTTCCGTCTCCAACTCTTGAAGTCTAGCCCAAGACTCTATTGTTCCATAGCCATTACCGCCTGGGTCTTCAAGGAGGGCAATCTCAGAGTTAACATTTTCCACGGTCTCTTCTTCCTTTAGTTTCTTATGGAGGGCCCAATGCTTAGAGGCGACCTCCATCCTTTTTAAATTGTCCATAAAAACCTTGTTGCGACTCTCATCTTCATTGAGATCATCTTTCTTCCAAGTGTTATGGAAGAGGCTAATAAAAGATGCATCCGAGAGCCATGAGGAATTAAATTTAAAGGGAGTACCTGGTTTAGTGAAAGCTCCCTTTACTTCCAGAAAGATAGGGAAATCATCTGAGAGACCACCTTCCCCAACCCAATGTCTAAAAGCCTGTAATTTTTCGGCCAACTATTCACAGAGTAGGAATCGATCAAGTTTCTTCCCAATCCATTCTTCTCCTATTCTTCGGTTCCTCCACGTCGGGCGCAATTTAAGTAGGGAGACATCCACCAGGAGAAATGAGGCCAATTTATTCAGAAAGAAATCAGATAGAGGATCTGCCCTGGCTCTGACCCCCCAAGATTCTGTCATCCCCAAGGAAAAATTTAGATCTCCTCCAATTATAAGATTTGGGTGCGCCAAAAAAGATTTAGCAAAGAAGGGGTTCCAGAACCTCTCCCGATCCAAAACAGGTCCATAGACATTTAGAATAAGAAAAGGGATGCATAGTTCATTGGAGTATAGTTCCACAACCAAGACATTTTCCGATCCCCAAGAGGAGATCTCTCGAAGTACCTTCGCGTTGAAACCCAGTGCCACCCCTCCCGAATGTCCATTAGCATCTATGGCATGGAAGCTCCAACCCAGAAGAAGCTTAACGAGGCATCCTGTTACTTCTTCCCCCTTCCCCAGAGTTTCTTGGAGTAGAATAATATCAGGTTTGTTGGACCTGACCAGTTCCTTCAGAGCTAGCTTTTTGGGTAAACTAGCTAGACCCCTGCAATTGTAGGATAAGATGATCATCGAAAAATCTTAGGGGGTGGCCGCTCTGCTCTAAGCACCCCTGACAGAGACATCTGCTTCCCATCAGCAATATCGATAACAGCCTTCAACTGTGCCTTCAACAGGTTAGATTTCCTTCCTCTTAGCTTCCTCGGGCCTGCTGACACCATGTCCAGCTCCAAACCTCCCACAGCAAGCCCTTTCCCCTTTCTATTGGCAAAGGTCTAAGGTTGTAGCGGGCTTCAGGGCTATAGACAATAGGAGGGGTAGAGGAGACAGCATCCATGGGAATAGAGGTCAACTTAGGAGAGGATGGAATGGCCATGATAACACTTTCTACAGAGGCTTGACCCTTCCTCAGGTCTGGCAGGTCATTCAAGAGCTGCCTGAAAGGACCAGGCTCATCACAACATGACTGAGATAAAGCAATAGAAGTGCATAAGGAAAAGGAAGGGGATAGAAGCGAACTCGCCTGAGACATCCCTACCTTTTTAGAGACTGTTGGGGGTCCCAGGAAGGTCATCGGGATAGAGATAGACTCAATTGTTGCAAACCCAGGTTGTTCCTGTTCTTCTTCCTCCACTTGCTCCGGAACCAACCCCTGAGCGTTTGCCTTAGGATCGCTCTCCTTGATTTGAGCCCCTTCTTCCTGTGTGAACACCTCCTGATTTGCCTCCAGATTTTTTGCACTTCTCCTTTGTCTTTAGCGGCGACGGTGTCCCAGAGGACACCCCCGGGCCAGATGTCCATATTTATGGCAACGATGGCATATGAATGGAAGGTTTTCATAGTCCAGGGTCTGTAAAAACTCTAGATCTCGATACTTCAAGTTCATAGCGTTCGCCAAACCTTCTTTGGGGTTTAAACTTACCAAAATACGAGCAACACTCCAATCATGTGTTCATAGATATGATCTATCAATGTCGAGAAACTTCCCCAGGGTATTACCAATTGAAGTGAAGGCCGATTCAGTCCAGAATTGCATAGGGAGACCCGGTAATTTGACCCGGATCGGAGACTCCGCTGTTTTTTCTTTCTGGGCATCAAACAGGGGCGTCCATCTTCTGAATAAAATTAGCCTCTTCCCGAAGCTCCTGTTCTTTTCCAGCACCCATTCAACATGCTCCTTTTGCCCAAACCGAATGCAAAACCAACCTCTATCCAGATTCTTGATCTCTTCTAGCTAACCCGGTGCTTCTTTCCATTCTGACTGAGCCCAAACCTTGATGTAGTCTACCGAGAACTTTCTTCCATGAACTCTGCCAACTAAAAAGGTTTCCGAGGCTTCCATCGCCTGATCTATACGAATATCCACTCCAAAAACGCAACTAGGGCACTCCTCCTTTTTTTTGATAGGTTTTTTCTTCTTCTGCTTTCCACCCACAACCTCCTTCTTGGCTTCTCCCTCCCTTGGATTCTGATTAACAGGAGCATCTACCTCTTCTGCCCCAAGCGACTCAGGTCGCCTTCCAACAGGGTCATTGTTGCCTTCAACCGCCTCCACAACCGTCCTTTTTACCCCAACGCCAGAGGCCGGGGCCAGTCTTCGCACTTGACCCTCTTCTCTGGATCCTTTCGGCTCCCCTCCTACCTCTTCGTTGGACGTAGACCTCGACTGGCTGTGGAGCAGCCCTTCCAAAATAAGGTTTTTTACAGGGACCCTTTCCTGAGCGTCGTTTTTCAAACCCCCTCCTCCCACCTCCTCGTCAAGTAAACATGAGTTCGTTGTTCTATTCAGAAAGAAATGTTGCAGATTTTTCTCGGACACATCATGACCCTAGCAAGTGAGAAGGTCTTCTGGCGCTGGTTCAATGTCGACGGACTCACATTCAAAAACCATCTCCCGCTCTTCACATCGACCTCAAGCCTACTCTATTGTTATGTGGAAGTTAATTCTCAATTTAGAACAAAAAAATCAGACATGCAATAGGAAATAACACACATGCACACAATATTTTTCCTGGGGAAAACAATCTGCTAAAAACCCCAATGCATGCTTGCATTAATCTGATGAATAGAGATGTATTACAATTGCTTTGCTCAACTGAGCACAACCTGTAAGTGAATAACCTATCTCTCTGCTCACTAAGAAGATATGACCTAGACTAAGTCAATTTCTTCCTCTGCTTGAGCCCCCATTTCCTTGCACAATTCCTTGAGAAATTAGACCCTATTATTTAGGAATTTATCCAAAATGGATTGTGCAATTCCCAAGGTTGATCATCTGACTGGATGCAACATCTGTACACTCAAGTCTAGTCTAAAATTGATGTCACACTCCCTTGGAATCTCCACCACATCCGGGGAACTCGAATTCCCTGCATGCACTAGCTATTTTGAGTTGATTGATCAGTTAACTAGATGACCATTGACTTTGACTGAAGTCCCACTGCACAAATGACCTTCCACTAGTTCCTCCAACAGTTGGAACTAGTTTAACTATAAAAAACTTGAGATAATTGACCTTAATTGCTACAAATTACCAATCACACATGCTTAACTGAACTCTAACTCCTCCAACTCGAATTTACTGAGTAAACTGGGTGACATAATCCATGTCACACAAGTTAACTACATCCAAGTTGTCTGGTGATGTGGAACTTCGAATTTTCTTAATTTAATCAAGGCAAAATCAAATTGAGAATTTCTTGCTGCATTTTTCAATATTCATTACCTAGGGAGATGGCTCCCTAGCTTCCCTCCCACTTTTCACATCCTTTGTCACCCCATACTGGGAAAACCAACAACCCTTTTTGTTACACTCCTTGTAAACGTCATTATGCAATTTTAATTCATGTAAAGTTATGAAAGTAAATTTAAATTCATGACGGTTGAAGGATAGGACACATATTTAGAAGTTTTTTAGGGGAGGTTACTTGTGATGTATAAAAAAAATAGACCACATCCACCACATTTACTCCATTACCTAGCACCCTAACATATTGAATGTCTTGCACAAACATGTAATGAAGTTTGGAGTGGGTAGCCTGAGTAAAGGAGAGCACCAATAATGTCCCTTCCTTATGGATCGAGAGAAGAATGATGTGCTAGGAAGGAAAAAGAGAGGTCATCACAAAAACAAGAGGGGGGACAATAGGGTTGGTAGAGGAGTGGACTGTGCAGAAATAGGGTCGCATCATGAGAAGAGGAGAGGAGATGACACATTGCAATAGAGTGCAGACATAGTTACAACTCATAGCAGAGAGCATATGACAAGGGGCATCTGGCAAGGGAGAAAAGAGCTAAGAGCAACAAATGATATTGGAGTGAACTAGATGGATCTTGAGCTTATGCCCAGAGAATTCAAGTGTCATCCCCTGTGTTATGTTGAAAACGCATGTATGATGTGTAAAAGCCTAATAGGGCAGTGGGGGGCTTAGTGGAAAATTGAACCATTTAGTGTTTGTTGAGGAAGCTAATAAACCACTAAGTGGTTTCTGAATAAGCTAATAAACCATTTAGTGGCTAATAAACCACTTGGGTTCTTATTGAAATTCTGATAAACCACTAGGAAAATAAGCTAATCCATTGTGGTGTTTGCTGAAAGAGTTGATAAACCACTAAGTGCTTGATGAAGAAGTTGATAAACCACTTAGTGCTTGCTAAGTAAGCTAATAAGCCACCTAGATAGTGGATTCAATCTCCTGGAACTAAGTAATACCCTTTTTGAGCCTTGGGTGAAGTCTTGTGTTTGGTATCAAGAAGTAAGAGGGTCACTGTGGTGCTTATTACCCAAGGGTAGTTGATAAACCACATGAGCAGTCGACTCCTCTGCTCGAAGATTTGGTAAAACTTTGGCATGAATTCCTTGAGCAAATATCTCCCCAGACTTTGAATTCGGCTCGGGGTCGGTCAACTAGAAGAAATATTGCAACATAGTTGACCTATGGTTGGGTGGAGAGTTGAAGTCTCTCCTTTAGTTTCCAACCATCTCTAAACATACATATAAGTCTAAATTGCTTGTGTATATTATCTCAAGGACTGTGATGATTCTTGTTAAGTGTGAATGATGCAATATCTCATGTGTTTTAAATGTAAACAATATCCTGAGATGTGAAGCTCTTTATTGTACCCATAATTGGATTAGTATCCTATAAACTCTTGATTTTGATATCTTTTTGAACTGCATTATCTATTATTATGATCATGATGAATGTGTAGCTATGTATGTATGTATACTCATATGCAATATGATACCATGTAATTGAAAATATAGTCTAAACTTCTCACGCACTCGTTACTCTATTTGATTTGAGATTTAGGCCTCAGACCTTGTGCCATAACTTCTAGTAGTGGGCGGTTAGGGCCTCCCCCATGTTAAACACCATGACCAAAGTCGATGGTTTGGGCTTCAGGCATTCCAGACATTAGTAACCTTAAGATTTAAAGTTGCTAGGTGTGGGTGAGGCGATCACCTTGTTGTTCTCTTAGCTTACCTTAGATCTTGTCTTCTGCATCATAAGTACATGCCACTAGTACCAACGGACGATGGAGATAGTCTCATTTGAATACGGGCATGGCTGAAAATGAGTGAGTGTTGGTGGAACCTTGATCCAACAGAATTACATTTGACCATATTAGGTAAGTTTAAGGAGTAGTCGAGGATTGATATAAATGGCATGATGACGACAAAATACTAAGGGCAGGGCTTAGGTGGAACCTGAAGCACCGAAACGCTGCCCACCGTTGTGATCATTTCATGATATAATGCATGTGAACGCGCTGGTGGAAGTCAACTGACCTAAGCCATTGTTCCATTGTGGAACCTTACCATTGTTTTCTGCCTCACCACCTCCATCTCCTTGCTTAATGTCGAATGCCATGGGTGGTGATAAACCCAAGTGGTATGACGTGGAATTGACTGGTGGGTCCCACCAAGGTGAGTTGTCAGCATTACGTGAAGGCCACATGCGCGCCACCTAGCTAGTATGTTGAAATGACCTCCTTTAATAGGCCTAAAGTTTAATTGAGTTTACCTTTTGATCTGGGACTCAGATCAAGGTAAAATTGATATTTTCGGAAAGCTCTTGGCGAGCTAAACATAACGATAATATCAAAAGTTAATTTCACAGACTTGCAAAAACAAGGCTGTTTCTAACTCCATCTTCATAACAAACCATGGGGATCAGGTTAAACATTACTTAACGACTTCTGTAGCCCGATAATCCTTGAGGGGGTGGACGAGAGGGTGGTTACAAGGGTGCTTGGTGGTGTTACATGGGCTTGAGGGAGGGGCTCGATGTGCTTCAATATGTTGCATTTGACTTTCCACATCTTTCATCTGAAGTTGCATCTCATCTAGCATGAGCAATATTTCATCCTTTGCATAATTGTGGTTTAGAAGCACCTTGCCCAAGATCAACTTTATTTGCTAGTAGAGGTCTATAGTATGTATATATTGATTATGTCTTCCTCTGGTGTTCCCTATGTCTTGAAACCAGGCAACCACTTCTGAGATAATTTATGAATTAGAGAAATACTCTCTCTTCGACCACCTCTCACTTAACCTCGTGAAGTTGTTGTTGAATGTCTATCAAAAAATGAGCCTGAAATTGCATGACCAAGGAATCAACTTAAAATTTGGCACACGAACCTCCTCTGAATCCATGAGTGCCTACTCCTCTTTTGCCTTGACCATGTTGCCTCGTCACATCTGGAACAAGAAGGAGTAACCTAGAAAAATAATGGGTTGCACAAAGGAAGGGAAGATCACAATCCCACAAAAGATAACTGAAAGACCATTTAGAGAAAGGTAGAAAACGAAACCACTTAAACCATTGTCACAATGTCAGGGTAAACCATACAAGGAGAAAGAGATGCGTGGATGCTAGAAGTTAGAACAAATGTCTTTCCTTAGGAGTGCGTGGGGGAGGAAACAATAGGTTAACCAAGCGAAGGAGCCGGGGAGGAGATGCTTCAAATGTAGATAATCCTCTCAACAAAGGGTGATGAATGAGGGGAGGATATCACCATAGAAATAGTGGTAGGGAGTAAACACCTCATAATCATTATACTTACTACATAACATTGCTTTCTCATCCTTCTCATGCAAGGAAGTTGTTCCTGTAATGAATAACTATCATGTCTAGAGTCGTGTTGGAATGAAGCTGGACTAATCAAGCAACGAAGAGACAATGTGGCATGTCCTCCCATTCATTGCCTAGGGAGATGATTTCCTAGCCTCCCTCCCACTTGTCGCATCCCATGTCACCCCATATTAGCAAAACCAAATCTCAATTTAAAAAAATATAAAACAATTTTAAAAATTAAATCTCAATTATATATGTGTGTGTGTGGTTCATGGATCCCAGAGATTAGTGACTGCTACATCCATGGAATATTTATACCAGGCAGATCCACTTGAAGGGATCACTTCCTACTGGCTCAACCACGGGACTTGATCTCGAGAGTATCGAGAGAATTGAACCTGTGACCTCTCAATAGCAAGGGTTCTTTAATGACGGGGACTCGACCAATTGAAATCATCCTTGGGGCTATATATATAAATTTTTATAATGTTACCTTGAAAAAAAAAATATTTAACTAAAAATATATAAAAATTGAATTTAGGTTTCTGTGATACATATCATGAAAAGTAAGAAAACTTTTGGTAAAAATCACATCATCAAAGTTTTGTCGACCTGTTTCAAACCATCCAACGTGGTTTATCGTCGGGACAAGATGAAGAACCAGATCTTGGCATCAAGTTAAATAGACAAAGATGATTTTTTATAGCTATTATAATATAACACTTAGATTTGACTAAATAAATATTATTTATTAATAAATAATACTTTAATATAAGGAAATACTTTTTTTTTCCCATGGAAAAAGTCGTAATTTCCATTAATAAAGATGAAAATTACATTCTGTATATGCATAAGCATTACTTTGATCTGGCACTACCTGTCCAACCAAAAATGAAAGAAAACTGTGCATTCCTCCTCGCAGGGAGTACATGTAATTCAAAAACACTTATAACTTAAAATTTTTTGTCCTCTTCTCAGAGGGATAAAGAGTAACTGATGACTATTTACATATATAACAAAAAGATAACAAAATTATAATGTTTATCATCAAAACTGAGTTAAAACTGTTTCATTTCCATGCTGCTGTTATAGTGCTTCAGGGTCTACAAATGGCCTGTGATAATGCTGATACACGACCCCGTCCAAATCTTCGCAGATCATCCAAGAGTTGTCGTCCCTGATCGCTGCTTCTTTGGATAGGAAGTCAGCAGAGGTGTTCCGCTCCCTGTAAATGTGATGACAAGTGAATGAGTCAAAAAGCAAAACAAGTCTATGAATCTCATCCAGTATATGCCTCAAAGTGTAAGCAGAACATGTATATTTTTTGTTGATCCAGTTTATAACCAGCTTTGAGTCACCAAAAAGCTGCAGGTTTGAGCAATGTTTTTGTAAAGCAAAAAGGATAATGTTTTTTGCAATAATCAGCTCGGCATAGTTGTTGGTTCCCCGGCCTAAACCCATTTGAATTTTGAAAGAATGGGTTTCGGATAAATATAGAATCGCTCCCCCACCGCAGCCTGTCTCCTGAGCTGAACCATCAAAAAAAGCCCAAGGGATTGATTTGTTGATGTCCTCTGTCTCAACATTCTTTGCTTGGTTTTTTTGGGACTCTTCGGGTATCATATGATAATCTACTATGATTCTGTTATGAATGGAGGGCTAGTGTGGAACCTTCTGCATGAAAATAATCTCATTCCTAGCTATCCAAATCGCCCAACAGATTAGCAGAGGCAGGTTCCTTTCCTTCCCAGATGTATCCCTCCACCAAGAGGTCCACGCCTCCTTTACTGCTATCCCATGCCACCTGGGCCTAATGGAGAGTGTTGTCAGGATACCATTCCAAAGATCCTGTGCCAAAGGACACCCCAGGAAGAGGTGTTATGTGTCCTCGTTGTTGCTTCTGTAGAGGTGGCACCAGAACAGTCCAGCGAAAGATCGCTTCATAAGATTTGCCCTTGTAGGGACCTTGTTATTCAAGATGGACCATAAGAGCAGCTTTGTTCTGGGGGCAACTTTGAGTTTCCAGAGAAGGTTCCATCTTATCTCAGAGTCTGGTGGCTTGAAAGGTTCCATTAGTACCAGGTATCCAATCTTAGGTGCATAGTAACCATGTTTTGCAAAAGCCCATATGAGCTCATCTTCCCCTTCCATGATCCTGATGTGAGCCTCCGTTAGTGCTGTAATGTAGAGGCTCCAAACTTGCTGCCACTGAATGGGAATATTTAGGACTGCTCCCGATTTCCAGGCCTGCTATGCTAATGAGGATCGCTCGTTGTCTGCAATTTGACTGAGATGAGAAATCCCCTGTTCTACTAGATGGAGTCTCAGGTCCTCGGGGAGTTTGTGAGCGTTGCCACACCCCACCCATGGGTCCACTCCTAGATGCACATTTGAGCCCGAGCGAATTCTCCAAGTCAAACCGTTCCTTATCAGGTCCTTTGCTTTGTTTACTGCTTTCTAGATGTTGGAGATGTTCCCGTATGTTCGATGATCATGTCGAATCCAATCCAGAGGGTTTATGGGGGTTATATATTTTGAAGTTACAACCTTCATCCAAAGGTTGTCGTTGTTGAGGAGCTGCCAGCCCAGTTTTGCCGCTAGCGCTTTTGAGAAAAAATCCAGTCGCTTAATCCCCCAACCTCCCCATCGTTTAGGCAGCGCCAGAGTCTCCCATCTTGTCCAAGCAAAGATTCTGCCTGTCTGGTTCCCCTTCCACAAAAATCTGCAACATATTTTCTGAAGCCTGTCCAGGATGCCTCTAGGGATCCATGCTAGGGTCATCCAGTAGACAAGGGTTGCTTCTAGAACCGCTTTGATCAGAATTAGTCTACCAGCTCTGGATAAGTATTTATGGTACCATATGTTCAGGTGTTTTTCCACCTTTGAGATAAGCCAGATCCAGTTTGTAATTTTGTAGCCAAATGGCTTTAGATGATATCTTAGGTATCTCAAGCCTTCTTCAAACGGATAGGTGATAAAGGGGAATCTCCTGAGCATGAAAAACAACTCATTTTGTGCACAACCGAGCACAGACAAGGTTGATTTAGATTCATTTAAAACCATTCCAGTGGCCTTTTGAAAGACCCCCATGACTTGGTGGAGAGCTGTGAGGTCACTCAGACTGCCATCGAGAAAGATGAGGACGTCGTCCACAAAAAACAGATGAGTCAAAGAAAGGGAATCAATAACTTTGATACCCTTTAAGCGCCCATTCCTATGCTCTTCATGGATAAATCTGCTGAGGCCCTCCATGACCAGGAGGAACAAAAGCAGAGACAGGGGACATCCTTTTCTGAGTCCCCTTTCTGCATGAAAAAGAGGGGAAGCCGAGTTGTTTGTTAACACACAGAAGGGAACATCGGTTATGCAGCTCATGATCCATTTGATAAAAGGATAGGGGAAGCCAATATGAGTGAGGAGCAAGCGGAGGTAGAGCCAATTGACTCTGTCAAAAGCTTTAGAGAGGTCAATCTTCAGGATCATGCCTTTTGTTTTCTGGTACTGGACAGAATGGAGGAGTTCCTAAGCCGTCCCAATGGCCTCATGGATTTGTTTGTTGTGCAAGAAAGCAAATTGCTCTTGGAGATGTGGAGCGAGAGGACAGGCTTTAAGCGATTTGCAATGATTTTGGCTATAATTTTGTAAATGCAGTTGCAGAGGGATATAGGTCTGAAGCCATCAAAAGAGGAGGGTTTGTTAGATTTTGGTATGAGGGCGATGAAGGTGGCTTTCAGGCTGCCCGGGATCCTCCCTCTCTTTTTTCTTTCCTCGATGATTTGCAGGAGGTCCGCCCCCAGTACCTCAAAAAAGGTCACATAGAATTCTACGGTCCAACCATCCGGTCCCGGGCTCTTTTCTTTCTTTAACATTTTTAAAGTATCTTCCAGCTCTCTCATAGATACTTCTCCCTCTAGCTCCTGTTCCATCTCCTGCTCAACAAACCTCGGGAAAAGCTGCACGGTTTTCATCACTTCGGCCAGGGAGGCATGAGGAGGTGCCTTATAAATATTATGAAAATGTGAGCAAGCTAAGGTAGCCAACTCTCTGAAGGATTTAACCGACCTACCCTCCGAATCCTTAAGTTCCCAGATAGTATTTATGGCCTTTCTACCATTTGCATGTTTATGGAAGAATTTAGTATTATCATCCCCCTCCTTCAGCCAGATAGCCCTGCTACGGAGCCTCCAATTCACTTCTCTGTTTGAAAGAACTTGGGTTCTCTTTTGAAGCGCAACAGTATAGGAGTCTTTTTGTTCTTGGGTCCTCATGACACCTCCTGTGTCCTCCTCAAACGAAAGTATGGCCCTCTCCGCCTCTTGGAGGGTTAAGTCGTCCGCCTCCTTTTTCTTCCAAGCCCAAGACTTAGATAGGCTCTTTAGTTCCTTCATATTGAGGAGGAAATTATGAGTTATGTCCCCTGATGCACTAGGAGGGTGTGCCTTCCAGAAGTCTGTCACAAGCTTGATATATTCCAGATCTTGCACACAGGTAGAATTAAACTTATAAGGGGCCTTTGGCTTGCTAATGACATCCTAAATCTCCAGGTATATAGGGCGGTGGTTCGACAACCCACCCGAGCTTACTCATTGTCTAATACAATGTCCTCCATTGATTAGGCCTTCTTTGGTGAGAAAGCGATCAAGTCTTCTAGCCAAACTTGCTTCCCCCACTCTATTATTCCTCCAGGTAGGCTGCTTTTTTGCTGAAGGGACATCGATGAGACTGTGGGACTCCAAGAGGTTCTCAAAAAGGCCCGTCATAGCATCCACCTAGGCATGATTGCCCCAGGATTCTGAATATCCCAGAGAGAAATTGAGATCTCCCCCTATGATAACATTATCTTGGAGTAGTAGAGACGAGTTGAGGAGAGGTCTCCAAAAAGCCATCCTGTCTTGACAGGGTCCATACACATTGAGGATCCAAAATTCCGATTCTAGGGTTGGGGAGTATATGTCTGCACCCAGAAAGCCTCAGCCTCCCCATACACTCAAAGTTTTAATAGATCTGTTACAAATGCCCAGGGTTAAACCCCCTGATCTACCCGAGGCATCGAGAGAGTGAAAAGACCATCTTGGGAGCCAAGAAGCAAGAAGGGAGGATACAACAGAAGCAGAGCCAAGGGTTTCTTGAAGGAAAATGATGTCGACCTGCTCAGAGGAAAATAAGCGCTTGAGGGCTAGTTTCTTGTCCGGGCTAGCCAACCCACGACAATTAAATGAGAGGAGCTTCATGGAGGAGGCGGGGTGGGGGGGAGGGAGAGGGGCTTGCTCTGCTCTAAGAGCTCAGTTTAAAGACTTCTGCTTGCCAGAGGAAACCTCCTCCCCAGTCTGATGCATGGCTTTGGAGAGGTGGGAGGGTCGCCCTTTGGACTTGGGAAGGTGGGGGAGGCAATGACCTGAAAACCCATAGAGTCTAACTGTTGAGAGCGCATCCGGGAGCAGAGGGGTAACGGGGTTCGAGATTCTCAGAGTCCGGGAGAGGGGAAAGGGATGCCTCTGAGAGAGAAGGTTGAGGGAAGGAGAATACAGGGGGGGGCATCTTTGTACACGTGACCCACTTTATGGCAGTGTCGACATTTGTATGGGATGCCCTCATAATCCAGAGGCTACTTCTGTGTGAAAGACCTCCATTGAATCGTTAAATATTCATATAAGGAAATACTTGTTATAATATAGTTGTTAAAATTGAATTAAGGAGAAAATCAGCGCTTCCTCTTAGGAACTCCTGCTGCTACGCGCGTTAGGTATCCTGCATCGCGGTCGCCTGGGCCTCGGCCTCCTGCCATGGCCCCTCTGGATCCTCCATCGAAGGGGGCTGATCCACAACGTGCCTTTTCAGACCTTGTGAAATCTCTTCCACCGCAATGCCCTCGTCCAGCTCTCACTAAATTTGTCAAGAAGCTGGATGTGCTTCAAGAAGTTCATTTACCTCCAGCCCTGCCCCGCATGGCCGCATTGTCTCTTGCAGAAAAAGGTCTCATCGGTCAATTTACAGGCCTCTGGCCTTCTCCAAAAACTGTACAAAGATGGGTTGAAAGAAATTGGTCCGACAAAATTCAAGGGAAAATCTCCATCAGATTTTGTGGGAAAGGGTATTTTACATTTCACTTTGAATCCAAAGAGGATAAGGATTTAATATTCAGAAACGGGCCCTATTTCATGGACTCCAGGGGCCTGTATCTCAACAAATGGACCCCAGACTTTGACCCTGAACTGGATGTCCCCAGTGCTGTTCCGGTTTGGGTCCGGCTCCCTCATCTCCCACTCCACTGCTAGGGAGATGAATCAGTGCGTGCCATTGGGAATGCAGTCGGAAAATATATTGATCGCAGTGAACCGAAAGAAAACATGCAGGCCTGTGTGAGGATTTGTGTTGAAGTGGACCTTGGCAAAGGACTCCCTGAAGCTATTAAACTGAAAGTGGACGAGTGGAGCCATATCCAGCAGCTAGACTACGAGCAGATACCATTCAAATGTAAGGTATGTCATGAATATGGCCACTTTGCCAATCGATGTACTAAACTTGTTGATGCAGAGAACGGCGTACAAGAAGACCAATGGGAAACTGTAAAAAAAAAGACGACCTCTTCATCCAAAGCCCCTCATGAATCTGGCCCTCCTGCACCCAATGCATCTTGCCCCTCTTCATCCTCCCCTTTCTTGTCTACCCATTCCCCTCTTGACCATCCACCCCACCCCTCTTCTTTTAACCCCTTTCTAGTCTTATCTCCCCCTGAACCTCTTTCCCTGGATCCCTCTCCCCCCCCCTTAATTCAATCCGAAGCTACTGAACCTTCTCCCCCCTTGGTCATCCCATCTCAGGCTTCTCTTGATCCTCCACTCATCAGGCTTACCAGAAGTTCCTCCAAAGACCATGGAACTTCTAGCGATTCTTACAAGAAACCTGGACCAGGTAGAAAATCGGCCAAGCAGCATAGAGACGAGAATGCTCAGAAAGACATAGCTATGGGCACCCAAACTCCTATAGAATCTTACATCCTGGGGCAACATGACAAAGAGACAAGTCACAAGGATCAAGGGGGGCGAGCACCTCTCCGTACCCCAAATACCCAATGATGAAAGTTTTGTCTTGGAATAGTAGGGGATTAGGGCACCCCTCCAAGGTTTCAGCCCTCAGAGAACTTATACACAGTGAAAAACCAGAATTTTTTTTTATTCAGGAGACAAAGCAAGGTCAGCAAGAAATGAGAGGAATAGTAGATCAGCAGAAGCAGTACAAAGGCAGTATCAGTGAATCAAGAGGAGCATCCGGAGGAATCGCCACTCTCTGGAATCACAGTAAGTGGAACTGCACATCAGAAATTTTACATCAGCATTGGATCAAAACTGTTTTGGAAAACAGAATAGACAACTAAACTGCAATCATTTATAATGTTTACGTTCCCAATCACTTCAGAGAAAAGGAATGATGTTGGGATGATCTTAAGGCTAGTATCGATGGTGAAGTAAACTCTAATATTATTGTGGGAGGTGATTTTAATCTTATTTTACATGCCAACGAAAAACGAGGAGGTTGTTTCTCACCTAATCCCTTCAGAAGTCGTTTGGAAAATATCATGCAAGACCACGATCTTGTGGATGTGGCTCCAAAAAATCGCAGGTATACCTGGAGCAATCGCAAGCTGGGCATAGGTAACATAATGGAAAGGCTGGACAGGATTTTAATTAATGTTTCGTTTCTTTCTTCCTTCTCTATGGGGTATGCTAGCATTCTTTCTTCTTCAGCCTCTGATCACTACCCTATAACCCTCACTCTGGAAACCCACTGCCCCCTTGGACCCATCCCGTTTAAATACAGCCCCCTCTGGAATTGTATACCAGCAGTCAAAGAGATTGTTCAGGATACTTGGAATCAGCACGTTGAAGGCTCTCTTGGTTTCATATGGGAAACCAAACAAAGAAGAACCAAGCAGGCTATCAAAGAATGGGCAAAATCTAGTTACAAGGAGCCTGAGGAGATCAAAAAGAAAATCAAGAATGATTTAGACTGTATCCAAAGAACAATAGAAGAGCTTGGCCTCTCTCAGGAGAATAAGGAACAAGAAAGCATTCTCTATTCACAGTTGTGTCATGTAAATAAATAAGAGGAAATAAAATGGAGATTAAAGTTAAGGCAACTTTGGCTGCAAGGGGGTGATAAGAATACAACCTTCTTTCACAAACAGACCACTGCACGAAAAATTAGGAACAACATAAGCTCTATTTTAGATGCTGAGGGCAATCAGCAAACCACCCAAGAGGCCATTCGAAAGGCTGCCACAGAACATTATAGAGAGCTCCTAACTGAAACAAAAGGAGAAGAGGACTATGCCGATTTTCTTCAATATTTGCCCAATGGAATCACCAAGGAAATGAATGACAGCCTGAACAAGGAAATTGATGAGGAGGAAATCAGAAGAACGATTTGGACTCTCCAGCCTGATAAGGCTCCAGGCCCTGATGGATTTCCCATTTGTTTCTATCGGGCGTTCTGGGGATTAATTAAAAAATACTTGACAAAAATGATCAGATGGATCCAGCGAAAGGGTAAAATAGGAGGATATACCAATGCCACTCATCTTGCTCTCATTCCTAAAGAAAATCGCCCCACTTCTTTTTCTTGTTTTCGACCCATTTCCCTCTGCAATTCCTCCTACAAGATCCTGACCAAAATCTTAGCTTCCCGCCTCAAACCCCTCCTCCCCTCTCTTATCTCAGAAAACCAAGGAGGGTTCCTGGCCAACAGACAAATAACTGATTCCATACTCCTCGTACAAGAAGCCATTCATTCGAGTCATTCTAGAAAGGAGAAAGGGTTCATCCTCAAACTTGATCTCGCCAACGCCTTCGACAGAGTAAGACACTCCTACCTCATAGCTGTCTTAAAGAAGATGGGATTTGATTCGCCCTTTCTAAACCTCATCACTGCTTGCATCTCTGGGCCCTGGATTTCCCCTCTGGTTAACGGTAGACCGGGTGAAGCTTTCCAATCCTCTCGTGGTCTCAGACAGGGTTGCCCTCTTTCTCCTTATCTTTTTATTCTTATGGCTGAATCCTTTAGTCAAGCTTTGGATTTCAACTGTAGGGTGGGCCTCATCACAGGAATTAAATTTGGGAATGGAGTCAAGAATATCAACCACTCGCAATTTGTCGATGACACTTTGCTAATTGGAGGAGCTTCCATCACAATAGCAAGGAGATTCAAGACTCTATTAGACAAATTTATGAGGTATTCTGGCGGTCTGGTCAACCAGTTGAAAAGTTGCATTTATGGATGGAATACAACAGCTCAGGTCATTCACAATATTGCAAATATCTTTGGAGTCCCTTGCAACCATGATTGGACTCACTTCTCATACTTGGGCATGCCAGTGAGTCTAGGACCTTTGAAGGCAGAAACTTGGGATATCATCATTGACAAGGTGAAGCGGAAAGTGCAGCAATGGGGATTCGTTTGGCTCAATCCAGTAGGCCGCCTCATCCTTCTTAAATCAGGTATTTCTTCTCTACCCCTATATCAATTCTCACTCTACCAAGCTCCAACTTCCTTTCATTACAAAATGGAAGTCATCCTCCACCAATTCCTCTGGCAAGGAGGGAAAAATGACAAAAAGAAATTCAATTTGGTCAATTGGAAGCAGGTCATTCAATCCCAAGATAGAGGAGGTCTTGGTATTAGATCCCCCAAATTCCTAAACCTTGCTTTTGGAGGTAAAATTGCTTGGAGGCTTATAACTGGTCTTTCTGCCTGGTGGAAAAGGGTATTGGAAATTAAATACTTGAACTTCCCCAGACAGCAGCTACTAGATCTCGATATTCCTAACAGAGACTCTTCAAAAATTTGGCGTTTATGTAAAAGAGCAATTTCGTTCATGGCTTAGAATATTTCCAAAGTTCCCAAGGGAGAAGCCAATATTAATATTGGAGCTGATAAAATACCGAGACAGCAGCCAATAAACAGTCACGAAGGAACCAATCCTATTCTCACCTTTTTTGACAGCATCGATATCCATTATTTGGATCAAATCTCTCGCTGGGATCCACATTCTCATCTTTGGCTAGGGTGGTCCTTTCCAATTATCCCCAATGACCTCAAAGCAAGCCTATCCACTCTGCAATCTCATCTCCACAGTAAAGCTCCCATCAAAAAGAATGAGATGGATGGATTTTGATGGGACCCAACCGGATCAAATTACACTGTCCAAGCTGCCCACCAACACATCTGCTACAGCAATCTTCCTACGCCAATATGGAATCACTGGAAAATGGTTTGGAAATCAGAGGCTCTTCCAAAAATTAAATTCTTTATTTGGACCCTTCTAAAGGGAAAAATCCTCACAGCAGAAAATTTACAAAAGAGGGGTATCAATGGTCCTTCTCGCTGCCCCAACTGTCAAGCTGCTGAAGAATCCATACATCATCTCTTTATCGATTGTCCCTTTGCCATCACCTGTTGGAAAAACTTATCCCATATTGACAATATCCCTTGGAATAACCAGAACTCCATAGGAGAAGTGATCCATCATTGGAAAAAGAATTGTCCTTGGCAACATAAGAAGAGCAATATAGTGAAAAGGGTCTGGGATACCCTCCCCTACACTATGTTATGGAGCATTTGGCTGGCTAGAAATCGTAAAGTCTTTAAGGACAAGGACTCGGCTATAAGAACTCTCTGCAATAAGGCAAAGAGCCTCGCTCTAGAAACCATTTCTGTCAAAACTCAAAGCAACATAGATGTTACTATGCTCAGTGTTGAAGAAAGGAATTTTATCAGCTACATACTGGATAAAAATAATAGCATTCAGAATGGCAATGTAGCTAAAGACTAGCATAGCAAGGAACCCCACAGATGGAAAATCAGGCTAAAAGATGATGAGTTTGCAAAATGGTTACAAAATTGCAACAGTCACTATCTATTCTTCGACGGAGCATCAAAGTCAAACCCTGGAATTGCAGGAGCAAGGGGAGTGATCTTCAATGCCAACGGGGATTGCATCCTTTTTTATGAATGGGGACTTGGGCAAATCTCTAACAACAGGGCAGAAGCGTTGGCCCTATATCAAGGGCTCATCCAGCTCAACAGAATTGGTATAGGAACAACAAAAATCTTTGGAGATTCAGCGGTTGTTATCAGTTTAATGGCTCAAAATAAAGAATCACCCAATGTTCTCCTACAGGAGGTCATTCAACGTTGTCAATTTTTACAACAGTCAATGGCTAATTTGAGCTTTCATCATATCCTTCGTTCGCTCAATAAGCAAGCTGACACACATGCCAACAAGGCTTGCGACAGGTCAATGGGCAGCCTACTATGCAATGCCGAGGAGACTCAGCATCCTTTACCATGAATCGTATCAGTCCGATCTGCAACAAATCTTATAGCTCTAACAGGTGGAATTGGATATAGGTCCTTCAAACCAACAGCAAGATCATGATCAGCATTGGGATTTGGCTCAGAATCGAATCTCTCATTCCCCTGACTTCAATCAGTAATCTAGCCAATTTCTTTCTTATCGACCATGCCTTTCTGACTCCTCAGGACAGGCATCTGGAATTCCCGCGCCCTTCCTTTGTTCCTCCCTCCTATCATGTGACTGCCCCTCGTCGTCCCCGCCCTTTTATATATTTCTCCTATCCCTTCCCCTGTTCAGCGCCCTTCCTTTTTTCTGTCCTCCTGCTCTCTCGGATCGGGCTTTCTCCCCCGAGGCCCTTTTTTCCTCTCGGCTCTGAATCTTGTATGAACTCTGAACCCCTGATTTTGTTATTTACCTTTGTGCTAGTTGCTTCAACTTCTGTCCGACCTCATCTGCAACAGTTCATAACCGTGATTTGGAGATCCCTCTTCTATCTGTTACATCCGGTCTTTGCAATAATGGCCCGCAGCGAGGACTGCCTTCATTGTGTGGATCTTCAAGCCAAGCTGGAGGAAATAAGAGCTCAACAGAAGATCTTAGACGCTAAAATTGACAATCAAAACCGCATCATCAGTGATAAATATCAAGCTGAAATCAATTTGTTTCTACACAGGGTTTCTTCTTTACAAGAGCAGTTTAACCACCTGTCTAATAGGTGCAGCCATGTGGAAGAGTCCATAGATATACTGAAATATATGCTGGACAAATGCAACACAATTGCCCCAAGCTCCTCAAGCACCAAGAACATCGATGTGGATGACAACCCGAAGGAATCCACAGTGCGGCACATCAGTCACATTAATATAGATTAGCTATGTTTTGCAAATGCTATTTTTTGTTGCTTCAGTATGTAAGAAACTACTTATGTTTAGACTTTCTCAAAGCCAAAAAAGGCAGGACTAAGGAGAAAATTTCATTTTGTAACTCCTCTGATCCTGGTATTTCATGGCATACCATGTACCTCAGGAGTCCAAGCTCCCTCTTTTTTCTTTTCAGAACTTAATACATCAACCGACTTTGTGAAAACAAAATTGAATTAAGGAAAGTAATTAATCATTTTTTTAATGAAATCAATATCTAACATAAAAATAATATTTAGGTCAAACCTAAATAATCAAAACAATTAATAAAATAAAATTAATATTTGGGTCAAACTTAAAAAAATAAAAAATAAATAAAAATAAAAACAAAAATAATAAATGGTCAAACTTAAATAAAAACATTTGAGTCAAACCTATATAATCAAAACACTAAAATAATTAATAAAATAAACATAGTATTTGGGTCAAACTTAAATAATCAAAACAATTAATTTTAAAAACTTAAAAATAAATAAAAATAATAAATGGTCAAACTTAAAAAATATAAAAATAAATAAATAAAAATAAAACTAAATTAAGTAATTAATTAAATTAATTAAATAAAGAAAATAATAAAGGAAAAAAAGTAAAGTCGAGTCAAGATAAAAAAATACAAATAAATAATAAAAAAATAAAAATTTAGAAATTAAGAGAAAAATAAAAAGAAAATAAGTAAATAAATAAAAATAAAATAAATAAAAATTTAAGAGGAAGTAAATATAAATAAAATAAATAAAAACTTAAGAGGAAATGATAAGGATCCAACTGTTGCTAATTTTCCAGCCCTCGTTTCTATTCAGATTGCTTAGCCTCATTTCAATCTCTATAGCCTCCCTAAACTTATGGAGATGAAAATGATCTATCCTAACGATGACCCAGATGTCTTCAATGCAGATGTGGTGTTTTGTCTTTTCCACATGTTCTGTTAACGCTGAGGAGGAGGTCCTCCCATGTTTAATGTCTGCCTTATGTTCCTAAATCCTTTGATTTATTGAGCGTTCAGTTTCACCAACATAGGGCGTCTCGCATGAACAAGGGATTACATAAACAACGTTCATATTCTTAAGGTCTACCGGGTCTTTTACAGATCTTAAGGAACTTTGAATGGTGTTAAGTGAACTAAAAGTTGAGGAACCTTGTGCTTTCTTAAGATCCTTGCAATCTTATCAGTGGTCCCTTGTATCAAAAGAAAGTGCACCCCACAAAACCAATCATTGGGTTCTTTTTTAATTAACCCTTGCCAACTTTAAGGAAAACCCTAAGATATTGGAGCTTACTATAACCAATATTTTTGAAAACTTTGAGGAGATGAGTTTTCTCATCTTCGAAGTGACTTTCATAAAAAACTCTAAATGCATGAGCGACTAAAGTGTTGAGAACACCCAACTTTTGAGCAGGGAAATGATGGGACTTAGCATGAAAATATTGCTTCATGTGAGTTTTCTTAAGAAAAAAAATCAAGAAAAGACAGTGATTCTTTGAAATAAAGACGTCAATGATGGGACTTAGCATAAATATTGCTCCATGTGAGTTTTCTTAAGAAAAAAATCAAGAAAAGACAGTGATTCTTTGAAATAAAGAAGTCAATAAAAAAACAGATTCTCATTGATTTCATATTTCATAATAAATTTTATGGAGCTAGACTTATTATTAAGATGTTAGAAAAAAAGATCCAACTTTACCCGACCATGAACCCAAAAAATTAAATTTTAGATAAATTAACCAAAAAAATCTAAATTATAAAATAAATAAATAAATATATTATATTAATTTAAAAATTTAAAATTCTCGTGAAATAAATAAATAAATATATACAAAATATTTCTAATAAAGTATAAAGCATTTTTACATAAATAGCATAAAAAGCTAAAATAATGGATTTTTTTTCAAAGAAAAATAGTGTAATGTAACTTTATATTTATAAAAACCCAAAACAAATCTACTCTAATTTTAATAAACATTTTGAGATCTAATCAAAATTTGATAAACAAGTCAGTTTTATGCTTCATAATTTCCAGATAAAAATGATTAACATTTTGAAATATAATGGAAATTTGATAAACAAGTCAGTGTTATGCTTCATAATTTCCAGATAAAAATGATTGATTTTTACCATCTATTTTAGAATATAAAATAATGTATTATTATTTATATTAGTTATATACGGTTATGGTAATTGGTTGATCAAGAAGTCAAATCTAACCAGAATTCAAAAATTGGTTGAAATGGACATTTCACGGGTTAGAGGCCTCAAAAGTCTCGCGAACGACCCCATTAGAGAATTTCACCAGCTAATATACTTCAATGAGTCGTTGTTTTTATTATACAGTGATCATCAATAAAGAATAGTTCGATCCCAACCCTCTACAAAAGGAAAACACTGTTATTCCCAAAAATGATTCCTTCGTCTTCCCATTGTCGCCTCTGCCAATACACCGATGATATATGAATTTTATATTATATATCAATAGTAACAAGGCTTTCTGCACTGCAGAGCAGCAGCGGGCATTACTCTGTCGTATTTCTGCAGGTGATTTCGAAAACATATAAAACTACATCCATTGTCAACGTTAAGCTCCAACTGGAAAATTCAAAAACCTGCTTTTTGATCCAGACCTTATAAATATATTTGGTTTGGAGGAAATTAAAAAAAAGCGTGAGGCAGGTCACAGGTTCGAGTATGGTAACGAATGTGCCGCTGTGTTGCAGAGCCGAGCAGGCGGTTGGTCTCGCCGCTGTGGATTACCCTTTTATTCCCCCTTACAAGTCCATGAAACGGGACTACGTTTTCGTGGTCAATCCTAACGGTATTTATTCTTATTCTCCGTTGATCTAACATATTAGGCTGCAAGGGCTATAATTTTGTGGGAAATAGGGCATATGATAATGCTATTTATGTTCAAGATTCTGATTGTAAGTCACCGGCATGGATGAAGGCGCAAACGGACGTACTGGCAGCGAGTGGAAAAAACTACTTCCCAAGCTACATGCCGAGCTCGGTAAAGATTGGAATGTGAGTAGGCTTTTTGCCCATGCATTTCGACATTTCTGTTTATTCCTGTTGGATTCAGGCTTCTGTCAC
Source organism: Pinus tabuliformis (assembly GCA_031772625.1). Classification (NCBI taxonomy): domain Eukaryota; kingdom Viridiplantae; phylum Streptophyta; class Pinopsida; order Pinales; family Pinaceae; genus Pinus; species Pinus tabuliformis. Next base: position 912,663,704 of record CM062804.1, read on the forward strand.
GATATATTTGTACTGTTAGTAGACTTCCTTTCAGTTTGCTGATAGTGCACGGGAAGGTCCCCTGTTTACGACCCGTGGTAGGGTTAACTGAAGTTCGATCTTTCATTCGAACGGTCATAGATCGTTGGATCGATTTGAACATCTTCAGTGTTGCTTAGCATTGATATGTGTCTTAATTATTTTTTCGGGGCAGTTCACAATTTCTCTTGGTGAAAAAAATAAAGGGTCCATCATTTTATATACATGTTTATAGCGGGCAACGAACTGTAATTTTTTGCAACATATTTGGCCAGTGGCCGTTGGCGGTTGGCATTATGGTACATCTGTAGTCCTTGATGACAACCCACTCACAGGTCAATTCAGATTTGATAAAGGGCTACTCACATTGTAACAAGTCAATTTGGAGGTGACAGAGTAATGGTACAAAAGAACAGGATGATGAGACAAAGGACTTAAGATCATAGTCAAGCAATTGAAGAAAAATAATATTTTAAGTTGTATACACTGGTTCACCTAGTCCAAATAGCGTATACAAGCGGGTTCACAGAACAAAAAGCGCATATACATAAGCACACATAAGCACACACTTTTACAAAAGGAAAAACGTGTGTGGCATAGAAAATTAAGATTAATGAATACCAAGGGTCCATACCATGGTAATAGCCCACAATATTGAGCGAAATAACGGTTACTTGATCCTGTCCAAGAATACTAATGGTTCTAAGTGTTGTTTTGGTCCGAGGTATTGAGAAAGGCTAAAACTATATAAGGGGTAGAAGATCAAAGGGCTAAGTGTGCAAGTGAAAGGGTTTTTCATGAATACATCTATCTGAAGTATATTTTATGTTGTAAAGGCTATGGTTATGATATGATCTGAAATATCTTGTGCACCATTGGATACAATGTTGGATCAGGATCAGGAGACCTGAAATGACTTATCATTGTATGATCTGATAATGAATGAGCTAGATTTGAATGCTAACGCATGTTTTGTCCTTTATATGTTATGATCTGGGTATGTTTGAAGTCTGGAATAATTGCGAGATTATAAGTTATTATTTGCAGATCTATACGCTGGTTCTTCTTTGTGAAGGCACGTATACATGCTGATTTGGCACTTCCAAGTAGCGTATGCAGAAGAAAAACTTCTTGTTCAACGATGACTGATCTATTTGATCAGTGCTGCTGTTTCACTGTTGTTTGTCAATGATGTCTTCATAAGATCTGAAAGTAAATCTGATTGTATAAGAAGATTGAATCTGGTTGATTGATTGATTAAGTGAGAAGGGTGATCTTTGCTGCTATCTGTTTAGAACTCTGTAAATTGACAATAGATCTTCAGAATGTCACTGATTGGTACAATTTGTGGTTCAAAGATTTTATGATTCAGTATCTTTAGAGGTATATGCAGGTTGGGTTAAAGGAACTATCGTAGACATGCAAACTGGCTTCACTGAAGTAGCATATATATTCTGACATATGATTTTTGAGGTTGCAGTTGGTTCTGGTTGTTGATACAATGTTCTGGGTTCAACTCTGTATTCTGGTGACAGTGATTTGATTGTTCAGATTGACTGATTGTTGATAGATGCAGTTATATTTAATGATTGTATTGCAGTGGTGATTGATGTTACTGATGGGTCCAGTATGAAAATTTGATGAAACGCGGCCTTCATATTGTATTATTGTATACCAAGAGTTTCCAATCTAAAAATTTATGAAATGTGGTCTCTGGAGGAAGATTGGAGGTAGTAGTTTTTTGTAGCCGGCACCTACGTATTGGTAAACATATCAGCCAGTACAAGAGCTAGGGGGTTGGAGCTCCCTTCCAGCAGAAGCTGGAAAACGAGTGAAGGTTGTAGCCTTCAACAGGTAGATGTTTGCATACTGGAAAAGTCTGCACCAGTACAAAACTTGTAAACACTTTTTATTATAAGAAGATTGAAGACTAAGACAACAATAGCGGTGGTTTTTTCCCACATTGGGTTTCCACCTGAAAAATTCTGGTGTTCATGTGTGCTGCTTATGTGTGTTGATTTATTCTATTCTTACTGCATTTGTTTACTGCTTAGTAAATGCATCACACTCTGATTTAAGACAATGAATTCGCTATTTATCAAAGTTTATATGCACTGGTTTCATTCTTTATAGGCGCGGACATACACTGGTTGGTTTTAGAAAAATAACGTATACAGTTTGAAAGTGAAAATCATTATTGTGAAAGTCAAAACACTGATTCACCCCCCCTCTCAACATTTTTCCCAACAATTGGTATCAGAGCAGGTCCTTCGGAAGAAGCTTGATCGCTTGAATGGAGATCTATCAAGATGAACAATCACAAAGGAATGGGATTTATCAGACCACCAATCTTCAATGGAAATAACTTAGCATATTGGAAGATAAGAACCAGAGCCTATCTTCAGTCACTTGGAGCTGATGTTTGGGCAATTGTGGAAGGAGGATACCAATATCTAGCAGTAGCCCCACAGATCCAGCAGAAAAGAAAGCATATGAAAACAATGCCAAAGTCGTCAATGCATTATTGGGAAGTCTATCAGAATCAGAATTCGTCAAAGTCATGCAGCTCAACACAACCAAAGCAATATGGGACAAAATCATTCAGAGCTACGAAGGAGACTCCCAGGTAAAACGTGCTAAGCTCCAAACTCTCAGAATTCAATATGAAACTCTCAAGATGCATAGTGATGAAAGTATTGCTAGTTACTTTTTACGAGTAGATGAGATTGTAAATTGTATGAAAAATTTGAGTGAAGAAATAAAGGAGACTACTTTAGTAGGGAAAATTTTGAGATCTCTATCTTCTAAATTTGAGTCAAAAGTATTTGCCATTGAAGAGAAACAGGATCTACAATCTATTACTGTTGTTCAACTTCATGGAATTTTAACTGCCTTTGAAATGAGGAAAGGAGGTCCATCAGATATCAGAGAAGCCACTTTCAAAGCCTCGACAAAGGGAAAATAAAAAGATCTCAAGGAATCAGGATATATTTCAGAAGAAGATGAGGTAAACTTTGTAAAGAAACTTCAACAGGGTTCCGGAAGATTCAAAGGTAAGCTTCCCTTCAAATGTTTTGCTTGTGGTAGAGTTGGTCATTATGCTGCTAATGTCCTCATAAAGATAATCATGACGAAGGAAAAGATTCTGCAAAAGGTAATAGGAAACAATTTGTTAATAGAAGTTATTATACGCATGAAGATAGTGACGACTTGTCTAATAGTGATGAAGATGAATCTGAACAAGACATTAAACTACTCATGGCTTATGAAAATGATGATTTTATGGATGCGTTAGAAGAAGAAGATTTTCTTGAAGAAATCACTCAACTTAAAATCTGTTTGGAAGAAAGAATATGGTCATAGACACTTTGACACATCAACTCACTGAAAGGGAAAAACACAATGAAAAATTAGAATGTGAAGTAGTGGGTCTAAGAAAAGAACTTGAGAAGACAAAATCTTTGAATCTTAGATTTGCTAAAGGATCAGAAACCTTAGATGAAATCATCAAGGTTCAACGTTCTCCTCTTATAAAGACTGGTCTTGGATACACTGGAGAAACATCCCAACCAGAAAAGTCTTTAGTCGTCACCATAAGCTATCTTGATGCAACAAAAACCAGTGAACAATGCTTCAATCCTTAGCAAAAGCCTAAAGGTACTCCCCAGGTAAATCATGCTCATTTTACTCCAAGGGTGAACATCAATAGAAGCACCAACCAAAAGGTGAACAATACCAAAAGATTTTATGATCACAAAAACTTCTTCTTTAATGGACAATGTTTTTCATGCCATAACTTTGGTCATAAAGCTGCTCAATGTGTTGCTTACAAAACTATCATGACTAGAGAAGCAAGAAAACAAAGGAGCGTGACAGGAATCAAGAAAATCTCTTATAATAACTTTTCTCCTCTTGAAGATGAAATTGAATGTTCATTTTGCAATAACTTTGGTCATGAAGAATCTGAATGCAGGAGCAAATTTCGGCCAACAATTCAAAAGGAGCAAACATCATCAAATTCCAAGGTATGGAAAAAGAAGGAATTTTAGTCAGAAAGATGTGGCATAGCTCTGTTTGCAGAAGGACAAGAAATCTTAGCCATTGATTAGGGACTTAATCTCGGTTGTTGAATCGTCAACAAGAAAAGTATAAGAGGAGGCTTGAGGGTCACTTGGAGACCACACCAGAGTGATCAGTCATTCTATTCTCTAAAGCGATGTTTGCTAAGAGAGATAGAATCAGTGATCGAGAGAGCAGCTGAGGGGCATTGAGTATAGAGAAACAAAGAAGGTAAGATTGTGTCGGGAGAGCAGCGCAGCAGCCAAGGAGGGTGACGCAGAGCCAGCAAGGGCTCACGCAGGGCCACTCAGAACTAGCCAAGTGCTACCTGGGGTGTTTTGCTTCAAGCCATAGAGGGCTTTCTTCCACCTGCATATGCGAGATTCCTGATTATCAATCTCAGACCCCTTGGGTTGTTCCAAACCCGTGGACCTGCTACATGAGGGGAATGGTCCCCTTGTAAGATTTTCCTTCGGTACATCTCAGACATGTACTTTCATGCTCCTTTTGAATTCAGGCATCCCTGTCACCATCTGACTCACAGACCTTCGGTGCTACGTGACAATGGACATGGTCCCCAGTGGACTTCCTGCAATTTGATACAACCCTGAACTCAAAAACATCTTTGAAAATTCTATTTCCAAACACGTACCTTTCCATCGATGAGTGCCACCCTGAAACCTTTGACTTCCATTTCCGAGATGGACACTAGGTTCTTCTTGCGATCAGGTACATAAAAGTGATTCAGGGTTCCTTGCTTTCTTTGAAGAGTCGACCATTTCCTTAATGACCTGCATTACCTTTGGACACTCCTTCGCATAATAGCCGAACTTATTGCAACCAAGGTATCCACCTTTCCTTCCACCCTTAGATCCAAAGTTCAAACTTCCCAATGAAGTGATCTTTAGATGGGCCATCAGAAACTTCCGCTACGCCATTCTGATAATACGATCTGCTTCGACTTCACCCTTTGTGAACTTAGAAGAGAGATGTGGAACCCATTAATCCTTTTGTCTTGTCCCTATTGTCTTTGGTGATTGCTCTTTCTCTCTTGCTTGGGCATTGTCTTCACCTCAGCTCCGATACCATGTTAATTTTATGTATGTTCTATGCTAGAGCAATTTATTCAATTTCTTTTCCACATTAGCATTCACATCAACATAAAGTAAACTGCAGATAGAACATAAATATAAATCGCAGAAGACAAGCCAAGACAAGAGGGCACAAGATGTGGCGCTAGCCAGGGACAAACCCCAATGTGGGGAAACCCTTGATCAATTCTTCTTTTATGTTCTTCAAAGTTCAGCAGAGAAAGTGAGAGAGATAGTACATTTACAATAGAAGTCAATCACTTCGACTTTTGATATCGGCATGAGATCAGTTGAAGACATATTGCTTCAACTGATTCTCTAAGATGACTCGTTCACCTATCATAGTGCTGCATCTCGTCTATTTGCTGCACATTACTGTGTGACACCTTGCTGTACTGTCATATGTGTTGAACCTTGATGACTGAGCTACTCTCATCTTCATGCTGCTCATCATGCTGCATCTTCCATGGTCTTATTCATCATCAAGCTACCCATGCTCATGATCTCATTCATCATTATGCTGCCCATGCTCATATCATCATGCATCATTATGCTGCGCATGCTCATATCATCATGCTGCTTATTACGCTGCCCATGATCTCATACATCATGCTGCCTTCCTTCGGAGACAGATGCTTCGACTGTTTCGGCAGTTCCTAGTAGTTCTGGCTTTTCCGACAGTTCCGGCTTTTCCAGCCATTCCGACAGTTCCGACATTTTCGGCTTTTCCAGCGTTTCTGGCATTTCCTGCAGTTCTGGCTTTTCCGGCAGTTCTGGCTTTTTCGGATTTTCCGGCTTTTCTGGCTTTTTCGGCGTTTTCGGCTTTTTCGGCAGTTTTGGCAGTTTCGGCTTTTTCGGCTTTTCCGACAGTTCCGGCTTTTCTGGCCTTTCCGGCAGTTCCGGCTTTTCCGGCTTTTCTCTCCTACTAAAACCCAAAGACAAGTAGAGAGGAAGAGATCCAAATGTGTGTAGAAATGACTTGATGTCCTCTTCTATTTATACTAAAACGTAGAGGTTGAATAGACATGACTGTTGGGCTTTTGAGACTACACAAGTTGCTGGCCGACTTAACAATTTGTCCATAACATAAATAAATTCATAACTTCATAAATACTCATCGGAATCGGATGATCTTTAGATCAATCCTATACCTCTCAATTAGAGGGATCCAATAAAAATATCAGCTGCCATAAATAATATGACCCACATGGAGTTTGGCCCTAATTGCCAATTTTAACAAGATACAGCTGACAGGGAAAAGGCTCCATCCAGGTATGTTCAAAAGAATCATCCAGAATCTCAAATTCTAGGAGAAAAAGGGTCTGGAGTACAGACAAGAAGAACTCTTGTAGGAGCTTCTAGTTATCTAGCATTATTATCCTCCATAGAACCACAAAATGTCAATGAAGCTAGCAGAGATGAATGTTGGGTTAAGGCCATGGATGAAGAACTTGACCAAATTGAAAATAATGATACTTGGGAATTAGTTCCTAGACCTCATGATAAAAATGTTATAGGAACAAAATGGATATTCAAGAATAAGTTGAATGAAAATGGAGAGGTTATTAGAAATAAAGCAAGGCTTGTTTGTAAAGGGTATGCTCAACAAGAAGGTATAGACTTTGAAGAAACTTTTGCACCTGTTGCTAGACTTGAAGCCATAAGAATGTTTCTTGCTCTTTCAAGTTTTCGAAAATTCAAAGTGTATCAAATGGATGTAAAATCTGCATTTCTTAATGGAGATTTAGAAGAAGTATATGTTGAACAACCAAAAGGATTCATTCTGGGAAATGATGCAAAGCTTGTATGCAAACTCAAAAAGGCTCTATATGGACTGAAACAAGCTCCAAGGGCATGGTATTATCGTCTTGACAAATATCTTCAACAACAAGGTTTCACAAAAGGATCTGCAGACAACAACTTATATACAAAAATTGAGAATGATAAATTGCTAATTATTGTTGTTTATGTTGATGATATCATCTTTGGCAGTAATGAAGAATCTATGAGTCAAAACTTTGCTTATGTTATGCAACAAGAATTTGAAATGTCTTTACTTGGAGAACTAACTTATTTTCTTGGTCTACAATTACAACAAACAAAAGATGACATCTTTCTTTCACAAACTAAATATCTCAAGCAGATTTTGAAGAAGTACGGAATGGAAGATTCTAAACCCGTATGTACTCCAATTGTAACATGATGTAGTCTCAGTTCTAATGATGTATATCTTTCAGTGAATCAACCAGCGTACAAATCTATGATTGGAAGTCTACTTTATCTAACAGGCACTATCATGCATGCAGTAGGAATTGTTGGAAGGTTCCAAGCTAATCCAAAGGAATCACATCTTCAGGCTGTAAAAAGAATATTCAAATATCTCCAAGGAACTCAAGACTTTGGTCTATGGTATCCTAAAGATACAGATCTCACTCTTCATGCATATACAGATGCGGATTGGGCTGGAAATGTTGATGACCGAAAAAGCACTAGTGGAGGTGCATTCTATATGGGATCACGATTAGTATCTTGGTTCAGCAAGAAACAAAGTTCGATTGCCTTATCTACAACTGAAGCAGAATATGTGGCTGCTGCATCTTGCTGCACACAACTACTCTGGATGATGCAAACATTACAAGATATTCAAATCACATGTTCTCCACCCATCTCCATTCTATGTGATAATACAAGTGCTATTAGTATTTCAAAAAATCCAGTCATGCACTCCAAGACCAAGCACATACCCATTAAGTACCACTTTCTATGAGAACAAGTGCTTGAACAAAAGGTTAAATTGGAGTATGTTCCCTCCAAAGAATAGGTTGCTGATATATTTACCAAACTGCTTCCTAGAGAAGCATTTGAATATCTCAGACAAAAGCTGGGAGTTGTTTCTGCCTCATCCTGCTGTTAAAACCAGTCTAAGAGGAATGTTTCCTATATGCGGGTTTCATGAAGCAGAGTCGTGTATATACGCGAGTTTTTGTGGCTGCAATAGCATATGTGTTTTTCTGATAGAAAAACAGTGGGTCAGACTCAAAATCAGTTTCTGACATGGGTGTTCAGTCTGATATTGATGGTTACAGTCTGCTGATATGATTTGTTCATTACTGTTTATTTGATTGATGAAGATGCCTTGATGAATGAATTGTTGACAATGCATAGGTAGCACAGGTTCAGGGGGAGCATTAGCCTTCAAAAACATTATGCATTGTTGGCATCATGGTTGCTGAATTCAACTATGGTCTTAGATATTCATATCATTTGTTGTAAAGGTCATGTAAAGACCTATGGTGTAATAATATGTCTCTTTCTGTCATAGTCTATTATGAATGAGTTATTTTGGACATATGATGTAATTCCCCCCCCCACTATGCATAGGAAGGATGATGTAATAATTGCAATTTTTCAAGTCATGTATGAACATTTGGCATATCCCCACTTGGTTGGGTGATTGATGTATGTATGAGTCATTGGTGATAGGAAGGTCATACTCACATAGTTGAGTTATAGAGTCATGTTATTCTTTTGAAAAATATTTCTGCAGACTCTGCATGTGCTCAGGGGGAGCATGGACAGTATAGTGCATATCAGCATGTACTAAGGAGAATATCTTGGTTTGCCCTTTGCCCTAGATGTTAAAGGGGGAGGTATCTTGGTGTTGCTTGATATATCTAATAGGTTCTACAACTTGAAGTAATCAACACCAATATGGTTGCCATTAAGTCCAAATGGGGAGATTGTTGGCATTATGGTACAAGTGTTGTCTTTGATGGCAACCCACTCACAGGTCAGTTTAGATTTGATAAAGGGCAACTCACATTGTAACAGGTCAATTCAGAGGTAACAGGGTAATGGTACAGAAGATCAGGATGATGGGACAAAGGACGCTAGATCATAATCAAGCAATTGAAGAAAAAGAATGTTTTAAGTTATATACGTTGGTTCACCTAGTCCAAATAGCGTATACAAGCGGGTTCACAGAACAAAAGGCGCGTATATGTATGCACACACTTTCACAAGAGGAAAAACGCGTATGGCATGGAAAATTAAGATTAATGAATACCAAGGGTCCATACCATGGTAATAGCCCACAATATTGAGCGGAATAACAATTACTTGATCCCGTCCAAGAATACCACAGGTTCTAAGTGTTGTTTTGGTCCGAGGTATTGAGAAAGGCTAAAACGATATAAGGAGGAGAAGATGAAAGGGCTAAGTGTGCAAGTGCAAGTGAAAGGGTTTTTCATGAATACATCTATCTGAAGTATATTTTATGTTATAAAGGCTATGGTTATGATATGATCTGAAATATTTTGTGCACCATTGGATACAATGTTGGATTAGGATCATGAGACTTGAAATGACTTATCATTATATGATTTGATAATTGATGGGCTAGATCTGAATGCTAACGCATGTTTTGTCCTTTATATGTTATGGTATGTGTATGTCTGAAGTCTGGAATAGCTGCAAAGTTATAAATTATTATTTGCAGATCTATACGCCGGTTCGCCTTGGTGAAGGCATGTATACATGCTGATTCGACACTTCCAAGTAGCATATGCAAAAGAAAAACTTGTTGTTCAGAGATGACTGATATATCTGATCAGTGCTGTTGTTTTACTGTTGTTTGTCAATGATGTCTTCATAAGATCTGAAAGTAAATCTGATTGTATAAGGAGATTGAGTTTGGTTGATTGATTGATTAAGTGAGAAGGGTGATCTTTACTGCTATCTGTTTAGAACTCTGTGAATTAACAGTAGATCTTTAGAATGTCATTGATTGGTACAATTTGTGGTTCAGAGGTTTTATGATTCAGTATCTTTAGAGGTATATGCAGGTTGGGTTAAAGGAAGTAGTGTATACATGCAGGTTGGCTTCACTGAAGTAGCATATACATTCTGACATATGATTTTTGAGGTTGCAGTTGGTTCTGGTTGTTGATGCAGTGTTCTGGGTTTAGCTCTGTGTTCTGGTGACAGTGATTTGATTGTTTAGATTGACTGATTGTTGATAGATGCAGTTGTATTTGATGATTGTATTGCAGTGGTGATTGATGTTACTGATGGGTCCAATATGAAAATTTGATGAAACGTGGCCTTCATATTGTATTGTTGTGTACCAGGAGTATCTAGTCTGAAAATTTATGAAACGTGGTCCCTGGAGGAAGAGTGAAGGTAGTAGCTTTCTATAGGCCGACACCTATGTACTGGTAAACATATTAGCCAATACAAGAGCTAGGGGGTTGGAGCTCCCTTCCAATAGAAGCTGGAAAACGAGTGAAGGTTGTAGCCTTCAGTAGGTAGATGCCTGCGTACTGGAAAAGTTTTCACCAGTACAAAACTTGTAAACACTTTTTATTATAAGAAGATTGAAGACTGAGATGACAACAATGATGGTTTTTTTTCCCACATTGGGTTTCCACCTGAAAAATCCTAGTGTTCATGTGTGCTGCTTATGTGTGTTGATTTATTCTGTTCTTACTGCATCTGTTTATTGCTTCATAAATGCATCACACTTTGATTTAAGACAATGAATTAACTGTTTATCAAAGTTTATATACGCTGGTTTCATTCTTTATAGGCGTAGAAATCCGTTGGTTGGTTTCAGAAAAATAGCGTATATAGTTTGAAAAGGAAAATCATTATTGTGAAAGTTAAAATACCGATTCACCCCTTGCCACCCTCACCCCCACCCCCTCTCAGCGTTTTTCCCAACACTGGCAGCACATCCGACCAGGCTTGTTGTCTTAGCAGTAACATTGACTTCTCTTGGTGCACTTCAAAGTCTAGTATGGATGAGAGGTGTAATGTGGGTAATGCATGCAAATAAAAGATGCAAAAATTTAAAATCATAATATTAATTAAAAAAATATATATTAATTACTACAACACTTATGTTTATATCTGTACTTTTTTCTATTGTCCTCTCAATTTTATGCAATAAAAGGACCTCTTTTTAGTGTAAAATAATAAAGTGATGAAAAATAATTGCATGGAGACAACTAGGTGCAGACTGCAGTTCACTATATAGAACATGTAAAATTTGATGTAAGGCCAATAAACGAAATTGAAATAATGTAATGTCAATAAACAAAAACGAAATAGCCCTGAGGGTTAACTCAGTTCGCCAAGTCCTGGTCATTAAAGAACCTCTTCTATTGAGAGGTCACGGGTTCAATTCTCTTGACACTCTCGAGGTCAAGCTTTGTGGTTGAGCTAGAAGGAAGTGATCTTTTCGGGTAGACCCGTGTGGTACAAATATTTCATGGATGTAGTGGTCACCAATCTCTTGGGATTGTGAACCACATAGAAAAACAATGAAATAAAAATTCCATCGGAAAGGAAAAAAAAAGCTGACTATGATATTTAAAAAAATAAAATAACAAGATAAGCCAATCTATATACAGCTTAACTCGGAGATTTCAGCATTAAGATGTTTGCATTTTGGTTTCTTTTTGATCCTTGTTGGTGCTTAACCTAAGTTGCACAACATGGGAAAATGGTTACGAGTTTTAGAAATGAAAACACATTGGAAATGTGACCCCCAAAAATTTTGGGAACATGAAAACATGATATATATATTTTTTTCTAGGAAACCAACTACCTCACCCTCCAACCTGTAGGCAAGGGTTCAATATTCTTCATGGCTCCAGGCCGTACAACAACAAGGCTCAAAACCATTACAATAATATACTCAATATGAGCTTAACATATCACCTGCGGAAATTGAACCTGGGTGGGGAGAATAACAATCATTCACACCAACCACCCAAGATAAACCCTATATATATATAACCTTGAGTTAAGATTATACATGAGACTGTGCTAATTGGACTTGCAGGACCTCCAGAAATATTGAGTCCAAAAAGACTTTAAGAAAACCTCACCTTTCTTTTCCAACCAAAGAACAAGATACCATAGCTTAGACTTGCTCCACAAAATAACAAATTTACAGCCAAAACAGGGCTTCATAAGAAAAACAATAGTCTTCCTTCGTTACAGAGAAAACAAAAGAGACAAAAATATGATCATAAGAAATTAGAAGTGGAACTCCATGGTTTCGACCGCCCGACCATTAATGAACTTGTAGACTCTAAAGGAATCTACTAGCAAGAGGAGCACTTCCTTTGACAACTCATCCACTATCTGGTTGCATTCCTTGAGAATGTGTGTAAAGGAGAGCCATTGACAAAATTGAATATAGTATCCCCTGCTAAAATGTTCTAACCAAACTCACAATTTATTGAATTTTAGCTTTAAGATGTCTCGTTAAACACTTTGCATGTAAACTTTTCTTCAAACCCTTTGCATGTAATCGAACAAGAAACCGTTATCTTGTAGACATTTTGACAAACATTTTGCATGTATTCAAATAGGAAATATTTCTAACACAACGATCACACAACAAATGTACCACAAGCAAGATTACCATAGTAATTCAATTTTATCAATTTGACCTTTTATTACAAGTTGGGGTAGTGTTTTTAGGAATAAGAATCAATTCTGGGAATCACATGAACAACCTTGATTGTGGCACAATTTTATAGGAGAAAGAGAATGATAATAGTGCTTGAATATCCGCTCTCCTGATCGCTGAAAGAAATCGTGCTGTATACACTGGTTATAGTAGATTGGTCCTCCTTTTTATGCCACAAACTAGCAAAAATGTTAATTTTAGGATAACAATGGTATGTTCTATGCTTAGAGCAATTTTACCTCAATTTTCTTTATTAGCCCAATATCATAACCAGTTTAGCAATCACATCAACATGATAGTAAAATGCAAAAACAATAACAGTGGAAGACAAGCCAACACAAGAGGACACAAGATATGGCACTAGCCAGGGACAAACCCCAATGTGGAGAAACCCTTGATCAATTCTTCTTATAATTCTTCAAAAGTTTAGTAGAGAGAGAGAGAGTACAATTTACAATATTCATTTACCTGAATTGATTAGTCAAAATAGCAGAAACAAAAAGCCCTAACCAAAAAGTCAACATTGGTCAACAGGGCTGAAATTGACCTCCAAAACAGCGCGGTCAACCTTGGTCAACTTGACCTCCAACAACAAGATAATGCAGCCCAAAACAGTCCGAAAATAACCAGTCAAATTTGGTCAACAAAAGTCAACGCAACAACCTGAAAATGTTGGTCAATGTAGGGGTCAAACTGCCTCTGTTTTTGTGCCCAAAACAGTGGCCTACCCAGATAGAAGTCTTCCTCACAAAACCAAAGTCAAAGAGGGTCAACATTAGTCAAAGTCAACCTCCTGAAATTTCGGCTTCCTGAAATTTCGGTCTCCTGAAATTTCACCTCCTGAAATTTCGATCAAATTTGGTCAACGCAGCAGCTAGAAAAGACAATCTTCCTTCTGTACTTGTGGAGAGAGAGAGGCCCAGAAATCCGTACCCAATCAAGATGAGAGAGAGAAATATGAATGAGATGAGATGCCAAAATGAGGAGGAGGCACCTTGTATTTATATGCAACGTTGAAGGCTGGAGGAGGCTAATTTGATGGCTGGCTGACCTTGACAATTTGTCCATAATCAAAATAAATTCATAACTTCATTTGTACATGTCAGAATGGGATGATCTTTAGATCAATCCTACACCTCTCGAAAAGAGGAATCCAAGAAAAATATCAGCTGCCTCATAAGAGCTGTCCAAAGTGATGTTTGGCCCTAGTTGCCAAATTTAACACTCCCTCTCAACTAGGGAGAACATCACCTGCCAAACTGTCTGACAATTTGTACCATCCCTGTCACTGCACTACTCTGCTGAACCATGAAGAAAGAAGAAACAATCGAAAATGTATCATACCATTCTCCACTAACTCGAAGTCAATCTCCAACAACAGAGAGTGTGTCATACCACTCTTAACTGACCTGTAGTCAGTTTCCATTGATCCTAGATCAATATCAACATCCTAGCATAGGGAGTATGGTAGTACACGATGCGTCCATCGGTAATACTATGGTCCCTATCCTCATTTCCCTACTCATTGGCCAAATGAGAGGTACTTCCCATAAGTCTCAGACTGCATGGGTAGGATATGCCGGCAGGAGAAGGTGAACCATTCATCCTGCTCATATGCCATAGGGGACGGTGAACCACTCAGCCTATGCATATGCCAACATGGGGTATCATAGGGGAAGATGAACCATTCATCCTGCTCATATGCCATAGGGGAGGGTGAACCACTCAGCCTATGCATATGCCACCATGGGGTATCATAGGGGAAGGTGAACCATTCACCATGTACACAGTGCACCACTAGGGTAGGGTGAGTCACCCTATGGTCGCTCATCGCTCCAAGAAGTATCCCAAGCCCCCTGGAGCTCCCAAAGCTCACTATCCATCTCATATAGGATCCTCATAAGAGGGTCTCTCCATGACTTCAAGTCGTTCACAGAAGTTTAAGAATTTGACCTTCCCGAGGGGCTTCATAAGAATATCTGCGACCTGCTCATCGGTCCCAATATGATGGAGCCTTATTGCTCCCCGTTGTACCATATCTCAGATAAAGTTGTACCTGATATCAAAATGCGTGGAGTGATCATGAAACACAAGATTCTCAGAAAGACGAATCCCACTCTAGTTGTCACAGAAGATCACGGCGGTATCCAACACATGTCCAAACAATTCACTAAAGAGCTTCCTCAACTAGACAACTTCACAGGAGGCCAAACTAGCAACAATGTATTCAGCCTTAGCGGTGCTTAAAGCAACCGACTTCTGCTTCCTGCTCATCCATGATATTGAAGCAGAACCTAGAGAGAAGCAACATCCTGATGTGCTTTTGTGATCCACCACACTGCCAACCCAGTCTGCATCAGAGTAACCATGGAGCCTCACATTCCCAGTAGTGTATCTCAGTCCATAAGTGATTGTGCCTCGGAGATATCTCAAGAGATTCTTGGTAGCAATCCAATGTATATGATGAGGCTCAACCATAAACTGACTCAATGTGTTCACTGCAAAACATATGTCCGGATGGGAGTTCACCAAGAACATCAGGGCCCCTATGAGTTGACGATACTCAGAAGGATTTCCCAAATCGGGCCCGACAACACTTCCGCATAACTTCTTGAAGTTAAGTTCCATCGAAGTAGTCACGGACTTGCAGTCCACCATCCCAAATCTTTCAAGTAGCTTCACAACATATTTTCCTTGAGAAAGGAAAATCTCCCCTGGCTTTTGCCAGACCTCCAACCCTAGGAAGTAATGCATCAGTCCTAGGTCCTTCATATCAAATTCGGAAGCCAACTCTCTCTTACATTGATGAATAAGAGGGTCTGCACCTGTCAGAAAGAGATCGTCCACATAGAGTACCAAGATGAGAGGTCTATCATTCTCAACCTTAAAGTAAAGGTTCAAATCAGCTTCACTTCTTGTAAATCCCAGCTTCATCAGATAACTATCGATCCTCTCATACCAAGCCTGGGGTGCTTGCTTCAACCCATAGAGGGCTTTCTTCAACCTGCATACATGTGTCTGACGATCTTGAACTTCAAACCCCTCAGGTTGTTCCACATAGACTTCCTCCTTAAGTGAACCATGCAAGAAGGCAGTCTTGACATCCATCTGGTGTAGATTCCATCCTTGCGAGGCAGTAAGGGCTATAATCAAACGGATGGTGGTGTAGCGAGCAACGAGTGCAAATATCTCATCATAATCTACACCTTCCTTTTGAGAGAAGCCTCGAGCAACAAATCTGGCCTTGAACTTCTCAACACTTCCATCAACACCATGCTTGATCTTGTAGAACCATTTAGAGGTGACAACAGATTTGTCCTAGGGTTTAGGGACCACATCCCAGACATCATTCTTCATAATTGACTCTTACTCTTTGTTGATAACATCCTTCCATACTTGTTGCTTCACAGCTTCTTCGAATAAGGTTCAGACTGAATAATCGTGCTCATAGCAGTGAAGTACCCTTGGTACCTATTAGGTTTCTTGCTTTCACGAAATGTCCCCCTCGGTGCAACATGTTTCTCGGCATCTTCGAGAGTTTTCCTCAGCCACGAGGGTCTCCTTTTGGAGGAGGAGGGCTCATGAGGAGGAGGATCAATGGGATCCATCGGTTCTTCAACATAGGGCATCGACTCATCCTGCGAATCTCCATGATTTCCTACATCTGCTTCTTTGTCCTTCCTTGGAATAGGAAGGTTGCTAACCTTCCTTAGGGCAACATCCTCATTGAAGGTGACATCATGACTCAACTCTACTTCTCTTTGACTAGGCACATAGATTCTATATGCCTTAGAAGTTTCACTTTAGCCCACAAAAGTTCATTTCTTCCCAGATTCCTCCAAATTGCTTCTCTTTTCCTTTGACACATAAAAATATACGGGACTACCAAAAATTCTAAAATGAGAAACATTAGGTTTCTTACCGGTGAAAATTTCTTCGAGACTTTTGGAGTCCAATGCTTGATGAGAGCATTGATTTTGAATGTACACAACAGTGTTGGTAGCTTCTCCGCATAGGAACTTTGCAAGTCCTTGATCATGAAGCAAGGCACGAGTGGCTTCTATAATGGAATGATTCTTCCTTTCAGCAACACCATTTTGCTCAGGAGTATATGCAGTAGTAGTCTCCCTCTTAATGCCAGCTTCCCTGCAATAGTCATTGAATTCATTTGACTCATACTCGGTTTCGTTATCGGTCCACAATATCTTCCCTATTTGAGTTTCCATCAAGGCTTTGAAGGCACGGAACCTTGAGAATATTTCATCCTTCTTCTTCAAGAAATATATTCAAGTTTTGCGAGAGAAGTCATCCACAAAGACAAAATATAAATATCGTCCTAATGATGTCACAGGCAACATACCAGATAGATCAAAATGAACCAATTGCAAAATGTCTGTGGTCTTGCTATCACTTGAGGGGAATGGTCCCCTTGTATGTTTTCCCTTGACACATTCTTGACATAGACCTTCATGCTCTATTTTGAATTCGGGCATCGCTGTAACCATCTTCCTTGCATCGGGTAGAGCCTTATAGTGAAGATGAGCAAACCTCCGATGCCATAGTTCGGATTGAAGAGATGTGTCACAAGACATGGCTCCCAGTGGACTTCCTCCAACTTGATATAAACTGTCAACCCTGAATCTAAGAGTAAATGCTTCTTTGAAATTTCTTTTCCACACACATACCTTTCCATCGATGAATGCCACCTTGAATCCTTTGTCTTCCATCATTGAGATAGACACTAGATTCTTCTTTAGATCAGGTACATATAGTACTTCTTGAAGATGAATGATGTTACCTTGATTCAATTGAAGGGTAGCATTCCCAACTCTCGTCACGGGATAGGTGGCATTGTCTCCAAGGATAATTTCCAAATTTGTATCATTCTCTATCAGATTTGAAAGAGCTTCCTTGTACCCGGTGAAGTGCCTTGAGGCACCACTATCAATCAACCAATTTCCCAAAGTATCTGGAGGAGAGGCAATAGAGAGGGCAGATATAAGATAAAATTCCTTTTGCTTAGAATTTACAACATTAGACTCATCATACCTGGAGTTTCTTGTTCTTTTAGAAGCTCGATCATTTCCAAGTTGAGTAGCGGAAGCATTCCTTTTCCCTTTGTTGTTGAACCTGCCATTCCTTTGATTGTTGTTGTTGCCCCTGGAATGATTGTGATCATCATCATGAGATGTGTCCCTTCTATTTGGACACTCCCTGGCATAGTGACCAAACTTGTTGCAAACGAAGCATCTTCCCTTCCATTTTTGAATCCTGGTCTTCCTTGACTTTGCTTCTTTGAACCTGCATTGTTCTTCCTCTTGGCATGAGCAGAGAATGTGGTAGGATTATTCCTATTCGAAGGCATCTCCAATTCCATCATCCTTGTTTCTTCTTGAGAACATCTAGTCAGCAATTCTTCAAAACCTGGAATTCTGTCGTTATTGAGAATAGTAGTGTTGAACACATGCCATTCGGGAGGAAGACCTCCAAGGGCAATGAGAGTGAGCTCCCTGTCAGCAATAGCTTCACCAATTGAAAAAAGATCATTTTTGATCTCGATAATCCTCATGAAGTAGGATTGAATATCCTCACCTTTTCCCTTCTTTATATCCTTCAGCTTGTTCTTGAGGAAAAGAATTTGATTTGCATTGCTAGATTTGAACATGCCAACCAACCTGTCATATATCTCCTTTGATGTATTCAAATCGGAGATGTAAGCAACTAAGTGCTTATGAATAAAATCCTTGATGATCTTCTTGGCTTTGACTTCACCCTTCTTGTACTTTGTCTTAGCAGCAGCCGGTGCATTTGAAGGAGGTTCCAGAATCTTTCCCTGCACATAATCCATGACATCTTGCTCTTCTAAAGTCAAATCAAGAGACATCTTCCATGCATGATAATCAGACTTATCATGAAGCTTATCATCAGACTTGAAGTAGGATGTGGAGGCCATTGAGACTTGTTCTTGATCAGTGATTGCTCCTCTTAGTGATTGCTCTTCACTCTTGCTTGGGCTTTGTCTTCACCTCACCTCTGATACCATGTTAATTTTAGGATAACAATGGTATGTTCTATGCTTAAAGCAATTTTACTTCAATTTTCTTTATTAGCCCAATATCATATCCAGTATAGCAATCACATCAACATGATAGTAAAATGTAGATAGAACATAAACAATAACAGTAGAAGACAAGCCAACACAAGAGGACACAAGATATGTCATCTTCCATACGCTGCACCCGTAGTATTGGTCAGGAAGAAGGATGGATCCTTCCATTTGTGTGTAGATTACAGAGGGTTAAACAAAATCACTATCAAACATAAGTTTCCGATTCTGTTCATTGATGAAATGCTAGATGAACTACATGGTGCAGAATACTTCTCAAAATTAGATCTAAGATTAGGGTACTACCAGATTCGGGTAAGACTAGAAGACGCTGAAATGATTGCATTTAGAACCCACGAAGGGCATTATGAGTTTAAAGTTATGCCATTTGGTTTAACAAATGCGCCAACCACCTTCCAAGCAACCATGGATGAACTTTTTCACCCATATTTGTGGAAGTTTGTATTAGTTTTCTTTGATGAGATTCTTGTTTACAGGAAGACGTGGAGAGAGCACCTCAAGCATCTGGAAGAAGTATTATCTGTATTAGAGAAGAATCAATTCTATGCCAAGTTATCAAAATGCACTTTTGGGCAAAAAGAGGTTGAATACCTAGGACATGTTATATCCAGGGAAGGAGTCAAGGTGGATCCCAACAAATTCAAGGCAATCAAAGAATGGCCCAAACCCAAGAACGTATCCAAGCTAAGAGGATTTCTAGGGCTAACCGTGTATTACAGAAGATTTATAAAAAACTATGCACATCTGACAACACCCCTAACCAATTTGTTAAAGAAAAATGCTTTTCAGTGGAATAACCAAGCAAACAAGTGTTTCGAGAATCTAAAGGAAGTAATGTCAACCACACCAGTGCTAGCGACTTCTGACTTCTCCAAGCCGTTTGTAGTCGAATGCGATGCTTCTGGATTTGGAATTGGAGCCGTATTAATCAGGACAACCACCCTATAGCATTTGAAAGCAGGAACTTAAGAAACGAGAAGGCTTAAAGTCAACATACCAAAATGAGATGGTCGCCATCATACATGCTTTAACGAAGTGGCGCCAATACTTGCTTGGGAGTAAATTTTCAATCTGAACCAACCACAACAGTCTTCAATTCTTACTTCAACAAAATACATTATCAACAGAACAACAGAAGTGGATGGAGAAGTTGTCATTTTTCGACTTAGAAATATTGCACAAGAAAGGAAAGGAGAATGTCGTGGCTGATGCACTCTCGCGTAAGGATGGCGACAACACAACCTGTGCGGCCATGATAGTTGTTCCAGAATGGTTGGACAAAATATGAGCCGAGTATGCTAAGGATGAGGATTGTGATTCCATGATTAAGAATATCGATCAACATACCAATTCGAGTGGAAGAATGCCATTATGTATAGGAATTTACAGGGTAAGTTCCTTAGACAAAACACCAAAGGACACCGCTCACAAACAGATCACAGATCAAGACACCAGTATTCTTGACGTGGTTAAAACCCTCAAAGAGGGAAACAGTCCACGGCCTGAGCCAACGCGGCCACTTCAGACAATTTAATAATAAAAGAAATAAAATTTACATAAGTTTCTCTCATGAACGGTTACCCGACAAATGTCCCTCCATGCTCTTTAAATAGAGATCATGGACCAATCGGGTGTTAAGCCACAGATTAAGTGTCGGTAATACCGAGGAGAGAATGAACCATCAGATCACTTCATGTCTAGAACATATTGTGACCGTTGGATTGTAAGTTACAAATGTACATAGTAAAGAAACACACTTTACCTAACTCTACACTAGACCAAGTTATACTTAACTATTTCCTATGTGTCGGAATATCCTAACATCCCCCCTTAAGAACAACTTGGGTAGGATTGGAGGATGTACAAATATGACACAATAGGAGAAGGAAGGAGGCATTAGAGCCTATCTCCCCTTAGTGACAACTTCCTGAACTCCAACCATAAATCGAAGTTTAGTAAACTTCGCCTCTATGAGAGCCTTTGTAAAGATATCTGCAACTTGATCATCGGTTGAACAATATTGCACTTCAAGAACATGGTCATGAATGAGCTTTCTGATGAAGTGCATGTGTAGTTCAATGTGTTTGCTGCGCTGATGATGGACTGGATCTTTGCATAGTTGAATGGCACTTTGATTATCACACCAAAGTGTAGTCGGATGCTGCTGCTGAAAGCCAAACTCTAACAGGATCTGACGAAGCCACATGGCTTCCTTACTAGCTTCTACGATGCCACGATACTCTGCTTCTGTTGAAGAAAGAGAAATGGCACTTTGTTTCTTACAAGCCCATGTAATAGGTCCAGAACCAAGAGTGAAGACATAACTTGCAGTAGACTTCTGATCATCAGGGTCATCAGCCCAATCAGAATCAATGAAACCAACCAATGGAGGAGATGTTTCTGCACTATAATGAATCCCAAACTGAACTGTACCTCGAACATAATGAAGTGTTCATTTAACTGCTTTCCATTGACTTTCATGTGGGTTTTGCATAAACCGATCAATAAGGCCAACAACAAAGGAAAGCTCAGGACGGGTATGGGTCAGATACAAAAGTTTCCCTGCACGCTGATGGTATCAGGTAGCATCAACTTCAGGGGAAGTACAAGTGACTGAAAGTTTGGCTCCAGACTGAAAGGGAGAAGGGGCTGGCTTACAGTGTTCCATGTGAAAGTGTTGTGGAAGATCACAGGCATACTTGGACTGGGAAAGGGAAATACCTTCCTTGGATTGCAAGTCTTGAAGACCAAGAAAATAATGCAAGTGTCCTAAGTCTGTCATTTCAAACTTCTTTTTGAGGCTGGACTTCACATGCTTTATAAGGTTGGGATCACTACCAGTAAGGATAAGATCATCAACATAAAGAACAAGAATGATAAGAGACTTACCCACTTTCTTGGTGTAGACAGTGTTGTTAGAATGACACCTAGAAAAGCCAGTATCTAAAAGAAAGCTATCCATTTTGGCATACCAAGCTCGAGGGGCTTGCTTGAGACCATAAAGGGATTTCTTAAGCTGACATACAAGGTTGGAGTCTGTTTGTATAAAGCCAGTAGGTTGTTCCATATAGATCTCTTCACGCAAGTCCCCATGCAAGAAGGTAGATTTAACATCCATCTGATGGACTTCCTATTTGAAAGAGGCAGCAAGGGAAAGAACAAGGCGGATAGAGTTCATTTTGGCAACAGGGGAGAAGGTTTCAGTATAGTCAATGCCTTCAACTTGTGAAAAACCCTTAGCAACAAGACGAGCTTTATGTTTATCAACTTTTCCATCTGGTCCATACTTGGTTCTGTAAACCCATTTGCATCTAACAATTTTTCGTCCCTTTGGAAGAGGAACAAGATCCCATGTATCATTTGCCAATAGTTAACGATATTCTTCATTCATAGCTACGTCCCAATCTGGATGGCTTGAAGCTTCTGCAAAGGTGTCAGGATCATAATTCGCTGAAGCTTGAGCCAGTAAAGAAGAGGCTCTATTGAACTGAGAACGTGTATGTCACTAATCTGTAGGATCACCTGCAAGAGCACTTGCTGCATCCCGAGTAGCACGGACCCATTTTGGAAGCTGAGGAGCTGAAGGAGGATCCTGAGAAGGTGGGGGAGGATTGTCATCCTTGCTGTCATCATTTGAAGAAGAAATATTTTCAGAAGTAGAAGGGATAGAGAGAGGTGGCACGCCCACCGAACTAGGCTCGTAGGCCGATATATTTTCAACAAACTTTACATCTCTTCTAATGATAACATTTTTGGATTTAAGTGGAATAAGTCTATATCCTTTGACATCTTCAGAATATCCAACAAAAATACATTTTTCACTCTTAGGTTCTAAAGCTTTATGTTTCTCATCTGGAATATGGGCCCATGCTTCACTTCCAAAAACACGAAAGTGACTTACATCTGGTTTAGTTGAGCTCCATGCTTCTTCTGGAGTGATATTCTTTAAAACCTTAGTAGGAGTGCGATTTACTATGTAATTTGCACAGTTAATTGCTTCTGCCCAAAAATTAAGACCAAGTCCTTTAGATTGAAGCATACAATTAGCCATTTCCTTTAAGGTGCGATTCTTCCTTTCAGCTACACCATTTTGTTGTGGAGTATATGGAACAGTGTGTTGCATTTGAATTCCATGCTTAGTGCAAAAGTTGATGAATTTGTTGTTAACATATTCTCCGCCATTATCAGATCTTAGCTTAAGAATTTGATGTCCAGATTGTTTCTCAACAAAGGCCTTAAAGGCCAAGAACATGTTAAATACTTCACTCTTGAGTTTTAAGAAGTATACCCAAGTGCGTCTGGAGAAATCATCAATGAAAGTTAAGAAATACTTGTAGCCAAAGAATGAAACAACTGGAAGTGGACCACATAAATCACTATGCACAAGCTGTAAAGGGGCTGAGGCGTGCCAAGAGGCACGTTTTTCAAAACTATCCTGATGATGTTTTCCGAGTACACATCCGGAACAAACACCATCTCTGCAAGATACCATAGGAAGACCTGTCACCATATTTTCTTTACATAGATTTTGAAGGGAGCGATAGTTTAAGTGACCAAATCGCTCATGCCAAAGTTTGCTCACTTCATCATTATGAGCAACAAATACTGAGGGAAGAGTTGATGACCCAAAGTTGTTAAACTTATACAACTTTGTAGAATCATCAGCAATGCCAGTAGCTAAAATCTGTCTAGGATCTCTTAGGTCCTTAATTACAACATCATGAGGTGAGAATTCAATGATTTTACCTTCACCTGAATGAGTTATCTGATATACAGATAGAAGGTTGCAGGATAAGGTTGGAACACATAATACATCATTAAATTGACCATTGTCTAGATGAATAGTTCTAGTCCCTACAACACTAAGAGATCTATCATCACCAACATATATATTTTTGGTGTTACAATCATTTAAAGAAGAAAACATGGCTTTGTTTTTGGCTATGTGATAAGAAGCTCCAGAATCAATGAGCCACTCATGAGAATGAGAAGAAGAAGAAGATAGATTTAGTGCATAACCAGACTGAGATGCTTGACAACCACATGCAGAAAGTGCAATTTCTGAAGATGAAGTTGAAGTTGAAGAGTACTCCAAATGGATGTTATGCTTCTTCATTGCTGCTTCCAAGGCTTCCATCTTCTTAAAGCATTTAGATTCTAAGTGGCCATCTCGATTACAAAAGTTGCAATGTCTATCAGTATTCTTCCCTTTGTTTTTATTTGCCTTATCATTTTGTTGAATTGATTTTTCATTTTGAGAATGAAATTGCTTAGGACCCTTGTTTGGTTTAGGACCATTCCTTTTAGGATACTGCTTCTTAGGATTCTTTGAATTTGGTTGTTGCTGGGTGGCTAAAGCTTTCTTAGAAGAGTTTCCAAGATTAAGAAGACCAAGATGTAAGAGTTTTTCTTGTTCTCTTATTAAAGAATCACAAAAGGCATCAAAAGAGGGGGACTTGTAGTCTTGTCCTTGAGAAATAAAGGCTTCTCTAGTAGAATGGAAGGTGGAAACAAACATAGAGTAGGCTGGTCCCAACTTAGTAAGAATGGAATAGATAAGGCTACCATCTTCTTTCTTAACCTTAACACCTTCCAAGAGAAGTCTAAGGGTCTTGAACTTGGACAGAAAATCTTCAATGGAAGAAAAATTATTGGGGTCCAACGTAAGCAACTCATTTTCAAGTTGATGGGTTCTAATTTCATTTTTAATTCCAAAAACTTTAGTGAGTTGTTTCATTGCTTCATTAGGGGTATCAAGTTCTGTGATATGGAATCTAAGGTCTGGAGAAATAGACATCCCTATCAACCCACGTGTTTGATCTTTCCTATTTTGCCATTTGGCTGCCTTATCTTCATCTTTAGGTTTAGTTTCTTGGCTTGAGGCTATTATGTAAAGACCTTTACTTCTAAGTAAATCCACAATGTAGGACCACCATTGGAAGTAGTTGGTGCTATCAAGAATAACTTGGCATGGATTTTCTATTTGAATAGAAACTGAAGCTATAGATGCTGAAACTAAGTGTTCCAATGGAAAGATCTCGAAAAATTAGGCTGATAAAAAAAAACGGCTCTGAAAACGACTTCCAGATGAAGTTGTTATGGCTTTTTGAAGAAAAGTTGTTGAAAATGCCAACGAAGTGCATGAATGTGCGGAGTGAATGATAATGCTATATTTAAAAAAAATCACCACCCCCCCACCCCTCCCTTCCAAAATTAATCTAATTAGCTCACTTAAAAAAAAGATTTTATGTGACTCACTTTTATAAATAAGTGAAAGTCACTTTTACAATGGTATTTTATGAGCTACCCACTAACTTGAAATTTAAATAAAAGATAAAGAGACTTTAGAATTATAAGTGACTCACTTTTTATAATGGGTGAGAACACTTTTACATAAAGTAACTTTAAAACTTAAGCTACATGTGCTTTTTGAAAAAGTAACTCAACAAAAAGAAAGACTTGAACCCAAAACCTCTATTCTCATAAAGTAACTTTGGACCGAGTGAGATAGTTTAAAAGGTTAGTAATTTTTGGAAAAGAGGAAGGGGTTTTTTTGAAGTCACTGAAGCTTTGGGGTGCGTGCTTACTTGAAAAAGCTATTTTTTTGCCTACAAAACAAAAACCACAAAACCGAACACGGACATACAAAAAAAAAACCTTATGGTTTGAAGTTATTTTTACCCAGAAACTAAATATTTTCCTCAATGTTTTTGATTTTCCTAGATCACACTAAGACGCGGTGGAAAAGAGCATACGCATTAGAAAAATCCTTCCTTTCTGTTTCTGATTTGCCCAGATCGTACAAAGTTCCGGGGCAAGAGCATACGCAGAAATGAAAGGTATAGATCCGGTAATAAAAAACAGAGAGATAAATAAACCGAAATAAACAGAGAGAAAATAACTAAAAACTGCAAATAAACATTATATACCTCCAGATCTTAAAAATGATGTAGCTAGGGCTACTAGAAACCTTTTCGCGTGAAACGAAAGGGGTTCCTCACTGGAACAGATGCTCCTAACACAATAGAGCAGTCCTCTCGGCTCGAAAGCAGTCATAAATAATAGATCTAGGAAATGACAGTCGGATGCAGTTGTACCGGCTTCGAATTTGGATTACCAACGGATGCGGCCCTCAAATAGCTCTGATACCATGTTGGAATTAACAAGGTAAGTTCCTCAGACAGAACACTAAAGGACACCGCTTACAAACATATCACAGATCAATACACCAATATTCTTGACGTGGTTAAAACCCTCAAAGAGGGAAACAGTCCACGGCCTGAGCCAACGCGGCCACTTCAGGCAATTTATTAATAAAAGAAATAAAATTTACATAAGTTTTTCTCATGAATGGTTACCCTACAAATGACCCTCCATGCTCTTTAAATAGAGATCATGGACCAATCGGGTGTTAAGCCACGGATCAAGTTTCGGTGATACCGAGGAGAGAATGAACCGTCCGATCACTTCATGTCTAGAACATATCGTGACCGTCAGATTGTAAGTTACAAATGTACATAGTAAAGAAACACACTTTACCTAACTCTACACTAGACCAAGTTATACTTAACTATTTCCTATGAGTCGGAATATCTTAACATAATGTGGTACAGAGGTAGAATTTACCTAACACCAATGTCCAAATTTAAGTTGAAAATTCTTAAAGAATCTCACAATTCACCTGCAGCCGGACATGTCGGATTCTACAAGACTTATTACAACGTTCAACAGTCATTCTATTGGAAGGGCATGAGCAAGGAAATTCAGAGATATGTTGCAGAATGTGATATTTGTCAAAGGAATAAGAGTGAAAATATTCCAACCCCAGGGTTGTTACACCCACTACACATTCCCAACCAGAAATGGGAAGAGATTTCGATGGATTTCATAGAAGGACTACTTGCGTCTGACGGTAAGGACAAGATATTTGTTGTAGTCGACAGACTCACTAAATATGCCCATTTTATGGCCATCAAAAAAACAGACACAACTAAGCAAATTGCGGATATGTTTTGTAAAAACATCTACAAACTGCATGGGTTCCCCAAAGTCATAGTGAGTGATAGAGACACAAGGTTCAAGGGAAATTTTTGGAAGGAATTCTGCCACCAGGCAGGAATATCCCTCAACATGAGTTCAACTTATCATCCCCAGACAGATGGTCAAACTGAAGTCGTGAATAAGTGCTTGGAAACATATCTACGTTGCTTCGTCACTGATAAACAAAACAAGTGGACTCAGTGGCTACACCTGGTGGAGTGGTGGTATAACACCACCTACCATACGTCAACTAAAATGACACCCTTCCAAGCTCTCTATGGTTATGAACCACCCAGATGGAAGGATTTTGCACTACTTGATTCTAGGGTTCTAGCAGTCAAAAACCACTTAGAAGAGAACCAAAGGATCATTAACTTATTAAAAGAGAATCTAACAATGGCACGTAATAGAATGAAACAACAAGCTGATAGACATCGCACAGAAAGGGAGTTTGAAGAAGGATATTGGGTCTTTGTTAGACTCCAACCCTATAAGCAGTTGTCATTGAAATAACAAGGGAAGAATAAACTATCACCTAAATATTATGGTCCATATCAAATAATAAAAAAAATAAGCAGTGTGGCTTATGGTTTGAAGTTACCTGACAACTGTCGAATCCATAACACCTTTCATGTATCAAATCTGAAGAGAGTACTAGGGCAAAAACAAGTAGCTCAAACAGAAATTCTAGAGACCGATGAAGAAGGAAGAATCATTCTAGAACCAGAAGGTATACTAGCTACTCGAGAGAAGGTACTATGATCCAAGACAATAAAAGAGTACCTCATCAAATGGAAGAAATTACCAGAGGAAGATTCATCTTGGGAATCAGAATGTTTTCTTCAGCATCATCCGGCGTTACCCATGCTTTGAGGACAAAGCATTTTTAAGGAGAAGGCAATGTTATGAATTAAATATTCATAAATAAGTGTTTTAATAAAATATTAAAATATTAACAATTTATAAATAATTAAGATTAAACCAAGTAAGTTAGTGAAAAGGCATGAATCAAAGAGACATGTCTCCTTGTTGGCATGGCTAGTCAACTCCTATATATGGAGAACCGCCATGACCATGTAAACCATCATCTATTCGTTTAATAAATAAAATATTACAGTACAATTCAATTGTGAATACCAATCTCAGCGTACAGTTACTTCTATCTTTTTATTTTAGTTTTGAAAACTTGTGAACAGATGTATGGTTTGGCAATGTTGAACTAGTCTCAATGGTATTTGTTGATCCCCCGTGGGGGAGGCTGAGAAGAGACCCGAGATCACACCCTTCTATTGTCTGGAGCATTCTAAACCTCCGCCTGTCATGTGGCCCTAATTTAATGAATCCACATGAAAGTATGAGGTGATTGTCTTGATCATCCTAGGGTAGGGCGTGGTGTGCAGGCGCTGAATCTGTGGTAGTGATAGAGGATTTGTTTTCATGGTTGTGAATTTTAGACAAATGTACTCATTATGTGCATCTATTTTCTTTAGGGAAATGCTTCTATGCCACTCTTGTATTATGAAGTAGGTGATCCCTTCGTATCTTGTGTGATTTTTGGATACTTGATTCCAGATGGTCCATTTTTTGAATCTGATCATATCTTGGATCATGCAAACCTTTATTCTCATGTGTTTCCACTAGTATAATCATATCTCATCCCTTTGTTATTGGTCTTATATTGTGACCTCTTATCCATGGGTATGCTTGAACTTTGAAGATACCATTTTGAGGCTAGTTGGAATCATAGGGCCCGCGCTTTACAATTTCCTAGATGCACTTCTAAGATATTTGATTTTGGCTCCCATTCCACAATAACCCTTTTCCCATGTTGTCTTTCTTCCTTGACCTTTTTCCATTCAATTTACTTCTCTTCTTGTTAGGTTTAAGGTTTCCGTAAATGAACCACTTCATGCCTTTCAACTTCCCCTTGACTTGAAGTATTTTATTTTGATATTGGGCATTCCATAATACTATCTGTAAGGGGTAGACTTTGCTTGGTTGTTCTGGGATCTTTCCCATTCTCAATGCTGATTTGACTAAACTGGACCACTTTAATATAGCTTTGAGAAATTCTTGGCCTTCCATGGTTGACTTGTCCTCCTTAGTTCCTTCCCAAATGCCTTTGACAATGGCATGTGATGACTTGGTTTGTCTTTCTCATTCCTCGTGAATTATGTTTTTTCTTTCTCATGTAGTGACTACTCGACTTGACTCTATTGTTGGGTTAGTGCCTGTTATTTCTGCTTAAGATCTAGAAGCATTGAGTTGCTCCTTGAATTTGGTCTGTAATGTTCCAAACTTAAATAAATAGTGATAGCAAAGCAAAAACGATTTACAGCACAAAATTTTTAAATAATCAACAAATGCTCATAAAAACTCTAGAATTAAGAACCAACTGATCCATTTTATTAATCAATGGAGCAAGTACAATAGTATGGAAAAATGCACCTAGGCTTGCCTCAATGGCAAGAGTGACAGAACCCAGGTGATAATACAATGATCTCAAATGTTGGGAATGACCTCTCCTCTAATGCTCCACGCTGCCCATAAAACTTCACTTCTGCCTTGAAAGGGATTGCAAGAAACTCCTCCTCCGGTGCTCACAAAATGATGAAACTTCAACCACAAACTCCTTGGCCAAACCCACAAAAACCCAGAAATGGTTTGGCCCGATTTGGACTTCCCAAAATCGACCCCCAAAGGCACTATTCAATCCCCAACAATTCTACACTGTCTGTTGCAAAGATACGGCTTAAAACCCCACCTCCGATGCTGAGAAAATTATGAAACTTTATATTTTGGATCCTTGTCAAAAACCCAGAAAACCCAGAAAGGATTTTTGCTGGTTTAGACTTTTGAACTTCGACCCCCTTGGAGCCTAACCTCAAGTGCAACCGCCAAAACTCAGCCTACTGGAAACTGCTTGTAAATCCTCCCGGAAATGCCCCCAAAGTGCTGGGATGACCCTTGCTATCCAATCCCTGACTTCGCGGGTGAGCTCTGGGCCTAAGACACCTATTCCTAAGCTCCACGAAAAACTGTCGAGTGGCCTCTACGGTGTCCCCTAGCCCAGAAATTCGAACTGCTGGGATCAATGTTGCAGGAAACGTCCCCCCCAGATCTAACCCCCGAAACGTGGTTTGTACGGATGCGTCTAGGAAGCGCCTCCCGAAACACGACTCTGAAATTCCAAAACGTGTTTCGGACTGATAATGACGCTTCCTGGAAGCGTCTTGCCGAAACGCGTTTCGTACAACGCTTCAGAGGCCGAATCGTACGGTTCTCGTACGATTCCGTACGCGCTTCGGAAAAGTGCACCGCGCGGCCTAAAAAAATCAGTTTTTATTTTTATTTTTTGGTGAGTTTGCTTGTTGGGGGTGGGTCCACCTTGGGTTAGGGTTGAGGAATGAAGGGAATAAAGCCCCTATTCATCCCTCATGGTAAATAAAGCCCCAATTCATCCCTCATGGTAATGTTAAATTCTTAAAGTAAAAGTGACATTCTCCTTTATTTTTCATTTTCATCCTTTTACTTAAATTTTTAACATTACCATGAAATGACTCAGGATATTTGAGAGTGGTTCTAGCCTCATTGGACTTCATATGGAGAAAATAGAATTTCATGTCCTATTCAAAATTTAGCAGACTTAACAGTTTTCAGGAATTCAGGATCAATGGGATTGTGGCATTTCATTAGATTATATCAAGTATGAAGGTATGCGATTAGCATTTAATCAAGAGCACCAAGCCCTATATGTACCCTAGTGTTGGTGGTGTTAATTGTTGAACTCCTTTGTCACGCCCTTAGTAAAAAATTACCTTTCAATAAAGTCAAAATCATCGATCAAGCATGTTAAGCTTTTTCTACCATATTATAAGTCTTGGATTAGGTAGTTTGATAAAAATTGGGCAATGTTGACTAATATCCCTAGACAATCGAGGTAGAGGCAAAGGCTAGACAAGAGGAGAAGAATCTAGATTCTAGATGGTTGATGCTCGAATAATTATTCATTAATGTACTATCTATCTTGATTTAAGCAAAAATATGCATGTTTTCATGTCTTCTACAACTAATTTGGTATTTGGGATGTTTGTTTTGAGTATAAATGCAAAAAAAATAAATATATATACATATATATATATATATACATATATATATATATATATATATATATATATATATATATATATAGCAGACGCTTTGCTTCCTAGATTTTTGGAAAATGACGCTTCCGCGTCCCCGCTTTGTGCAACGTTCACTGGGATGCTGGCTCTGCTGGCAGTAAAACTCAGCAAGAATGCTGGTCTATTGCTGCTATCTCAACTCTCTAACTCCTCGGCAAACAATTTGATCTCTGTTGGCCTCTATCTCCCTCTGTGTATTCTCTAGTTGCCCATAAATACGCACTCCCTGCTCTGCGCTGGTTGGTGGTGCTATGTCACTGCCTCGGAACTCTTGAAGTCCTTGTAGAACTGCCTCTCTAGGGCAAGCACGAATGGTCCCTCGAAGTAGTGGTTGAATCTCCCGCTTGAGAGATTCGTGGCTAAATAGCCGGTTGACTTAGCTAAACAACAGAGTGAATAGTGAAGTGATTTTGTTTGCAAGATGTATGAATGAATCCCAAAATGGGAGCTGCTCCCTCCTTATAACTCCTTGGGCCTCCCTTGCCTCATGTGGGCCCCTCCATCCATCTATTCGATTTTCCCTCCAAACTATTCGAATGGGCCAATTCGAATTCCCATGTGGGTGGCCCCCACATTCCATTAGCAACCAAATTAAGTCGAATTGCCTCCTAAGTCCCTATGTCGAAAATGATGGGTTCTCTTCCTTAGCCAAAATTGTGCAAAATTGTGTAGCAGCACCCTGTTACAAATGTGTTTGAGAAGGGACATGACAATCCTCCCCTCCCAAATGTTGCTTGCCCTCAAGCAACCTCAAAGCTGGGTGCTCCAGTATGTGCTCACCCTCCTAGGTGACATCCTCATCCAACAAGTTCTTCCAACGCTCCAAAAATCGCTTGTCCTCAAGCAATGCTTGAACGAGCATCCTCTCTAACTTTTGCTCCCCACTTTCACTGCAACATGTGCCAAGGTCCCAAATGTGCCATTGAATCGTCCCTGACCTCAACATTGTCCTGATATGAAAGAATCCTTCAATACCAGGATCCTAGGGCATCCTGTCCAACGTGAAGCTCCCCTTGCTCCACTCACTATCCTGCCCAGTGCAAGTAACAGAAGTCCCTTTCTCCATTAGTGACTCGCTAAAGCCCAATGGAAGATCTGTATGATCTCCCCTGCAATAGCAGGCACATCCTTAAAGGTTATTGAGTTGTGACGAGCTGTGACGCCCCAGTTCCCTGCTAGTCCCAAAGTGGTGCCACCATGCTGACGCTGCACTACTCTGACTATGTCATACTCCCCATCGTGCGCAAACAATATCCTCCTCTCCTGGAACTCGATGGTGGAATACTGAAAGAGGCGAGACACATCCTGCCTAGGCATCTCCATGGCACCAAGGCCTACCCATCCAAATCTAACTCTGAACCTGTGCAACAATAGAGAATGTCCGCCTTCCCATATGACGAAACCCTTTGTGAACCTCCCTGTGTCATCCTAAGAGTGAACTATATCACTCTTTGCCACGACTCCACTCATCACGAGTGATCTATCGATCAACTGAATCCCTGCATCCCATAGGCAGACCTGCTGCGGCATAGCCCTGACAACCGATGGAATCCCTTTGGCCCTCATCTCTAGTCCCTGCATGCCACCCATATATAGGCTCCATACATCATGAACTAATTTGAGGCATGCTAAACTGTCTAGTGCTTGCCACTGTGTAGTACTGATGACCACTAGAAACCACATGTGCCAAATAGCTACCCCCTGAATGCAACCAATAGATGGGTATCTGATACGCACAATCGACTTAGTGTATGCGGATCCATCCTGCTCCTGCCAACCATCGCCACTGGTTCGGCTACCTGCCCCCTGGAGAATGTGTCGATACAATGTCGGGAACCCGGATACATACTGGACAACTATCTCAGCCGTACACGGTATCCTTTGCTCATGCATGGTCCAGACATGCCCTGTGGAAAGAGTGAAACATGTCTCCCCTGTGACCAGCTCCCCAGGCATAGGATCAGTGATGAATGATATGCCATCCTTGTCGGTGATCACCTCATCCCTCGACCTATGGCTGTCAACTCGCGCATCGACTCGATGCCCCCGCTAAGAAGTCTCCCCTCTATCACACCAAGTGTCATCCAAATATCTTGGGTGAGCTCCCCATCCCCTGCTGCTCGTGCCTAGAGTGTCAAAGGACAACAACCAGATCGCCCGTTCTTGTAAGTGACGTAGAAGAGGGTCAGGACTGTGAGTCCCCGTGGTTACCGTCAAGTATTGCTCATCTGTGCCCCCATCGATCCTGGGTGAACTACACCCAAAGGTATGCCCGGTATCTCTGTCCATGGGTGTCCCTGGAGGCAACACTCTAAGACCTCGTTGTGCAGCACCATACGCCTCTACATACCACTGATCATCCTAGTACTCCTGGACATGCCACTGTAAACCACGACCTACTGCAAGTTCTTCCAACGCTCCAAAAATCGCTTGTCCTCAAGCAATGGTTGAACGAGCATCCTCCCTAACTATTGCTCCCCACTTTCACTGCAACATGTGCCAGGGTCCTAGATGTGCCATTGAATCGTCCCTGACCTCAACACTGTCCTGATATGAAAGAATCCTTCAATACTAGGATCCCAGGCCATCCTGTCCAACATGAAGCTCCCCTTGCTCCACTCACTATTCTGCCTGGTGCATGTACCAGAAGTCCCTTGCTCTATTAGTGACTCGCTAGAGCCCAATGGCAGATCTGTATGATCTCCCCCTGCAGTAGCTGACACATCCCCTTTTAGGAGATTTGGTCGAATTTCCCCACACGATGAAGATGGCTGCACCCCCACGACCTACTCACCTCTAACGTCTTTGTTGTAAGGTTGATGATGGGTTTGGTCTGTCACCCTCCTCAACTAGGCCAACCTCCTCAACTAGGCCAACCTCTCATCGTCCCAATGAATTCTACCCCAAAATTTCTGCATACTGGATTTCCCTTGAGCCATGGGTTTGTCTCTGGTTTCACCCGTCATTGTGCACTCATACCCAAAGCTTCCATGATCTTCTGGCTAATTTCCCACAACTGGGCCAAGATCATGCTCTGATACCACTGTAATGTTCCAAACTTAAATAAATAGTGATATGCAAAGCAAAAACGATTTACAGCACACAAATTTTAAACAATCAACAAATGCTCATAAAAACTCTGGAATTAAGAACTAGCTGAGCCATTTTATTAATCAATGGAGCAAGTACAATAGTATGGAGGAATGCACCTGGGCTTGCCTCAATGGAAAGAGTGACAGAATCCAGGTGATAATACAATGATCTCAAATGCTGGAAATCACTGCTCCTCTAATGCTCCGCGCTGCCCAGAAAACTTCACTGCTGCCTGGAAAGGGATTGCAAGAAACTCCTCCTCCGTGCTCACAAAATGATGAAACTTCAACTACAAACTCCTTGGCCAAAACCTAGAAAAACCCATAAATGGTTTGGCCCGATTTGGACTTCCCAAAATCGACCCCCAAAGGCACTATTCAATCCCCAACAATTCTACACCGCTGCAAAGAAAGGATTTTTGCTGGTTTAGACTTTTGAAATTCGATCCCCTTGGAGCCCAACCTCAGTTGCAACTGCCAAAACTCGGCCTACTAGAAACTACTTGTAAATCCTCCCGAAAATGCCCCCAAAGTGCTGGGCTGACCCTTGCTATCCAATCGCTGACTTCCCGGATGAGCTCTTGGTCTAAGACACTTGCTCCTAAGCTCCAAGAAAAACTGCTGAGTGGCCTCTGCGCTGTCCCGTAGCCCAGTAATTCGAAATGCTGGGATGCTGGCTCTGTTAGCTGTAAAACTCAGCAAGAATACTGGTCTATTGCTGCTACCTCAACTCTCTAACTCTCCGACAAACAATCTGATCTCCGTTGGCCTCTATCTCCCTCTGTGTATTCTCTGGCTGCCCAGAAATATGCACTCCCTGCTTTGCGCTGGTTGGTGGTGCTATGTCACTACCCCGGAACTCCTGAAATCCTTATAAAACTGCCTCTCTAGGGCGGTCACGGATGGTCCCCCGAAGTAGAGGTTGAATCTCCCACTTGAGAGATTCGTGGCTAAACAATGAGTTGACTCAGTTAAACAACAGAGTGAATAGTGAAGTGATTTTGTTTGCAAGATGTATGAATGAATCCCAAAATGAGAGCTGCTCCCTCCTTATATCTCCTTAGGCCGCTCTTGCCTCATGTGGGCCCCTCCATCCACCTTTTCGACTTTCCCTCCAAACTATTCGAACAGGCTAATTCGAATTCCCATGTGGGTGGCCCCCACATTCCACTAGCAACCAAATTAAGTCGAATTGCCTCCTAAGTTCCTAAGTAAAAAATGATGGGTTCTCTTCCTTGGCCAAAATTGTGTAGCAGCATCCCTTACAAATGTGTTTGAGAAGGGACATGACAGTCCTCCCCTCCCAAATGTTGAATGCCCTCAAGCAACCACAAGTTGGGTGCTCCAATACGTGCTCACCCTCCTAGGTGGCATCCTCATCTGGTAAGTTCTTCCAACCCTCCAAAAATCGCTTGTCCTCAAGCAATGCCTGAACGAGCATCCTCTCTAACTGTTGCTCCCCACTGTCACTGCAACATGTGCTAAGGTCCCAAATGTGCCATTGAATCGTCCCTAACCTCAACATTGTCCTGATAAGAAAGAATCCTTCAATACCACGATCCTAGGCCATCCTGTCCAACATGAAGCTCCCCTCGCTCCACTCACTATTCTGCCCGGTGCAAGTACTAGAAGTCCCTTGCTCCATTAGTGACTCACTAAAGCCCAATGGAAGATTTGTATGATCTCCCCCTGCAGTAGCTCACGCATCCCTAAAGGTTATTGAGCTATGAAGAGTTGTGATGCCCTAGTTCCCTGCTAGTCCCAGAGTGGTGCCACCATGCTGGCGCTGTGCTAATTTGACTATGTCATACTCCCCATCGTGCACATATAGTATCCTCCTCTCTTGGAACTCGATGGTGGAATACTGAAAGAGGCAAGACACATCTTGCCTAGGCATCTCCATGGCACCAAGGCCTACCCATCCAAATCTAACTCCGAACCTGTGCAGCAACAAAGAATGTCCGCCTCCCCATATGACGAAACCCTCTGTGAACCCCCATGTGTCATCCCAAGAGCGAACTATATCACTCTTTGCCACAACTCCGTTCATCACGAGTGATCTATCGATCAACTGAATCCCTTCATCCCATAGGCAGATTTGCTGACAACTGATGGAATCCCTTTGGCCCTCATCTCTAGTCCCTGCATGCCACCCATATATAGGCTCCATACATCATGAAATAATCTGAGGCATGCTAAACTGTCTGGTGCCTACCACTGTTTAGTACTGATGACCACTGGAAATCATGTGTGCCAAATGCTACCCCCTGAATGCAACCAATAGATGAGTATCTGATACGCGTAATCGACTTAGTTTATGCGGATCCATCTTGCTCTGCCAACCATCGCCACTGGTTTGGCTACCCGCCCCTTGGGGAACGTGTCGGTACAATGTCGGGAACTCGGATACATACTGGACAACTATCTCAGCTGTACACGGTATCCTCTGCTCATGCATGGTCCAGACATGCCCTGTGGAAAGAGTGAAACATGTCTCCTCCGTGACCAACTCCCCAGGCATAGGATCAATGATGAATGATATGCCATCCCTGTTGGTGATCACCTCATCCCTCGACCTGTGGCTGTCAACTCGCACACTGACTCGATGCCCCCGCTGAGAAGTCTCCCCTCTATCGCACCAAGTGTCATTCAAATATCTTGGGTGAGCTCCCTGTCCCCTGCTGCTCGTGCCCAGAGTGTCAAAGGACAACAACCAGATTGCCCGTTCTTGTAAGTGTAGAAGAGGGTCAGGAGTGTGAGTCCCTGCGGATACCATCAAGTATCGCTCATCTGTGTCCATCGATCTTGTGTGAACTACATCCAAAGGTATGCCTGGTATCTTGTCCATGGGTGTCCCTGGAGGCAACACTCCAAGACCTCGTTGTGCAACACCATACGCCTCTGCATACCACTGATCATCCCAGTACTCCTGGACATGCCACTGTACACCGCGACCTACCCCTGTACACTGCTGGATACCCTCGGCTGCAGCTATGCCATCTTGTACCGTCCTGCTTCCTACCTGTGTCACTGCACCTGTCACTCCTTGCATGTACTCACTGCAATGTGAGGCACTCCCACTCCACAACGCAGTCCAACACACTACAACACACCACCATGCATCTCCATGCCCACCTGTAGACCACTGCTCAACGCTAGATGCTCCCACACATCCCTGGATATGATGGCCTAGAGCTATGTCTCTACGTGTCAGGCCACACCTGATCAGTATCATCACCTCCACCATCGCATCATTATCCCCACCGATGAATGGATCTTCCCTCTAAATTCCCCCTGAGGGATCCGAGTAGTGACTCTCCCTATGTGTCAGCAGTGATGCCACCATTGCGATGCTCCTCGGCGTCCTCTGTGCCCCGCACAAAAGTGAAGAGCCCCCAACTCCATGCAAGGCACCGCTTGGTGGCCTGCCAATGCCACCTCCTCCAACAAACTCTTGCCAGAGTATGCTGATCACCCAGTGATCCCATGTACAAATGCCATACCAAGAAAACCAAAAGAGTCTGTCCATAAACTGGTTGGCCATTGGTGCTGATCGAGACTCCCATAGCGAATTTGCATTCTCAACTGCTAGGTCAATTGCACCATCCCGGTTGTAGTCAAACGACATACACGGGAAATGATAGGTAGTCCTTCCTGGATCCCAATGCCAGTCGAGGCTTCCAGCATCCCAGTGCTTGGAAACTCCTGTTGGCTCCACTTGGGTTCACTACCATCTCCATAGTCCACTCCACTGGGTACCAAATCAAAATCTCTCGCCACCCAACCCCAAGAGAGGGATCGAATGCATGAACTCTCGCACATAGAACAACCCCAGCATGCGGGTGTTGCACTCTGTGCAACTCAAGTCGTCTCATCTTGCTATCCTGGTCAACACATACAATCTGGCTAGGTAGCTTTGTCTCCCTTTGTCCAATGGGCCAAGGTAACCTAACAGTGCTGCCAACCCTGTTTATGTATGCCCGAAGAGGGTTGCTGTCGTGCTCCAATGTGCACTCTAGTTGCATAGTAGGGAATCCAACTGCTCCCCAACGTGAGTCAATTTGGCCGTGGACTCGGCACAAACCGCTCCCATGCCCTCCAACTCCTCGTTCTGCTGCAAAATCGTCTCTTGCACTAACGCGACCTTCCTTTTTAATGATAGAAGTTTGGCTTGGAACTGATGGAACTGTCATGGGCATCTATCACCTATAAACTCGGGCACGGCTCCAGATACCTCAACAACTATTATCATCTCGTCCAGGGATGGCATCCCCTCAACAAATGGCTCTATGCAAGTAAGCTCTATCCTCTCCACTAGGATGTCAACTGGGGCTATCAAAGAGGTCTCTAATAAAGGTGACTCTTGCGCCACACCGGGTATATCGATGTGCTCCTCACCATCTTGTGGGCTCTCAGCATCATGCTCAACCTCCTCCTCAGGCTCCTGATATCTAAAGCCAGGTCTCCACCAGCAAAAGCGCCCCCTGGTCTCACCCTCTAATCGTCTTTGTCCTGTCTGCTCCTTTTCAGGAGATCTGGTGCCCTGATTTGGTTGACTTTCCCCACATGATGTAGATGGCTGCACCCCCACGACCTACTCACCTCTAATGTCTTTGTTGTAAGGGTGAGGATGGGTTTGGTCTGTCACCCTCCTCAATTGGGCCAACCTCTCATCGTCCCAATGAATTCTACCCCAAAATTTCTGCATATTGGATTTCCCTTGAGCCATGGGTTTGTCTTCGATTTCACCTGTCACTGTGCACTCATACCCAAAGCTTCCATGATCTTCTGGCTAATTTCCCACAGCTGGGCCAAGATCATGCTCTGATACCACTGTAATGTTCCACACTTAAATAAATAGTGATATGCAAAGCAAAAATGATTTACAACACAATTTTTTTAAATAATCAACAAATGCTCATAAACACTCTAGAATTAAGAACCAATTGATCCATTTTATTAATCAATGGAGCAAGTACAATAGTATGGAGGAATGCACCTGGGCTTGCCTAAATGGCAAGAGTGACAAAACCTGGGTGATAATACAATGATCTCAAATGCTAGAAATGACTGCTCCTCTAATGCTCCGCACTGCCTAGAAAACTTCATTGCTGCTTGGAAAGGGACTGCAAGAAACTCCTCCTCCGGTGCTCACAAAATGATGAAACTTCAACCACAAACTCCTTGGCCAAACCCACAAAAACCCAGAAATGGTTTGGTCCGATTTGGACCCAAAATCGACCCCTAAAGGCACTATTCAATCCCCAACAATTCTACATTGTCTGCTACAAAGATATGGCTTAAAACCCCATCGCTGGTGCTCAGAAAATTATGAAACTTTATATTTGGGATTCTTGTAAAAAACCCAGAAAATCCCATTAAGGATTTTCGCTGGTTTAGAATTT
Organism: Pinus tabuliformis; assembly: GCA_031772625.1. NCBI lineage: Eukaryota > Viridiplantae > Streptophyta > Pinopsida > Pinales > Pinaceae > Pinus > Pinus tabuliformis. The sequence continues at coordinate 912,703,203 of CM062804.1, forward strand.
TGAAATTCGACCCCCTTGGAGCCCAAGCTCAGCTGCAATTGCCAAAACTCGGCCTGCTGGAAACTGTTGTAAATCTTCCCTGAAATGCCCCTGAAGTGCTAGGCTGACCCTTGCTATCCAATCGTTGACTTCTCGAGTAAGCTCTTGGCCTAAGACACCTGCTCCTAAGCTCCACGAAAAAATGCTAAGTGGCTTATGCGTTGTCCCTAGCCTAGCAATTAGTACAGCTGGGATGCTGGCTGCTGGCTGTAAAACTCAGCAAGAATGTTGGTTTATTGCTGCTATCTCAGCTCTCTAACTCTCCGACAAACAATCTGATCTCTATTGGCCTCTATCTCCCTCTACGTATTCTCTAACTGCCCAGAAATACACATTGCTTGCTCTGTGCTGGTTGGTGGTGCTATGTCACTGCCCTGGAACTCCTGAAATCCTTGTAGAACTGCTTCTCTAGGGCGGGCACGGATGGTCCCCCGAAGTAGAGGTTGAATCTCCTGCTTGAGAGATTCGTGGCTAAACAGCCAGTTGACTCAGCTAAACAACAAAGTGAACAGTGAAGTGATTTTGTTTGCAAGATGTATGAATGAATCCCAAAATGGGAGCTGCTCCCTTTTTATAACTCCTTGGGCCTCCCTTGCCTCATGTGGGCCCTTCCATCCACCTATTTGACTTTCCCTCCAAGCTATTCGAATGGGCCAATTCGAATTCTCATCTAGGTGGCCCCCACATTCCACTAGCAACCAAATTAAGTCGAAATGCCTCCTAAGTCCATAAGTCGAAAATGATGGGTTCTCTTCCTTCGCCAAAATTGTGCAAAATTGTGTAGTAGCACCCTGTTACAAATGTGTTTGAGAAGGGACAGGACATGGTCTCTACCTTTTTAACCTTTACCATCAAATATTTCATCTCATTAATGACCTCCTCTTGTTGAATTACCCCCTCTTCCGGTTGTGATTTGCTTCCTTGATTCCATGCTCTTAGTTCTGGTTGTTGGTTTTCCCATTCTGTGTTTCCGAGTTTTGTTGATAGGCTTTGGATATTATCTCGGTTCTTGTCAATTTGCATATTATCCATTTCGAGATGTTTAAGCTATTGTTGTAGGGCTTATATTTTCTTTCTTTGATGCCTAAGCAATGACTTCGAAACCTTAGTTTTTTGTTGGTTTTGGTCTCGTTTCTATAGTTGCTGGTTGTAAAGCTGATTTATCCATAATAATGGACAAGTTTTTGATGTTTTAAATGTTGCTGTGCTCATTTTTTTCAAGTGCTATTACTACTGTCACAATACATCAACCATTTGATTTGTCCAGCTAGGAAGCTTGCTTCATTCTGATTGGCTTCCTTTAGTGAGGTGCTGGTCACATCGTAAGAACTTGAGTCTATGTGGGCTGATTTTATTACCCCCCTTGGTGCTGTGCCATTTGACTTCGCTTCTTTCTTGGGCCCATCAACCATTTCTGTTTTAGTGTTCATATACAGGACAACCTCTAGGACAAGACTAGTGCCTTCCATTGTGTAGGTTGACTTGGCCTTTTCTGTTGTCTTAGGAGAGTTCGATAAGCTTGGTTAACCACAAGCCCTCAACAGATCTAAACGCAGGTGGCCATAATGAGCTGCTATCTCCATGGTGGACACCAATCCTGATCTATGTTCTTCAACATTGGGGATGATTCAGCCTTTGGTAACACAACTTCTTGAGACTTTCTTATATGATGATGGGGGTGTAGGAGGCACTTTCTATGTCATTTGTTTATCATTGTTTAACCTCATCAAACTCTCCCAAGACATATAATTTGCTGCAAAAATGATCAATTTTCTATTGCCACCTTGAAATGCATGTGCTTCCTTCAAATGATGTATGCTGTTGTAGTTGACTCATTGTTGGAAATATTGGGGTGACCACCTGCACTTTGTTTAATCTTTGAGTGTAAACTGGTATTTATTTCGAATTTATAACCTCTTTTGTTGCTTCAAATATAGGTAAGGTGTACAGTCACTAGCCTTAGCTTATTAAGGTTGATGTGGGTGCTTGTGGGCTTGAGGGTCCTTGAACAACTATCATGGGTGTATCTAGCACATGATCAACAGAGTTGGTGTTGGAGGATAGAGTCGATATAGGAGAGGGTTGATTCAGGGTTGATGCGGTAGAGGGTTGGTTTAGGTATGATGTGAGAAAGAGATAGGGCCAACTCACACATGTGCATACACACACGAGAGAGAGAGAGAGCCATGCAACCAATGGTTTATGGCTAACAAATGAGTGCCTGGCTAGAGTGAGAGAGAGAGAGATGGCTTAGGACCAACATGAGAGTGATAGAGCTGATATGGTAGTGTTAGGGCCATCATGGGAATTTAGGTTCAAGGCCAACGCAGGAGTTTATGTTCATGGATTGATGAGCAAGAGAGAGTTCTGATGGCTTAAGGTTGATGACTTTGATAATGTGTAAAAGAAGAAACTTGATTGCTCGAGAAAATCAACTATTTTTATCTTTTACTTATTGTAAATTGTAATTGTATTTTAGAGATTGAGTTGTTCTCTACAGAGTCATGATTATAGAGTCAGTAATCCAGATTTTGTCAAAGGAGCCTTACAGTTTATATTCTTTGGTCACATGGAGTGTGTTATCTATGAATATTTTTATACGTTTTTTTCACTTTTGCTTTTCTGTGAGAATAAAAACCTTACACTCCATTTTCCTTTCTATGATTCTCAATTTTTTTTCTGTGCACAATTAATGTAGTTCATTATCCTTATATTATCCTAGATTTGTGAAACTAAGAGATGGACACATTTCAGATATAGGTAGAACATTATAAAATTCTTGTTAATATTAAAGAGCACATCTACTTTTAAATCTGAATCTCAGTTCAAGGGTTTCCTATTGTACATCTATCAATATATTTGGGTGGTCACTTGGTATTGTGATTTTGGAACATGCGCTATTATCAATGGCCACATTGAACAAAATTATTTAGTGATATGATTATTGATGGACGTAATTATTGTGGTCCTTTCTATTTCCAGATATGTGAATCACTGACTACAGGCCCTTCACATGCAGTGGATATTGCTAGAGAGGTAAATTTGAATCTTTTTTTGCATATGAAATGTTTTATATTGCGGTCCCTATGAAGTGTTTTTATCATAGGCCATACTTGTGTCTTTTCTCGAACACATATATTATAATATTTAAATGTATTTATGTAATTATATGGGGTAATAATAAGTGAAATTCAGTGTGATGCCATTTGGAAATTATTATGCATGTGTTTTTCGTTGATATGTGTTTTGTGTCAGGCCATCAAAGGAGGGGCAGCTGCTGTAGTTGCTGTTGGAGGCGATGGCACCCTTCACGAGGTCTATATTTTCCAAACTTACTTGAGAGTATTAAATGTTGGTTCACTTGTCATACCATTCTCTTGATCAAGGGAAATATGGTAATATGGTGGTTTTTAATGGTTTTCAATTTCCCAAGCACTTGAAACAATGTTTTAGAAAATGGTGGACAAAGTAACATTTTCTTCACCAATAACTTATAAATTATATGTGTATTTAGCAAGAAAAAGGATTTACATCCACATTGGGTGCAAAACTTGCTAGGAATAATCAGAGCATGTCAAATGAAGGATAATAGTATATGTTTGAAGCTAAATAGGCATGCATCTCATCTTTAGACTTTAAAGACTCTTTCATTGGTTAAAACAATAACAAATCCAAAATCCAGCCCACACGTTGTAGGACAAAATTTAGTGATGATGTGAAATGAGAAATATATGCATGGTGCAACAATAGAAAATGCAGATTTACTTGTACCTGTAAACAAACCTTCTTTACTTGCACTGTAAGCAATCATCAAGCCTGACCTCGAACCTGTCCTTAAGGAAACTTACAGGTACTGCATACATAAGTATTCGCAGTGGCTTAGCAAGGGGAATGTTCCCACTCTGTGGGATTCTCAGAATCTCAGATCTCCTCTCAATCTTTGGACATGATCAACCTGTAAAATCGAAAACAGTCCTTGACCTTGACTCTTTGGCTGAACTCAGTTCATAACAGCAGATGAAGAGGCATCTTTGAATCTGGAAAACCCTAAAAATACCTAACATTGAGCTCTTATCCTTCCAAAAATATTCAACTTCAATACTGATTGTGACACAAGTTCCTGATTTCATGACCCAAGGTAAAAAAATCAGACTCTGATTTATCTGCAAAAACACCAAACTTGACCTTTTCTATGGCCCATTCACCTATGATAATATTAATTTTATTTGAAAATATTCCTTTTTGTAGGGCTGGAAATGGCCCTTCTGTACCGTTTTGAAACATCTCTTAAATGATTTCTGAAAATTTCTATACTGGAAATGTCCGGGAAATGTTTCTGAAGTGTTTCTAAGGCTTTTGTCTTCATTTCTGTAGCTGCGGAAGGTCTTCTATCTTTATGTTTTAACTAGAAGGATTTTGTTTTGCCTCTTTAGGAGCTTGCATGCGACATGTAAGGCATGCATGTGAGTTGCATGCAACATGTGGAGTTTGCATATTGATTGCGTGTGACATGCGGGGTGTGCAAGTGGGTTGCATGCCTGTGGATGAGTTACATGTGACATGCATGGGATATGCATGTAATGCAAGCTAAATTTATGACTGGTACTTGAGTTAAAGTAAAGAAAGCTAAAGATAAGAAAGTTAACGAAAGATAAATAATTTATCTTCAGTTGACTAGTTAATTTTGGCTGTCAATGTTAGAAAAGTTATAAATTGAGCCTATGCGTTGAAGTGAACGCATAATTGTTTAGCGTGAGTTGGAGATTCAGTGAGAGCGAGTATTCGGTAGAGAAAGCGAGTTGTGAGGTTTAGCTAGCTATAATGAGACCAAGGTTGAATTGATCAGCAAAGACGCCTTGTTCTTTGAGCAGCAGGGCGTGTTGTTTTCTCTAGGACCTGTTGCCACCTAAATCTACACCTAAGGTTAGCATGGAGAAAATTCCTAACTCCACTTGGTGTGGCCTTGGGGGCAAGTTGTGAGTTGGGGCTGTCACCCAATTCCCAACTCCTTCATCTAGGCTCTCTCCTAGTCGAAGCCAAGGGGGTAGACCCTAAGGAAAATCTAAGGCTTGGTTAGTGCTACACTAAGCAAGTTCTAGGAGATAAATGATAAGTTAGCCAAGAGATACATCAACCATCAAATTACAAATTTACAATAAACCACTTGAACCATGTAAATACTTCAACAAGTAAATAAGATCACCATGAGCATATAGAGATAACCATTTATGAACAAATATATAAAGCAATGATACCAATATGAAGGATACTTTGCAAGAAATAAAATGATGAGACTAGTGCCAAATAAGTAAACTTGCAAAATGAAATGCTCAAGGGAAGAAATAGTACTTGCAAAGTAAGAACATGCAAGTGAAAAGATAGCAAGTAAAATGCTTGAGATACAATTGTACTTGAAAGTAAGATTTGCTCACATGAAATATACTTGAAAGTAAAATTGCATCAATGAAATAAGAGATACTTCAAGATAAGCAAGTGAGCTTCAAATGAAAATATTTCAAGTACAAGAATGTAAATGCTTGAAAGTAAATTTAAAATACTTGCAAGTGTAAAATGCTACTTGAAGGTAAATAATGCTTGAAAATGAAACTTGATCAACTATGGCATGAGATAACTTCAAGATAGCATAAACATAAGAGATATTGCAATGACGTAATGTGTGATGTAAAGTGCCCTTGGTTTATTTTATTAGACCTATTCTAAGGTGAAACTTCCTCTTTAGACCTTCACCCTTGTAAGGATAGGGATGGTTGCAAGGAGCCTCAAGTGGAGAAGCTTAGCTTCATTAATGAGTAACTAGGTTCGATCTTCACAATGTCTAGTGTAATCATGTTTTTATTTGATGTAAAGAGAAAAATATATTTTATTATTATTATTGTCTTATAGCATGGGTTTCATGCTCAAAGTTATTTTTATTTGTAGGTCAAGCACCCATTGAGTGCTTCTAGGTTTTTGTCATTGAGTCAAGCAGTCAAAGAAGTCATTGTCATATGTAAAGACCCTATTAGAGCATCTTGTATCATGTAAAAGAAATTTATTTGAGTCATTGAAGTGTCATAAAGACCCTCCAAGGCCTAGTCAACCTACAAAAGACAAGTCAGCCTATAAATCAATAAAGTCAGCCTCCAAGAGATGACAAGTCAGCCTATTGAGAGCCTCCAAGAAGCCTATATATAAGAGGTACTCGACCTCATTTGGAGAGCATCCAAGCAGCTTGTAGAGGAACGAGAAAGAGACTAATAAAGCTAGCAAAGATGAGAAGAGATAAAGGAAGGAAGATTGAAGTAATTGAAATCTGTTTTGGGCCATCTCCATGTCAAATGTGTGAATGAACTAGGGCATATTTTGCAGTAGCAACACCGAAATTACAGTCACCACATGAGACCGAAATTTAAGATATAAGTATCAAGATTGCAGGCCAAGCCATTAAGAAAGAAGAAACACCCCAAGCGAAGGAAGAAAGAGCCATCTCTCGCCATCATTTACTCACACGTGCCAAATTAGGGTTTCTGCAGTGGAAGCTGAAATTGCAGTCTTGAAGCAGCAAGCCAAAATTCTGAAGAAGGGCCGAAATCTGAAGTATTGGAGCAATCTTGACTAGTGTTGATTTTGTGGAAGAAAAACTCATCAAGGAAGAGGTTGACTTGGTCTTGGAGAGTTCTTTGTCAAGGTTCATAGGTCTTGGAATTTGTCATTTGAAGATTCTATAAGAAGAGAAGAATTATTGTGGGTTTCCCTCCCAAGAGGAGAGGTTTTGGCCCTGGCTAGTAGCCTATATTTTGTGTCCTCTTGTCTTTTTGATCTTCATAGTTTGGTAGTTGTTTGATGATAATAACATAATAATAATCAAGTGAAAGAAGAAGCTAATAACAAGTACATCAAGTTAAGTAAAATAACATCACAAGCAATTATCAACGTAAGAGAAATCATCTAATCTAGCTACCCCTAGATTTCTCAACAAGCCCACGTGCAAGCACTCTAACATTGGACAAAGTTGAGCTTGAACTACCAAGTCACGTGTTTACCTTTCTCCAAACTTGGGTAAATGAATATTGAGGAGGGTGTCCTATTGTCTATACAACCAACTTATGTTGGAGGTTGATTTTAGTGAACCAAAATGATCAATTGCAAATACTTTAGATGTGAAGAGTGCTCAAAGTAAAATTGCAAATGAAATGAGACAAATTGCAATGAGTTAGTAAGCAATCTAAATCAAATGAAAGCAAAACTATCTATAGAGCATGTAATTGGAAATTAGAAATTTTGCATGAAATTAAACTAGCATGAAAGAAGATACTTGCATGGAAATGAGATCAAACTATGAGAGCATTAACATGTAAATGATCAAGTAAAACTTAGCATGTAGTGATAGTCAAGTGAGATAAAGCATAAAATAACCAACTAGCTCAAAATCAAATGCGCATTAGTGAATGGAGAGAGCGTGCAACTAGATCATGAAAGTCTCATAAGCATAACATGAACATTAGCATGAAACAAAAAAAAATGTAAGCTAGTCTACTTGTGAGAAATGAAAAGGAATGAAAGAGGAAATCACAACAAGCACACTCAAGACCTCCTTCCCTCAAAAGAGAGAAGGATGGGATGCCAAGGGGAAAATCCCCAAGCTCCCAAAGAAAAAAATCTTTTATTATTAATGATGTGAGTGCCCTCTTATAGAAATGAGGGACTATTTTGGGAAGAGTTTTACAATATTCTTGAAAAGCAAGACTACTCTTTCCCAAGAGTTACAATGAGTGATCAAGAACTACCTTTGACAAATGTTACAAGAAAACTCTCCTTGAGAGGGACTTTTGTTAAATTTTCAATGTCCTATGCTGTAACAGTCACTTTAACAATTTTCTTCTTTCAGTAGCAAATACTTTTCCAATTCAATTTCAGTCACCCAATAACAGTAAGCAATTGTAGATACAGCAATAAACAATATGTACAATAGAAGACAACCGAGATCAATGAGATAGAGATTTAGGCCAAAGACTAGGGAAAAACCCCACAAGGGGGAAACCCAAGCATATTCTTCTTCTATTAGATGTTCATCAAATGTTCAATAGAGATACATAGTCCATGTACATCAACAATAAGTCAAAGGTCAATGCCTTGACTATCCAAGTCAACGATCCAATATCCAATCAAAGATGATCATAAAAGTCAAATCTGGTCAAATTACCAGTCTTACAATTTCAGCCTTGTCAAAGTCAAAGTCAGCAACAGTCAACGCTGCCCTAACCATTCAAAGTCATGCTCCAATGTGCTCATAAAATTTTGGTCAAGGCAACAACAAATTTGGCCTCTTTTGCTCAGTCAAAGCTAGTCAAAACAGTCCAAGAACTCTGCCCATAAATTGGTCAAAGTCAACAGTTGACCCGCAGAAACCTTAGCTCCAAATCAACAGTCAAAGATGGTCAATGCATGCCCAGAATTTTGGTCAAAGGTCTCCCTGAATTCGACCCCCAAGAACAGATCATAATTTGGTCAAATTAGCCCAAGTCAAGCAAAGTCAAACCAGGTCAAAGCAATCCCAAAACAGAAGTCAAACTCAGTCAACAGATTTTCTCTCTCCTCCTCTTGCACATGTGAACTCAGACCCTGCAATTTCAGATCAGATCGAACCAAATGAAGAAGATTGATGTGTGATGTGATGCCTCCAAGTGATGCCATCTTAGGTGTATTTATATGTGGTCTTAGGGGGGGGTCGAATGTCTCCTTTAGGTCAACTTGTACTTTTGAATATGACTTGGACCATCATTAAAAATAATATTTTTTCATGTGCAAATTCGATTTTTCCAAGGGCAAGTGGGGTCTCATTAGAGTTTGCTGGGCTGCTCCAAGGAGGGAATTTCGCCCTCAACTGCCATTTTATAACACTCCCTCTCAGCTAGGGAGTAATTTATGACTGCATCATAAATCTCATCTCGGTTGTACTTGTCTCATCATCGTTGCATCATATCACATCTTGTCTCATCTCATATTATCTTTGCTCACCTGTTGAACAATGATGTCTCGATCTAAGGAAGAAGAATCATCATAGGGGAGATTAATCTGCCACCCTATATCCAATGACGATAGGTGAGATACCACTTACTATGAGAGGTAAGGATCATATACAACCTATTGTCCAGTGATCTTCCCACCTTGATCCTCAAGAATGAAGTGGTAGAACACCTGCATCCAATCACTTGGGGAGATACACACTTACCACAAGTGGTAAGGATCAGATATGTCCCAAGTCTCCTCACCCATTGGCCAGATGGGTGGTAATCCCAACAACCCATTTTGTGGGTAGAATGCATACTGGGGTATACTCGGTCAAGTCCCAGACTTGATAGTATGGGGAGATACACACTTAACATTTCTGGTAAGGATTAGACACATCCCTACATTGACATTAGGGGAGATACACACTTACCATTTTTGGTAAGGATCAGACACATCCTATTGTCTAGGAGTTCCCTCAACCCTAGGAGCTCTTCGACTCCATTCCCCTCTCGAAGCTCAAAAGACAGGGGGGAAGAGCATAACTCAGTGTTCTCGATCAGCGATGACCATTTCCTAGAAGGGTCACCTCCACTAGTCCAAGTTCCTCTTTGAAAGCCAAGAACTTCCCTTTCGACAAAGGCTTGGTAAGTATGTTAGCTATTTGCTCATCAATCAAAATGTGATGGAGTCTTATGGCTCCTCTTTGCACCATATCCCATGTATAGTGATATTTGATCTCAATGTGCTTGGACCTGTCATGGAACACAACATTCTTGGAAAATCTGATCCCACTCTTGTTGTCGCAGTATATCCCAAGTGTATCCAGTACCTATTCAAACAACTCCCCAAGGAGCTTCCTCAACCATATTGCCTCATAGCTAGCCATGCTAGCAGCAATATACGCAGCCTCAGCCATGCTGAGGGCAACAAACTTCTGCTTTTTGTTCATCCAAGATATCATGGTAGCCCCCAGGCTAAAACAACACCCCGATGTGCTCTTCCTATCAACAACATTTCCAACCCAATCAACATCAGTGTATATGTGAAGTTTCACGTCTCCGGCAGTGTATCTCAATCCAAGATTGACAGTCCCATGCTGCTATCTCAGCACATGCTTAGCAACAACCCAGTGTGCATGTAGTGGCTCCACCATAAATTGACTCAGAGTGTTGACAACAAAACATATGTCTGGTCTAGTGTTCACCAAGAACATTAGTGCCCCAATTAGTTGCTGGTACTCAGAAGGATTTGCCAGTTCATGTCCCACAACTTCACCACATAACTTCTTAAAGTTCATCTCCATTGGTGTGGCCATGGACTTGCACTCCACCATTCCAAATCTTTCCAATAACTTGACAACATATTTCCCTTGAGAAAGGAAAATCTCACCAGGTCTCTGCCACACCTCTAAGCCCAAGAAGTAGTGCATCAAACCAAGGTCTTTCATCTCAAACTCAGAGGCCAACTCCCTCTTACATTGGAGAATAAGAGGCTCTCCACCTGTCAAGAATAAATCATGAACATTTAATACCAAAATCGGGGGCATACCTTGGACATCTTTGAAGTAGAGATTTAGATTAACATTGCTTCTCGTAAATCCAAGCTTCATTAGATAGTTATCAATGTGGGCATACCAAGCCCTGGGGGCTTGCTTCAATCCATAAAACGGTTTGTTTTGCATGCACACATGATTCTTTTTGTCATGTTGCTCAAAACCCTGTGGTTGCTCCAAGTATATCTCTTCCTTGAGAATCTCATGTAGAAATGCAACCTTCATATCCATCTGGTGAAGTGTCCATCCCTGGCTAGTAACAAGAGCAACAATAGATCGGATGTTAGTATATCGGGCAACCAGTGCGAAGATATCATCATAGTTCTATCCCTCTTTCTAGGAGAATCCTCTTGCCACAAACCTTGCCTTGTAACTTCCATCAACACCATGCTTGATTTTGTAGATCCTTTTTGAAGTCACAACAGATTTCCCTTCGGGTCTCAGAACCACTTTCCACACATCATTCTTCATGATGGACTCATATTCTTCGACCATATCATCTTTCCATACTTGCTCTTTCACAACTTTTTCAAAGGTGCATTGTTCAACCTATATAATCATTAATGTTGCTCAAAGCTACAACATATCCTTGATATCAGCATGGCTTCTTGTTTTCCCTACAGGTTCCTCTTGTAGTAGCATGCCTCTCAGCATCTTGTAAGGTGTCACGAAGTCATAACGGTCTCTTCCTGGTAGGAAGATCACACGGAGGGGGATCCAAGGGGTCCATGGGTTCCAAGGGATCATCAACAAGATCAAGCTCAGACTCAAGCATTGGAGGCTCTTCTTGTACATCCATGGCATCATCCTTTCTCTCAACATTGGTAGGGGGGAGTGTTCCTTGCTTTCCCAAGAGCAACATCTTCATCAAATGTCACAACCCCGCCCTTTGACCAGGTACATGTATTCTATAAGCTTTATAATTTTCACAATAACCAACGAAAGTACTTTTTTTTCGGAAGCTTCCAGCTTGGTCCTCTTCTCCTTTGGCACATGAAAGTAGATGAGGTAGCCAAAAATCCTCAAATGTCCAACCTAGGGCTTTACATCTGTGAAAGCTTCTTCAGGAGTCTTGTCACCCTAGGCTTGATGAAGAGTCCTATTTTGACATAGACAACAATGTTTGTAGCTTCTCCCCATAGAAAATTTGACAACTTTTGATCATGTAGCATAGCTTTGGATGCTTCCATGATAGTCTTGTTTTTCCTTTTAGATACACCATTTTGTTTAGGGTTGTAAGGTATGATGGTCTCCTTTTTAATTCCAACTTTCTTGCAAAAGTCAATAAATTCACATTGTTAGACCTGGAAATTTTGATCTTCTTTCTAGTTTGATTTTCCTTCAGTGCCTTGAAGTCCCTGGCCTGAACATGTCAAATGCCTGGTCCTTGTTCTTCAAGAAGGAAATCCATATTTTGCGAGAAAAGTCATCCACAAAGAATATATAATACAAGTATCCACCAAGAGAGGTCACCGGCATGGTTCCACATAGGTCAGAATGTATAAGTTGAAGAATTCCATTGTTCTTGCTTCTATTAGAAGGGAATGGTCCCTTCACATGTTTTCCACTAGCGCATCCTTGACAACCTCCTTCGCGATCTACTCGAACCTCAGGCATTCCAGAAACCATCTTTCTCACCATAGGCAAGGTTTCACAGTGAAGGTGAGCAAATCTTCGGTCACAACTCACATTGATGAGAAGCATCATGAACTAGGGCTCACATACAACTCCCACAAACTTTATATAGGCTTTCGTTTCTAGTCCCAAGTGTGAAGGCATCTCTCATGCTAGTTCTCCTTGGCCAAGCAAGGACATTCCCATTAATGAATGCAACCTTGAAACCCTTGTCTTCCATGGCAGAAATTGAGACAAGGTTCTTTTTCAATCCCGACACATATAAGACATCATGTAGATATATGATTTGACCATAGTTCAAATGAAAAGAAATAAATCCAAACCCCTTCACAAGATAGGTAGAATTGTCTCCAAGTATTATCTTCAAATCAAACTCCCTCTCAACCAAGTTTGAGAGGACTTCTCTATAACCAGTGAAATGTCTAGAAGCCCCACTATCTACCAACCAACTATCAAAAGAATCCGGAGGAGAGGAACTAGAAAGAGCAGAAACAAGAAAGTACTCAGATTGAGTTTTAGTTGCATCATTACCATACCCTGCATTTCTTGATCTCTTTTGAGGACGATGACCTTTTTCATGAAAAGTAGGAGCATCTCTTCTTCTTCTATTATTGCACCTGTTGTTGTTGTAGCCACGATTGTTGTTGTTGGACCTTGGAGCATTACTTTTGCAGACAATCTCGAGCATATTGACCATGCTTGTGGCAATTGTAGCATTGAACTTGTGACATGTCCCTTCTAATTATTCTATTGGAGTTCTTGAATGCTAGAGCAGGCTTTCTTGAATTAGATAGTCCTCTTTCTTTCCTCCTCTTGACTTGAGTAGCAAATGCAATGGGTTCTCCTTCTTCATGCTTTTGAATTCTTCCTCTAGAGATCATCGTGGTCTCTCTTGAGTGCAGTTGCCCAATAGCTCATCAAATGAGGGAAACTTGTCATCGTTGTTAATGGTTGTAATAAATGTCTCCCAAATTATAGGAAGATCTCCAAGGGCTATCAACACCAGCTCTCTATCAGATACAATCTCCCCAGCAGTCAAAAGTTGATCCTTGAGTTGAGATATCCTCATGAAGTATGCTTGTATGGTCTCCCCCTTGTTCATCTTGATGTCCTTGAGTTGATTTTTCAAAGAAATAATTTGGCTCAAGTTGTTGACTTCACAGATCCCAACCAACTTATCGTACATTTCCTTAGACTTCTTCAACTTCGAAACATAAGTGATCAAATGATCTCTCAAAGAATCAATAATGATTTTCTTAGCTTTGATCTCACCTTTTGTTGGAGAATGTAGCTATGATCAGTCTTCATAATGTCATAATTGTGTTTGGAAAAGCAATTTATTATTTTTCCAGCATGTTTATCATGCGTGTATTGATCAAAATTTGTATTTTTACAAGTCAAGATTTTCACGACATTAAAGAAAAAGAAAAGAAGTAAAATTTTCATTTGTTACATAGCTTCAAGATCCTCCACAAGTGCTAAGTCGAATAGCTAATAGTTAAGGTCGGCTTGCCCCTCACACACACCCATTCAAGTCACCTTGATGCATATATATAGAACTTAGATCACTTCTTGAAGGTCATTGTTAAAAGGAGTAACAAATCATCTTCTATTCACCTGCTCGGAGGTCTGTACAAGAAGAACAAATATATTCTATACAAAGAAGTCCTGAAGGGTAGCTTAAGGTCAAGAAAGAGTTTGAATTCTGAGCTATCTCAGAGAGCTGAAGTCTGACAAGGGTCCGAATTCAGAGCTACTACAGAGGGCTGAATTCTGACATGGGTCCAAATTCTGAGCTACCACGGAGAGTTGAAGTTTGACAGGGGTCCGAAATCTGAGCTACTACAAAGAGTCGAAGTCTGTCAGGGGTCCAAATTATGAGCTACCACAGAGAGCCGAAGTTTGTCAGGGGTCTGAAATCTAAGCTACCACAGAGAGCTGAAGCTTATCAGGGGTCTGAAATATGAGCTAAAACAGAAGGCCGAGATCAGTCACATATTACAGGGGTTCGAAAAACTGATACAGAGGTCCGAAAATTTGATTGCAGGAATCTAAAATCTACGTTTAAGAGAAAAGGACTAGTCCAAGGCCTAGTGAAAGCTGAACTATATACAAGTTGCTTCAAGGTCATGTGTCTTGAGATTAGTGGTTGAAGACAAAGGGTAATATTGTCTTCAAAAGTATAGTAAGAGGCCTATTCTCTTGTTAATCTTGTTGGACAATGCATTGAGGAGCTTGAAGGAAAGACTTAGCACTTGTGGAGGCTGTCTTGGGTTGGAGATTTCCTGTTGATTGGATTATGTAAGAAAAGGTTTGTTGGGTTTTCCCCTTGGGGGTTTTGCCCTGGCCTCTGGCCTAATTACTGGTGTGTCTTTTGTGCATTGTGATCTTTGTTAATAAGTGTATAATTGCTTGATGACACAAATTAAGGAAAGAGAACACTAAGCTAAATATAAATTGAAGTCACAAGTAATTATCCAGATCAAAAATTCTATATTGTAACCGAATTTCTAACATGGTATTAGAGCTCATGGTTGAAAAGCTTTGGTGAAGGAAAGGACAGTGTGATCAAGATCATTCTTGGAGACTGAATCTTTGTTGAAGAGACACAATTATTCTAATCTGATTTATACTAATGGCATCCTCAATGAAATCAGAGAACAAGTTACAAGGGGCTTCAAATTTCAGGGGATTGAACTTATCCTGGCAAGAAACAAAGTTTTGGATATTCTGAAAGGCAAAATCAAAGAACCATTAGATGATGCAGGGAAAGAAAAATTCAAGGAAAATGACATAATTGCCATGAGCTTCATTGTGGATTCAGTCAAAGACAATCTAATTCCTTATATTTCTAACCTAGATACCTCAAAGAAGATGTATGATGCTCTGTCTAATCTGTTTACAATAAAAAATATTGGTCAAGTAGCAAGCTTGAAGAATGAGCTTCGAAATATCAAGATGACAAAAGATGACACCGTGTCTTCATATTTTGTAAGGATCTCTTGTCTAAGAGATGAACTTCAAGCAATTGATGAGAACATCCCAGATAAAGAACTTGTAATCTCAACACTCTTAGGGTTACCTAGATCTAGGAATGCTTTTGCAACTGGTATAAATAGCAGAAAAGAGGCTCCATCTTTTGAAGAGTTGTGGACAACTTGCTCTCAAGAAGAAACTAGACTTACACTAATGGAAAGAAACCAAGAAGAAGAAAATTCTATCTCTAATGCTTATGCAACTTGCTTCAAGAAGAAAGGAAAAAGTAAGAAATTTGGTTTTCAAAACAATGTCTCAAGTAAAAATCCTTCTCAACAAAGGAAGACAGATTTATCAAAGTTCCAACGTTTCGATTGTCACAAATTTGGTCATTATACAAACCAATATGTTGACAAATTGAATGACAATAGGAAAAGAGAAAGAGATTAGGTTGTTGTTATTGACACTAATGAACTGACAAAGAAGGCCAACACAGAAGATTCCGATGTCAGAGATTTATACTACTGAACAAGAGAAATTTTAGGGTTTAGGGTTTTTGACAAAACCCTAGTGTAATATATCCCTTGTGTAAAAATATATTTAGGTTTTTGACTTTAGGTTTGTGAGCAAAACCCTAATATGAATCATATGCATAATTGACTTTAGGGTTTTTGGACAAAAACCCTAGATAGATTCATTGTTTGCAAAAGAACAATTAGGGTTTTCAACTTTTTGATTTCTAGGGTTTGCAAGTCTAGAAAGGCTTGATAAGAGAATGCCTAGGGTTTGGACAAAACCCTAGTATGAGTTGCTGAATCGAAGAAACCCTAATTATGTCTAGATCGAGGACGTTGATCTACTGGATGGATGCAAGAAGTACAAGATCAAGAGGGAGGTGTTGCTGTTCATAAAAGATAAGTGCTCTATCTCCCTTCTTGTACTATTATTGATTTCTTTAATAAAACTAGTCTCTTGCTTTTTTTTCATAACTTGATTATAACTATTCTTTTGTGATCTCTCCGAAGAGAATTGTAGGTAGTGGTACATGATGGTTTAAGCTAGAAGAAGTTATAATATCAAAACAAAATTTGTGACAAGTCTTGGATTTAGAGGGAGCTTTGAATCTTGAAAGGGTTGTAGATTTAGAGGGAGCTTTGGATCTAAAAGAATTATGAATTTAAAAGAACCTTTGGACTTAGAGGGAATAGTTTAATTTTGAAGTTTTGAGGTATGTATTTAAGTATTATCTTTAAATTATATTTAATGGCTAGGGTATGTTGAAAGCTGTGATAGGTCTTTGACAAGCCTCTGTCTTGGATGAAGTACATGAACTTCAGGGACAAGCTTAAACTTGTTAAGATATGTTCTCTCAATAAGTGTTGAGAAATCTAGGGGTAGCTAGATTAGGTGATTTCTCTTATTTTGATAACTACTTGTGATGTATTTTTACTTAACTTGATTAGCTTCTTCTTTCACTTGATTATTAGTATTCTCTTCATCAAACAACTACCAAACCATAAAGAACAATAAGACAAAGGACACAAGATATAGGCGAACAACCAGGGCCAAAAGCTCTTCAACTGAGAGGAAAACACACAAGAATTCTTCTCTTCGTATAGAATCTTCAATTGACAAATTCCAAGACCCATGACCCTTGACCAAGACCCTCCAAGACCAAGTCAAATTGTTAAAATTGGCAACTAGGGCCAAACTCCACATGGGTCATCTTATTTATGACAACTGATATTTTTCTTGGATTCCTCTTTCCGAGAGTGTAGGTTTGATCTAAATATTATTCGAGTCTGACATGTACAAATGAAGTTATGAATTTATTTTGATTATGGTCAAATTCTTAAGGTCGACTAACAAACTTATGTAGGCTCAGAAGCCCAACAATCATGTCTATTCATCCTCAGCGTTGCATATAGATAGAAGGTGACTTAGCCTCAATTGGGCACACTCATCTTCACACTTCTCTCTCTCTCCTCATTGATTGGGTATGGATTTCTGGGCCTCTCTTTCTTGACACGTCCAATTCTAGGAGAGCGAAATTTGAGGAGGTTGAAATTTGAGTAGAGCGAAATTTCAGGACGCCGAAATTTCAGGAGATCGAATTTTTGGACAGTTTGACCAGCATGTGTTGACCTCCTTTGACTGCGTTTTTGTGAGGGCTATCTCTGTTTGGGCAGGCCACATTTATGGGCACAAAAATTGAGGCTAAACGTTGATGTTGACCAACGTTGATTGCAGCTAGGGCTGACCGTAGGTGGGCTGTTTGACCAGACTTTCACTGGGCTGAATTTCACTGTTTTGAGGGCTGTTTTATATTGCTGTTTGGAGGCCGAAGTTGACTGAAGTTGATTGATTCACTGAGGGTCAAATTTGCCCTGTTGACCAGCGTTGACTTTTCTAGTTAGGGCTCTTTTGCTGTTTTTATAAATTATTAGATTTGTAAATTGTACTATCTCTCTGCTGAACTATTGAAGACTAAAAGAAGATTTGATCAAGGGTTTACCTACATTGGGGTTTGTCACTGGTTGGTGCCACATCTTGTGTCCTCTTGTCTTGGCTTGTTTTCTATTGTTTATGTTTTTTTTCTATCTGCATTTCACTATCATGTTGATGTGATTGCTAATTTGAATATTGATACTGGGCTAATTAAGAAATTGAAGTAAAATTGCTCTAAAGCCTAGAACATAACATTGTTGCCTAACATTAACATGGTATCAGAGCCAGGTTAAGACAAAGCCAAAGCAAGAGTGAAAGAGCAATCACCAAAGACAGTTGGACAAGGTAAAAAGGCTCAATGGGTTCCTCATCTTACTTCCCGACTGAAGACAAGCTCCATGATAAATCTGACTATCATGGATGGAAGATGTCTCTTGATTTGACCTTGGAAGAAAAATAAGTGATGGATTATGTGCAGGGTAAAATCCCTGAGCCTCCTTCAAATGCACCACTGTTGCAAAGACCAAGTACAATAGGGCTGAAGTCAAAGCGAAGAAGATTATCAGGGATTCCATTGACAAGCATTTGGTGGCTTATATCTTCGAATTGAAGACCTCCATGTAGATGTACGACAGGTTGGTCGACATGTTCAAGGTTAGTAATGCTAATCAAATTCTATTTCTCAAGAATAAGTTGAAGGATATTAAGAAGGGCAAGGACGAGGATATTCAATCCTATTTATTGAGGATTACTGAGATCAAGAATGATCTACTCTCGATTGGAGAAGTCATTCTTGATAGGGAACTTACTCTCACCACCCTTGGAGGACTCCCACTGAGTGGTATGTATTTAGAACCACCGTCCTCAACAATAATCGAATTCCAGGGTTTGAAGAATTGATGTCGAGATGCATTCAAGAAGAAACAAGAATGGTGGAGCAAGAAATGCTTTCTAATAGAAGCAACCCCACTACATTCTCCGCTCATGCCAAAAGGAGAAATAATGTAGGGTCTAAAGGTCATTTGCATGGAAACCCTGGATCTAAGGGAGTGTCCAAATAGAAGGGACACATCGCATGATGATGATCACAATCATTCCAAGGGCAACTTCGACAACAACGATGAAAGGAATGGCAGGTCAAATGGCAAAGGAAAAGGGAATGCGGGACATCAAGGAAATGGTCGACCCTCTAAGAAATCAAGGAACTCCATGTATGAAGAATCAAATGTTGTTAACAATAAGCAAAAAGAGTACTATCTTATATCGACCCTCTCCACTGCCTCTCCTCTGGACACTTTGGGAAATTGGCTGATTGATAGTGGTGCCTCAAGGCACTTCACCGGATACAAGGAAGCCCTCTCTAATCTGATAGAAAAAGAGACAAACTTGGAGATCATCCTTGGAGACGATGCCACCTATCCCGTGAAGGGAGTAGGGAATGTTACCCTTCAATTGAATCAAGGTAACACTATTCATTTGCAAGAAGTACTATATGTACATGATCTCAAGAAGAACCTGGTGTCCATTTCAGCCATGGAGGACAAAGGATTCAAGGCGGCATTCATTGATGTAAAGGTATGTGTTTGGAAAAGAAATTTTGAAGATGCTTTTACTCTTGGATTTAGGGTTGACACTTTGTATCAAGTTGGAGGAAGTCCATTGGGAGCCATGTCTTGCAACACATCTCTACAATCTGAACTATGGCACCAGAGGTTTGCCCATCTTCATTATAAGGCCCTACCCGATGTGAGACAAATGGTGACAGGTATGTCCGAGTTCAAAGTAGAGCATGAAGGTGTATGTCCGGAATGTGTCGAAGGAAAACTTACAGGGGGACCATTCCCTCAAGTAATAACAAGACCACAGATATATTGCAATTGATCCACTCTAACATATCTTGTATGGTGTGGCTGAAAGGAAGAATCACTCTATTGTAGAAGCATTTCATGCCATGCTTCATGATCAGGGCCTTCCGAAGTTCCTATGGGCTGAAGCTGCAAATACTGCCGTGCATGTTCAAAACCGATGCCCTCATCAAGCATTGGAATCCAAGACTCCTGAAGAAATGTTCATTGGTAAGAAACCCGATGTCTCTCATTTTAGAATTTTTGAAAGTCTTGTATATTTTCATGTGCCGAAAGAGAAAAGAAGCAAATTGGGTGCATCTGGGAAGAAAGGAATCTTTGTGGGCTATAGCGAAAATTCTAAGGGATATAGAATTTATGTAGCTGGTCAAAAGGAAGTTGAGATAAGTCATGATGTCACCTTTGACGAAGATATGGCCCTCAGGAAGATCAACAACCTTCCTATCCTAAGGAAGGACAAAGAAGCTGACACCGGAAATCAGGGTGCAAAAGAAGACGAAACGATGCCTGATGTTGATGAACCTATGGATCCTATTGATCCTCCTCCTCGTGAGCCCTCCTCCAAAAGGAGATGCTCATGGCTTAGGGAGACTCTCGAAGATGTGAGAGACACATTGCACCAAGGGGGACTTTCTGTGAAAGCAAGAAGCCGAACGGGTATCAAGGATATTTGACCGCCATGAGCACTATCATTCAAAATGAGCCTTCATCATTCGAAGAAGCCATGAAGCATCAAGTATGGAAGAATGCAATGAATGAAGAATACGAGTCAATTATGAAGAATGATGTCTAGGATGTGGTCCCTAGACCCTAGGACAAATCGATCGTCACCTCTAAGTGGCTCTACAAAATCAAGCATGGAGTTGATGGAAGTGCAGATCCTTTCATTCACAAATGTAAGAGGGAGTTGGCTTCTGGATTTGAGATGAAGGACCTAGGACCGATGCACTATTTCCTAGAGTTGGAGGTTTGGCAAAAGGCAGGTGAAATTTTCCTCTCTCAAGGAAAATATGTTGTGAAGATATTGGAAAGATTTGGGATGGTGGACTGCAAGTCTGTGACTACTTTGATGGAACTTAACTTTAAGAAATTATGTGGTAGTGCTGCTGGACCTGAATTGGGAAATGCTTCTGAATATCGTTAACTCATAGGAGCACTGATGTTCTTGGTGAACTCCCGTCCGAACATATGTTTTGTAGTTAACACATTGAGCCAATATATGGTTGAGCCTCATCATATACATTGGATAGGTGCTAAGAATATTTTGAGATATCTTCGGGGCACAATCACTCATGGATTGAGATACACTGTCGGAGATGTGAGGCTGCATGGTTATTCTAATGCTGATTGGGCTGGCAGTGTGGT
Organism: Pinus tabuliformis; assembly: GCA_031772625.1. Taxonomy (NCBI): domain Eukaryota; kingdom Viridiplantae; phylum Streptophyta; class Pinopsida; order Pinales; family Pinaceae; genus Pinus; species Pinus tabuliformis. The sequence goes on from CM062804.1 coordinate 912,724,095, forward strand.
GGATCACTAGAGCACTTCTGGATGTTGTTTTTCTTTGGGTTCTACTTCGATATCCTAGATGAGCAAGAAGCAGAAATCGATTGCCTTGAGCACCGCCGAGGCTGAATACATAGTTACTAGTATGGCTTCCTGTGAAGCTGTCTGGTTGAGGAAGTTCTTTAGTGAGCTGTTTGGACATGTGCTGGATACCACCATGATCCTCTGCGACAACCAGAGTGGGATCCGATTATCAGAGAATCCCGTGTTTCATGATCGCTCCAAGCATATAGATATCAGGTACCACTTTATCTGGGATATGGTACAACGAGGAGCAATAAGGCTCCATCACATTGGGACTGATGAGTAGGTCGCGATATTCTGACAAAGCCCCTGGGGAAGGTCAAGTTCTTGGCCTTCCGAGAACGACTTGGAGTCATGGAGAGACCCTCTTATGAGGGTCCTATATGAGATGGACATTGAGCTCTAGGAGCTCTGGGGGGCTTGGGGTACTTCTTGGAGCGATGAGCAACCATAGGGTGAGTGGTTCAACCTTCCCCTGCGATACCCCTTGGCGACATGTAGGCAGGATGAGTGGTTCAACCTCCCCCTGCGATACCCCTTGGCGACATGTAGGCAGGATGAGTGGTTCATCCTTCTCCTACTAAGACATCCTACCCATGCAATCTGGGACTCATGGGAAGTACCTTTCATCTGGCTAATGAGTAGGGAAATGAGGATAGGGACCATAGTACTACCGATGGACGCATCGTGTACTACCGTACTCCCTATGCTAGGATGACCGATATTGATTTGGGATCAATTGGAACTGACTTCGGGTCAGTAAGAGTGGTATGAGACACTCTCTTTTGATTGGAACTGACTTCGGGTCAGTAAGAGTGGTATGACACACTCTCCTTTGATTGGGACTGACTTCAGGTCAGTAGAGAATGGTATGATACATTCTCGATCACTTCTTCTTCTTCATAGTTTAGCAGAGCAGAGCAGTGCATTGATGGCAGAGATAGTACATATTGGCAGATGGATTAGCAGATGGAGTTCTCCCTAATTGAGAGGGAGTGTTAAAATTGGCAACTAGGGCCAAACTCCACACAGGTCATCTTATTTATGACAACTGATATTTTTATTGGATTCCTCTCTTCGAGAGGTGTAGGATTGATCTAAAGATCATCTGATTCTGAAATGTACAAATGAAGTTATGAATTATTTTGATTATGGTCAAATTGTCAAGGTCGACCAACAAACTTATGTAGGCTCAGAAGCCCAATAGTCACGTCTATTCATCCTCAACGTTGCATATAAATAGAAGGTGACTTAGCCTCATTTGGAAACACTCATCTTCACGCTTCTCTCTCTCCCCTTATTGATTGGGTACGAATTTCTGGGCCTCTCTCTCTCCACATGTCCGAAATTTCAGGAGAGTGAAATTTCAGGAGAGCGAAATTTCAGGAGGCCGAAATTTCAGGAGACCGAATTTCTGGACAGTTTGACCAGCATGCATTGACCTCCTTTGACTGCGTTTTTGTGAGGGCTATCTTTGTTTAGGCAAGCCGCATTTTTGGGCACATAAATCGAGGCTAAATGTTGACTGTTGACCAGTGTTGATTGTAGCTAGTGCTGATAGCAGGTGGATTGTTTGAATGGGCTGAATTTGACTGTTTTGAGGGCTATTTTATCTTGTTGTTTGGAGGTCGAAGTTGACTGAAGTTGACCGATTCGTTGAGGGTCAAATCTGCCTTGTTGACCAGCGTTGACTTTTTTGGTTAGGGTTCTTTTGCTGCTATTATAAATTCTCAGATTTGTAAATTGTACTATCTCTCTCTGTTGAACTATTGAAGACTAAAAGATGATTTGATCAAGGGTTTTCCCACATTGGGGTTTGTCCCTGGCTAGTGCCACATCTTGTGTTCTTTTGTCTTGGCTTGTCTTCTACTGTTTATGTTTATGGTCTATCTGCATTTTACTATCATGTTGATGTGATTGCTAATATGAATATTGATATTGGGCTAAGTAAGAAATTGAAGTAAAATTGCTCTAAAGCATAGAACATACCGTTGTTGCTTAAAATCAACACAAATCTTCTCCTTGATGTGCTTTCCTTCAAGTCAACGCTGGTCAAACTTGCTTTCCAATCTCAAATTTTGGCCCTTCTTCAGAATTTCGGCTTGCTGCAATAAGACTGTAATTTTGGCCCTTTTTTGCAGTAACCCTAGTTCACACGTGTGGCTAGGGGATGGACGAAATTGTCTCCTTTCTCCTCTTGACTTGATTTCCTTTGCTTGAGATTTTGACTTGCAAAGACCTTTCTTAGCCCAAAACTTAACCCTTGAAGATCACTGCAATTTGATGCTTGCTGCTGCAGAAAGATGCCCTAATGCTTTGCGCGTGTGGAGGAGAATAGCCCAAAAAAAGACACACAAGTACTTCGATCTTCTTCCTTCTATTTCTCCTTGTTTTTCTAGAATTAGGCTTCCTTTTCTTCCTTGATCGAACTCCTTCTTGCTTGAATGAATGCCTCCTTGAATGATGCCGAGTTCTTCATTATATAAGCTACCAAGGGTCCCTTAATAGGCTGACATGTCCTTCTAGGTAGGCAGGCTAGCTCTTTTGAAGGCCAACTTGAAGTTTGCTCCTCCTTTTGATGTCGTAAAGTTCATCTTCATCATTATGGAGCCTTCATCTTTTGTAGGGCATCGACCATCCATCACTTTCCTTCACTAGCCACATCAGTCATGTCATCCTTCTGTCTGTAGAAAGTGATCCTCTAATCCCCATCTGGATTTTTCCTCATACAACTACCTCTTTCAAGTCATGTCTCCAGGATCTTTCATCCAACCACATGAGTGCTAGTTGTAGGTGAGATCTACAGCTCTCTTTTAAGTAGCCTCGTATCAACCCATCCAGATGTTGTTTAAAAGTAAAAAATGAGCATCAAATCAAGGTTACCTTTTGTGATGGCCTTTCATCATGACATCTTGCTTGCCTGCAACATCCTGCACATTTATAAACACATCTCCAAGACTTCATGTGTCAAGGGTCTTCTTTCTTTTACAGACCTTATCAAGGTCTTCATACCTTCTTCATGGAGATGTTACATCAGATTCTTTATCGGATGTTGATTCCTTATCTTATGAGACCATAGTTGCAACTTTTATGATCTCTTCTTCCTTCCTTCACATATTGCTTCCCTAGGAACTTCTTGACAAAGTTCCTTCATCATGATTGTCAACCACCTCATATTCCATATGAGGACATATTATGTTGATTTCATCTTGTCAATATGTGAACCTTGCTTTCATGCATTTTTCAAAGGAAGAGATCTCCTTTCTTTTGATCATGTTCATGAGATAGAGCATTTTCTCATGCTATCTGCAACTATATGATGACATGACTTAATCTATCAAATATATATATACCTCTTTCCTCCTTTTGGTCATCGAGACTTCCTTTCCTTGATTGAGAGTACTTCAATCAACTTGTCCTACTGCACTCCTTTGTCACCATACCATCATCCTTCTAAACAATGTATCCCACACAAGGTGGAATGATTAGTGAGACACTTGCTTCTTCCAAGTAGAGGTGAACCTTCTAATGAAGATTCCAACAAAGGATCTTGATTATCCTCATCCCGCAAATACTCCTTCCAAATGGTGATGATGTATGATGAAAATTTTCCATTATGCTAGATGACTTTCTTTCTTTCAACCATATGTACTACATAAGGTTACCAAGAGCTACTTTATATGATGACTATTATATCCATGTCGAGTTCTACTTCAACTATTCTTTCAAGCTTCTCTAATGATGTCATGAGCTCTTGCTTCAACGGTATGCTTCCAGTATGATGCCATCTTCTACTAAGATGTATGCATTAGAGAAACCCTAATAGTGAAGATCTATCCCTTTGGATTTATTCACATTAGGTTCTTCCACTTCTTCGGTGATATGAGCTTCATTTCTTTCTTTCCTTTTGTTGTCCTTCTTGAATTTCAGACAATCTCTTTTTTAATGCCCATATTCCTGACAACCATAACATTGGATTTTTGACATATCCTTTTTTTTTTTTTGAGAACAAACTTCCCAAACTTTCCTTTCCTTTTAGCCATGGCAGCAAATGCTTCAACTTGTTCATTTGATCCTACACCGCTTTTTGCCTTCAATCTGGTTTCTTCAATTTTACACAATGACCAAAGTTCACTGAATGGGGTGGCTTCCTTCTTTCCAAAGATGCTAGATGTGAAGTTGCCCGATTCCTCTTGAAGTGCATTGAACACTATGGTGGTCATTTCTTTATCAGACATTATTTCTCCCAACTCTGGTAGTTGGTCTCTTATTTATGATACCTTCATAAAATATGGGGCTATTCCATCTTCCTTTGAGATCTTCATTTTGTATAGCTCGTTCCTAAAAGATATCACTCCTCCAGCCGTACTAACGGAGAACAATTCTACTAGCCTCTCATATATTTCTTTTGATGTCTCCAACTTTGCAACATATGGTATGAGGGGATCCTTGATGGATTCTATAAGGATCCTTTGAGCCCTAATTTCCCTTTTCATATACTTGGCTAGGGCTTGAGCTTCTTCCTTTGGAGGCTTAGCGATTGATCCCTTAACATGTTCAATGACTTCATTTTCTATGAGGATCAAATCTGTCCTCTTCTTCTATGTAAGAAAGTTTGATGACCCAACCAATTTGTTGCTTTCCTTGCAAAATGAAGTCATTTTAAAAGATTCAAATATATGTATAAGGTACTTACTTGTGAAAATACTCCTCGATGACAATATCTTCAACTTGGTGCCTTCTTGATTCTGATGATGATGATGATAATAGAAGATGTCTTCCTTCGAAAGTGATCCTTGGCTCAAGGAGAGGGAGATCACCTTGATTTCTTGATGATGATGACAACACCTCTTCTTGCTTCCTTGGATGATAATGTAGAACGAGGTGGCTTTGCCAAGGTGCTTCAAATGTAGGGTCTTCCTTTGATTGAGTGGATATCGGGTCCTTGTGGTCTTCTATCCTTTGTCCATTGTAAGCTTCCCAAGAATGCTTTAGTTGAGAAACCCTTTCCTTGAATGAGCTAGGGTCTTGAGGTCTTTTTTTTTTGAGATATGATGATCCTTGAGATGAATGGTCCTTCTTGATAATTGATGCTCTTGATGATCTCCTTGTGCTTCAGCCTTTGAGTGTCCTTCTCTAAGCTGCCTTTCCTTGTTTTGTCACCTTAGCTCTGATACCATGTGGAGAAATCTAGGGCAGCTAGATTAGGTGATTTTTCTTACTTTGATAATTGCTTGTGATGTATTTTTACTTAACTTGATTAACTTCTTCTTTCACTTGATTATTATTAGTTCTCTTCATCAAACAACTACCAAACCGTAACGAACAATAAGATAAAGGTAATCGATTAGCCAGGGCCTAAACCTCTCCAACTGAGAGGAAAACCCGCAAGAATTCTTCTCTTCTTATAGAATTTTCAATTGACGAATTCCAAGACCTATGACCCTTGACCAAGGCCCTCCAAGACCAAGTCAAATCTTTTCCTTGATGTGCTTTCTTCCTTCAAGTAAATGCTGGTCAAACTTTCTTTCCAATCTCAAATTTCGACCCTTATTTAGATATTCGGCTTGCTGTAATAGGACTGCAATTTTGACCCTTTTCTGCAGTAACCCTAGTTCACACATGTGGCTAGGGGATGGACAAAATTATCTCATTTCTCCTTCTCTTGACTTGATTTCCTTTGCTTGAGATTTCCGCTTGCAAATGAGACCTTTCTTAGCCCAAAACTTGACCCTTGAAGATGACTGCAATTTGATGCTTGTTGCTGCAGAAAGATGCCCTAATGCTTCGCACGTGTGGAGGAGAATAACCTAGAAAACAGATCCACAAGTGCTTCGATCTTCTTCCTTCTATTTCTCCTTGTTTTTTCTAGAATTAGGCTTCCTTTTCTTCCTTGATCGAACTCCTTCTTACCTGAATGAATGCCTCCTTGAATGAGGTTGAGTTCTTCTTTATATAGGCTTCCAAGGGTCCCTTAATAGGTCGACATGTCCTTCTAGGTAGGCCAACTAGCTCTTTTGAAGGCCGACTTGAAGTTTGCACCATGGCACGGTCTTGGAGGGTCTTTTGACTCAAATAAATTTTACTTTACAATAAGTAACTTGCTCAAATGGGTGTTTCATACATGACAATGATTCTCTTGACTTGTAGACTCAATGACAAGCCCTAGAAGCTCTCAATGGGAGCTTGACCTAGATCTTCAAAGACTGAGTAGCATTGTTGAGAATTCAGGGTTTCGAAATTTAGAAGGTTGATGTGTGAATTTCCAGATGTATATCTTCTTGTTCAAAAATTGGAAAGGCCTATAACAACGAACTAACCTCCTTATCAAGTCCGAAATATACAGTGGCAACATAAAATCCTTTTGCTAGAATCATGGTCATCCTTCTCAAAAAATTTATAGCAGTTTTTCAATCTAACACAATGTGACATTCTCAAGCCTAATTCTTTGGAAAAGTATTCCTATAAGCAAGCAAAAGAAGTAACCTTATAGGAAGATCTAGACTGCATTCCATAAAGGCAATTATATACCTAATCTAAAGGTCTTTTACAATGAAATACAAAGCCTTAACTAGAGGGCCAAAGGTTCAGTGATCATAGAGAATCTTTTATAGGTAGCTAAGAAATCAAAAATTGACTGTCATGTGTAGAGGTTTGAAGTAGATAGGGTGCATCCATCTTCAAATTAAAAGAAGCATGCTTGGTTAGAAAGATATTATACCTTTAGAAGCAGTCCTTGTCCTCGACATCCTTGAAAGAGCAACAAGAAGATCATGGTAACCTATGCAATAAAGGACTAAGGTATGTATTTCTTAGAGGTATGTATAATTGCTTTATTAATATAAAGTCTAACCCAAATTAGATCAGGGTTTTGAAATCTCATTTTCTTTGTTTTAGGGTTTATAGCTAAATTCTTGTAAACCCTAGTTGGTAGAGAAACCCTAATCCCATTCTAATTTGTTCCCTCATAGAAACCCTAGTTTTTGGTCTCTAGGGTTTGTAGTTAGTCTAGGGTGAAATGGGAAACCCTAGTAAGAATATAATTGGTTTTGAAATTCAAACCCTAGATTGATGATTTGAAAGGTAACATCTAAAAATTGAGGGTTTGGATTTGAAAACCCTAGGAATTCTCCCTCTCTATAGATTCCATCAAATCCCTAGTCTACTCTTGTACTTGTATACTTTTGGTGGTACTTGTCAAGAAAATGCTGCAGGTACATAAAGAAATGTTGATCTTATGTAGGAGGAAGCTTCCACCTTCTCACAAAAGATAAGTATTTCCTATATATATAGCTTTACTTTTGTTGCTTAATTATTATCCTTTCAAGTTTCTCTTGTATTTTTCCTTGGAAGGAAAGTTTATAGGTATACTATAAAGAATACTTAAGGATAATGGCTAGATTCAAAGGGAGACTCCAAAGGAAGACTTGAACCATGAAAGAAGTTTTGTTGTGGAAGGAGCCCTTCAAGAGGAAGCCCTACAAGGTTTGTAAAAGAAGCAACTCAAGGTATGCTTAAGACTACAAGATTTGTAGCAGTGCTTCTTCATATAAGAAGGTATGATCATTTTGTCTTTAAAGTTTGCTTTATATTTAGCTATAGAATCATGAAGATTTTCATTTGTTAGGGTGATTGATCTTTAGATTAAATCAACCCTTGTCGTATTCTATCTTTTGTTCAATTTGGTAAAACCCTAACCTTTATGGTTCACTATAAAAACGTATCCTTTTGATGTTTAGGGTTTGTTGATGATATCTAGAACATATGATGAAACTTTATTTTTTAAAGGTTTGATGAATTAGGGTTTAAGAGAAAACCCTTGTAATAGTTACTATAAGATCCTAGGAATGAACCCTAGGTATATATGCTTCTGTATGATTGAAAACCTTAACTTGGTGTAGTTGTATATCTAATATTTTGATGATTATTTCTAGGATTTATGACAAAACCCTAGTAGAGATTGATATAAGATTCAAGGACATGATAATGAAACCCTAGATGTAAAATGCTTTTGCTATGATTGAAATCCTAACTTCATTTAGGTGATGGTATCTAGGGTGTGTAACAAAACCCTAGCAAAGGTTGTTGTAAGAAGTCTAGGGCATTAAAGGTGTAACTGTTGTTGATTGTAAAACTAACTAGGTTTAGGTTTTGGATATTTAAAGTTTAAGTTTTTGATAACCTTAGATGTTCTCTTCATGATAACCCTTTAAAGTTAACTTCATGCTCTTGTATATTTGTGCTTGGTTGTACTTGTTGATAAGATTTGCAGGTACATAGTCTTCAAGATGTTGAAGAGGCTTACTTGATGATGTTGTTGAGCATGATGGAAAGAGGGAGTTGTAAGAACCCTGAAGTTTACATTGTTGATTTAAAGGTGACTTTGTTTTCATATAAAGAATGATGTTTTGGAAGATTGAAGTTCTTTGAAGATAAGAAAGAAAGAGTCTGTGTAGCTGGAAGGTTACAGTTGTTGTTGATGGACTTGTCCCCTAGTTGAGAAAAAGCTTTGACAAAGGAAAGTGTATATCTCCCGAGTTGAGAGGGAGGGCATATTGTGACAACTATAGTAAAGAAAAAATAAGATCTGAGAAAGGCTAAAGCACTACAAATGGTTATTTGTGATTGATGAAGTTGTGAACAAGAATTGGATATTTCAAAAAGTGTTGAGGCTGAATTTGGTGCTGCTAAAGAAGTTGTAGAAGGAAGCTTCCGTCGAGATTTGTTTGGATACTATGATGACTAAGCAACATCAAGATGATTGAGGACCCCAAATATTGTGAGTTGTGAAGCTACTATATGTTCTAATGGTTGAAAAAGTAACTGATGTGTGGATCTCTCCATGAGAAGTTCGAAAAATTGATAAGCATGCTTGGATTGGTGGATATTTCTATTTAGGTTGAAGAGGGAGAGATGAGTACCATAAATTGCCTATAAGATAGTACTTGGGAGGACATCTTGGCCTGGTTAGTATTGAGATCTCAGTTGTTGTTTGGCCTTGATGATGTCTAGATCCCAGTGTGGGAGGGTATCTTGGTCATGTGGAGCTTAGTTTGTGTTGACCTTGTTGAGATACCTAGATCCCTAAGGGTTGGTGTAAGGGCATAAATGTTTGGATGGTATCTATATTGATACCAAGGCTGTACCCTGATGGTACCTATAGCGACATGTTGCCTAGATGACACCTTAGTGTTGAGAAATCTAGGGGCATCAAGATTGGATGATTTCTCTTTGATGATAACCGCTCATGTTATATTTTTTCTTAACTTGATTAGCTTCTTCCTTTACTTGTTTATTATTAGTGTTTTCTTCATCAAACAACTACCAAACCATAAAGAACAATAAGAAAAAGGACACAAGATGTAGGTGATAAGACAGGGCCAAAGCCTCTCCACCTGAGAGGAAAACCCACAAGAATTCTTCTCTTCTTATAGACCTTCAATTGATGAAACGCAAGACCTAGACCCTTGACTAAGACTCCTCCAAGACTAAGTCAGACCTTGCCTTTTTCTTATCAAGTAAAAAAAAAGTCAACCTTGACTTAAAATTGCTGCAACTTGTCCTTCTTCCTTGTCTTCGGCCCTACAACACTAGATTGCTTCCCTTCCTACAATTCTTGGCCTCCTGTAGCTTCCTGCAACTTTCGCACGTATGATGTGATTAGGGCAATTTTAGCATTTTTTCTCCTTCGCTTGACTAACCTCTTTCTCCTAAAAGCTTCGACCTTCAATTTAGACTACTTTGGCCCAAAATTCAGCGTTTTAGGGATGACTGTAATTCATATATATTTTGCAGTGGATGTCCTAGCTTCAACCCATGTGTGTGAGAGTTTTTACCCAAAAACAATCCTCAAAAGATACTTCTTCGCTCTATCTTCTCTTTTCTTTGCTGACTTCTGTGTTCTTGATCGAGTTTCTTGTGTGAGATTGATGCCCCAAAGGTGGTCGACTAGTCTTGTATATATAGGCTTCTAGTCACTTCAAAATAGGTTGACTTGACACTGTTTGGAAGGCTGACTTGTTGCTTGCATCTTGACTTGGTCTTGGAGGGTCCTTTGACTCTATTTGACTTAAATAATTTTCTTTACAATATGTAACATGCCCAAGAAGGGTAATTCATACATGACAATGACTCTTATGACTTGTAAACTTAATGACAAGCCCTAGAAGCTCTCAATGGGAGCTTGACCTATAAAATACATTTCCTTGAGCCTGAAACCCATGCCTCAAGAACAACAATAATATATATATATTTTGCTTGTTTACATGAAATACATAAAAGCATGGTTACATATGTCATTATGAAGACCAAACCTAGTTACATATTTCAACACTTAGTCCCTGACAATGTCTTAGATCCTTGTATTAGTGTCTTGGAACTGACACTTGGGTCTTTAAGTTTATGGATCCTAGAAAAGGTGTCATTGACACTTGGATCTTTGATGTGCTGGATACATTGGCAATTATGGTCTCCCTAGCATTGCGTATCTTGTTGTACTCTTCATGGAACATGTCAAATTGAGGTCAACCTTTTACTGTTTGAACAATTATGAATACCTCCATAGTTAAGAGGGAGTGTTGAGAAATCTAACTGTTAAAATTGGCAACTAGGGCCAAACTCCATGTGGGTCATCTTATTTATGGCAGCTGATATTTTTCTTGGATCCCTCCCATCGAGAGGTGTAGGATTGATCTAAAGATCATCCAATTCCGATAAGTATTCACGGAGTTATGAATTTATTTGCATTATAAGACAATTCATCAAGGTCGGCCAGCATTCAAATAAACCCCACATGTGCTCAACGTTTTAGTATAAATAGAGGTGGCCTTCAAGTCATTTCAACACACTTGGGATCTCTTCCTCTCTCAATTTGTCTTTGGGTTTTAGTAGGAGGAGAGATCCTAAGGAATAACATTGCCTTGATCTAGAGGGAAGAAAGTCGGAACTGCTGGAAAAGCCGGAACTGCGGGAACTGCCGGGAAAGTTGGAAAATCTGGAAAAGTCGGAAAAGCCGGAATTGCCAGAAAAGCTGGAACTATTGGAAAAGCCGGAACTGTTGGAAATTCCGGAACTATTGGAAACGCCGAAAAAGCCAGAAATGCCGGAAAAGCCAGAACTGTCGGAAAAGTCGGAAAAGCTGGAATTGCCGGAACTACCGGAAAAGTCGGAACTGCCGGGACTGCCAGGGACAACCGGAACTACCGGAACTGCCGGGAACAGCCGGCACTGCCAAAACTGTTGGGAACTACCGAACAGCCGGAGCATCTGTTTCCGAAGGAGAGCAACATGCAAGGGACATCTAACTAACGTTGGGACAGTTGTATGGTACTTAGCAACAAATACACCAAGCATGCAATGTTACAGCTAGCATGCAAGGGACAACTAGCATGCGACAACAAGCATGCTAAGGACAACAAGCATGCTAGGGACAACTAGCATAAGGACAACAAGCAAGCAAGGGACAACAAGCAAGCAAGGTGCAACCAACACATAGGTTAGGATGGCAACATAGTGCAGTAATGGCACATAATGCAGTACAATGATGGGTACAGTCATGATTAATGAAGCGTGATGAGATGCAGTACAGTGATGGGTACAGTCGTGATTAATGAAGCGTGATGAGATGCAGCATAGTGATGATGGGTGCAGCATGATGACGAAATGCAGTACAACGATAGGTGAAGGAGTCACCTTGGAGAATTAGTTGAAGCAGCATGTCTTCAACTAATCTCATGTATCATCTTCTTAGAGATGATCTATGCTCTTATCTCGATAAGTCAAAGTGTTGACTTCTGTTGTAAACGTACTATTTCTCTCTCTCTCTGCTGAACTATTGAAGAACATATAAGAAGAATTGATCAAGGGTTTCCCCACATTGGGATTTGTCCCTGGCTAGCGCCACATCTTGTGTCCTCTTGTCTTCTGCGATTTATGTTTATGTTTGTTAAAATTGGCAACTAGCGCAAAACTTCATGTGGGTCATCTTATTCATGGCTGATAATATTTTTATTAGATTCCTCTCGTCGAGAGGTGTAGGATTGATATAAAGATCATCTGATTCCGATAAGTATTCATGGAGATATGAATTTATTTTGATTATGGAATTATTATCAAGCCGACCTACAACTCATGTAGGCTCAAAAGCCCAACAGTCGCATCTATTCAAACACCAATGTTGTGTATAAATACAGGAGGACTTTTCCTCATTTGGACTCACTCATTTCATCACATCTCTCTCTCTATTGCGCAGAAAAGAGTCTCTTCTCTACTGCGCAAAAAGGGTCTCTCCCTCACACATGTGAAGCCGGAAGCTGCTGAAACTGAAGCTGCAACTGCAGAAGTAAATATTGACCTGCGTGGACTAGAAGACATCCTCATCTAAATTGCATTGTAGGTTCATTTGAACCTCCTCTGAAAGCTACAACTTTTGGTGGTGGAATCAAGTCAATCCGATGGATGGTTTGCAAGATATCGACTGCCCTAGTTTGAAGCCGGAAGTTGCTTAAATTGAAACTGGAACTGCAGAAGTAAAGTTTGACCTGCGTGGACTAGAAGATCTCCTCATCTGAACTGTGCTATAGGTTCATCTGAACCTCCTCTGAAAGCTGCAACTTTTGGTGGTGGAATGAAGTCAATCCAACGGATGGTTTGCAAGATATCGACTACCCTAGTTTGAAGCCGGAAACTGCCGAAACTAAAGCTGCAACTGCAGAAGTAAAGATTGACCTGCATGGACTAGAAGATCTCCTCATCTAAACTGCACTGTAGGTTCATTTGAATCTCCTCTAGAAGCCGCAACTTTTGGTGGTGGAATCAAACCGATCTGACGGTCGGTTTGTGAGATATCGTCTGCCCTAGTTTGATGATGAAGCCGCTAATGCTGATGCTGTTGATCTAGGGTTTGCTACTGCTGATATGAATCAGATTTATTGTACTATTTCTCTCTACTGAATTATTGAAGATAAAAGAAGATTTGATCAAAGGATTTCTCCACACATTGTGGGGTTTGTCCCTAGCTAGCCGCCACATCTTGTGTCTCTTGTCTTGGCTTGTTTTCTATCGATCGTTTAATGTTCTATCTACACTTTACTTTATGTACATGTGATTGCTAATCTTTGGAATATATTAAGAAAAAGAAGTAAACTGTTATAAGCATAGAACATACCATAACTTAACATGGTATCAGAGCCGAGGTGAAGACAAAGCCCGAGCAAGAGCAAGAGCAATCACCGAAGAGAAGATTGGCAAGGCTATCCTAAAGGAACTTTGGGGTCCTCAACACTCTTTCCTGCCGAAGACAAGCTACGTGAGAAAGCTGACTATCACGGATGGAAGATGTCTATTGATCTAACCCTAGAAGATCAAGGAGTGCTGGAAAATGTGAGAGGCAATATTGTTGAGCCTCCATCAAATGCATCTGCTGCTACCATGAACAAATGGAAAAACGGAGAAGTTAAAGTGAAGAAGATCATCCGGGACTCTATCGACAAGCACTTGGTGGCCTACATCTCTGAACTGGACACCTCCAAGGAAATCTACGATAGACTGGTGAGTTTATTTAAAGTAAATGATGCAAATCAAGTTTTGTTTCTTAGAAATACGCTGAGGGAAATCAAGAAGGGTAAAGATGAGAGTATGCAAGCATACTTCTTAAGAATCACCGAGATCAAGAACGATCTCTTATCTATTGGGGAGACTATTATTGACAGAGAAATCGCACTCATAACTCTTGGAGGATTACCATCCGAATGTACGTGTTCAGGACTACTCTTCTGAACAATAATGTAATTCCTGGCTTCGAGGAATTAATGGCTAGATGCATTCAAGAAGAAACAAGGGTAGAAGAGCAAGAAATGCCCATGCCTAAAGGTCCTCCTGCTACCTTTTCTTCTCATGCTAAGAAAAGAAATAATCTCGGGACTAAATCAAAAGGAAAGGCTGGACCTAAGGGTGGAAGAAAAGGACGATGTTACATTTGCAATAAAGCAGGTCACTATGCAAGTGAATGTCCTGATAGAAAGGACTCTCACCGTGACGATGATCAAAATCCCTCTCATGGTAATCGAAGGAATGACAAATTCAACAACAAAGGTAAGAGGAGAGCTGGGAATCAAGGAAGAGGACAACCATTCAAGAAGGCTAGAAATTCTAGGATGTATTAAATGCACCTGACCTCCAAAAGAACCTGGTGTCCATCTCGGCAATGGAAGACAAAGGCTACAAGGTAACCTTTAGCGATGGCAAGGTACGTATATGGAAAAATAATGTTAAAGATGCCTTTACTCTTGGGTTTCATGTTATTAGGTTGATGAAAGTCAGGTAGGTGTCATGTCTTATGACACATCTCTTTAGTTCGAACTTTGGCATTGGAGGTTTGCCTACCTTCATTACAAAGATCTACTCGATGTAAGACATATGGTAACAGGGATGCCCGAATTCCGAGTAGAAAAAGAAGGTGTATGTTCGGGATGTGCCGAAGGAAAGCTCAAAAGGGGACCATTCCCCTCAAGCCTAAGCAAGACCTCCGATATATTACAGTTGGTTCACTCAGGCATACCTGAGGTTGGCATTAAGAGGGAGACTACTACACCACATACTCCTGAGCAGAATGGTGTGGCACCGTACAATTGTGGAAGCTATCTCTATGATGATGTAACAATGCCTAATGTGGAAGAACCGATGGATCCTATTCATCCACCTGGGCCTTTTTCTTCTAGGAAGAGGCCTTCATGGCTTAGGGGGATACTTGATGACGCTGAAAGACATGCTGCACATCGAGGAACTTTCCGTGAAAGTAAGAAACCCAACAAGTATCAGGGATACCTGACCAGTATGAGCACAATCAGACAAAATGAGTCTTCATCATTCTCAGATGTCGTCAAGCATCAAGTATGGAAGGATGTTATGACCATTATGGAGAATGATGTCTGGGAAGTAGTTCCCAGACCCCAGGACAAGACAATTGTTACTTCAAAATGGCTTTACAAGATAAAGCTGCAGCAGATGGAAGTACAGAATAGTATAAGGCTTGTTTTGTTGCTCATGGTTTCTCCCAGAAGGAAGGTATAGACTATGATGTGATATTTGCACCTGTTGCCAGATATATGACCGTCCGCTTGATCATAGCCCTTGTGGCTTCACAAGGATGGAACCTACATCAAATGGATGTCAAGACCGCGTTCTTGCACGATTCGATCAAAGAAGAGGTCTATGTGGAGCAACCCGAAGGATTTGAGATTTATGATTGAAAATCTCATGTATGTAGGTTGAAGAAGGCTCTCTATGCGCTGAAGCGAGTACCTCGAGCATGGTATGAGAGGATCGATAGCTACTTGATGAAGTTGGGATTCACTAGGAGTGAAGCCGATCCTAACCTTTACCTTAAGGTTGAAGATGGCAAGCCTCTCATACTGGTGTTGTATGTGGATGACTTCTCTCTAACAAGTGCATATCCTCTCATTCACAAATGTAAGAGGGAGTTGGCTTTTGAATTTGAAATGAAGAACCAAGGACTTGAAGTGTGGCAGAAGCCAAGGGAAATTTTCCTATCTCAAGGAAAATATGTGGTGAAGATTCTGAAAATATTTGGTATGATGGACTGCAAGCCTGTGACTACCTCGAGGATCTTAACTTTCAAAAGTTATATGGTAGTGATGTCGGACCAGATTTGGGAAATGCCTCTGAGTTTCAAAAACTCATTCGCGTTGATGTTCTTGGTGAACCTCCGTCCAAACATATGTTTTGCAGTTAGCATTGTGAGCTCATATTTGGTTGAGCCTCACTAGATTGGTGCCAAGAATCTTCTGAGATGTCTTTAGGACACAATCTCTCATGGATTGAGATACACTGCCGGAAATATGAAACTGCATGATTATTCGAATGCTGATTAGGCAGGTAGTGTGGAGGACCACTGGAGCATTTTTGGTGATGTTTCTCTTTGGATTCTGCTTCGATATAATGGATGAGCAGGAAGCAGAAGTCGGTTGCCATAAGCACCGCTGAGACCAGATACATATCTACGAGTATGATCTCGTATGAAGCTGTCTGGTTGGGAAAGCTCTTCAGTGAGCTGTTTGAACACATACCACTATGATTCTCTATAACAACCAAAGGTGGGATTCGATTATTGAGGAATCTCGTATTCGTCGATTGCTCCAGCAGATAGACATCATTTGGGATATGGTAAGTGTTATCACCCCAAGAAACTCTCCTAGGTTGTATATTAGAGATGCTCGGGAACATTACAAACTCAACATAAAATGTCGGAAAATGGTGGATGAATGAAAGAAATGCTGCATATTCAAGCCAATAACCACTTCTACCATGCTTAACCCCAGACATGGGTGAACACCCCCAGACTACAAGGTTTTAGACCACCAATTACTCACAGTTTTAAGGAAAATGTGATGATGGAGAATATTGATCACACCAGCAGATGCACAGGACCCTGTGATGACCAGCTGCAACCAGTAAAGAGGTCTGTAAATCCGTTTCCTAATACACAGATAGGATGACAGCTCTCTGGCATTAAAATAACAGAAACCTACATACAAATTCAATGATACATGATAGATTCAAACACAGAGGTGGGATGACAGCCCCTCTAATGCTAAACATCAACAACATACGAATAAATGCATAATAGGCACAACTTGGAACAAAGAAGAAGAAGTGGAAAATGAGCAATTAACAACAAAAGAAACTTGCATTAGCTGAAAATGAAGACCAGACGCTGCAAGTATCACAGTAGTTACAGTCTCCAGAAGTTGAAACTTACAACAAGATAACACTCATCAACCTATTACATTCTGTCTTCTAGATATATATAGCAGTTGATTACAAAAACACTCTGCTGAACTATGCGTGGAGGGGTCATAATCGACCACCAACCACATTAATTATTAGATATGGGCTCTGCTATGGTCTGACTGTCTTAATGAACAAATCGACCTTTCTTCTGGTACTCTGCTGTCCTTCCTGAGAGGAGCGCCATAACTGGTTAATGCCGCTGACTGCTCGAAATCTGCATTTTCCTCTTCGGCCATGTTGCTCCTTTAAATGCAGTCATTGAAGCTTTATTACGCAGAGTACTTGGTAGCAGTTGGCTTCGTCCTTCAGGAGCTCAAGACAATCAAAGGAGTAAATACAGTATGGCGGAGGAGTGCACAGGACGAGAACAATTAACGGCCATCGGATCCACAGATGAACGACAGAGGATGAATTGCAGGGGCTATTGGGAGAAGCGGGTGGAGTGCATCGTGAGCCGTCGGATCATATAAATCAACGGTGGAGATCGCATCGGAAGGAAGTATCGAGAGAAAGCAGACAGGCGAATGTGGGCCGTCGGATTGCGGTTGGGCAGATCCAACGGTGATCGGGCGGTAGAAGAGAGTGATCGTTAACGGGCGGGAGGATGGTAGTTTCGCGGGCGGGCGGTATTTTCCGCACCGCTTATCGGAGGTGGGCAGTTTTCGTATATGATGGTGCGATCCTGTCAAAACACAACGCGTGGCGGATGAAAACTGCCGCCCCTGCGGGTTAACGTGTGCGCAAGTCGCGCGATCAGGGGAAGCGTCCACCATTGGATCTCGCGATGGATGCGATCAATGATGGGGAAGTAAATGACGTTTAATGCGCAGTAGCAACAACAGAGATCGTTGGATTAGGACGATCGACGGTGGGGATTAAGGCAGAGGTTTACGAAAATGCCAAGTCATATGGTTGGGTTATATGGTGACTACAGCTTAGCACTCGGGGATCAAAGGAAAACGAGATTACGTAGAGTTTTAGAAGGACAAAACAGAGGCAGTGGAATACAGAGATTAAGCGAGAGCGAAGGGGAATATAGGTTTACGAAGGATTTTGGAAGAAAATAAGAACAACGGGAGTGATGAGAATATGAGAAAATGAAGGAGGGGGAAGGACAAGATTGCAACAAGTTTTCTTTTAGCATAATACAACATGGCAAAGCTGTCCTTGACCCTCAGCTATTCAAAATTGTAGCAGAGCTAACAGTAAGTCGATGAGCAAGGAGGCTCCATCACATTAAGATGATGTATAGGTTGATACACCTTGTCAAAGCCCCGAGGAAAGATCTAATCCGTGATTTTCCCAAACAACTTCGAGTCGTCAAGAAACCCTTGTACAAGAGTCTTGCATGTTGCATACATTGAGCTCTGGGAGCTTGCGGTTCTTATTGGAGCAACATACGACCACAGGGTGACTCACCCTCCCCTGGTGGTGCGCACTGGAACAAGATGATTCACTCTCTTATGGGACAAGATGACTCGCTCTCTTGTGGGACAAGATGATTTGCTCTCTTGTGGAACAGGATGATTCGCTCTCCTGTGTAGTAGGATGATTAGTTCTCCTGTGAGGTCTGGATTGATGTGTTTTCCATGGTGATTGTAGCAGGATTGATGTGTTCTCCTGTGAGGCCTAGATTGATGTGTTCTCCATGGCGGCTTGGATTGATGTGTTCTCCATGGCGATTGTTGCAGGATTGATGTGTTCTCCTGTGAGGACAGGATTGATTAGTTCTCCTGTCGAGGCATCCTACCCATGCAGTCTGGGACTCATGGGAAGTACCTCTCATCAGATCAATGAGTAGGGAAATGAAGTTAGGGACCATAGTAGTACCGATGGACGCATCATTGTATCTTACTCCCTATGCTAGGATGACCTCCATTGATCTAGGATCAATGATACTGGTTTGGGACCAGTGGTAGGAGTTGTACCATACTATGACACTAACTTTGGGTTGGTTGAGACTGGTCTGGGACCAGTGGTACATACTCTGAGACTGACTTCGTGTTAGTGCAGTACTGGTCTGGGACCAGTGAGAGTGGTACATACTATGACGCTAACTTCGGGTCGGTTGAGACTGGTCTGGGACCAGTGGTACACTCTCTGAGACTGCGATACTGGTCTGGGACCAATGGTAGGAGTGGTACTTACTATGAAGCTGACTTTGGGTCGGTTGAGACTGGTCTGGGACCAGTGGTACGCACTCTGAGACTGACTTTGAGTCAGTGGAGGATGATACTGGTCTGGGACCAGTGGAGTTGTACTCACTATGACGCTGACTTCGGGTTGGTTGAGATTGGTCTGGGACCAGTGGAGTTGTACTCACTATGATGTTGACTTCGGGTTGGTTGAGACTGGTCTGAGACCAGTGGTACATACTCTGAGACTGACTTTGAGTCAGTATGATACATCCTCGATCATTTCTTCTTCTTCATAATTCGGACAAAAGCAGAGCAGAACAGAACAATGCAAGAGCAGAGCAGAATAGAGCAGAACAATACAGATCAGTACAGGGCAGAACAAGACAAAGCAGAACAAGCAGAATAGAGCAGAGCAGGGCAAGGGTCAGGCTGTACAGGGTAGTGCATTTGATGGATGAATAGTAATGACCGATAGACAGATTGCAGATGAAGTTCTCCCTAGTTGAGAGGGAGTGTTAAAATTGGAAACTAGGGCAAAACTTCATGTGGGTCATCTTATTCATGGCTGATAATATTTTTATTAGATTCCTCTCGTTTAGAGGTGTAGGATTGATATAAAGAACATCTGATTCCGATAAGTATTCATGGATATATGAATTTATTTTGATTATGGAATTATTATCAAGCCGACCTACAACTCATGTAGGCTCAGAAGCCCAACAGTCGCATCTATTCAAACACCATCGTTGTGTATAAATACAGGAAGACTTTTCCCCATTTGGACTCACTCATCTCATCACATCTCTCTCTCTACTGCATAGAAAAGAGTCTCTTCTCTATTGCGCAGAAAAGGGTCTCTCCCTCACACATGTGAAGTCGGAAGCTGCTGAAATTGAAGTTGCAATTGCAGAAGTAAATATTGACCTGCGTGGACTAGAAGATCTCCTCATCTAAATTGCATTGTAGGTTCATTTGAACCTCCTCTGAAAGCTACAACTTTTGGTGGTGGAATCAAGTCAATCCGATGGACGGTTTGTAAGATATCGACTGCCCTAGTTTGAAGCCGGAAGTTGCCGAAACTGAAACTGGAACTGCAGAAGTAAAGTTTGACCTGCGTGGACTAGAAGATCTCCTCATCTGAACTGCGCTATAGGTTCATCTGAACCTCCTCTGAAAGCTGCAACTTTTGGTGGTGGAATGAAGTCAATCCGACAGATGGTTTGCAAGATATCGACTACCCTAGTTTGAAGCCAGAAACTGCCTAAACTAAAGCTGCAACTGCAGAAGTAAAGATTGACCTACGTGGACTAGAAGATCTCCTCATCTGAACTGCGCTGTAGGTTCATTTGAACCTCCTCTAGAAGCCACAACTTTCGGTGGTGGAATCAAGCCAATCCGATGGTCGGTTTGTGAGATCGTTTGCCCTAGTTTGATGATGAAGCCGCTAATGCTGATGCTGCTGATCTAGGGTTTGCTACTGCTGATATGAATCAGATTTATTGTACTATTTCTCTCTACTGAATTATTGAAGATAAAAGAAGATTTGATCAAAGGGTTTCCCCACACATTTTGGGGTTTGTCCTTGGCTAGCCGCCACATCTTGTGTCTCTTGTCTTGGCTTGTTTTTTGTCGATCGTTTAATGTTCTATCTGCACTTTACTTTATGTACATGTGATTGCTAATCTTTGGAATATAATAAGAAAAAGAAGTAAACTGTTATAAGCATAGAACATACCATAACTTAACAATGTTCTATCTGCAGTTTGCTTTAATGCTGATGTGATTGCTAGTCTAGAAAAGATTTGGAGCTAACTGTGAAAATTGAAATAAATTGCTCTAAGCATAGAACATACCTAAAAATAACATGGTATCAGAGCTGAGGTGAAGACAATGCCCAAGCAAGAGTGAAACAACAATCATTGAAGACAGTTGGGAAAGGACAAAAGGATTAGTGGATTCCTCATCCCTCTTCAAATTCACCAAGGGTGAAGTCGAAGTAGAGTATATTATCAGAATGGCGCAGCGGAATATGGCCTACCTAAAGATCACTTCATTGGAAGACCGATCTTAAGGTGGAAGGAAAGGCAGATAACTAGTTTGGCCATTATGTGAAGGAGTGTCCGAATGGCAGGGACACATCACTTGATGATGATAACAATCATTCCAGGGACATCTTCAATGATCTAAGGAATGACAGGTAATGCAGGTCATCAATGAGATGGCCGACTCTTCATAGAAAGCAAAGAACCCCAGGTATGAAGAATCAAATTGTTGTTTTTGATAAGACAAAGAAGCGTTATCTTGTATTGGCCCTCTCCTTCAGATTCTTTGGGAATTTGGTTTATATATTGTAGTGCTTCAAGGCACTTCATCAGATAGATGGGTGCACTCTCTAATTTGGTAGAGATGGAAACAATCGTGGGATTATACTTGGAGTTGATGCCACCTATTTCGGAAAGGGTGTAGGGAATGCTAACTCTCAATTGAATAAGGGCAACACGATTCATTTACAGAATCTCTTTTATGTACCTGATTGCAAGAAGAACCTGGTGTCCATCTCGGAAATGGAAGTCAAAGGTTTCAGGGTGGCATTCATCGATGGGATGGTACGTGTTAAAAAATATAATTTTCAAAGATACTTTTTCTCATGGGTTCAGGGTTGGCAATTTGTATCAAGTTGCAGGATGGTCCATTGGGGATCTTGTCAATTGACATATCGCATCTATAACACCGGAGGTCTACCTATGGGGCCCTACCTGATGTGAGTCAAATGGTGATAGGGATGTCTGAATTCAAGTAGAGCATGAAGGTACATGTCTGAGATGTACTGAAGGAAAATCTTATAAGGGGACCATTCCCCTCATGTAGCAGTCCACAGGTTTGGAACAACTCGAGGAGTTTGAGATTCATGATCAGGAATCTCTTGTATACAGGTGGAAGAAAGCCCTCTATGGCTTGAAGAAAAACACCCCGGGCGTAGTATGAGAGGATTGATAGCTGTTTGATGAAGCTGAGATTCACTAAGACTGAAGCCGATCCAAACCATTGTTTGAAGGTTGTGGATAATAGACCTCTCATACTGACACCTTATGAGGACGATAAATTGCAAGCCTATGACTACCTCGAGGATCTTAACTTTCAGAAGTTATATGGTAGTGATGTCGGACCAAATTTGGGAAATGCCTCTGAGTTTCATAAACTCATTCGCGTTGATGTTCTTGGTGAACTTCCTTCCGGACATATGTTTTGCAGTTAGCATGGTGAGCTCATATTTGGTTGAGCCTCACTGGATTGGTGCCAAGAATCTTTTGAGATATCTTCGGGGCACAATCTCTCATGGATTGAGATACACTGTCGGAAATATGAAACTGCATGATTATTCGAATGCTGACTAGGCAGGCAGTGTGGAGGATCACTAGAGCACTTCTCAGTGCTGGTTCTCTTTAGATTCTGCGTCGATATCATGGATGAGTAGGAAGAAGAAGTCGGTAGCTATAAGCACCGCCGGGACCAAATACATAGTTACAAGTATGATCTCGTGTGAAGCTGCATGGTTGCAGAAGCTCTTAAGTGAGCTGTTTGTACACATGATGAATACCACTGTGATTCTCTGTGACAACTAGAGAGGGGATTTGATTATTGAAGAATCCCGTATTCAATGATTGCTCCAGCAGATAGACATCAGATACTGCCTTATCTGCGATATGGTAAGTCGATGAGCGAGGAGGCTCCATCACATTGAGACTGATGTACAGGTCGCAGACATTTTGTCAAAGCCCCAGGGAAAGGTCAAATATGTGACTTTCCCGAACGACTTGGAGTCATTGAGAGACCTTCTTATAAGGGTCCTACATGTTGCATGCATTGAGCTCTGGGAGCTCTGGGGGGCTTGGGGTACTTACTGGAGCAACATACGACCACAGGGCGACTCACCCTCCCCTGGTGGTGCGCTATGAACAGGATGATTAGTTCTTCTGTGGGCCAGGATGATTAGTTCTCCCATGGAAACTATGGAACAGGATGATTAGTTCTCCTGTGGGCCAGGATGATTTGTTCTCCATGGCGACTATGGAACAGGATGATTAGTTCTCCTGTTGAGGCATCCTACCCAATGTTGCATGAAGCGGGGACGAAACGGGGACGTTTTTTGGAAGTGGGGACGCGGAAGCGTCATTTTCCAAAAATCTAGGAAGTGAAGCGTCTGCTATATATATATATTTATATTTTTTTGCATTTATACTCAAAACAAACATCCCAAATACCAAATTAGTTGTAGAAGACATGAAAACATGCATATTTTTGCATAAATCAAGATAGATATAGCATCCATTGTACATTAATGATTAATTATTCGAGCATCAACCATTTAGATGCATCAACCATCTAGAATCTAGATTCTTCTCCTCTTTTCTAGCCTTTGCCTCTACCTCGATTATCTAGGGATATTAGTCAACATTGCCCAATTTTGAACAAACTACCTAATTCAAGACTTAAAATATGGTAGAAAAAGCTTAACATGCTTGATCGATGATTTTGACTTGATTGAAAGGTAATTTGTTAAGGGCGTGACAGAGGAGTTCAACAATTAACACCATCAACACTAGGGTACATATAGGGCTTGGTGCTCTTGATTAAATGCTAATCGCATACCTTCATACTTGATATAATCTAATGAAATGCCACAATCCCATTGATCCTGAATTCCTGAAAATTGTTAAGTCCGCTGAATTTTGAATAGGATATGAAATTCTATTTTCTCCATATGAAGTCCAATGAGGCTGGAACCACTCTCAAACATCCTGAGTAAAAGGTTGAAAATAAAAAATAAAGGAGAATGTCACTTTTACTTTAAGAATTTAACATTACCATGAGAGAGTATTTGCTATATATATATATATATATTTTATTTTTTTATTTTTTTGCCTTCATTCCTCACCCTAACCCAAGGTGGACCCACCCCCAATATGCAAACTCACCTAAAATTAAAAAAAATCGATTTTCTAAACAGCGCGACGCTTTTTCCGGAAGCGTGTATGGAACCGTACGGGAACCATACGATTCGCCCTCCGAAGCGCCGCGCTTCGTACGGCTGAAGCGCCGTACGAAGCGCGCTTCGGAGGGACGCTTCCAGAATTTCCAGGAAGCGTCCAAAACAGGCGGAACCGCGCTTCCGAATTTTGGAGTCGCGCTTCCGGGGACGCTTCCTGTACGAATCCGTACGGGACGCGCTTCGGGCATTAGATCCGGCGAGGGGGGGGGGGGGACGTTTCCTGCAACATTGATCCTACCCATGCAGTCTGGGACTCATGGGAAGTACCTCTCATCTAATCAATGAGTAGGGAAATGAGAATAGGGACCATAGTAGTACTATCAATGGATGCATTGTTGTATCTACTGTACTCCCTATGCTAGGATGACCTCCATTGATCTGGGATCAGTATGAGTGGTTTGAGACACTCTCTTGTGACATTGATCTGGGATCAGTATGAGTGGTTTGAGACACTCTCTTGTGACATTGATCTGGGATCAGTATGAGTGGTTTGAGACACTCTCTTGTGATATTGATCTGGGATCAATAAAACTGACTTCGGGTCAATAAGAGTGATGTGACACACTCTCTTCAGATGAAACTAACTTCGGGTCAGTAGAGAATGGTATGAGACATTCTCGATCAATTCTTCTTCTTCATGGTTCAACAGAGCAGAGCAAAGCAGAGCTCAACAGATCAAAGCAGATCAGAGCAGAGTAGAGCAGTGCAGGGCACTGATGGCAGAGATAGTACAGTTGGACATATGGATCAACAGATGGAGTTCTCCCTAGTTGAGAGGGAGTGTTAAAATTGGCAACTAGGGCCAAACTCCATGTGGGTCATCTTATTTATGGCAGCTGATATTTTTCTTGGATCCCTCTCATCGAGAGGTGTAGGATTGATCTAAAGATCATCCGATTCTGATAAGTATTCATGGAGTTATGAATTTATTTGCGTTATAAGACAATTCATCAAGGTCGGCCAGCAACCAAATAAACCCCACATGTGCTCAACGTTTTAGTATAAATAGAGGTGGCCTTCAAGTCATTTCAACACACTTGGGATCTCTTCCTCTCTCTACTTGTCTTTGGGTTTTAGTAGGAGGAGAGATCCTAAGGAATAACGTTGCCCTGATTCAGAGGGCAGAAAGCCGGAACTGCTGGAAAAGCCGGAAAAGCTAGAAAAGTCGGAACTGCCGAAAAAGCTGGAACTGCTGGAAAAGTCGGAAAAGCCAGAAATGCCGGAAATGCCAGAATTGTTGGAAAAGCCGGAACTACCGGGACTGTCGGAACTGCTAGGAGCAACCGGAACTGCCGGGAACTGCTGGAACTGCTGGGAACAGCCGGAACTGCCAGAACTGCCGGGAACTGCCGAAATAGCCGGAGCATCTATCTCCGAAGGTGAGCAGCATGCAAGGGACAACTAACTAACATTGGGACAGTTGTATGGTACTTAGCAGCAAATACCCCAAGCCTGAAATGTTATAGCTAGCATGCAAGGGACAATTAGCATGCAACAACAAGCATGCTAAGGACAACAAGCAAGCAAGGGACAACAAGCAAGCAAGGTGCAGCCAACACCTAGGTCAGGATGGCAACATGTTGCAGCAATGGCACATAATGTAGTGCAGTGATGGGAACAGTCATGATTAATGAAGCGTGATGAGATGCAGCATAGTGATGATGGGTGCAACATGATGACGAAAAGTAGCATAATGATAGGTGAAGGAGTCACCTTGGAGAATTAGTTGAAGCAACATGTCTTCAACTGATCTCATGTATCATCTTCTTAGCGATGATCTATGCTCTTATCTAGATAATTCAAAGTGTTGACTTCTGTTGTAAACATACTATCTCTCTCTCTCTCTCTGCTGAACTATTGAAGAACATATAAGAAGAATTGATCAAGGGTTCCCCACATTGGGGTTTGTCCCTGGCTAGCGCCACATCTTGTGTCCTCTTGTCTTGGCTTGTCTTCTGCGATTTATGCTTATGTTATATCTGCAATTTACTTTAATGCTGATGTGATTGCTAATCTGGAAAAGATATGGAGCTAACTGTGAAAATTGAAATAAATTGCTCTAAGCATAGAACATACCTAAAATTAATAGTAACTCGTATCGGTCTTCATAATTGTGTTTGAGTCATGATGTAATGTATTTGTCAAAAGAAAGAAAGGAAAATTATTTGTAAAAGAAAAATTATTTTTAAGCATGGGTTTCATGCTCTATTTATTTTGTTTCTAGTTCAAAGCACCCATTGAGTGCTTCTAGGGTTTGTGTCATGAGTCATTGTCCATGTCATCATGTAATAGACCCTTCTTGGGCTTATTGTGTCGAAGAAACAAAATTTATTTAATGTAATTGGTCATGTAAACCCTGCTCCACCAAGTCGGCCCGAGCTTTATCAAGTCGACCTCATTAAGGCAACTACAACCACTATAAATAGTAGTGCAACTCAACCTATTGGTGCATCCACTCAAGAAGTTCGATCTGCAATTCTAAGGAGGTGTGAAGACAAGGAAAAGAAGTGACAAGGCTTGAAAAAGGACAAAGAAACCCTAGCGAAGAAAGGAGAAACTCTAGCGAAGGAAGAAAGGATTTTTTCTCTTGTTTCCAGCTCACACATGCAAGGATCTAAAGCTGCAGGAGGGCTGAAGTTGCAGACCTGCAGTAAGGCTGAAATTCTTGATGTAGGAGGCCGAGATTTTGTGACTGATGCAATATTGATGCAGTTTGACTTAAGCTGACTTTTGGAGTTTGGCTAATCATCTTGGGAGGCTAAGTTGGTGGATTGGAGGAGGTCTTTTTCTTGGTCTAAGGGTCTTGGTTGTCTCATTTGATTTGGTTCTAAAGGAATAGAAGATACGTTTTTGGGTTTTCCCCTAGAAGAGGGGTTTTTCCCTAACTGAGAGCCTATATCCTTTGTTTTTGTTGTGTTGATCTTATGTACTTATGTTTTTGGTAGTTGCTTGATGATAAGAAGATAAAAAAAGATATAAAAGAAGATAATAAGAATTCAAAGAAATCACAAGTAACTATCAAGATAAGAAAATATTTTTGCCTTTTTGATTTTCTAGCACAAATATCATTGTGATCTGCAATATAACTTGTAAGAGCAGAAAAAAAGAAATAATTATCATCATCAGTATTGTCATTCCTTGACTTCTTCTTATGTTCATCAATATCTGCAATTGAAGCATGCTGCTTTCCCTTCCTCTTCCTATTGTCCTTTCTTTCAGGGAACTTTTCCTTATAGTGACCAAACTTGTGGCAATGAAAACATTGAATCTTTGACATATCCTTCTTTCCTTGAGAGGGAGCAGGTCTTCTTCTAACATTCCTTTTCTGAAACTTTCCAAAATTTCTTCTTCCTTTTCCATTCTTAGAATGGGCTGCAAATGCTTGAGAATCACCATCTTGAGGTCTTTGAATCTTCCCTTTTGATATTAGTCTAGATTCCTCTTGAGTACATGAGGTCCATAGCTAGGTCAAAACTTGGAACTTTTGTTCTACCACAAATGCTAGATGCAAATGAATCCCATGAATCAAGTAGACCATTAAGAGTTGTAGTCACAAGTTCTATTTCTTCAATGCTTTCTCCAATAGCCTTGAGTTGATCTCTCAATTGAGAGATCCTCATGAAGTAGGAAGCCACCATATCATCTCTAGTCATTTTAACATCACGAAGTTGGTTCCTTAAGCTCATTTTCTGACCAATGTTGTTGATGGTATACAATCCCACTAGAGCATCATACATTTGCTTGGAAGTTTCCAGCCCTGAAACATATGGAATCAAGTGATCTCTGATGGATTCAACAAGAATCCTCTTAGCTATGATTTCAGACTTCCTGTACCTTGCTTTTCCTTCATTATCTTGTGGTTCAGTGACTTTGCCTTTCACATAATCCATAACATCATTCTCTTCAAGAATGAGGTCAATCCTTGTCTTCCAAGCCCTAAAATTTGTAGCATCTTCCAATTTATTCTTTGCCTTAGTAGATGAAACCATGGTCAAGGATTTTACAGAAGTAGGTGTCTTCAACTGTGACCTCAATGCCCTTTCCTTCACCAAAGCTCTGATACCATGTTGATTTTTCAACTGCAATATATACAAGCATAATTTTCTGTTACAGAATTATTTCCAATGATATTATTCTTACTTTAACACATTCTAGATCATTAAACAATTAAACTTCAGAAAGTTTCAAACATAAATGTAGTAGGACAGTAGAGAAAATAAGCATGCACAAGAGACACAAAAATTTTTCCTGGGAAAAACTCACAATCTTTTCTTAGGAGAAATTGCCGAATCCAACAAATGTACAATCTGAATATCCCTGTCAAACTTGGTCAAACTGACCAATCAAATCATTTAAGTCAAACCTGGTCAAAAGAGAGAATTTCAGTTTTCTGCAACAACCAGTCAAATCTACTCAAACAGGCTGATTTTTGGCCTCTGCAACTTCTGGTCAACAAGCCAAATTTCGGCCCCTGCAACTCCTCAGTCAAACTGCGGTCAAAGAGAGAAGCAGAAGTTGCAGATCAAACGGCCCAGAAAATCCACAGTCAATCCTGGTCAAAGCAAGTCAAACTTCTGGTCAACTTCACTCATCTTTACTCTATCTCCTTCGCATGCGTGGACATAAAACAGGGAAAAAATGACCTGAATTGATGCCAAATGGAGGAGGTCGATTATATGGTGGGGCCGACCTGAACTTCAAAAATAATATTTTAATTTCCTTTGACTTTGTTGACTTGAATGCCAACCTTAGCTACAAAAATTCAACATTAGGTGGCAGTCAGTGTCAAGCATCGGAGGACAAGGACTCTGACATGTTGACATGTTGATTTATTTCACGTTGACCAGAAGCACATCCAAGGGATGTTTAGGGATCTAAATATTCTAGTATGATGCCTTATCTACTTTGGGAGGAATTATTGTGTAGGTTATTACTCCATGTCTATGATAAATTTAATTTAAAGTGCCTTCAAGCATTGTTGCAAGAGCTTTAGCTAGAAAATATAAATTCATGTACTTCAAAATCATCAATATGATTTATTATTATTATTTTTTATTTATTTTCGGCGGGGGTGGGGGGGGGATTTCTTGGCTTAACAGACTTCAGCACTACTAAAGTACTTTTTTTGTCATTATTATTGACATTGTGCACCATTTATTGTCTGATTGGATTCTGTACCTGAATGAGCGTTAGCAGATACTTCCAAAGATTTTCGGGCAAAAAGGTGAAAGTGCAAAAGATTGAGCCAGATGAAACAAATGAGGATTCTTTTCAGGAAATTTCATGTCATTCCGACATTCTTCATACATGCAAGGCTTAGCTATCTTGATGAATTTTTGTGTCATGCTTTTTGTCTTTGGTACCACAATTTCTCAGTGGAATCAAATCATTAGGAAGTGACTCTGCCGTTTGGCTACGTGACCTTTCTTGTCAAGAAGCATTCTCAATTGCACTTGTGGAACTCAACTATGGGTGATTGGTATAATGGGACATTTGGAACTACTAAAAAGCATATTGGGCCGTTTACATATATTGGATACAACCAAATTGTATAAAATTTAAATGCTACTTTGGAACTTTGTTGAGATAACTGTCAGTGTCCACTTATGCTTCAACCTTCATGCAACTTTAGTATTTATGGTCTTACCCCAAAATGTTCATCTATTATGAATAAATCTATAGGAAATATTGTAAAATAATATAAATGATAATAATCACAAATAATGATTAGTTAATTAGTAATTAGGTTGAAGAGTCATGTCTAAATGAGACATGACTCTCCATGAAGAGAAACCTGCTTCGTATATAAGCAAGCCTCTCATTCTCATTGTATCATTCTTATTCACACATTTAATATATAATATTTGTATCCTCATAGATATCTTTATATTCCAAGTCTTCTGGAGTAATTAATCTGAAGAAGGAACTTTGTTCGCTTCATTTGGTATCAGAGCAGTCGATCCTCTAGCCGCTCCACCGCTGCATAGAGCCGTGTTCTCCGATCCAGGTCTTTGACTGTCAAATTCACCAACATTGTTGTCATTGAAGCATTTCGCTACAAGAATTTGGAGTTTCTCCATTTTGCTATCAAGCATTTGGCCATTCAATATATATATATGGAGAGAAAATAGAAAGTCAAAAAACAAAGATTAAAAAATATAAAATAAAAGAAAATTAAAAAAAGAAAGAAAAAAGAAAATAAGATAAGTACATAAAAAGATTAAAAAAAAGATTTAAAAAATAAATAAATTTGGCCATTCAATAATAATAATAAAAATTAATATATATATATATATATATCTAAGTCACCTGACACGGGGATTCGGGACACGTAGGATTCGGGATTCGTGGTGTCGGATTCGGGACACGCTGACCCCCCGGAACAGGACACGTTATATATTATTTTATTAAAATATATATATATATATATATATATATATATATATATAATATATATATATATTTAAATATATATATATATCTATATATATATATATATATATATATATTAAAAATTAGATATTATCATATTTCTTACACAAATTTTAAT
Organism: Pinus tabuliformis; assembly: GCA_031772625.1. NCBI lineage: Eukaryota > Viridiplantae > Streptophyta > Pinopsida > Pinales > Pinaceae > Pinus > Pinus tabuliformis. Next base: position 912,754,702 of record CM062804.1, read on the forward strand.
TAATGATACAAATTTATTGATTTCAAACATAGATCTTCATCTATAGCTATTAGCATGCATAGTACATACAAAATTCAAATAAATGTCAGTGCTACTGGTCACATAAATGATAAATCTATTAAAAATTTAAATCATGATTCATAATTCATAACTGAAAGACAACTTACAACTACAAGATAGTAAGATAAACACACTAACAACTGTAGTTTTCTCATTAAGTCATCAAATCAAAATGTGTTACATAGGTAGTGTTGGTGCAATGCCAATGGCAAATAGAAATAGAAAATATAAAACAACTACAGGTATACAAGCCTCAAGGCATCAATCAGCATCAGAATCAGCATCACTGTCCCCATCATCATGGTCCCCACTGCTCTCCTCTACATCCTCCTCCTCCCCTGTATCCATAGTCGCCTTTGCATCTGCTGGTATGGAGGCTGACCCCTCTAAGTCATCAAATCTAACAGGCTCTAGCACTGGATCATTGAGATCCATGTTGGCCAATGCCAACTCAACAATGGTGTCCAGACCCATATCATCAGGAACAGTGTTACTTGGGAGCGGGAGCGAAAGCGGGGAGCGGGAGCGAAAACGGGAGCGGGAGCGACATATTTAGAAGCTCTTGGTTTGGTGCTCTTGATTAAATACGAGTTCCATACCCTAATACATGACAAAATTCAATGGAAACATTGCAATCCCCCAATCCTAAAATCCTGAAAAACTGATAAGTCTGCTAGATTTTGAATGAAATCTAAAATTCTACTTTCTCCATATGAAATCCAATGAGGCTGGAACCACTCTCAAACATCCTGAGTCATTTCATGGTAATGTTAAAAATTTAAGTAAAAGGATGAAAATGAAGATTAAGGAGAATGTCACTTTTACTTTAAGAATTTAACATTACCATGAATAACATATCAATACTAGGGCCTAGACTTGATTATGAAGCTGCCAAAATGCTCTACTCCTTGCTGCAACAGCACAAATCACTTACCAAATGAAAATATTAATGAGCAAACACGCCCTTTTCATACCCGCGCTGAGCTTAGCGAGTCGTGGAAACCGGACACGTGTCCTAAAATCGCGACACGCCCCTGAAAATCGCGACACGCTCTCGGACACGACGTGTCCTGTGATTTGGACACGAATCCGGACCGAATCGTGTCGGATTCGGGATTCGCAGGGGGTTTAGGACGAATCCGGTTTCCTAGATATATATATATATATATATATATATATATATATATATATATATGGAGAGAAAATAAAAAGTAAAAAAAAGATTAAAAAATATAGAAAAAAATCAAATTCAAAAAAAGAAAATAGTACATATAAAGATTAAAAATAAATAAATATAGTCTGATGTAAATTTTGAAGAAAATTCATATATATAAAAAGGTTCTACATTATTGATAAAAAGTGCATGATAAAGTTAAGAGGGAATCTTTCCAAATATATTTAAAACTATACGTAAGAGAAGGAAGAGTAAATAATATTATTTCTTTAAATGGTTTACAAGCCAATGGTTTTAGAAACCCATGGTATTTTAAAAGTAAAAGAAAAACAAAAGGAATACAAAATATCTTTATGTGAATGGTAAGTTTTACCTTTTACGTGGAGAACATTAACCGAGGTTTTAGAAACCCATGGTAATTGCCCATGGTATTTTAAAAGTAAAAGAAAAGCAAAAGGAATACAAAATCTCTTTATGTGAATGGTAAGGTTTACTTTTTACGTGGAGAACATTAACTGAGTCAAAAGTACATAAGTGAACATATATTTTATACTATACCCCAAAGAGGTGAATAACCACGTACTAGGGTTGGAACTTTTCAAAAAGAAAAGAAAAATTATTATAAATAAAAGATATATAAAGAGAAGTATTATATTATAAAGGGGTATTTAAAGAAAAGTTCAAGTCATTAAATTATTGAAAATATATATAAGTACAAAGCGGGTATTATTATAAAAGGTTACATAAGGAGAAAATATCAGTTAAGAGTTTACATTAAAGTGAAGTTGAATTAAAGTTTAAAGAGTTATATGAAATTTAAAAAGTAAATACAAAGGACAATAAGATATTTAAAAGAAGCCAATTGAAACAATATTTAAATATTCTTTTTAAAGTACAAAAGGAAAAAAACGTAAGTAGAAATATATAAAAAGAATACAAAGGAGTTTTGAAATATTAAGGTATGCATAGATAAATTGGATATTAAAAAAATAAAAGGGTAAATAAATATAATAAAAAGAAAAGAAAGAGGTCAAATTACATATATATTGAAAAGATTCAAAATTCATAAAACATTATTAGACTAGACTACGCATTGAGGTGGGTTAGGGTTAGGGTTTCAAGGTTCTATGTTTCCCTGAACCATCTGCTCCGGTCACGCCCATCGTCTGCTCGTCTCCGTTGCCTGCTTACCCTCCATGATCTCCTCGACGACCTCCCTGTAGCCCCGTTTTCCTTTCTACGCCCGCGACTCCCCGACGTTAACGCTTCCGCCGACAGTTCTGGCAGCTGGTGCAGACTTTTCGTGGACTATCAGTTACGGACATGGATATTGATCAGGTTGATTATTTAGAGGATCCTTTTGCTTCGGTCCCCATTTGGACGACCACACCACCCCCGATACCGGATGTGTCGTTGTCTCTGAACCCTGCCTCCTTTGACGTTTTCCCCCAGGCGGTTTCCTTGCCCTTGGATTTTGAACCGGGCCTCTCGTGTTCGGTCGACCGTTTGCCTGATGTCCCTCTCACTTGGCCTGATTTCGCTACCCCTCCCCCCTCGTCGGCTTCCCTACAATTCCTGGCCTCCTGCATTGACCCTGACCCCTCCTTTTATCCTCCGGGTTTTACCATATCTCCTTCTATTGGTGTTTTGACCCTTCCTTCATCCACTGTGTTGGATATAAACCCTCCAGATTTTCCCTCTGGTCCTTTGCATACCCTTGTATCTGCTCCCCCCACATCTGGTTTCTTCGAAGGAACACCATCGGGTCTGGTGGAAGGTGATTCTGAACAACGAGTTGATGAACAAGTACCCTTTCCTGAACCCTCTCAGGAAGCTAGATTTGACAAGATATCAAAACAGGGCAAGAAATCAAAGTGCATGAAAGCAAGGAATCAAGATGTATCCCTTCGATTCAGAGAGGGCATACATATGGGAGATGTTGTCGACACTGCTGACCGGGTACTGGTCGGACGTGTTCGGGGACAAACATACTCATCGGCCAAGCTCAAACAATGGATATCGGAGATTTGGGGGCACATCCTGACTGATCTACCGACTGTTACCACCTTGGCTCGTGGATGGTTCGCGCTCCAATTCCTGAGGGCAGACTACACATCTTGGGTACTATCTAAATTTTGGCATATTGAGCACACCCCGGTGTTGCTCAAGAGATGGAGCCCTTTGTTTGATCCGGAGTGGGAACAATTAGGAGCTGGACCCTTGTGGGTTAGACTCCTTGGTTTACCCTTACACTTTTGGTCAGAGGATATCTTCCAGCGCATTGGGAATGCTCTGGGTACATAGTTGGAGCACGACGAATCTCACTTATCATCTGGCAACATGTCCTCGGTGCGGATATTGGTTCATCTGGACACTAGGGAGGGGTTAGAGGAACACATCACACTCTATTGGAAGCATTATACGCGCATTCAAATTTTGGACTATGAGGGTGTACCATTTCACTGTAGGTGTTGTCACAAAGTCGGGCACCTATTCAAGGAATGTCCTTTGGTCAAGCATTCCCCTGCTCCAGAGTATTAATCGTCAAAACCAGAGACCGACCTAGGGGCATCTGATCATCTAGCAACCACAGGCTCAAAACCGGTCAAAGCTGCCAAGGCGCGCTAAAAGAAGCGCAACATTGCTCACAATAGGCCTCCCTCGCCTCCACTGGCAAGGGCTTGGGTGGCGACAGCAACATCGCTCTCATTGGGTAATTCCAATCTTTGCTCTTTTGTTAACTCCCTCACTTCCACTGCTTTTGTGTTATTCACCTCTGCATCGCATTGCATTTATACTTCTGTTCTGGCTCCCCCCTCATTATCTTGTCCCTTGAATCCCCCCCTCCGACCTTCTCCTGTACTCCACCCTCCTTCCCGGACCACTCCTCTTCGGGGTCTCCCTCTGCAACTTCAGACTCATCTAATCGATCTCACTCCTATAACCTTCAATCCCTGATTCGCCCCCCATCATAGGACTCTTTGGGAATTGGTTTTATCTCCCCCCCCATGCCCCCTAAACCACCTCGGGGCCAACCCTCCTCTATATCCAAGGCCAAGATTCAAGATGGTATGGATGTAGTTGTTGGTTTCCAACTCACCATTGACCGAGTTCTTAGAGCATATAACACCCTGGTATCCTCCCCCTCATGAAGCTTCTCTCCTTCAATTGCTGAGGGTTAGCTAGTCCTGCCAAAAACTAGCCTTTCGCAGACTCTTGAACATAGAGAAGGTGGAAGTAATTTTTCTTCAGGAGACACTTGGGTTAGCTGAGCACATCATCCCATCACTCGAAGCAATGATCCCTGGATGGAATTTCCATGCCTTGGATGTGAATGGGAGATCTGGAGGAATAACTTTGGGATTTAATCCCAAGCTGATCAAATTGAACAACATTTGGGGTGGATATGGTTACATAGGGGCAGACATTTTTTCATCTGAGCTCTGTCTAGACATTAGGTTGATCAATGTTTATGGTCCCTGTCAAAACCGGACAACCTTCTGGGAATATCTCCTTCGATCCAGCCCCCTCCAAGTGGATAATATTATATTGGGGGGTGATCTAAATTTTTCAATCGGATACGCTGAATCTTGGGGACAAAATGCACAAATTGATACTCTATCCGACACATTTGAGGCCCTTCTTGAGGAGCATGGGCTAATTGATATTCCTTTGGCTCGACCTCAACCGACCTGGAGGAACAGGAGGACGGGGGATGCAATGTTGGCCCGAAGATTGGATCGCTTCCTTATCAAGGAGCGACTATTAGGACAGTGTCGTATCTACAGACAATGGGTTGGTTCTGGGGGCATGTTTGACCACTCGCCCATATATCTTGAATTCAGTGGCCATGCTCACAAGCCCAAAGCACCTTTCAAATTCAATGCTTCATGGTTGAAGGATCTTGAGTACATTCGGCTTGTCATAGACCATTGGAAGGCCAACCCTCCCAGTGCGGGAAGAAACATTTTGGAAGGGTTTGCTCATAATCTTATCAGTCTCAAGCATCTCTCTATGAACTGGGCACATAACAAGAGACTGAGAGATGATGAAACCCTTCATAACATTGAATCTGAGATTGCAAGTTTGGAGGATGAGCATGGGCGTGGCTACCTATTTGCTGACCATAAGGAACACCTCACCTCCCTTGTATCACAGAGGGATAAAATTCTGAAGGACAAGGAAGAATCGTGGAGACTCCAAAGCAGAGCAATTTGGCTGAAAGAAGGGGATGACAATACAAAGTTCTATCATAAATTTGCTAATGGTCGCAGAGCTATAAACACTATCTGGAAAATGACTAATGAGCAGGGAATTCAGGTACAATCTTTTCAAAATCTTGCATCCCTTGGAACTTCACATTTTAGGAATCTCTATAGGGCACCCCGCAATGCTTCATTGGCAGAAATCATAAGAGTGGCCCGTTTATTCCCCCGCTTTGTAGATCAGGAGGATGCTGAGGACCTGCTCAAGCCTATCTCGATGGGGGAGCTTGAGTCTACACTGAAATGGTTCAAGAAGGACAAGAGCCCCGGACCAGATGGTTGGCCTGTGGAGTTTTATACAACATTTTTTGATATTCTTGGAGAGGATCTACTAAACATCATTGAAGACTATTGCACCTCAGGTCGCATGTATGAAGCATTCAATTCCACATTTATAGTGCTCATTCTGAAATCTGATTGTCCGAAATCCTTCAATGATTTCTGACCAATCTCGCTCTGCAACTGTATTTACAAAATCATAGCTAAAATCATTGCAAATCGCCTTCGTCCCATCCTCTCTGCACACATCTCATCCAAGCAATTTGCCTTCCTTAAGGATCGCTAGATTCATGAAGCTATTGGAACAACCCAAGAGGTCATGCACTCCATCAAGACAAAAAAACTGAAAGGTATGATTCTTAAGGTAGACCTTTCAAAAGCCTTTGATCGTGCAAGCTGGTTATATCTTAGAATGCTTTTAACTCATTTGGGTTTTCCTCCGGAATTCATCAATTGGATAATGTGTTGTATAACTAAAGTATCTTTTAGTGTTCTTATTAATGGCTTGGCTTCTCCATTCTTTCATTCAGAAAGGGGACTCAGACAAGGATGTCCCCTCTCCCCTCTACTATTTTTGCTTATCATGGAAGGACTTAGCAGACTTATACTAGAAGAACGCAGATTGGGCCGCCTGCAGGGTATCAAGATCACCAACAACTGCATTTTGACTCATTTATTATTTGTAGATGATGTCCTGCTTCTTCTTAATGGCAGTATTGGGGATTTGACAGATTTACATTTAGTCATGACACTATTCAGCATAGCCACAGGAATGGAGATCAATAATAGTAAATCTACCATCACTACATTTGGATGTTCCCCTCACGAAATTCATTATGCCCTTCACAGGTTCCCCTTCACATTACACTCTATGGATGAAGGCCTAAAATATCTTGGGTATCGGCTAAAGCCTCAACACTACAGAATTGCAGATTGGATATGGTTGGTTGCTAAGATCGAGCGAAGGCTCAACATCTGGCATCACAAATATCTCTCAAGAGCTGGCCGACTTGTTCTCATAAAATCTGTCTTGGAGGCTACCCCTGTCTACTGGATGTCCTTGGCATGGATCCCAAGGGGCATACTCTCGAGAATACAAAATCTTTGCTGCAGATTCCTTTGGCATTAAAAGCCTGTCACATTTCTCCTCTGCCCTTGCTGCTAAATTGGGATGGCAGCTTCTCACATCTCGAAGCTTATGGACTATGGTAGTCTCCCAAAAATACATTCATCCTCATGGTATTATGGACTAGATCAGACTTCCCTCTTGGAGCAGAACTGACATCTCAATTATATGGAAAGTTGTCCTCAACTCTATTTCCTATATTCGAGAAGGGCTAACATGGCGAATAAAATCAGGTTCCTTGGTTAGGGTTGGTTTGGACTCATGGACAGGAAGTGGCAACGCATATAGGCTCCCACAGGAACTGATCACACATCTCACCAATTCGGGCATCTCCCATCTTGAACATATCGTTGATCCTGAGAACACCAATCTATTTTCACAAGCCTGGAAATCTGCTATACAATTAAACCTCCCCAATATCTGGCATCAAGATTGGGAATCATATATTAATGCACTCACTGAATCTCATATCAGAATCACAACAGGTGATGATGAAATGATCTGGGCATTGGCAAAACATGGGAAGTATACACCCAAGGACAGATACCCTATCATCTACTCGGCGCATCGACCACCTGTCCTTGAGAGGTGGTGGAGCCTTCTCTAGAAATTGAAAGCACCTCCTCGCTCTCGGTTGTTCATGTGGATGGTGCTCCGGAACAAAGCCCCCACCGGGGATAATCTTATGAAGCGCTCTTTCAATGGTCCATCTTGGTGTTGTTTATGTAGACAAAGCTCTGAATCTACAGAACATCTATTTTTGCTTTGCCCTGTCACTTTGGAACTGTGGAATATGCTACTCACGACAATCCCCATTCATTTTCAATGGCAAGGCAATTCTATATTGGAGAACTGGCACAACTGGTGGGCGACGGTCAAGCCACTCAAGGCCAGGAATATACCCATCCTCATATGCTGGGCCATTTGGCTAGCTAGGAACCAGATTATTTTCTGTAACCTTACACCTAACTGGAACCTTATCTTTGCTCGCGTACAGTCCATATATAACCTTATTCCTGATGATGATTCTCCCACTACCAATCACACTATCATCCCCAAATCTATTGATAAAAACATTCCCTGGGCATACTTCGATGGATCTGCTCAAGAGGAGGGATGTGGGGGGGAGCTGTTCTACACCTTTCTGACACACACTTCTACAAATTCAAATGGGGCTGGGAAATGGAACCAACAATTTTGCTGAACTCATCACCCTCAGACATCTTCTTCAATTTGCATTAGAAAAATAGTGTAGACATTTACAAATTTTTGGGGATTCCAAGATCATAATCAATTGGTTCAACAATATATCTATCTGTCATGCATATTCTCTGAGGCATATTTTGGATGAGGCACTTCGTTTAAAGGCACATTTTGATTCCATTGTTTGCCATCATATATACAGGGAACGTAATCAAATTTCCGACTAGCTTTCCAAGGAGGCTGTGGTCCGGCCTAGGGGTACATGGATGATTCAGGAGCAGAGAGATGGGGAACACTACCAGTACTACCACAAACCTTACATGGAAATCAGAGCACAAGGGCCCGATGGGCCTGCTTTTTTGTTGTTTTTTTTTTTCCTTCATAGTATATATTCAGATAACATTATGATGTATATATTGTCAGATACACTATCAACACTCCCACTGGGAGATTTTTTTTTTGGAACACTGTATATTTTGAAGGGCGAGTCGCCCCAACTTACTGCATATGCTTTTAAGTATTGCCTTCATTTTCTTGTGCACACATCCATGTTCCCTACTCGCTCTGTGCATGCCTACTCCTTAAGTGCTTCTTTCTTGTGTTGTGCACACATACATGAGTGCTTTCTCTCCCCATGAGAGAATGCTTCTCCTCCCCCATTGCTTATTCTCCATGAATATTTTTTTGCTTGTCATCCTCACCTCAGTGTTCTCCATGGGAGAGTGATTTCTTTTCCTCTGTCATCTAAGAATGTTTCCTAGAGTCTATATAAAATGAAAGGGAGTTAAATGTAAATAAAAAGGGAAAATATCAAGTAAGTCATTAGGAAAACAAAATTTAAGAGGAAGTTAGTGGAATTAGGGTTATTTGGAAAAAGAAACGTATATAAAAAAATATGGGTTTCTTTGCAAAATGTCCTTTTTGTTTAGAAGGATACCTTAATTGTCAAGAGTCATTCAGAAATCAAAACGTTGTTTGCATAAAATGTTACAAAACTTTTACCTTAGTCGAATGTCTAAGTGATACAGAAAAACAATCATTAGCAAGAGATATGAAACAATTAATGGCAATATATAAGCAACGACAAGTTGATTTTAATAAGGAAATGAAGAAAACAGAATCCACATTACAAGTTGAAAGCCCATCATCACTCCTACAAAATGATGTAACCCAGTGTACCAAGAAATTGCAGCTAGAAGATCAAGAGAATGGCAAAATAGCCAAACTTCGGCAAATCAAGAAAGTGTTACAACAGGGACATAAAAATCGTGTGGATATGCATTACAAGGAAGTAATGGAAAAGGATGAAGAAATCTCTCGCCTCAAGGACCACGTCGAAAAATTACTTGCACAAGTGAAGAAGACTAAGGTCACAAAGAAAGAACTCAAGAAGCACTTATCAGAACAAGAAGAGGAAACCTTGCGTTTAAAGAACCTTAATAAAAATTTATTAGAACAAATCAGAGATCTAAAAGATGAAAAACTCAAAAGTCAAAACATTGAAAATAAAGTTGATGAATCAGAAACCAAAGAACTTTTACGTCTGAGAAACCATAATCAAAGTCTACTCACTCAAATTAAGAAACTTAAAGATGATAAGAAAGCATTAAAAGACAAGTTAGAACAATTTACTCAAGGAGAAGTATTGAAATCTCCAGTCGTAACAGTGCAAGTTGAAGATAAGGGAACGAATACCGATCCAGTGAATATCATAACTCAAGAAGAATGCAAACTAGTTGAAGAAAAAACGCACTTAGATGTTGCAGTTCAGATGATAAACATCCCAAGTGAAGGTTTTGTAACCAACTCAACAACATCGTCACCTGAAGTAAATCAAAAAATTTCCACACACTTAATAAGGGAAAGTCAAACCAAAAAAGTTCCCTATTGGCATCTGAATCATGAGAGTAGACAACTCAACCATGCTACGTATTAGAACCATTCAGACCAAAAACAACAAACTAATGTTCCAGAGAATAGTGATGTAACCTCAATCCAGTCCTATGATGACAAGTCGTTACAAAATTCCAGTGATCAGAATATTCCACATAAGCTTAATCTAAGATGGTCTGATCTCTTTTCAGTGCGACAATTTTGTTTGTCACTTAGACGATCATATCAACTTGTATTGACGAAGATCATCGTTCCGAGACGAGAAGACATTCGAAACCAAAAGAGAGATCAAGTCTTTTTCATTGACAAGCTTTGAGGTCAAAGCTTTTTGAGGAGTAAGGCAATGTTATGAATAAATATATAGGAAATGATTTAAAATAATGTAAATGATAATAATCATAAATAATGATTAGTTAATTAGTAATTAGGTTGAACTTTTGAAGAGTCATGTCTAAATGAGACACGAATCTCCATGAAGAGACACTTGCTTGGTATATAAGCAAGCCTCTCACTCTCTTGTATCATTCTTATTCACACATTTGATATATAATATTTGTATCCTCATGGATATCTTTATATTCCAAGTCTTCTGGAGTAATTAATCTGAAGAAGGAACTTTGTTCGCTTCATCATCATACTTCATGGTATTTTAACATTTAATTATATTACTCCATCTATAATGTTTCTTCCCTTCCTTTCTTTCTCTTTTTTTGACGTGTTCTTTCTTCTTGGCATTGAACGTCTCACAGACGCTTTGAATTGGGAAATAGTATGTGTTTGTGAGATATGAGGAACAAATTAATGCAGTGTTTAGCTTTGCAGCTAAATATCACCTTTATCCTTTAGGGCTTCCAAATATGCTTACCTATGGTGGAAAAGGTGCCCTTACAACTTTTATGGAACTGAGTTTATTTCACTAGCTTAATTTTAAGGATAAGTGAGAGTGACAAAAGTGAGGCAATCACGTTTATCCATCAAAGTTTCCAAATATGCTTACCTATCGTAGAAAAGGTGCCATTATGAGTTTTTGGTAAAATATATTTTGCCTTATTGAAATGTACAATGTATTGAGCAGTAAAAACTTTGAATAAACGGGACAAGGATATTAGCTTGTTATTTTTATATATATGGCCAAGTAAATGGCAAAGCTTTGGTTTAATAAGACGTCTTTAGTTTTTATAATTCCTAGAATGAAACATCTTTTAATTTTTATTTTTTCTCATTACATCTTTCAATTTTGCATTTTACAGGTTTTAAATGGTTTCTTTGAGGATGGAAAACCTGTTCGTGCTCAAGAGGAAGGGGCTGTGCATACGACATCTCTAGGGGTAAGCAACTGAAGTCTTTCACTGTGAGAAGCCTTTCTTATTCTTTTGTGTACAGGATGCAAAATTTAATACAACTTTGCATTCAGAGGCATTGAAGTTCCATGCTGTCTCTGTTGACCCATTAATTGTCATTTCACTAGATCAGCTGATTTCAACATAAATGTAAACCTTAATGAGACTTCGTTTGCAGCTTATTCCTTTGGGGACTGGCTCGGATTTTGCAAGAACATTTGGCTGGTTTGTAGATTCTCATTATTATCGTCTGAATGCCACCAATTCTGGAATACTTAATGATTATTTGACATGTACAAAGAATTCACTTTAAGGAGGATGATTAAGTAAATCTTTTCTACTTTTCATCATATCAGGAAGAATGATCCATATGAGGCTATTGAACGCATTGCTAAAGGTCAGTTCTCTCCTCTTTTCTTTGATGTTGGGGGAAAGGAGCTTTTATGTGATTTGATCGCAGTCTGTTGTTCTCTAGACATGAAATTTCCTTGCAATTCAGATAATAGCTTAATATTTGTGCTAACGATGGGACTGCACAGGGCAAAAGCAGAGGATTGACGTTGGCCTTGTGGTTGGCAAGGATGATAAGTTTCATTATTTTCTGAACGTTGCAGATATTCATTTGTGAGTACCCAAAATTTTCCGATTAAGGTCTTGTGGTTGAAAGTATGATCATATTAAAATGGGAAATATGCATCTTTATATGCATTTTATATTTGTTGGGCTACTTACTCTATGAATTCATACAACTTTGCAGAAGTGCAAAGGCTGGTTTCTTTGCTTCCAAGTATAAACGATTTGGAAAATTATGCTATGTTTTTGGTGCCTTGCAAGCATTCATTAGCCATAGCAATCGGGACATGAATATCAAGGTTGAGTTTCAGCAGTGTTAGTTTTTCAATGGAAATTTTCCTAAGTTCTTCTTACCGTTTTATGTAGATGCTGAGCTTTATTATCTGCTATATCCTTTCTTGTCATAAGTCTTGATATATCACAGACTTTATTTCACAAACCTTTCAGATAGACAAGGAAGAGTGGAAAAGTTTTCCTAAAGTTACAGCCCTTTGTATAGGAAATGCAAAGTACTTTGGTGGTGGGATGAAGATTACGCCAACAGCTGATCCTTTTAGTGGCAAGTTTGAGGTGAAAACCAGAGTGCCTATAGATATCAGTATACCCCTTTTATTTATTACTTATGTTTGCCTTGGGATCTTTGGTATTACTCTGAAGTATACTGTATAGTGAAAAGCATTCAGATACTTGGAAGCAGGTTACATGAAATGAAAAGTCAAGAGGTGTTGTTACTCCTATCAAAAGAAAAATATTGGACTATTGAGTTAAATTTTAATTTTTTATTATTATTTATGTTTCCTTTCATTATTCTCATCTATTGCTTGCACTCGAGTAAATTACAAAGGAAGTTTAGAAATTAGAACTAAACCATGTACTGATGCTACTCAATGAAATAACTTAGTAATCTCAGATTAGTACCAAGAGTGTAGTTTGAAATAACAATTGTGTTGCATGTTGGAACAGGACTGTTGTTTGAATACCACATAACCAACATTTGTGATAATCAATTTGTCAGGTTGTAGTGCTGCAAGATTTCAAATGGTATGACTTTATCCTGAAACTTCAAAAGCTTTACAAGGGGACACATTTATCAGAGAGAAATGTCTCTACAATAAGGTAGGTTTTCCTTCAAATCAAATTAATTCGAATTTAAAATCTCTTTCTTAGACAGTGATGTGTATTGAATGTTTTTTGAGTGCTGCTGTTCCTGTCTAGTCTAGAGTACCATGCACTAACAATTTTGAGTTCTAAATAATGACAGTCAAAATTCTTAGAAATTCAATAACAAACTTACAATGTATAGTACTTCTCTTTCTATTCTGTATCAACATGGAAGTAAGCACAGTTACCATTACGAATGGTGACAGATTTATAATTATTAATGTGTCTTCCCTACCAATGGGCACCTGTGCAGTTTGAACTGTTGCCACTCAGAAAGTTGAATTGTGACCCCCTTGATTACAAAGTAGATTGCATGAACCTCAGGTGATGTGCTGCACTTTAGGATTGCAGATGTAGAATTTACAAAGGAAAATGCATAAATTTCAGCTTCAGTCGTTGACCAGAAGATTTAAATCCAAGATTTTTCAGGTGCTAAGAAATGTGTATGGCCTCCTGTATGCAGACACCAAATGGCATCCCTCTCTCATGATGCTCTTGCTACAGTTGTCAAATGTAGGTTTAGTCCTTTGGGAGATGCATTATTGTGGAATCTATATTCAATATTCCCTGTGTCAGACTGCATCTCTTGGAAAGAGAACACAGGTGTCTGATGCCTGTTGCCTTAGAAAGCTGTTTTAACTTTTAACTATTGCCTGTAGGATCTCACTGTATTCTGCCAACTGTTGAGAAATCTAGGGCAGCTAGATTAGGTGATTTCTCTTACTTTGATAACTGCTTGTGATGTATTTTTACTTAACTTAATTAGCTTCTTCTTTCTCTTGATTATATTTAGTGTTCTTATCATCAAACAACTACCAAATCATAAAGAACAATGAGACAAGAGGACACAAGATGTAGGCGATCAGCCAGGGCCAAAACCTCTCCACTTGAGAGGAAAACCCACAAGAATTCTTATCTTCTTATAGAACTTCAAATGACGAATTCCAAGACCTATAACCCTTGACCAAGACCCTCCAAGACCAAGTCAAACCTTTTGATATTTCCTTGCATCAATTTCTGCAATTTCAACCTCCAACAAATTCTTCTGCAATTTTGACCCCTAGCAAATTCTTCTGCAACTTTGACCCAATAGTTTCTTCTGCAACTTCGACTTGCCCAACAACTTTCCAGCTTTGATTATGTGCTTTGGCCTACTCATGTAGGAAAGACAATAGCTTTAACATTTGTAGAATTTTTTGATCAATATAAAATCTCTTATTCATTTGTATGAGACAGTTTTTCAAACCAAGTGCAAAATTATTCATGATCATTGTGACGTCTTGATTAATTATCAAATCCATCCGGAAGCAAAAATAATTGCTGTCCCTGAGACATTCAAAATGTACAAATTCAAGGAATGTGCAGTTAAAGACATTAAGCACATAATCAATGCTGAGGATTTGACAATTATATATAATGATTGAGCAAAATTTCTGAGATAGGGCTTTGGCAGAATTAATTATACAGGGTCTGTTAGTGAGAATACATTGTTGTTGCTAGGGTTTGATTTCATCAGTTGATGTCATTCCGGAAGAGTGAAGTATCATGGAACCATATTAGTCTACAAATGCATATCCTTTAGGATTTGCATTGTATTGAAGTAGATTTTTGATCCTAGGGTTGATGTATATATCAAGCAGGACCTGATTTACCATGCGCAGAGCCTTTGCTGATGCACATTTATGACAGTCCTGCATGTTTGATACACATTGACGATATTTGATACCAAGGTTGAATAGTGGAAGTGTTGATAATTGTTGAGTTAGGGTTTGACAAAAACTATTGAGCAGTGTTATTGGCATATGTGGACAGTTGATGAATGCTAGGATTTTCAGTGCTTGCTTGAACCAAGATTATATGGCCGACTATTTGATGACATGCTGATGTGTTGATGATGAACAAAAACAGATTTGATTGAAGCTATGGTTTGATGTGCGGATTGAGCAGAAGCAGATTTGATTGAGTAGAGAATTTTTGTTATTGTTTATATTGAGCACAGGTGGATCCAGTCTAAAAGTTGTGAAACATGGTTCGTCGTGGTGAGCTGAAGGTTGGAGCCTTAAGGGAAAGTGGCAGTTTGATAAACATGGTGGTAGGGTGGTGCAAGGTAGGAGAGTGGAGTTCCCTTTAGGTTGTAGCCTAATAACACTTCAGAGCGACAGGGTGGTGCTAGGGTAGGTTGGAGCTTACACAGGGTGTTGGGGTTTTAGTAGGAGCTAGTAAAGCCAAGGCATTGGAGCATCCTTCCAATTGGAGCTGGTAAAGAGGGTGTTGGAGCATCCTTCAGGTTGGAGCCTGTAAACTAGGGCATTGGAGTGTTCTTCTAGTTGGAGCTGGTAAAGAGGCTGTTGGAGCATCATTTCAGTTGGAGCTAATAAATCAGGGGGTCAGAGCCTTCCTTAGTTGATACTGAAAACTTGGAAGTTGGAGCTTCCTAATTGATGTAAATTATTGAAGACAAATATTAAGAAGTGTTTGGTGGTTTTTCTCTAAGCCCATATTTCACCTCCATTTTACGGGTACAACTTGTCATTGGTTCTTTGGGATTTGGCACTGATATGTCTATTGGAAAATGTAACTAGGTTCGGTCTTCATTAAATGTATTTGAGTCATCTTGTAATGTACTTGTCAAAAGAATAAAGAAAATAATAATAATAATAATTATTATTATTATTATGACTTATTAAAGCATGGGTTTCATGCTTGGGTCATCATGTTTTAGGTCAAAGTCCCCATTGAGGACTTCTAGGATTTATTTTGAGTTAATAGAGTCATTGTACTTTTAAAGAGACCCTTCTTGGGCTTTTGAATCATGTAAAAAGGTTAAGTATTGAGTCAAATATGAATTATGTTGCCTCCACACCAAGTCGGCCTCAAAGAGGGCTATTCAACCTCACCAAAGGACTATAAATGAAGCAGTTCGAATTCCATTTGAAGCACTCACTCAACAAGCTAGTTCGATATCTCTTGAAGTTGGAAAAAGTGCAAAATAGAGGAAGGAAGAAAAGGAAGTGTGAGTTTGGTCTAGGAGAAGGAAAGGAGGAAGATCGAAATTTTGGTGCATCACTCTCTCTCTCTCTCATGCCTTGGTTTGGAAGATCGAAGTTCTCTTGTTGATGCTGTAGCCAGTTGCCGCGTGTTGTTGCTGCCAGATCAAAGTATAGGTCGAAGTTGCTGTTGTTGGGTGTTGCTGCCTCAGGAAGTTGTATTGGGCCAAGATCGAAGTTCCTATGTGAAGATCGAAGTCTCCAAAGCAAGGTCGAAGTTGCTGGGTTGAAGAAAGTGCTGCTACAACTGCTGCTGCTGCCAAGTCAAGTAGGAGCATCTGCAAGAGAAGAGGAACACTGACTTGGTGTGGAGGAAAGTTTGTGTCAAGGTCTAGAGCCTTGGAATATCTCCAGAAAACTATTGAAGGAAGAATTATTGATTGGGTTTTCCCTTAGAGAGGGGTTTTTCCCTGGCTCTGAGCCTATATTTGGTGTCCATTGTTTTATGTTCTATTGATTTGGTAATTTCTTGATGAACTAAAAGAAAATAAGATATAAATAACACTAATAAGAAGTCAAGAACATCACAAGTAATTATCAAGTATAAGAAAATCTTTCTGCCTTTATGATTTTCTTACAATGTCCACATACCTTGGGTAGGGTCTGAAAACTTTGCCTTGAGAAGTTGATGCAGCCAAAAGAAACAAAAAGAGCAAATCATGGCCATAATGATATAAAAGAAAAGGTCAAAATGTAAAGGATGGCCAAGGATGTAGCATGTGGGCAAAATCCTAGCATGATCTCTACCTCATGCATATGGCCATCACTCAGTTCTTGACCACATATTTCCCAATTTCATCAAAAGGAGGAACCCTTGCATGTCCCAACTCTGATGGATGATGAATCAATTCATCTCAAAGGGGTAATAAAACGGCTACATCATACGAATCAAGCCCCTTGAGCTATATGTATTATGCAGTAATACAAGGAAAGATCAAGAAGAAGCAAAAGGTGCACAGGAGGGGTGGAAAAACCAAGGCTGAGTTGGTAACTTATGCATCCACGAATGCTCCTTCCTCACATCTATACACTCAAGATGTGGACACCCCCTTCATCTAGTCCCTTTAACCATGACACATATCCATGAACCACTCTCTTGTCCACGACCATTATTATTATTCACTAACACCTACCAATTGACGAGTGGACAAAGGAACTGTTACTTCCCCTTAGGGGTTGGACACACCTAATAAGGCTCCCCTTTAGCCACCCCTACCTAGGGAGAAAACATCTTTGCGGGATCAAAGTCTTAATTTTGAAAGGGGATCCTTGTTTGAAGCAATGTTGAAAATATAGGTATTGGCAAAAATATCGTCGAGGGCCTTGAAAACATCTTTTCGGCAATATTGGCGAAAATATCGGCAAAATATCAGAAAATATTGACAAACATAAAAATGCATAATATATTCATTTTTATTTTTATTTTTATTTTTAGTTTTTTCTCAATGTTTTTAAACATATAAAGCAATAACAACATGAAATAAACACATTGGCACATAAATATGAAGAAAATACTGATATATGTGATGTAGTGGATGTAAAATAAAAATGATACATCAAAGACGATACCAAATTCTGTTGATCCCTGATAATTGTCCAATCAAGGACTCAAATGTGGAGAACCAATACAAAATAACATCACATATATAAAAGTATCTCATTATCATGAGCTATATGTAGAAAAACAAATAAAACTAGTAGCTAGCTATCTGAGATCAATGCCCTCTCCCCCTTTTACGAGAAAACATGATGCGTTGTTTGCCAGGCCCACCCTTAGCAGTAGAAGGCCATGACCCTGCACTTAATGTCAAATAATGACTGCTGGGTATGGAGTTGTGCTCTCCTATATCTATAATAGATGGTGCTGACGCTGACGCTCCCATAGTCTCTTGCTTCTCCTCCTCGTCCTCCTCGTGCTACTCCTCCCCTGAGTCCTCCTCCTCTTGTTGCCCCTGTACTAATGGTTCCTCTAACCATGTAGGTGACTCCTCCAAGATGGGCACCTCAAACTCCACCCTCCACTGAGACAATACATCAATATTGTCTAAGGAAATGGCATCTGGATCCATTGGTTTTTCTATTTGTTTCACTTGAAGTCGGAGATTGTAATGCACATACACTAAATCGTTGAGGCATGAGAACTTCAAACTGTAAGAGTGT
This sequence comes from Pinus tabuliformis, assembly GCA_031772625.1. Classification (NCBI taxonomy): domain Eukaryota; kingdom Viridiplantae; phylum Streptophyta; class Pinopsida; order Pinales; family Pinaceae; genus Pinus; species Pinus tabuliformis. The sequence goes on from CM062804.1 coordinate 912,772,983, forward strand.
CAAAAAAACTAATGAGTCTTGACTCTTGACACTCAAGGGTCATAAATTAAAACTACAATAAATGTAATTTCTCAATTGAAGGCTAAAGCTCAAAGTTATACCTATTGCACTTTTTTCACTGTATTTTCTTAAATACACTCCATTTGTGCTCATACCCTGAAGAGCTACAGGTTTGAATCAAGATTCTTATGGCAAATCTCTGCAAATTTGGTGCCCTTGCACCATAGCTTCACCACCAAATATCTACAACAAAATAAAGAAATAAAAAAGTTAAAAACTTAAAGCATAATTAAACTTTCAAATAAAACATAATTGAATTTTAAAAATCTAGAATTATAAATAAGTAAATTCTAAATTGAAAATTCTAATGAGTCATGACTTTTCACTTACGTGGCATGAAGAGGGTTGTTTCCGTAATAGCATCATCAAAGCGAAATAGGCAAACAAAATCCTGATAAAACTGTGTCTCACAATTGATTTTGCTACGAAGCTCAGGATCAGGTACCATCCTATGTATACTGGAATGAAGCCCTTCCATCACCTCGCCATCAAAATCAAAGCTGCATTTGTATCAAAATGCGGGGTTGAGGAGGATTGTTGCTACATAAATGGGTCGATGAAGCATCCCTGTCCACCGACTATCAATCACATCCCATAACATCATCTGTCTATTAAGCCCAGTAGAACCCTTGTCTACATAATAAGCACGAATGGCCTCCTTGGCCCTATCCATGGCCTCATACAAATAAGCCATTGCAGGCTTCTCCCCATCTACCAATCTCAGAACCTTTACTATAGGTTCACTAATTGAGCACACTTCTTCTACTCCCTGCCAAAATGTGTCAGTGTACACCATTTTTGCAATGGCTCTCCCATCCTGTCTCTTGCTGTATCTACAATCATGCCACTCATCAGAAATACACATTTTATTCAACTCAAACTGGCATCGAAGCAAAGATTGAAGAGTAATAAAGTTGGTGGCAAAACGTGTGATTGTAGGATGCCGCAACTCCTTGTTTCTAGTGTATCTCCTCATGAGGCTAAGAACAAAAGCATGGTTATATATAAACTTGGGGACACTCCTAGCCATATCAATCACCTCCTTGATGAAGGAGAGTTTCCCCATATCCTCAAGCAACAAATCGATACAATGTGCTGCACATGGAGTCTAGAACAATGCGCTGTGCCTCTCCATAAGCATCCTACTGACAAACACATTATTAGTTGCATTATCTGTTATGACTTGCACTACATTTTGCGCACCAATCTCCTGAACAAACCCATCTAACAACTCACATATCAGTGCTACATCTTTTCTATGTGTTGATGCATCCACTGATTTAATAAACATGGTACCTTTAGGACAATGTACCAATAAATTTAGAAGGGTCTTACCCTTCCTATCTGTCCAACCATCAGATATCACTGTGCATCTAGACACCTTCCATGTTTGTTTCAACTCCGCCGATCTAGAGTTGATGTCCTGCTTTTCTGCTTGAATGATTGGTCCCTGCAACTCCTCATATGTAGCACTTTTGTACCCTGGGCCCACAATAGCAATAGCATCACACATTCACTACCAAAATGGATTGGTTTTCGTGATGCTGAGAGGTAAGTCGCTCTAGAAAAGACACCTCCCCATAACTTTATTTGCTTCTTGCTTCTCCTTTTTTTTAACAATCGATTTTATGGAAGGTTGTGCTTCATGTCTGGTTCGTTGAACAAAAAGGGATGACCTCCCACTCCTAGTAAGATTATCACTAGTAGGTGACGCTATGGAGCTCATCTCACTACCCCCAGCCTCAAAATTGGAAGAAGATATCCCAAAAGATTTACCTGCATGTTCAACCTTGTTTCTTTCTGCCTCTTCTTTCTTTCTGTCTTTTTCATCAATTGCTTCAAGAGATTTTTGTATAAGCTTCGCACTAGATTCTAAACAAACCCAAAATCATGTCCAGGGAGTCTAGCCAAATGGTATTTCAATCGTGTAACCCCTCCTATCATCTTGTCCCCACACAATTTTCATGTTAGATATGCCTGATTTGTCGCACCATCAGGTTCCCCATACTCCCAAAATGGGTCAAAGGGCTTTGGCATACTTGTAGTGGATTAATTCAAACCTAGGGCACCAAAAAAATCAAAAATTGGCATTAGACCCCATACACAAAAAAAAGGCACCTTATTTTAAAAAATAATTTTTTTACTACATTACTTGCAATGAAAATTGGTAATAAGAGGGTGCATAAGAAAGTTTAAAAAAAATGAAGCTTGCTGTCCAAATATGGAGAAAACCCTTTGCATTGGCTCATGGGCATGAAAATCATAGCAAATGGAAAAAGAAAACAAAGAAGCAAAATGTTGGTAGGCAAAGAGGCAAGCAAACATAACCCTAAATCTATGGAAAAAATCATTAACATAGGGGTTTTTAAGAACATCCCTATTAATGGAAGAAATGAAGTTTGTCTCATTGATCTTGAATCTTTGATCCACAATATTTTTGGTTGGTGTTGATAATGGTTGTTTGATCCTCAATCCTTCCTTGAAAACCACCACAAAGCTCTTCCCCTTCCTTCTCCAAGACCAACAAAGCAAAATGACAAAAAAACCCACAAAAAACACTTTTGTAGCTCAGCCCCCACGCGCCTGGCGATTTTTTGCGTCGTCGCGCGATATTTTCAAAAGAGAAAATATTGCGATATTTTCTAGCCGAGATATCGTTTTCTGGAAAATATAATGATAATCATGATATTTCGCAAAAGATCGCTGAAATTATCAACACTGGTTTGAAGTATTAAACTGTGCCCTTAACATTCAAATTTTGTTCACTTAGATGCATTATTGATCTTGGTCTTGTTGCCGCAAAGTCTAATAGGCCTTGGAGAGGGTCACCTTACAAGACCAAGAGACAACAATGGGGTAGTGGCCCACTGTCACCATAGCCAATACCCCCTGCTATTTACGGATTTTCACTGATAGGAGTCCTAGTATGTGAGAAGGTCACCTAATGGATGTTCTAAGGTTTTAGGGTAAGACGTGACACAATAAGGCTTTCTACATGAGAGGCACAACTTAGGTTCAAGGCTCCAATAGGAGGCAATTCACTCTCTTGATAAAGACCTCTTTGATGAGGTGCAAGACCTAGGGTTTGATTGATGAGTTGAGTGTTGGTTGTAACCAAAGGTCAAGGGTAGGAGAAAAAGGCTTCCAACAATGTATATTGGCAAGTCCAAGGCTCATGAACCTTCAAAGAAGCCCCTAAGTTGAAGCAAAACTAGACTAGGGTTCCCCCTTAGGGCAAACAAGTAGGAAAATAAAATGTATGGACAAGATTGAAGTGGATGTGATTTTGTGGCAAATGCTATCTCGTTGATGTTTAGGCTTTCTAATCCCACATACTCACCTCACCTATGGATTCACACCAAGCCTTAGTTAGCTCACTTGGCCTTGAAGGAGACGAATTTAAAGGAGAAATTATGGATTAAAAGAGAGTTTGATCACCAAGAAAATGGACCAGTCCCTTATTCCTTGGGAGTATGGAGTCTATGATGTGTTAGATTTGCCAAATAGTCACTAAGGAGGTTCAAATTTTGATGCCCTAGCACCAACACTTCAAGTAATTATCTATGCAATGGAAAAATGGAATTTTCATGGGAGAGCTAATGAAAGATCACCACTAGGATATTCATTCACATGTTATGTATGAGTAATGCATGCAATAAATCATCTAGAATAACATTCAATATATCTTCAACAAATTAGGGCACAATTGCAAACCCTAGAATCAACAATATTCCATACATTAGACATGTAAAAGAAAGATATTCAACAATTAGGTACACTTACAAGATAACATGCAAAAGATCCATCCATTCATCCAAAGAATAGCTCCAAAGCACAATGATTTAGCTCCAAATATCAAAATGCATCAATAGATCCAAATTCTCCACAAGAGGCCAAAATGCACAAGAACGTTGAAAATCCAACTGTGATGTGATGAGTTATGAGGATGAATGATTCCTCTATTTATAGGAGGAATTCAAATCCTAATTTAGGCCTACTAGCCCCCAAAATATTTAAATAATGTGTCATAACATGTCTAGCTCACAATCCATCCTAGTAGTCAATGCAATGGATCAAATTTGACCCACACATTGTTGATTTTTTGTAGCATCGGCGGGTATTCTTGAATGCCAAAGAGGTCTCCATGTCAGCCTAAGAAAATTAAGATAAAATTTTTATTTTTGGAGTGCAAGTTGGCCCAGCCAAGTGAAGGGCTATGTCCCTTGGCTTATTTTAGCCCATTCAACGAGTATAAATACATGATTTGACATTTCATTTTTCATCACCAACCAAGCAGTTTCTTCTTCATTTTTGAGGTCTCTTCAACAACGACACGTGTGGAGAAAAGGTCTCTTTGTTAAGCTTCTTCCTGTTGCATCTCCTTTCAACTTTCTCAATCCCATCTGAAGGATAAAGGTGAAAGAGGAAACAAACATTAGAATAGTTCTTTTTCCTGTAATCACATGGGTCACATACCCGCCTCTCCATTTTGCACTCACTGATAATTCCAAGTGAACTCAAATTAATAGAATTAACCAAGAGCATTCTCCAATACATTTTTATAACATATTCCATTAGGTGACGATCACATCGCTCAGATTCATTTTCAAGCAACACGAGCATTTATTTTCAACATTGTTCTATCTTGTTATTTACTTTTGTCATTTTATTATTTGCTTGTCAATTATATATGTTGTTGGTTAATGTACTCGTGTAACTAAATTATCTCGTAGAAGAATTTCTTATTTTATAGAGCTTAATTAGCCTTAGTCGTTTTTAGGGACTACCCCCATTGGCTTCACTGGGAGTTAACCTAGATGGAGGAGTTGAGATTGAGTGACAACAACTCGATTCGAGACTTGCCCCCATGGTCACACCTAGTGGATCAAAGATTTCTTCCACGTAACCCAAGGTGTGGATTAGGCGGCAATAAGGTGTTTCTTAATGATCTGGGGTTTGTTATCATACAGGCTGCTATGCAAGTTACATCTCCCTACTTATATACGACCTCCATTTTCTTAGCTGATATAGTTCGAGGGCCACCATTGGACATACCTCTCAATACTACCTTGCCACCATTTGCTGCCTGGAATTCCATTTCCATCACCTGGTAATTCATTGAGAATTTTCCTATCAAGTACAACCACTGTACTCCTAACACAACGTTGGTAGCTGCGAGTTCTATTACATAAAAATCATCTGTGAATGTGTAGTTACCCAATGTTACGCTCAAACGTGGGACCACTTGTGTGCATGTAATGTTATTTCATTAATTGCCTTCACTTCGAAGCCCTCAAATTCTTCTGTGGGAATACCTCTCCTTGCCACCACAACTGCATTGATGAAATTGTGCATAGCTCCACCATTGCCAAAGCTATGATTCGTTGCCCTTGTATGACACCCTTGATCCTGAAGGTGTAATATTTAGGAACTCCAAAAAGAGAAGTGATAGTACCGCCTTTGATTCCTGTATGTGGTTTCTCATCTCCTTTAGCCTCCTCAAGGGACCATTCTTCTTTGGGATTGCTAAGCTCCTTACTTGGTGCTGGCATTATATCATCTTCATTGTCACTGTCAAACACCACTTCAATAAAGTGGATGTTACCCTTTCCCAAATATGTATGACTAGGTTCCCATGGTTCCTTGCAAGTGAAACAAAGTTTCTTCCTCCTTAATATACTTCGAGTCTCCTCATCCAATCTGTCTTTGTTGGTCCCATCTTTCTGAAATGGCTTCTTATCTCTTTCCTTTGAAGGGATAAGTGGTTTGGGTGAAAATTTCACTTTTGGTGTTGCATCTCCTATGTCTCGTGCCTTAGCAATGGCATCATGCAATGTGGTAGGTTTGAAAGCCTTGACCCAACCATGTAGTGGTTTAGCTAAACCTTTTCATGAAGAGCATGACCAACCTCTACTCCGATATGTCTGTCACCATGACTGCTAACTGTTGGAATTTTGAAATGTAGGACTCTAGTGTCTTGACTTGCTTGAGGTGTGCTAGCTCTATGATGCGACAAATTTGATAGCATTTGCTTCCAACATTGGGTTAAGTTGGAAGTAGGTGTCCAGATTTTGGACCTAAGCCCTTACTGAACACTTGGATGATCCATTGAAAGAGTGAATGAACAACTTCCCCACCTTGCACATTAGATCATGGTTTTGTTATGTCTTGTGCCTATTTTCGTACTTGATGCTACCAAACTCATGAAAATTCATGGTTGCCCCCACATCTTCCCCTAGTGCTGCATACTCTTGAAAGTACTTTGTAAAGTTTTCATTTTGCCTTGTTGTTCCTTGGGTCACTGCTCCTTGACCATCTAGGAATTGGGGTTGTAGAGGCCTATAATTCCTTTTACTAGTTGCCTTGGTGTTTGTTTGTGCAAATATGTTAAAAGAGCTAGGATTATGGCTATTGCTCCCTTCTGTAGAATTCATATGGCCAACATTAGGCCCATTAACAACATTGTTACCCGTGACGTTTAGATTTCCCATGCCTTGGCCAAAAAACTGAGCCATTTGTTGTTGCCTTTATGCTGACAATTGGGCTATTTTTTGTTGCCATTGGATTATTTGTTGTTTCCCCCTATATGGCTCATTCAAGAGGTTGCCCAAGGGGTTCTCTTCTTCTTCCCTGTCCTCCATGGCTATGTTGTGGGTAACCCTTCTCCTCCTGATTGTAACATTTTCTCTATCTTCTGGAAACATACAGAGCTCATATACCATGGTAATATTCCTTAGGGTTAGGAAAAAAGAACTTAATAAGTTTTGTAATCCAACAGTATGCTTTAATTTGACAATCAACGACAATATTGAAATGCAATGAAATAGAATAACCATGTATTCAACAGTTTGTTTCCATGAATCAGATCAACATAACATAAGCAGTTTGAGTCTTTAGTCCTCCCAATACAAATGAAAAACACAACAATGGCTATTACATCAATCAAACCCTACTGCCCTAATATGCTAAACCTGACCTCAATAGCTTCTATATCCAACTGTCTTTGAGATGCCTTAAGGCTATATAGAGAGAGTCTAGTGTCTAGATCGAGTTCCTACTCCCACACACTACCACAGGTTGTTTATGAAACGGGTCACAGAGTGGGTTGTTGTTTCTCAACAAACCCTTTATTGTCACATAGTGTCTGTTGTTCAAATCAAGCTTCATAGGGGGGTAAGCTGCCACTATATCTCACCCAAGAGAGAGCTTCTCCCCAGACTCATTCTTGGATTGGTCCGCAACTACAAAGAAGCTTGGAAAGGCTTCGTTGTCCTTAAACAACCACAATCAAATCTCACCACTGCCCTTAACTGGCTTTAATAGGCTTTGCACCCCAGAACCACCTGCGGCCCCAAAACAGGGGTTTCGCTACCCAAACTGCCTTAGACAGGCCAAATTGCTCTTCAAATTAATACTAACGCTGATGCTACCTCCCACTGTCAAAATGAGGCCTTTGCTGCCCTAGTATTGCCCCAACCAACACTTAAAGATGTAGAATGGTTTATTACATGTCTAGGTGAGAGATCACTGCCCTAGAATGGCTTCCACCAGTCTCTAGAAAGCATCTGTTGGCCCATAGAGTTTTGTTACTCATTTTCTATTCCAAGAACCTAGACTACCTAGCTTCCATAGGTTTTGGCCTCAAACTACTTCACTGCTTTGGACAAAAGTCTCAGACTGCCTAGTTGCTCTAGTACAAAAGCCTTAGGATGAATGAGGATGCCACATATTGTCTCCTTAAGCCAATAAACCAGCGTAAATCTCCCTTCTTGCGAAAACCAAATGAAAGATGCCTCTGAAAGTTATGCCAAACAATTAAGAGAAAGAGTGGATTGGCTAGGGTGGAATCTTTCACCACCAAAACCAATAAAAGGAAAAAGGGGTCTTAACAGTTAAAACCCTCAGATCCTTCGCTCACAATATAGAAATATCCAATCAACCATGATGAGAATAATGATTCTCCTCTTTCTATATATCTTCTCATTTTAATTTGAGGGGTTACATGTTTCCCTCCATTTAGCCCCAATTTCGGCTTCCTTCATAAGTTTTCCCCCAATTACCCCAATTTACCCAATGTTGCCCCAAAAGCATTCGATAATGGGTTTCCCTCTTTATCATTGACTATAGCCTACATGGTTGGATAGGCTACTTCATCCTCTCTTGGGAAATTAATTAGTAGAGGACATTACGGAGCTCATGCTAGGATTTTGCCCACATGCTAATCAATTTCCCAACCATCTTTTGCATTTTAATTTTCCCTTTTTTTTTCATTGTGGCCATCTTGTGCTTTTATCTTTCTTTTAGCTGCATCAATCTCCAAGGAAAAGTTTTCTGGCCCTGTCTCAAGGATGTGGATATGAGGGTGTGAATCCCAATGAACTATTGAGAACAAACCTGAAGGATGGATGTGACATTGAGGGAATGATGAAATGTGTTAAGTATGGAATGGTTATGGACACACTACTTCAATCCATGTTTCCTATGTGGTGCCCCTCTTATAACCCTAAGGCCTAAGAGGAGGTCCCATTAGACTATGGCTATAACCCACCTAGTAAGGCGAGAGAACAAGTTTACAGTGAAGATTGGTCAATCATCCAGATCACCCTGTTGATCCATGTTAGAATGCCCAAAACATTAAGTAAAAGCACTTGATTGCAAAATGCTTAGAGTCCCCGTCGAGTGGTGACCCACCTTCATTCAAGAGGAATGACGGATGATGAGAGGTGTATGACCCATGCAAATGGTGGAGGAATGTGGCATGTCATCATAATTGAGCAATGTATAGGGCTGCTGGTTGGCTGGCTGGTTACCATCATGTCTTTTCCATTTTCCACCCAATGGCATTTAACTGTTTTCTAAGGTACTTGATCTTTACTAAATGCTTGCTCATGCTCTTCCTTTATTTAAAGTTTCATGTAAATCCTTTAGTTGCTTCCTAATAGCTGATAATCACCCCTGGTCTGTAGTTCGAGAAGCATTTCGTCAATCACTAGAAGCTTTATCAGCTTCACTGGTTCTTTTCCTGCTTATTAAACTTGGTTTGATCACTTCTCACTTTTATTGGTCATTTCATTGCCCAACACAAGCTGATCCAAACCCTTTTACTAAAACATGGCTAAAATACACTATTTCTCGGAAAATATCTGGTTACTCTCCAACATAATGGTAGACAAGCTAAACATTTTATTAAAAAAATTTAGCCTATTTACTGCTGAATAAATAGATCTGCTGTTGAAATAGTAGAAACAATTTTTCTTTCCTCTCTGAAATTGCAAATTATTGAGAAAAATAGATGAATAGTTACCCTTCCAACACAAAAGATTCCAGCCAGTTACCTACTGGATGTTCAAAATCGCAGCCAAATTGACAAAATTTCACTGTTGTATACATTCAAATTAGAATGCAAATCAACCAATTCCTGCTCCTTGGTGGCCGCCATACAGGTATGTATGAGCCTGTTCTCTGCTGGCAGCTTATTGTATGTCATCCATATGGTCTTACTACTGTTGGTGGCCTGTTGTATGGTTGAATGGTGCCTTTTGGCTGATTGGCAGTTGTCTTTGGAAAATGCAGATGCCCAATCACAAGGTGGTTTTCTTTTCTTTTCTCCACCCCTTTTTTCTTTTACCCCCACCGCATCACTTTGTTCTTTGAGTTGGGTTGTGAGATGAAGATCATATAAAAAATTATTGTAGTTGTAGATTATTTTAATCTGTTTTTATATTTAAATTGTTTTATCATTAATTTAAGTTGACAAGAACTTATCTGACCTCAATCAACTATCACACCCTTAAGTTGTTGTTGAAACAAATTTTCAACTTGAAAATAGCTGCCTCGTGTCCTGTAGTTTTCACGTTACCCATTAATGAGATTTTCTTTGAATTTCTCTATTCATTAACTATAGATTGGAACTGCTTAGGAGATACTATGGGCACTCCTTAATGTTATTATCAAAAGTTGTACTTTCTAGTCCCATAGATCTATTTTGTTCATGGGCATTAATATTATTTCATTTTATTACATTAGAATCTGTGAATTCACAAATTGCTATGTTACAAACTAAAATGATTGGGGTGCATAGAAATTAAAGTAGGGTTATTGCAAGTTTCATCCCTTTCTGAACCAAACGTTAAGTCTTTTCCTTCCAATTATGCGCTTTAGTAACATAGTTTAGTCTAGCTGAACTTATAGTAGTTTGTTTCGTATTGATGCCATTGAAGAGTAAGGGAGTTAGCATTGAAGTAATTTTATTAATCTTTGCCAGGTATGAAATAATCTGAAGGTATCTGTAAAATATTGTATTTGACATGGGTCTAAAACTACCAGTTAGCATGGAATTGTTTCAGTTTACCTCCTAGCTTGACCTTTGGGACTTTACACTGTTTTGTTACACAAATTTTTGCATGAAGTACGGTATATTATGTCTCTGATCTACATTTGACCTTTCATTTGCAGTGCTAGTTCCATTGAAGTGGAGGAACTAACTCAACATGATACAAATACAAGTGGTGGCATCTATGTTCAGGCTGATGGAGAACATTTAGGATTCCTTCCAAGAAGATTTTTAATGTTACCTGGCACAATTGAGTTTTTGATATAAATTCCTTAAGTCAGCACGAGGAATATGTTCTGGATGTGTGGCCCCTTCAAATTTCATGATCCTCGGCTGCCCAGGTGTGGGCATTTCAGTAAATCAGTCAATAAAATAAACTCGTCTGTGTGATTGGAAAAAACACACTATTATGCATTTTTGTGGCGTTCATTGCAAACATGAAGATTATTTATTAGGCCACAATGCAGAATGCAAAACGTTCAGACTTTCCTCATTTTCTCTTTTGCAAGCAAGACATTCTGACGATTCACAAGTGTACATTGGAGGTGACCATAGAATTGATAAGATGTACATCAGCACTGCATTATCAAGGTATGGCCTATAATGCAACGTTATAATAGTTAATCTGGTTGTGAGAGACATTCAGGTGGGTGAATTGTCTGAGTGGATTTGAATCTTTTAAAGCAAGCTAATGCCCTCATCAAAGGAAATGTGAAGTTCCTTGTGATCTCAAAATGATTAATTTCGAATTTTTGTATAGCTCCACTTGACAGTATAATGCTCAAGTAATATTTGACCAATTAATTAAAAACCCTGTATTAACTGTGCATTTACAATTCAATAAGCTTTCTTCTGGCAGGTCCTGGGTGCAAAGGATGTAGAGATTTGAACAAAGAAAGACCATATTTTTGTTATAATTTTTTCACTTGGTGTATCCCTGATTTAAGTTGTGATTAATAGAAAGACATTTAAAAAAACGAGGAAAAAATAATATATTTAAAGTAGAAATCTAATCCTAGGTCCTGAAGTCCCTTTATAATTTGAACTCCAATTTTTCTAGCGTTCAAGATACATTTAGAGGGAAAGTTTTAACAAATATGCTCCGTAAAAAATGCACACATTAGATTATAAAATGCTAGCTCATGTGGCATTTGGCAATGACATGGTGCCTATTTGGCATGTATGTGGCAGTGACTTGACAGCAAGTCATTGACACATTGACAAAGTACATAATCATAAATTATCATGACCTATTGGATGACTAATCAGCTTGGTAGGTTGTGCGTGGCTGACCTAGCACAGATGATTGAAGAAGGCTAAACAATTTACGATTTTGACCTTTTCCAATTTGCTATCACTAGAATTCAATCATGTAATTTTTGTTGAAATTGTAATTTTGGATTGATGCAATTGTTGTTTCTAATGCATAAATGGATTCAATGTGTTGATTTTGTAGCCTCGGAAAGTTTTCTACATTGGCTTGTGTCTTAGCATGTTGAAGATATTTGATTGCCTCTTTAGGTGCTTTGCTTGGTGGAGTAAGTTATTTATAATTTTTTTCCCAAGGTTAATTTGGGAAACATACAATAATTAATTTAATTCATTATTGTGGACTATTAGGCTGAAGTTCTAAGGATAAATAATTAAATTAGCTAAGTGACTTAAGTATAATCTCAACCGTTGATCTCAAGTGAGGCTTAGGATTTAATCCTAGCCATTAATCACTCAATAGATTAGGGTTAGGGATTTTGGCTTAATAAACTATAAAAAAGCCTAAGGGAGAGGTGAAGGCACATTATGTTGGGGAAGTGATTCTCTCAAGAGAAAGAGTGTTGACATATGTAACTAGGTTTGGTCTTCATAATGACATATGTGATCATGATTTCATGTATTTAATGAGAAGAGAAAAAACAATTTATTATTGTTATTCTTGAGGCAAGGGTCTCATGTTGAAGGAAAAAAATATTTTTAGGTCAAGCACCCATTGAGTGCTTCTAGGTTTGTCGTAAAGTCAATTGAGTCATTGTCATGTATTGAAGACCCATTTGGGCATGTTACATATTGTAAAGAAAAACATTTGAGTCAAAATAGAGTCAAAAGACCCTCCAAGACCTCGCCACGGTGAAAAGATAAAGTAAACCTACATGAAGAGACAAGTCGGCTTAAAGATAACAATTCATACCCCTCACAAGTCTCATTTGGAGACTCACTTAGAGAAGGAACCCGACCTCATTTGGAGACTCACTCAAGCAAGTTCGATCTTCTCAAGATAGAAGCTGGAAAAGGATGGAAAGAAGGAGAAGAACTAGATCAAAGTTTTTAGGCCTCTCTCTCTCTCTCTCTCTCTCTTGTGTTAGGCTTTCTACATTCGCTAGGTAGGTCGAAGTTGCAGAAGAATTTGTTGGGTAAGTCGAAATTTCACAAGTTGCTGGAAGCATGGTTTGACTTGGTCTTGGAGGGTCTTGGTCAAGGGTCGTAAGTTTTGGAATTCATCAATTAAAGTTCTATAAGAAGAGAAGAATTCTTGTGGGTTTTCCTCTCAGTTGGAGAGGTTTTGGCCCTGGTTGATCACCTACATCTTGTGTCCTATTGTCTCATTGATTTTATTGTTTGGTAGCTGTTTTATGATAAAGAACACTAATAATAATCAAGTGAAAGAAGAAGCTAATCAAGTAAAGTAAAAATATATCACAAGCAGTTATCAAGTTAAGAGAAATCCTCTACTCTAGCTGCCCCTAGATATTTCAACATGGTATCAGAGCTAAGGTGAAAAGACAAGGAAAGGCAACTTAAAGAAGGACAATCAAGCGTCGAAGCACTAGAAAAGCATCTAAGAAGCATCAAGAAGTTAGACCAAAAGAGAAAAAGCAGCGAAGCATCTTAGATATGTTTTTTGGCTATATTCCTCCACACGTGGAAGATTAGGGCATCATCTTGCAACAGAAAATTATGAAGTATAAGCTACTCCAAGAGAGTCGAAGTTTTGGGCAAAAGAAGTCTCCCTTGCAAGACGAATTAATAAGAAGAAGATTCCATCTCAAGCGAAGGAGAAAAGGAGACAAATCCATCCAACTTCTAGTCACACGTATGAACTAGGGTTTCTGCAAAAAAAGTCGAAATTGCAGTCTTGTAATGAGAAACCGAAATCTGAAGTTGTAAGTTTGACAAGCGTGACTAGAAGGAACCGAGAAGACCTCAAAACCTTAGATCATCCATAGAAGAAATACACATTGAAGCGTAATCATCATCATCAAGGAATTAAGGTGATCTCCCTCTCTCTGAAGGATCACTTTTGAAGGAAGACATCTTCATCAAGAAGACATCTTCTATCATCATCAAAATCAAGAAGGCATCAAGTTGAAGATATTAATATCAAGGAGCATCTTCACTTGATAAGTAAGAATCTTTATATATATGTCTGAATCTATTAAAATGACTTCATTTTGCAAGGAAAGCAACAAATTGGTTGGGTCATCAAACTTTCTTGCATGGAGGAAGAGGATATATTTGATCCTCATAGAGAATGAATTCATTGAACATGTTAAGGGTACAATCACTAAACCTCCAAAGGAAGAAGCTCAAGCTCTATCAAAGTATATGAAAGGGGAAGTGAGGGCTCAAAGAATTCTCATAGAATCCATCAAGGATCCCCTCATACCTTATGTATCAAAGTAGGTGTTGATTGTTAATGTACCTTGGACAAGTGGTTTCCCATGGGTTAGTCTCTACCTAGGGAAAAATGTCCAAAATAATTCTTTTCCTAAGTCTGACTTTATAAAATGAAAGTGACTTTATAAGTGGTAAAGTCAATGTTAAATTATAAAGTGAAAAGTGACTTTAGACATAAAGTACAATGTGGGTATTTTATTTAATGGGTGAGTTAAAAAATGGAAAATGAGAATTAAATGCACATTTATTCTCATCCCTTGATATAAATGAATCTGAGCCATTAGATATTAGGGTTGCCCAAAAGTCATTTAGGGAAACAAAATGGGGAAAAGAAAAGAGAGACTGCATTCATTCTTCATGAGCAGATTGGAGAAAGGAGACTGAGAGCTGAGAAAAGTTCTGAAGGAGAAATTTGTTGCAACAAGCTAAAAGGAGTGATTTCTGGGCAAAGCTAGGCATGGGAATCAAGGTTTAGAAGACAAATGAAGGTACAGTACGAACAACATTGAATGCTGTGAGTTGCATGCCGTTCGAGAGAATTTTTTGATTTTTTTTTTGAAAAAAATCCGTACAGTCATATCTTACAGTACATATTTTCAGCTTCAAGTGGGCACGAAAATCAAGGCAAAGTGGGCACAATTTTCAAGGAGTTTTGGGCTAAAGAGATAAGTTGTATTTTGCTGTTTTGTTTTGTCTGCAAATGTATTTTTCCTGAACTTGAAAGATAAATAAATTTGAAGAGCTCTCTAACAGGTTTTGCCCGAAGAAGATTGAAGGGGTTTTGCCTGGGTCTACGCTGATAAAAAATCTGTGTATTTCTATGTGTGTTGCTGGTCTGGTTATGTCCATATTTATTTTCAGCATGTGTTGATAGTCCCATGTGTTTTTATCTGAAAATTTCATTTTCAGAATTCTATATGTTTAATGTATGTTTATGGGAAAGGGCATTTAACTGAATGGGAGTGATAAGGTGAAATTAAAACCGGGTTGGGATTGTCGGGAACTTTTTTTAGTCATCAAATTTCAACATGGTATCAGAGGTACAAGCTGAAAATTGAAGTTTGAACAACATACAGTAGTTTGGGACAACAAACAGTGGTTTGGACAACAAAATGATATTTTGGGACAACAAGGTGAAATTTCACAGAGACTGAACTTTTGGGACAAGGTGTGCTAGAAAGTTCATTTCTCCATTTTCTTGGTTTTGTAAATTTTGGACAGTAATCATGGCCATGTTCTTAAGGATAAAGGACAAATTGGATGGGATATCCAACTATGCCGTTTGGAAGGACATAATTCAGACAATGTTTGAGGAGGCAACAGTTTGGGACATAGTGCGGCAAGTGGTTGTACCTCCTACTGCTGCAGATGAACTTGCTGAATTCACAAAAAATAATGCAAAGGCAAAAAGGATTTTGATGGATAGTCTGAAGGATCATGTGGTTCCTCAAGTGAGAGGAAACACATATGCATATCAGATGTGGACAGCTCTAACCACTCTCTATCAGAGTACCAATGAGAGCAGGAAGATGGTACTCAAAGAACAATTGAAGAACATTAGGATGACAAAGGTTGAAAGTGTAGTTCATTATCTTGGCAGGGTCAAACATGTACGTGATGATTTGATTGCTATTGGTGAGACAGTTGCACCCACAGAGTTAGTCAGGATAGTTGTAGCGGGACTTCCTAAGTCTTGGGAGGTCTTTGGAGACGTTGTTACCTCTAGGGAGAATCTTCTCAATTGGGACAGATTCTGGGATGATTGTGTGCAACAGGAGATGCAAAAGACTGGCAGTGGTGGGGTGAAGATCGTAGATGAGGAGGATGTAGCCTTGACATCCAGGGGGGACAACAAAGGGAAGGCCAAGAAAGGGGCCTCATTAGATGGGGATAAGGGAAAGGAAAAGAAAAAGAAGAAAGATATGGATATGTCCAAAGTCAAATGTTGGGCATGTCAAAAGATGGGACACTATGCTCCTACATGTCCTGAGAGGAAGAACAAGGGGAATAAGGGTACTGCAGCTTCAACATAGGTGGAGCAGTTTTCTTCACAGTTTGACCAGGAATTTGCATTTATTATTTCTACATCTAGTAGGAGTACATCATCCGATGTGTGGTACATAGGCAGCGGGGCTTCCTGCCATATGACAGGTGCACGAGAGTTCTTTTTAGAGCTTGCAGAGAGGGCACTTGATATTGAAATTGTACTAGGAGATGACCACACTCTGAGAGCTATTGGTGTGGGGACTGTGACCTTTGAGAGGGAGTCTTTACCTCCTTTGAAAGTCATGGATGTTTTGTATGTTCTGGGGATGAAGAAGAACTTGATTTTAGTGTTTACTATGGAGGAGAAGGGGTTTGATGTCACTTTCTCAGGAGGGTAGGTATTGATGCATCCTAGAGGAGCTTCCATCACTTCGGCCAAAGTGATTGGAGTCCACTCTGGGAAACTATACAGGTTCAATTTCTGTCGACAAGAGCATTGGTGAGTAGCACATATGGTAGCACTCACACTAGTATCATCAACAGTAGAGACTTGTGCGAGTTATGACACCGAAGGATGGCGCATATGCATCATGGAGCTTTGAGAGTGTTGATCAGTGGTTGTCATTGATGTCAACCCAAACAACACTAGGCGCTACCCCGATCTTGCATGGGCATTTTGACTTGAAAAATTACTCTATTATGAGTCAAGGATCTTCTAGATGGATTCTACTCGTCGAGATGTTTCCGTTGATATATGGCACGACAAGTAATTCTTCACAATTTGAGAGAGATTCATTTTTGAAGTTAGTAACCCTAGTTAGTGGGCTAAAACCCTATGGGGTTGTGGCATGGCACTCATAATTGGTTGTGGTCATTGATTAGTCAATAATTAATAATGTTTTTTGCTCATAAAATCCTTCCAATGTTCACTTGTTGATGACCCTCTCAACTCAAGACATTCATATAAATAGTGACCCTCATATCCTCCTCTAATAGGGATTTTGTGGCTTCAAACAGGTCATCGTGGCATTTTCGCTATAATTTTTTTTTTTGCAAAGCTTCAGAAGCTAAAATTAAAACCCATTTGAGTTGAAACCTTGATGAACCTCGTGACTGAATTTCAGATCTTGGTTCACTATATTTTTGGAGATATGATCTGAGGAAGTTAGGGTTTTTGCAGGCTCTCGAATTCCATGTCAAATAGGTGACGTTGGGAAAATCGTCATAACTTTCTCTCTGAGCATTGGATTCAAATGTCGTAAATAGTCACTGAAAGAGGACGGACTGTAGTTTGTTGAGTAACGTTTTAAGGGCCAAAGGTCACAACCATGACACATGTCACTTCATACAAGTTCGCTCTACTGAACTAGCCTATAATCAGGTCATCGTGGGAGATTGGGCATAACTTTTTTTTGAAGAATCCAATCTTGATCAGACCTGTGGGGTTGGAAAGAGGACTCAAAGGGCTACCAGAGGACGAAATTTCAGGCACTGGAAATCCGAAAGTACATAGATACAACAGATTCAATATCAAGCTCCTAGAAGGCAAGAAAAATCATGCATTCAAAGATCACTGCAGTAAGGACCACACACCAACAGTCAAGGGTAAGTCTCCTACAACAAGGTATGTATTATTAGTGTTTACATTTGAAATATTAGTATCATCTTTGACATATGTTTTTGCAGGACAACGTAAATGTATACAAGGTATCAGTTATATCTCTATGTCTCTATATGTCACAATTAGTTTTGATACCACATTTGAGATGTCCTATTCTTGATACTACACATTTGATGCTACATATTCTTGATGCTACACCAAGTCTGCTAAATCTATATGATGTTGTAAGTTCATGTTACTTGTTTGGTCATAGTTGATAGAATGCTCTTTGTTGTTGTACTTAGAACTTGGTCCATCACAAGTCTAGGGTATGTCATCAGGTTTTATTGTATATATCTTTAGGTCAGTTTTGGATATAGTCTTGCATAGAGTCCAGGCCTATATCAACAGTGGGAGTCTTTGTTTACTGCCGCAACAAGTCAACAACAAAAGTGACAAGCACACTTCAGGTACGCATTGTAATTTTAATTTGTATTTATTCATTATTATGCACTTACATGTGTTCTACAGGTAGAGGTAAGTTGAAGGGTATTTTGTTTTGTTTTGGGATTGGTTTTGCCAACCAAATTTTGCATGCAGGTAGAAGAAGATTCAAGTACAGCTTCAAGCAAGAATTCAAGAGCAGAAGTATCAAATCAATGGAAGCATTGCAATGGGACATCCTTGAAAACATGACAACCATTCAGATATCGTGATGTATTGTTGAGGCCAAGAGTCATATTGTAAAGTTGTAAAAGAGTTATTTGTAAAAGAGTCATCATTGTAAAAGAGTCATTTGTGAAAGAGCCATTCTACCTAGAGTTGAAGAGGCAGTGTTGGAAGGTATAAGAGTCGTTGTTGGGATGATGTCATGGTTGGGTTGCAGGTCATAGAGTGATTGGGTATTTGGTCAAGTACACGAAAATCATTGTACATCTTATTGTATTGTGGATCGTTGTCCCTCATATGGGAATCCACACTCTTGTCTCATTTCAGTCATTATAGGGTGGCAGGGAGGTGCTAGGCTGGTGCATGAAGTTGCCTACAGGTTGGAGCTTGTGAACACTTTAGGGTGGTAGGTTGGTCTAGGATGTTGGGGCATCCATTCAATTGACTACTGAAGAAACCAGGGTGTTGGGGTGTCCTTCCAGTGGGAGCTGGAGAAGAATGCTTTTCTAGAATTCTAGGAAGTTGTTGCTTTCATTTCAGTTGGGGTTGAAGATTAAAGAATTTATTAGAAAAGTGTTCGGTGGTTTTTGACTCGGAGGGGGTTTTCCACCTAAAATTCTTATGTCTACTGTGTTCTTTTATTTACTGTTATTACTACATAAACATTAATAATAATTGAAGATTAACTAATGCTTTGAAAAGATTTAAAAGTACTAATTGCTAAGGAATATTGGTTCACCCCTCTCAGTATTTCCAACAATTGGTATTAGAGCTTGGTTCCTTCAATAACAGTGTAACAACTGGAAGGATATCATGGAGTATACTAAGAATAGAGTTCCTTTGTTCAATGGAAATAACTATGCACTTTGGAGTGGAAGAATGCAGGTTCATTTATTGGCGCAAGGATACGAAGTATGAGAAATCGTTGACCAAGGCTTCACACCAACCCAGGATGAACAAGGTAGGAAAAATATGGTATATGATGCAAAGGCTAAAGATCTTATTATCAGTGGACTTATCGAATATGTTTATCTTAAGGTATTGAGTTGCAAAACTGCTAAAGAGGTATGGGGCAAGCTTGAAAATATATATGCAGGTGACTCAAAGGTGAAAGAAGCAAAGCTTCAATTTTTTAAGGAAAAATTTGAGCAACTCAAAATGAGGGAAGATGAAGATATTGTTGCATACTTTCAGCGTGTTGATGAAACAAAAAATACATTGGAAGGTTTGGGAGAACCTATTGAAATGAAAATTGTTGTCCAAAAGATCCTCAGAACCTTGCTAGTAAGATTTAACCCTAAGGTATCTGTCTTGGAAGATAGATCGAATCTGACCAATCTCAACATAGATGAATTGCATGGAATTTTTACGTCATATGAAATGAGGATTGAAGAAGAGGATGACATATCTCACTTAGAAACAACATTTTCCACATCCAAGAAGAATAGTAAGGACAAACAGACTCCGAAAGCAAAATTCGAAATTGTAAGGATGAGGAAAAGGAAGAAGATGAAGAAGAATTCTCAGATAAAGAGTTTGCCTACTTCACGCGGAAAATGAGAACAGGTATGGGAAAATTCAAAGGTAAACTTCCATTAATATGTTTTGATTGTGGTGAGGTGTTGAAGCCTCGAAATTCATTGCAACAACATGGGGGATGACCACCTGGTCTGGCCCTTAAAGCAACTCCTTTTCTAGTTTGGAATGGTGGTTCCGATTGGTTCAACTAGGTCCAGTTATCTTCTTAATCTCCAAAATGGCTTACAAAATAACTTTCATCCATCAATGGAGAAGAGACATCAGATCAGCGCTCTTGCTGATCAAGGAAGAAAGTGATCCTTACGCTGATCTAGGGCTCAACCAAGCCACAACTAAAGCTTGCCTCTTTATGAAGAGGATTTATAAGAATGCAAAATTAAATCCAAATGCAAACTTATTATATAATGCAAACAAAATGAACTAAATTCTAATCCCATCTCAATTAAGCAGATATAGATTTGACCCAACTGAGAGCAAGATATTTAAATGATTGAGATTTAAATATGTCTGGCTTATAATGAATATCAAGCTAACGAAGTAGTTCAATTAACTGACATTATGTTTACCAAAACATATTCTATTCAGAGAACTCTTAACTGAAATAATAAACCAACAACATTTATGAAGAAGTTCACAAAATAATATTGATTGTTTAATCAGTTTTTCAAATAATTAAACAATAATATGAAGAAGAAGTTCACAACATATTACTATTTGTTAAACGAGTATTAAAAGACAGATTTCTGAGTAAATAGTTACTCAGAAATCAAAATTCAAGCCATAAGAGCAGAGATAAATAATAACATATGATTAAGACAAATTACTCATATCGACAAAAGTGCACAAATATGAATAAAATGACACATTCCTGCCATCATAAAATGAAATTAGTATTTAAAACAATAGTATTAAAAATACCAATTTATTGAATCCATATCTATAGCTCCGGTCTCCAAAAATCTTTTATATTGCTTGAATTTCTGTTGTTATAACAAGAACTGGAGAAACGCAAACTCTGCCCATCACACAATTTAGAATGCAAAAGAAAAATCTTCAATAATCCTCAGATCTAAGATTTTCACTCCTCCAACCTACAACTCTAAATCCCTATTACAAAAGTGCTTTTAGAATTCCAGAATTTTAGAGAAGAGAAGCCATTTTTACACTCTACAATCTGGTATTTATAATATTTACAAAAGAATTAAGAATATGAAAGTTTGTTGAAGAATAAATATGTTTAATGAATTTTTATTAGCTCAAAATTCCATTATTCTATTGATGGAGCTTTTCATTGATTGAGATTCTTTTCTCTTCATCTTTTCAACTGTTTTCCTGCAAAATCAAATCAAAACAAAATTAAAATGTAAAAATAAAATCAGAATGCCAAATCTGGAATTAAAACAAATTTAATCAAATTCAATTAAATAAATAATTGAAAATGAAATCTAAGCTTTCTATTGATGCATGTGATGATTTAATTGGTCAAAGATATCATTGACGAATGGATTTGCATTCAGAAAAGGCTTGGGCAAATGAAAACGCAGAAAATAAAACTAAGGAAAATTAGTTCTATTAAAAATTTGGAGCTTGATCTTCTGCTGAATTTTAGACCCAATAAATGATCAAATATGTTAATAAAACCTCCTCAAAAATGTTCTCTATGATTTTATCTTTCCAATGAGCCATCCTGGGCCTCATTTGGCCAAGTAAAACTCAATTTATGAGTCTCCAAAGTTGATGAGTCAAAACTGCCAGAAGTTTGGAATTTTTGCTGCCTAGGCTATAATCAGGGTTGCTGCAACGAGCTGAACAATACCCCAACGAAGTTGTCTTTTATGCCATACAAGCTTATTCTCGCTGCCAGGGAGCGTTCATAGCCCCGACGTGTTTACTTGTATTTCCCATGCTTCTTCTTTAATCACCTTTTTGATAAACGTATTTTCAAACTTGTAGTTTATGATGTATTTGAGTGAAATAGGTGGGATGGTAATAGAGATTTATGTTTAATGGACATAATACTTTCATAATGTTTTCTCCAAATTATTTCCCTACAGCGATCAATCAGAGGCTTTTATGTGGAGGGGTAGGAGGGATTCATTATGTTAAACTCAAATCAATTATTTCCTTGAAAAAGTAAACTCAATCACCTAGAAAGGATGTGTGTTCTTCCATGAAAAATATTTAAAGCCAGATGATCTTATGGTTCCATAAAGATATGCCTTTAATGATAAATGAAATTCACTGAATTAGATAGAGTTAAGAGATTTCCCATGTATGCCAATCCTTGTCAGGCGAGGAAAAAAGCCTTTCATATAAATCATGGCAGAGTCACCAAATGAAATCAAAACTAAAAGCAAAAGGAAAAGAATTCTTGAACTAAAGTAAGAAAAGAAATCATCAAACCAAAATAAAATTGAAGAAAGCAAAAAATAAAAGAAAAATCCAAATTTAAAAGATAAACTCCATCAAGACTACTTATACAAATGTCTCAACAAAAGAGATAAAAGAAAATAATTATGTGAATGTTCATTATTTTGTTGAGATTTAGATAAATTTTATCTTGAAGAGTTATAGGCATTTTGGCTTCCGATAGCAGTGATGATAGATAATATATTAAATGAGAAGTTTCTTTCTGCTGCAAACTTTCTTGTTTCGAAGCAAAACCTACAAAAAATATCTTAATCATTTTCGAATAAAAGAAATGCTTAAGGAAATAGTTAAAGGTTCATAAACTCCCCAGTTTAGCTGATTCAATGAGGATCATTACTTCTTATTTCAAGAATCTCAAAGAAAACTAAACAAAAGTGAATGAACTTCAACACTAATCTGGTAGAGGTGTAATAGGTTCATGAAGACCTGCAAAAACAGAGTTCAAGATCAACAAAAATTAAAAACGAAACTAAAAACAAAGTAAAGTAATGAGAATGGGTACATGAAACTTACCATTGGAGAATTGCATTTAATCTTACTTGAAAGATATCATTTTCTCCAATACTAGTTAGAATTTTACTTTAATTAGAATTAAAAGTATGAAGAAGTTGAACTAACTGAAATCTTATTAACCCAAAATCATCATTTATTAAATCTATACTAAAGCGAGTAGTAAACTAGAATAATGTAAGGCTTTGTGTTCAAGGAATCGAAAATGAACCAAACTCATCGAAATTAGAATGAAGATATGCTAATTAATGAATCGCAATGATGAATGTTCTCATAATATTACAAGTTTTGTATCAACTCCATGATTTTGATAAATTGTTCAAAATTAAGACCAAATCCAAGATAATGAAACACAGATGTGTAGATGGAGAGGCCTTGAATTTCGTATATTAAATAAAGAGTGACATATCAAAACTTAAATATAAGAAAAATTAAGAATGATTTAACCATGTTGCAAATTTCTTATCAATTTCTTTATTACTATAATCGTTGCCAAGAGTGCCTTAAAATATTTTATACAACACAACACATTATCGAATTTTTCGCATCACAAGTTTTATCCTATGCATAATTTTCAAACTGCAAGACTCACCTTTGCCGATATGCGATTGAATATAACAGTTAAAAGATAAAGGTAGAGAGACATAAATCAACATTTATCGCATTAGAGGATGTCAAGATAATATGTGATTTGAGTTTTGCGATGCGATATAAGTGTTGTGATGGCAAGGTTGTGATATGAGCATATGTAATAAGAAATTGCAATGGAGCGATTGCTATATCGGAGAATAGTCATATCGGTGATCCGAATTTTTAATAAAAAGAAATGCCACTATGATTCTTGAGATAACAGGATGGCAATAGATGACGTGGCTCACTGGTGGGACCAACTTTGAATTTGATAAGAAATCAACAATCAGAGGATTTTGAATACGAGATGTAATATTGTTGATACGCCGATATGCAATATAGAACGGACCCGATCATTCTATCATGTGGATTTAATTTCATATCGGATCTGAGACATCAGAACCTTTAAATATGTGCCTCAACCGAAATTGTGATTTATGCACGGATGTGATATCTATCATAACTGGATTTAATTGGGTCTGGGGTTGTATCTCAATATTGGTGAAGTCAATTATCGGAGATTGTTGATTCGGGGTATCAGAGAAATTTAAAGTATGCTTATTTGAGAACCTTCAATATGCGAAATGCTATATGAGAACGCGATATGAGACGTGGCATTTTGCAGGTTCGACAACTTCTTAAGGTATTCAATTTAAAAGAAAGCGACCAAGTTAACTTTGCTTTTTAACAAAATCCCTTTTAATAGATATCAGAAATATTGGATAAGGGAATATGTTTATTGGAGATTTTTTGAATGATGACAATTATGATATTAGAGTGCTCTGATATGAATCTTCTGATACTACTTTTTAAACGCCTGTTGGGGTTTTTAATGAATGAAAGAAAAATTAAAAATGCTCAAATTCTAATGAACAACCAATAATACTTCCCTGAATATGTTGCAGATTTGAAAAGGTCTAGCTACTTGCTTATCTTAAGTCTCCATAATCAAGTTGATGAAGACTTGTAAAAGAAACATAACATAAATAAGAAATAACCTTTGAAAAAATAAAACTAACAATAGATGACGATGAACCTGTAAACACATACCTGGAAGAAAATTGATTGTAAATTTACCTCATGAATCTTCAAATTCCCCCAATTTTTCTTAAAATTTGCATATGTTCAACCTCACCTACTAATTTAATCTAAAAATGCTAAGTAATGAGTTTTCATATTACATCCACCTCCAATTTACATCGTAAGACATGAGTGGTGAAACTGAGCTCTTTTTCAAACATGTGAATAAAAAATTGTCAAGCTGTAGCAAATTCTTGGAATTTATTTATGTATGATCGTCGTGATGATTTTTTTCCAAAATAAGCCAATGAAGTGCTTTCAAAAATATGTATGATTTAAGAGATTCTACTTTTTTAAGCCGCTTTCTGAAAACGAAAGGGGATGCCCAAAAAAAGTCAGATTCATTACTTGCTTTATTGAAAATCTGAAATAATGAAATAAGTGTAAAGAGAGAAGAAATCTAATATAAATTAATCTATTTTCTATTTTTAACTTAATGAGGGAAACATGATTAGGTATAGTCATACTTCCAATGTAACCATGTAAGCATTTTAATTCTTGCATGTATAAACAGATCAATCATTAGTAACAAAAATACAAAAAAAATTAAATTAAGGAAAATAAATCTGAAAACAGAATGCATAATTACTGTTAGCAGTTTATTTACAATTACCTTCTCTTGAAATGTTATTTCTAGTTGAATTTCAATTGAATCATAGAAATTTGGATGAATTTCTATTGATGATTGGAAGAGGTTCAAAAGAGAATATGATAGGCCAAATTGTGGAAATGAGTTTTTAGATTCAATGGCCTGCATAAATATGTGAGTGTTATGTACAAGTGTTAAACTATTAACAATCTTTTGTGAAGGAAAACTTTCCAAATATTTTTCAAATGGGTCAATGAAAAATGGATGAAAATCTGTTAGATACAGTGGAAGATTATTAATTGAATCAAATCGCTGGTCATATTGTGAAAATTCACTCTTGTTTACACTGTTTTTGAGAAGGTAGAAGTAATTGATAAGAAATGAACATTAGTTGAAATTGGAAGAGAAATAACTTCTGATGTTCATGATTAGAATTTGAAATTTCATTTTCCCATTCAGACAACATATTAATTGATTGTTCAATACTGAGCTGCTCAATATGCCAACACAAATGATCTAAAAGTTGAAAATTAAAAACAGAAAACAAATATGAATTTAAACAAAATAAATGAAGGAAAAATAATAAAATCAAATCATAGTTTACATGAGTGTTACAATTATTGTTACAACACAATTGGGACCGACTTAAAACAATTTACTTTTCACAAGACTTGGTCAGAATAATAGAATTCGAATGATTGCTAATACCAACTTGTGAATTAGAAAGAGAATGATGACTATGAATAGGAATGAGATCTTGATCGTCATATAAATCATAGATTGGAATGTTTTCTCGAACGCTGAGATCATTAGTATGATCAATTATTTGAAAATGAGAACTATTTGAAACAATTTCTGAATTAAAGCGTTCTTCATTTTCACATGTAATCTGACTTTGATCATGAAGATTCAATTGACAATGAGATGTATCAATATCCTCAATGTCAAAATAACTATCATAAATAACCTCATGACATTAATTAAATTTCCCTTCGATCTCATCCAATGTATCAAAACAAAAAGGAATATGAAACACATGTTTATTAATGATAGAAGAATGATCAATAATTAAGTCTCTATCTTGATAAAAATTAATTGGTAATTCATTAAGATCAACTTCTCTGTTTTATGAAATATCATTGATATTAAGAAGGGATAACTTGCTATCAACAAAAATATCAAGATAAAGGGAAAAATGAGAATCAGAAGCAATGGATTTAAAAATGTCTCTATTTGAGAACTTTTGTGCATTCTGTTCATTGTAAATTTCAGATTTGAGATCATTCATTTGTGTACTTGTGCTTTCTTGAACAATGTTGTCTTGTTGTCTTGAATTTGGCATTTGCTCATCGTAAAAGAATTCAGAAAGTTGTACAACAAGCTGCGTATTGTTTAAAACATCGATTGCTGCTTCTACTTGCTGATTTATGTTCTAATTTTATGAAATTAACACATACTGATTTTCAGATTTCAAAGCAGTACCTTTTTCAAGATTATTGCTAGCATTTTCTTGTACTTGAATAGTAAAATTCTCCAAGCTTTGTGATTGAGATTTGCTGACATGTGAAGGTTCATCCTGATCATTATCAATACTATACAAAGTGTGCATTAAATGAAGAAATTGATAGTACATAATAGAGACCACTTCATCATCATTTGTTTGCACCTCCATATTGGAATTCTCAATTATGTTAATAAAATTGGAAGGAGTTTGAACGAAGCTTGAAATAATTTCACATGGATTATGAATGGGAAGAAGAGAGAAAATATGTTCATAGCAATCTAATAATTCATCTTCCATAGTTTGTTCTTCAATTTTAAATTTCAAACAATTTAAACGAAACCTGATGGTAAAATCAATCAAAGATTCATTTTCGAGTCTTTGTAAATCTTCAAAATCGTCACATACTTTTTCATGGTTATAGCCATCAAATTTACAAAAGAAAATTGTAACAAGTTGTTTTCAGCTGTGAATTGAGGGAACTGGAAGCATTTGACACCAGCTTCAGGCTTTTGCCAAGAATGTAAGAGTAAAAATCCTGCATAAAATACCATCATTAATTCCTTGATAAGTAGAATTTGAAAATTTTTGAATGAATTGTAAGACATGATTAAAAGCAGAAAAATTTCTCTTACCATTAAACTTTACCTGAGACAAGAGTCTTACCACTTCTGATAGAGTATTGGAAGATGCACGTCCAGAAATACAACTCCAAATTGGAAGTTTAAGAGGAGACATTGTAGTAAAAATAAGATGTTAGAATACAAAGACTCCAATAGACAACAATTTTCAGGCCCTCCTTCTAGTGCCAAAATGTTGAAGCCTCGAAATTCGCTGCAACAACATGGGGGATGACCACCCGGTTCGGACCTTAAAGCAAACTCCTTTTTCCGTTTGGAATGGTGGTTCCGACTGGTTCAACTAGCTCCAGTTACCTTCTCTCAATCTCCAAAGTGGCTTACAATATAACTTTCATCCACCGATGGAGAAGATACATCAGATCAACCCTCTTGCTGATGAGTCAAGAAAGTGATCCTTAAGTTGATTTGGGGCTCAACCAAGCCACAACTAAAGCTTGTCTCTTTATGAAAAGGACTTATAAGAATGTAAAATTAAATCTAAATACAAACTTATTCTATAATGCAAGCAAAATGAACTAAATTCTAATCCTATCCCAATTAAGTAGGTATAGATGTGATCCAACTGAGAGCAAGATATTTAAATGATTGGGATTTAAATATGTCTGGCTTATAATGAATATCAAGCTAACGAAGTAGTTCAATTAAATAACAATATGTTTACCAAAACATATTCTATTCAGAGACCTCCTAACTAAAATAATAAATCAACAACATTTAGGAAGAAATTCACAAAAATGATATTGATTGTTTAATAAGTAATTCAAATAATTAAACAATAGTATAAGGAAAAAGTTCACAACATATTACTATTTGTTAAACCAATATTAAAAGACAGATTTCTGAGTAAATAGTTACTCAGAAATCAAATTCAACCCATAAGAGCAGAGATAAATAATAACATATGATTAAGACAAATTACTCGACAAAAGTGCACAAATATGAATAAAATGACACATTCTTGCCATCATAAAATGAAACTAATATTTAAAACAATAGTATTAGAAATACCAATTTATTGAATCCATTTATCTGACTCTGGTCTCCAACAGTCCTTTACATTGCTTGAATTTTTGTTGTTACAACAAGAGCTACAGAAGCGCAAACTCTGCCCATTAGACATAATTCAGAACGCAAAAGAAAAATCTTCAATAATCCTCAAATCTGAGATTTTCACTCCTCCCCCCTAAAACTCTAAATCCCTTTTACAGAAGTGCTTTTAGAATTCCAGAATTGCAGAGGAGATAAGCCATTTTTACATTCTACAATATGGTATTTATAATATTTACAAAAGAATTAAGAATATGAAAGTTTGTTGAAGAATAAATCTGTTTAATGAATTTTTATTGGCTCAAAATTCCATTATTATATATTGAGATTCTTTTTTCATCTCTTCAATTGTTTTCTTGCAATCAAATCAAAACAAAAATAACATGTAAAAATAAAATCAAAATGCCAAATCTAGAATTAAAACAATTCTAATAAAATTCAATTAAATAAATAATTGAAAATGAAATCTAAGCTTTCTATTGATGACTGTGATGATTTAATTGTTCAAGGATATCATTGACGCATGAATTTGCATTCATAAGAGGCTTGGGCAAATGAAAATGTAGAAAATAAAACTCAAGAAGATTAGTTTTATTAAAAATTCGGAGCTTGATCTTCTGCTGGATTTTAGACCCAATAAATGATCATATATGTTAATAAAATCTTCTTATAAATATTCTCCATGATTTTATATTTCCAATGAGCCATCTTGGGCTTCATTTGGCCAAGTAAAACTCAATCTATGAGTATTCAAAGTTGATGAGTCAAAACTGACAGAATTTTGGAAGTTTCGTTGCCTAAGCTAAAAATCAAATTTTTTTGATTAAAATATAATCCTAAATTAGATTAAAATTAATAATTTAATTAACATTAATTTATTGTATTTACATTATTAAACTTAATTAATTATAAATTAATTATTAACAAAATTAAATTAATTAAAACATTTAATTTAATGATTAATTTAAAATACTATTATATCAGTATTATAATTATTTCTCATCAAAATCCAAAATTAATACAATCATGAGTACTGTGAGCTTTGATGTAAGTGTTAATGGAGTGGTGGAGGGTTATGGAGTTATAATGAGGGTGGAGGTCAACGAGAAAATGGAGGGATAAGGAGTGGAGAGTGAGGTGGAGGTTGGGTGAGGTCATGGCGATGGGAGTCATAAGGTGTTGAAAAACTTTGTGTTAAAAATTTTAACCCCCGCATAAAACTAAATCGCAAATCAGAATTTTAATACCGATGCATAAAAAATAAAAAAAATTATTTACGATATGCAATGTATTGCAATCGCAATTTTTTATCACAATTTTAAAATCACAATTCTTGGAAGGCAAATGATATGAAGTGGGACCCACATGGAATTAATAATCTTACAAATTGGACTATAACTACTTTGCAATTTTGAGAATTTGGTCTTGGCAATTTGTTTTAAAATAATAAATTGAAGTAAATTACCAATATTTTGAAACACGTTTTCATTCGTTGTATGATTTAGTTGGGTCATTTTATAGGATCGTTAGTGAAAAATGAAAAACTAATAAAAGTTAACTAAAATTCAACATTTACAATGAATCACTATTGAACTTAATTAATTACAAAAATTGAAATATTATACACTTATTTACATTTTTAGACCATGCGAGAAAACGATCAAATTTCAAAGAAGTGCCATTTACAAACCAGTTGAGCAAATGAGTTGAAACAAGTATCAATGGAAAGCTTGTGAAAAGTTGGATTCAATGAAACAATCAAAACATAAATCCAACGAAAATGAAAAAAATGAAAAAATTGTAAGACAATTAACTTAAATGAAAATCATAAAAAATGTTTAGCCAAAAATTTATAGAAAAGGTCCCCATTATTTGAGTCAATAAGTCAAATAATGGGAGGTGTTGGGTTTTCCCTACAACATGAGGTTGGGCATTTTGCAGCGAAATGTCCTCACAAAAATGAGGTTCTTACGAAAGAAAAGAAAAGTCATAGGAAGTCCAACAAACAAGGCAAGAATAAATGGTTTAAGAAAAGTTTCTTCTCCAAAGAAGATAGCTCATCATCCGAAGAAGACAATGATAACGAAGAAGAATTCAACGGAAGAGTATTGTTTATGGCCAAGCACAATAAGCAAGAGGCACCTAACGAAGAAGGAGATGAAGAAGAAGAAATGACTGAGGTTGAATTTCAAAACAAAGTGATCAGGGTTATCAAAGAGCTCAAAGCCGAGAAGAAGCATGTTAACACTCTTGAAGATGAATTGAAGACAAAAAAAGAACTGGTCCTTAACCTTAAAATAAAGGTTGAAGAATACAAGCAACTTGAAGAGTCTCTCCAGAAAGAATTAAAGGAAAACAACAAGAAAAGAGAAGCATTGGAAGCTGAAATAGTTGCTCTACGAAAGGAAGTAAAAAATGGAAAAACTTTTCAAAACTACACCAACAGTTCAAAGACTTTGCACGAATTCATCAACAACCAACAATCATACAACAACAAGTCTGGTTTTGGTTAGAAAGAAAAATTCGAAAAAAAGTCGAGTCATTCTATGACAATTAAAGAAGATGGATATGAAAATTCTACCAAACAGATAGATCTCTTAGCTAAATCAAGAGATCAAGACTCGTAGGAAGAACCTTGGAAGACAATTACTCGAAGAAGATTTCCTCCTAGGTACCAACCTATATTTTATGGTCATTGTTATTCATGTGGAAGACTTGGACATAGAGCTGCAGAATGTCACATGTATGTTTGGAATGAATATAGTTTCAGGAGATCCTTCAGAAATGGATATTCCAGAACTTGGTATAATATCAACAAATTTGATCATTTGAAAGATGATGTCAAATGTTACAAATGTAACAACTTTGGACATACGACGAGGGATTCTGAAGTTCCAAACAAGTACAACTATTATCGGCAAAAACCTAGAAGCAAATTTGCAGGATCACGAGATAGACACCAAATAGAATCTTCTATGAATAACATCGAGTGTTACAAGTGTCATAGCTATGGACACATTGCTCATAACTGTAGGTACAAGATGGAATCAACCATGAATGAAAATCTTGATAACGAGAATAAGAAGGTTTGGAAAGGAAAACAGGTACAGGGTGAACAAGTATGTCAAGATGAACAAGAAAAGAAAGAAGGCAATAAGGTCCCAACAGTTATGATTTCACGATTTGTTCCGAATTGTGAGGAATCAACAACTGCTTCGGTTAATGACTTGAGTCAAGATGGTCCATTAAATGACACAGTATTTTGAACAATTTAGCTTATCGACTCTTAGAAATATGAAGATGAGGAGTCTATGCAACAATATATGACACAAGTCTATGATTGAAAAACATGTAGTTTAAACAAGATGGCAGTTTCATTACATGTTCAGGGGGACACGAATAGTTGAAGTATTACGGATTCAAGAAAGGAAGCACTGACAAGCAATCTCTATGTGAAAGTGGATCAAGACAATCTAACGATTATCGAGATATCTCAGCAGGATAAAGGAATATTCATATATCAAATCAAGTACATCAAGGAAATGCTCAAGAAATTCAAGATGGAAGATTGCAAGCCTATCCTTACCCCCATGGTAATAGGTTACAAGAAGATTCATCAATGGATGTGGACCAAAGGTTGTATAGACCCATGATTGGTAGTCTCCTACCTACCTGATGTGATGCAGGCAGTTGGACAAGTTGCACGATTCCAAGCAGCACCAAAAGAATCTCATATTATTGGCGTCAAAAGGAATTCTTCGATACCTTAAGGGTAGAGTGGAATATGGTATATGGTATCCCAAAGGAAATGATTTGGTTATCCAAGCTTATATAGATGCAGATTGGGCGGGAACTGTTGATGATTGTAAGAGTACTAGTGGAGCAACGTTCTATCTAGGTGGTTGCCTTGTCTCATGGTTAAGTAAAAAACAAACTTCAATCTCGTTATCCACAGCAGAAGCATAATACATCGTGGCAATAGCTTGTTGTACTCAAGTTCTCTGGATGAAGCAAACCTTGCAAGATCTTCAAGTTAAGTTTGATGAGCCTATTCCCATCTTCTGCAATAACACCAGTGCTATCAGTATCTCCAAAATTTTTGTGATGCATTCCAAAACAAAGCACATTATGATCAAATATCATTTCATTATAGAGTAGGTCACCGAAAAGAATATCAAGCTTGAATATGTTGGCACAAAGGAACAAATTGTTGACATCTTTACCAAATCATTACCTCGTGAAGCATTTGAGTATCTTCGCCAAAATCTTTAGATTCTATGAGGTTCTCCTTAGAATATTTCTTTTATCTATATAAGTAGACAGGGGGAGTGGAGGTGTGTACAGGTCCACAGGATGACAGTTTGTCAGAGGGAGTTAACCTTTGCCATTGATGAAAAAGGGGGAGAGAAGGCAATAGGAATAGGTGTCATGATTGCGGGGGGAGTACTTGTGTTTCCATCAATGCCAAAGGGGGAGATTGTTGATCAGTGGTTGTCATTGATGTCAACTCAAGCAGCCCCAGGGGTTTATCCCAATATTGCATGGGAATTTTTGACTTGACAGGTTACCCTATTTTGAGTCAAGGATCTTCTAGATGGATTCTACTCATCGATATGTTTCCGTTGATATATGGCATGCTAAGTAATTCTTCACGGTTTGAGAGATATTCATGTTTGAAGTTAGTAACCCCAGTTAGTGGGCTAAAACCCTATGGGGCTGTGGCATGTCACTCATAATTGGTTGTGGTCATTGAATAGTCAATAATTAATAGTTTTTTCCTCCTAAAATCCCTCCAATGTTCACTTCTTGATGACCTTGTCAACTCAGGACATCCATATAAATAGTGACCCTCATATCCTCCTCTAGTAGGGATTTTGTGGCTTCAAACAGGTCATCGTGGCATTTTCGCTATATATATATATATATATATATATATTTTTGTGAAGCTTTAGAAGCTGAAATTAAAACCCATTTGATCCGAAATCTTGATGAACCTTGTGACTGAATTTCAGATCTTGGTTCACTATATTTTCGAAGATATGATATGACGAATTTAGGGTTTTTGTAGGCTCCCGAATTCCATGTCAAACAGGTGATGTTGGGAAAATCGTCATAACTTTCTCTCTGAGCATTGGATTCAAATTTCGTAAATTTTTACAGAAAGAGGACGGATTGTAGTTTGTTGAGTAGTGCTTTCAGGGCCGAAGGTCGCAACAGTGACATGTGGATCTTCGTACAAGTTCGCTTTACTGAACTAGTCTATACTTAGGTCATCATGGGATATTGGACATAACTCTTTCTTGAAGAGTCCAATATTGATCAGACCTATGGGGTTGGAAATAGGACTCAGATGGCTACCACATGACAAAATTTCTGACCCTGGAGATCCGAAATTACATAGATACAACATATTCAATATCGAGCTCCTAGAAGGCAAGAAAAATCATGCATTCAAGGATCACTGCAGTAAGGACCACACACCAATAGTCGAGGGTAACTATCCTATAGCAAGGTATGTATGATTAGTGTTTACATTTGAAATATTAGTATCATCTCTAACATATGTTTTTATAGGACAATGCAAGTCTATACAGGGTCTCGGTTATATCTTTATGTCTCTATATGTCACAATTAGTTTTGATACCACATATCGGATGTCATATTCTTGATACTACACATTTGATGCTACATATTCTTGATGCTACATCAAGTCTGCTAAATCTATATGATGTTGTAAGTTCATGTTACTTGTATTGTCATAATTGATAGAATGGTCTCTGTTGTTGTACTTAGAACTTGGTCCATCACAAGTCTAGGGTCTGTCATCAGTTTTTATTGTATATATCTTTAGGTCAGTTTTGGATATAGTCTTGCATAGAGTCAAGGCCTATATCAAGAGTGGGAGTCTTTGTCTACTACAACAAAAAAAATGCATTGTAATTTTAATTTGTATTTACTCATTATTATGCACTTACATGTGTTCTGCAGGCAGAGGTAAGTTGAAGGGTATTTTGTTTTGTTTTGGGATTGGTTCTGCTGGGAAATTTTTGCATGCAAGTAGAAGAAGATTCAAGTACAACTTCAAGCAAGAATTCAAGAGCAGAAGTATCAAATCAAAGGAACCATTGCAGTGAGACATCCTTGAAGACATGACAACCATTCAGATATCGTGAATTATTGTTAAGGCCAAGAGTCATTATTGTAAAGTTGTAAAAGAGTCATTTATAAAAGAGTCATCATTGTAAAAGAGTCATTTGTAAATGAGTCCATTGTAAAATTGTAAAAGAGTCATTTGTAAAAGAGTCATCATTGTAAAGATTGTAAAAGAGTCATTTGTGAAAGAGCCATTCTTCCTAAAGTCGAAGAGGTGGTGTTGGGAGGTATGGGAGTCACTGTTGGGATGATGTCATGGTTTCGTTGCAGGTCATAGAGTGATTGGGTATTTGGTCAAGTACACGAAAATCATTGTACATCTTATTGTATCGTGGATCGTTGTCCCTGGTACAGAATCCACACTCTTGTCTCATTTCAGTCATTATAGCGTGGCAGGGAGGTGCTAGGATGGTGCATGAAGTCGCCTACACGTTGGAGCCCGTGAACACTTCAGGGTGGTAGGTTGGTCTTGGATGTTGGGGCATCCATTCAGTTGAAAACTGAAGAAACCAGGGCGTTGGGGCGCCCTTCCAGTGGGAGCTAGAGAAGAATTCTTTTCTAGAATTCTATGAGTTGTTTTTGTCATTTTAGTTGGGGCTGAAGATTAAAGAATTTATTAGAAAAGCGTTCGATGGTTTTTGAACCAGAGGGGGTTTCAACCTAAAATTCTTGTGTCTACCGTGTTCTTTTATTTACTGTTATTACTGCATAAGCACTAATAATAATTGAAGATTAACTAATGCTCTGAAAATATTTAAAAGTGCTAATTGCTAAGTAATACTGATTCACCCCCCCTCTCAGTATTTTCGACAGAGAATACTAAGGGAGATCACTACTTCCAGTGTCGAGCAATATGAGGTCTGTAGAGGGTGTGTTTTGGGCAAGTACACCAAGTTACCATTCCCAATGAGCGATAATAGATCTACATGTATACTATACTTGTTTCATACTAATGTTAGTGGCTGTATGTCTCATGTGTCTTCAGGTGGTTATGAGTATTATGTTATATTCATTGATGACTACTCTAGGAGGACTTGGATATATTTAATGAAGACCAAGGGTGAGGTCTTCAAGTTACTTTAAAGAGTTCAAAGCTCTTGTGGAAAAGGAGACAGGTAGGAAGATTCAGGTCTTGAGGTCAGACAATGGTGGTGAGTACATCAATGGTGGGTTTTTTGACTTTTGTGCACAGGAGGGTATTAGGAGAGAGTTCACAGTTCGTTACAACCCCCAACAGAATGGGGTGTTTGAAAGGAATAACAGAGCTATTGTTGGGGCTGCTAGAGTGATGCTTCATGATCAGGGATTGCCTTTGTTTTTGTGGGTTGAGGCCTGCAATACTGTAGTTTATCTTTAGAATAGGAGTCCTCATAGATTATTGGGGAATATGACTCCAGAGGAGGCTTTCACTGGCGAGAAGCCTCATGTGGAACATCTTCGTATCTTTGGATGTCTCACATATTCTTATATCCCCAAGGAGCAGAGGACGAAGCTGGAACCCATGGCAGAGAAGGGTATCTTTATGGGTTACAATGAGACTTTGAAGGCCTATCAGATCTTCATTCCTTCTAAATGGAGAGTGGTGATTAGGAGGGATGTGAATTTTGAGGAGGAGAGGGCCTATCAAAGATCACGGGAGTATGATGAGAGAGAGTCACAAACTTCTCCTCAGTAGGGAGGTCAGGTACAGGGAGCAGGACCTCAGGGTTCTGGATCAATTGTTACAAGAGGTACTTCAGTGTCAGTGACATTTGGGGCACTAGTGGCGAGTTCACCGAGTTAGTGAGTCCACTAGTACAGAGTTCACATGGCACTTCAACTGACAAAGGCATAGGTGCAAGTATAGGTTCTTCGAGGACAGGTGCTGGTATAAGCACACCAAGGTCAGTTGGCAGACCTTCAGGTTCACCAAATTGGGGGGCAGAGGATGAGGTTCCCTATGGGGAATCTTCTTCAAGGAAGAGGAGGACCAAGTGGCTTTAAGACACCTTGAAGGAAGCGAAGTTCGTTGGTCCTCCGATGAGGGTGAACATGGAGAGTGTGCCACCTGAGCGGTTTTGCAGTTATGTAGCCAAGGCTACTAGCATTGTTGACTTTGAGCCTACTAGCTACGAGGATACTGCCAGCCAGGAGGTATGGAGAGAGGTTATGGTGGAGGAGTATGCCTCTATCATTAAGAACAATGTATGGGAAGTGGTGCCTAGGCCCGAGGGCAAGTCAGTTATGACTTCTATGTGGCTCTACAAGATCAAGCATGCTGTGGATTGTAGCATTGAGAAGTTCAAGGTGAGGTTTGTAGCTAGAGGGTTCTCATAGATAGAGGGAGTTGACTATGATGAGACCTTCTCTCCCATAGCTCGGTACACTTCTGTCTGGTCCCTTATTCCTATTGCTGCATAAATGGGTTGCCAGATCCATCAGATGGATGTGAAGATCACATTTCTGAACGAAGTTATAGAGTAGGAGGTGTATGTTGAGAAACCATAGGGCTTTGAGGTAATTGGGCAGGATATGCAGGTTGAGGCGAGAACCCTATGGACTTAAGCAAGCTCCGAGAGCTTGGCATTCAAGGATGGGTTTCACGAAGAGTGATGCAGATCCGAATCTATACTACATTGTTGTAGGGTATGATCCGCTCATTCTTGTGTTGTATGTTGATGACTTGTTCATTAATGGGGCAAAGAGACTGATTAGTGGTTGCAAGGAGGATCTTTCTATGGAGTTCGAGATGAAGGATATTGGGTTGATGCATTACTTTTTGGGGCTTGAGGTGTGGTAGGAGGAGGGGCATATCTTCCTAGGGCAGGGGCAGAATGCTGTGGATGCGTTGAGAAGATTTCACATGGTAAACTGTAGACCCATGTCTACACCTATGATCACCAATGGAAGAAGCTTCATGCTTCAGATTTTAGTTTGGTGGATCCCACATTGTATAGTCATCTTATTGGGTCCTTGATGTATCTAGTCAACACTAGGCCAAATATATGCTTTGCAATGAACACACTTAGCTATTTCATGGTTGAGCCCAAGAAGGTGCAGTGTTTTAAGAATCAGCCGAGCCGAATTTGAAACGACCGAGCTATATTGAGCCAAAGCTTGGCCGGGTCGGTTCGATGGCCAATTTGGTTTGGCCGACCGAGATTTTACCGAGCCGGCTGAGTTGGTCACCGACTCGGCCGACTCGGTAACAACCTGGTCGGCTCTATCGAGCCCGAGCTAACTCGGCCAGCTTGGTGGGTGCGACTGAAAAACAATTTTTATTTATTTATTTATTTGTGTTGTTTAGGGGACCCCAATACCATTCTTTTCTTTCTTTGGGTTCTTTGGGGTCCATTCCCCTCTCCCAAACCCTATAAAAGCTACCCAACCCCTCTCATTTCCTCACAACTGTTTCATTGCATTTGAGTGAGAATTTGTGAGGAGTTTGTGAAGAGTTGTGGAGTTTATTTTCGGAGCAGTAGTGAGGAGTCTTGGGAAAGCATTGGAGCAGGAGTGAGGAGCTCCTTGGGAAGCCATTGGGGCAGCATTGAGGATTTGTTTTATTGGAGCAACTTAGAGGAGACAGCTTGTGCCTAGAGGTATTTTTTTTTTTCACTTCTAAAAATCTGTTTTTGCTTATTTATTTTTTTATGCAAATTTGGAAATTGAAAATAGTGTTTTTTGTGAAATAAATGAACATTGGAGTAATGCTATTTTTTTGTTTTTATTTTTAGAATTTTTCCTTTCATTTCCAAGTCAAAAAATGGCCCCTAGAGTGAAAGATGCTTCTTGGGCATACGCTGAAATGGTTGATAATAAAATGCATTGCAAATTTTTCCATAGAAAAATTAAGGAGAATCCTGGGGGCATTAATAGGATGAAACAACCCTTGGCAGGGATTAGAGGCCAAATTACTCCATGTGAATCACCAAAAATTGGGGAGATTAGGATGGAGTTGTTAAATAGCTTTGAGAAGTTTCAAGAAGAAAAAGATAGGCAAAAGGAAATAGAGGTTGAAATTGGGAGGAAGAGGAGTATACAAAAAATGATGGCTACCAACCCCCATTTTGATTTTGAGTGTTCTTCTTCTATCCCTTATACTAATGCATCCAACCCTTCTGCTATGTTCCTCCCTCTTTGGAGTGTATTCAAGAAAAGGGTAAGGGTAAAATGAAAAAGAAGGGTGATGTGAATATCAAAGGTTATTTTACTGTCACACCCTCCTTTCCATCAGATGCACATGGTCCTGAAGCTAGTAGAACTTTGCATCCCACTTTAGATAACCATTTGAAGAAAGAATTGAGGGAGACTGCTTGTGATTACATATCTAGATGGTGGTATGATGCTGATATCCCCTTTAATGCTTCCCATTCACCATATTATGATCCTATGTTTGATGCCATATTTGCTGCTGGAAAAGGCTTCAAAGGCCCTACTATGCATGAGTTAAGGGGTTATCATTTGCTAAAAGAAATTTCCTCAATTAATGAGTATTTGAAAGATTTCAAAAACTCATGGGAAAAAATAGGATTTACCATCATGTTAGATGGATGGACAGATCAAAGGAACTATACCATCATAAACTTTCTTATCTTCTGCCCATAGGGAACAATGTTTCTAAAATCAGTTGATGCATATGATAAGGTGAAAGATGGACAATTGTTATTTCAGTTATTGGATGAGTTTGTTGAGGAGGTTGGGGTTGCTAATGTTGTTCAAGTCATCACGGATAATGCCTCTAACTATGTTCTTGCTGGTAAATTGTTAGAGGAAAAGCACAAAACCATATTTTGGACCCCATGTGCTGCACATTGCGTAGACCTCATGCTTGAGGATATTGGCAAATTAGATTGGGTCAAAAACATTGTAGGTCATGCCAAAAACATAAAAAAAATATATTCAAACATTCATGGATTTTGATCTTGATGAGGAGACACACAGGGGGCATGGATATTATTAAGCCTGGCATCACTAGATTTGCAACTCATTTTTTGACATTGCAATCTATGCTTTCACAACACAGAAAATTGCAAAAGATGTTTTCGAGTGATGAATGGAAACAAAGCTAGTGGTCTCTAAAACAGGAAGACAAATAATTGAAAAAGAAAGTTAATGAAGAAATATTTTGGAGAAAGACAATAGAGATTGTGAAGGTTGCTGAGCCACTGGTTAAGGTGTTGCAATTGGTGGATGGGGAAAGATTGTCTATGGGATTCATTTACGAGGCTATGGATCAAGCGAAGAATCAAATAAAAAGGGAATATAAGGATAGAGTGGCTAAGTATGGGCCCATTTGGGAAACCATTGATGAAAGATGGAACAATCAACTCCATCGCCCTAGACATACAACTGGGTATTTTGTGAACCCACTGTATCATTATAAAGCTTTGGCAGCAAGAGCTTTGAGTGGGGAGGTTAGAGATGGATTGATTGACTGCATTGATTGCATGATCCCATTGGAGTGTGATCAATTGGAGATACACCGACAGATCACAACCTTCAGCAAAGCCACAGGTACCTTTGGGAAGAACCTAGCAAAGATTTCCAGGGAAGCAGATGAGCCAGGTAAACAAAAATTTCAATTTTCAAATTCTTAATACTTATTATGTTAAATTGTTTATAATTTGAAAGTTGAATATAATTTGTTGAAACTTGAAACTTGAGCTAACTCATTACACTACTATGTTTTTTGCAGCACAATGGTGGGAGGCTTTTGGTAGCCATTGTCCTCAATTGCAGAAGTTTTCAATTTGTATTTTGAGTCAAACTTGCAGTGCTACTGCGTGTGAGTGCAATTGGTCTGTCTTTGAGAGGATTCACATGAAGAAGAGAAACCATTTGGATAAAAAATGGTTAAATGATCTAGTCTATGTCCAATACAACCTCCAGCTCAGATGCAACCAATTGCTGAACAAAATACTTGATTCAAATCCCCTTGTGTTGGAAGATATTGATCCAACATCAGATTGGGTAGTGGAGAGTCATCTAACATAGTTTGATTGTGATGAGGATCTTGATTTTGATTTATAGGCGATGGCATCACTTGAAAAAAATGTTTAGTTGAATGTAGATCCACTTGTACCAGCCTCAGGCCCAACCCCAAGTCCTCCAATGGTAGGCGCTTCCTCTGCTTAGCCAAAACGGAAGCACATATCTCGTCTATCTCAGCGTGTAACTGCTGCACAACCTGCTAGTGCTACCACTACTACAATTGCAGTTGGAGATGCTGATGAGGAGGAGCCATAGGTTTCCTTGTTTGACTCTGATTCAAAGGTTGAGCCATATGATGTTGGCTCCTCTAGTAGTAGCCAGTATTACTAGTAAGTGGTGACTAGTGATATTTCACAGTTTACTTTTGTTGTAGATGCCATTTCTAGCCTCCTTGGTTATGTGTTTTTATTTTAATCTCTATATCATCATCATGTATGTCTTGGACATTTCATTGGGTTCCATTTTGATATAATGGATATATTCATGAGCCTACTTTGATCATGTGTTGTCTTCTATCTATATTCTAAAGCTTTGTGTTTAGAAACATGAATGAAAATCTTTAAAATTATGTTTTTTTATTATAAAAAAAATAAATATTTAATGTATTTTTTACAACTACCGAGTCATTGAAATCAAACCAGCCAAGTCGATACGGAGTCAAAGTCGACCGTCAGCCATTTCCGAGTCGGAGTTGGAGTTTCAAAACATTGGGAAGGTGCATTGGGTAGCTACAAAGCACATTCTTCACTACGTGCATGAGATTGTTGATTATGGTCTGGACTATAGGAGGGGAGATGGAGTGAGGTTGGAAGGTTACACAGATTCAGATTGGGCAGGTTGTGCTTTTGACAGGAAAAGAACTTCATGGTGTCACTTCGGATTGGGTTCGACAGTTGTGTCGTGGTTCAGTCGAAAGCAAAAGTCAGTTGCTTTCATCTCTTATGAGGCTGAGTATATGGTTGCTAGCCAGGCTAGTTGTGAGGCCATTTGGCTTCGCAAGTTGTTGTATGGCCTATTTGATCAGGAGTTGAGACCGATAGTTATTCACTATGATAACCAAAGTTGCATTAAACTCACGGAGAATCTAGTGTTTCATGACAGGTCAAAACACATTGACATCAGATATTGTTTCATTAGGGACTATGTTTAGAAGGGGGCAGTGAAGCTAGAGTATATATCAACAGATAAGCAGGTGGCCAATGTTTTCAGGAAGTCCTTGCCAAGAGGTAAGCATGTCCATTTTAGGGACAAAATGGGTGTGGTGAGAAACAATTTCCTCAGTAAGAGGGAGTGTTGATTTTTAATGTACCTTGGACAAGTGGTTTCCCATGGGTTAGTCTCCACCTAGGGAAAAGTGTCCCAAATATAAGTGTGACTTTATAAAGTGAAAGTGACTATATAAGTGGTAAATTCAATGTTAAATTATAAAGTGAAAATTGACTTTAGACATAAAGTACAATGTGGATACTTTATTTAATGGGTGAGTTAAAAAATATAAAGTGAGAATTAAATGCACATTTATTCTCATCCATTGATCTAAATGAATATGAGCCATTAGACCTTAGGGTTGCCCAAAAGTAATTTAGGGAAACAAAAGGGGGAAAAGAAAAGAGATTGCATTCATTCTTCATGAGCAAATTGGAGAAAGGAGGTTGAGAGCTGGAGAAAAGTTCTGAAGGAGAAATTTGTTGCAACAAGTTGAAGGAGTGATTTCTGGGCAAATCTAGGCATGGAAATCAAGGTTTAGAAGACAACAGAAGGTACAGTACGAACAACATTGAATTTTGTGAGATGCACGCCGTTCGAGAGAAGTTTTTGATTTTTTTTGAAAAAAATATGTACAGTTTGTATGGGACATTTCGTACAGTCGTATTCGCACAATACATATTTTCAGCTTCAAGTGGGCATGAAAACTGAGGCAAAGTGGGCACGATTTTCATAGAGTTTTGGGCTGAAGAGATAAGTTGTACTTTGTTGTTTTTTTTTGTCTGCAAATGTCTTTTTCCTAAACTTGAAAGATAAATAAATTTGAAGATATATCTAAGAGGTTTTCCTCGGAGAAGATTGAAGGGGTTTTTCCTGGTTCTAAGTTAACCAAAAATCTGTGTGTATTTTTATGTGTGTTGCTGGTCTAGTTATGTCCATATTTATTTTCAGCATGTGTTGACAGTCCCATGTGTTTTAATATGAAAATTTCATTTCCAGAATTCTATATGTTGAATGTATGTTTATGGGAAAGGGCATTTACTGAATGGGAGTGATAAGATGAAATTAAAACTGGGTTGGGATTGTTGGAAATTTTTTTTAGTCATCAAATTTCAACAGTTGGAGACATCAAAAGAAATATATGACAAGCTAATAGAATTGTTCTCTGTAAATACTGCAGGAGAAGTGATATCATTAAGACAGGAACTATACAAGATGAAGATATCAAAGGAAAAAGGAACAACCTCATACTTTATGAGGGTATAAAAAATTAGAGACCAACTATAAGAGTCGGGAGAAATAATGTCTGATAAGGAAATGAAAACTATAGTACTCAATGCACT
Source organism: Pinus tabuliformis (assembly GCA_031772625.1). NCBI lineage: Eukaryota > Viridiplantae > Streptophyta > Pinopsida > Pinales > Pinaceae > Pinus > Pinus tabuliformis. Next base: position 912,815,939 of record CM062804.1, read on the forward strand.
ACTAGACGAGTGGGGTAAATTTACACTAAGCATCTATGGAAAGAAAGAGGCTACCCCTTTCAATGAACTATGGTCATTGTGTAAAATTGAAGAAACTAGGCTAAAGGAAAAAAGTGATGTAGGATCAAATGAGCAAACACAAGCATTTGTTGCCATGGCAAAGAGAAAAGGAAAGATTGGAAAATTTGGTCCTCAAAAAAGGAAGAAGAATATGGTGAAGGTTCAATGCTACAACTATCAAGAATATGGGCACTACAAGAGAGATTGTCCCAAGCTCAAGAAGGACAACAACAAAAGAGGAAGGGAGGAAGCCCATATAACCAAAGAAGTGGAAAATGTTGAGAAGAAGTCAAAGAACGAAGAAGTGAAAGATCTCTACTATGATTGAAACAATTTTCAGCACGAAGTTCTTTTCAGTATTTGTATAACTATCATGGTAGGAAGCATTAGAAGCATGATAGGATGCATCATTTTAGGAGATGGCATCATAAGAGCATACAAATGAAGCAAGAGCTCATGACATCATCATAGGAGCTTGAACGATAGTTGAAGTAAAAGTCTATGGCAGTGATCATTAGAAGGAAGTAGCTCTTGATAACCACATTAGAATCATAAGTAGTGCTTATGGGTAGAAGGAAGTCATCTAGTGTAGAACTCATCATATTGTTGAAAAGTGTAACTAGGTTCGGCCTTCAAAATGACATGTGTAATTGTGATTTTATGTAGTTGATGAAAAGAAGAAAAATAAAATTATTGTAATGCTTGAGCAAGGAATTTATTTTTAGTGATGGCTCCCATTGTGAGCCTTTAGGATTTGTCATCTAGTCATAAAAGTAAATATGAGTCTATGTCATGTATGAAGGACCCTCCTTGGGCATGTTACATTTTGTATGAGTCATTAAAGTAAGTATGAAATTCCTCCAAGACAAGCACAAGACCTCTCCTTCAAGTCGGCTCAAGATGAAAGTAAGATAATCTCCAAAAGGCATGTTGGCCTTGTCTCCAAGTCATGTCGGCTAATTAGCATGGGAAAACTACTATTTATAGGCAGCTTGAATTTCATTCTTGGCACATATTTCGGTCATACATCTGAAGTACAAAAGAAAGTGTGAAAAACAGAAGTAGAAGCTTCTCATCCAACACAAGAAGTAGGAGAAGAATCCAAGTTATTCAAGGATTGTTTTGGTTACCTTTTCCTCACATGTGTGGCATATATTAAAGGTTCTGCAGTAGGGTTTCCTCAGTCAACGAAAAAGTCCAGAAAAAAATCTTTATATCAACATATATCACAGCTGAGGTCATAAGAGTGAGTCTCCTAGTTAAGCGAAGAAGGAAGATACATCCAAAAAGTCACACGTGATAATTGCAAGGGTATAAGATAAGCTGAGGTTTCAGATCTGTGGATAAAACCAAAATTGCAGTAGTGCAGACAGTTTGACTTGCGTTGACCATAGGGGAAGGAAAGAGAAACCAGTTTGTTTCAAGAAGGTTTTTATCAAGGAAGGTTTGTGTCTTGATCTTGGAGTGGCATACAGGTCTAGGGTCTTGGTCTTGGTATTCATCAATTGGAATCTCTATAAGAAGAAGAATTTGTTTGAGTTTTGCTCTCAACAAGGAGAGTTTTTGGCCATGGTTGATAGCCTATATTTTATGTCTCTTGTCTCTTTATGGTTTATGCATTGATAGTTGTTTCATGAAAAAGAACACTACTAATCTAAGTAAAGGAAGATCCTAATATAAGAAAGTAAAAAGCATTCACAAGCAGTTACCTAAAGAAGATAAAAATTACCTAATATCGATGCCCTAGATTTCTCAACATGGTATCAGAGCTAAGGTGACAAAGTCAAGGAAGGGAATCTTATAAAGGGACACTCAAGGATCAAATATCGACGAAAGTATCAAAGCAAAGATCATGTTGAAGTCAAAATCTACAAATAAAGCATTATAACCCTAGATCGAAGAAGGAGTCTACAAAAAAGTCTTGGGATCATCATCAAGAAAAAAAGGCTAAGTTGAAGAGATCTATGAATAAAGGTCCTTACCATTGAAGACATCACCAAGAATTCATCATTGATCTTCATCAAAGGATCCAAAGAGATCTCACTCTTTGTGGGATCAAGGATCACTCTTGAAGAAAACTACCTTCATCAAGGAAAAGTTTTCTATTCTCTATATCATCATCAACATCAAGGAAGCAACAAGGAGAAGGATCATCCTATCAAGTAAGTATATTTATGTCCACATTTGAATCTATCAAAATTTCTTTTTTCAAGGAAATAAATAAATTGGTTGGGGCTTCAAACTATCTTGCATGGAAGAAAAGGACAAATCTGAATCTCATTGAAAATGAGGTTATGGAACATGTCAAAGGATTTATCACTAAACCAAGAAAGGAATATGCTCAAGCTCTTGCCAAGTATATGAAAGGGGAAGTTAGGGCTCAAAGGATTCTCATAGAATCCATCAAGGATCCCCTCATCCCATATGTATCTAAACTCGAAACTTAAAAATAAATCTACGACAAAATGGTAGAGTTGTATTCCGTAAGCGCTGCTGGAGAAGTCATATCATTAAGGCAAGAAATCTACAAGTTGAAGATTTCAAGAGAAAATGGAATAGCCTCATAATTTATGAGGATATATGATATTCAGGATCAACTTCAAGATTTGGGAGAAGTCGAGTCTGATAGAGAAATGACTACAATTGTATTAAATACACTACCAAAGGAGTGGCGTAACGTTACTTCAAGTATTTAGGGGAGGAAAGAAGATACTCCATTCCAAGATCTATGGTCACTATGAAAGATTGAAGAATCTAGGCTAAAGGCAAAATATCATGTTGTTGGCATTATGTTTCTGGTATGGCTATATGATGTTGTACTTGATGGCAACACTCGTGGCAAGGCTCTCAATATGTTGAAAGTTAAGAAGTACGCAGGAGATCATTTCAGAAAGTGCATACCCGCAGGTACACCGTGAAGGGACCGTGGCCAGATACGCAGGTCAGCCGTTCAGGAGGTGCATACCCCCAGTGCACTCATTTCAAGGCAGAGAAAAGCACACGTGGGGTTTCTTATGTTTAACCCTTGGTATTTAGCCGACGGTATTTGTGTTTCTATGGTTTTGGCTCGTGGTATTGATCCATGATTTTAGGAGGAGCTTGCCTATATAAATCAAAGGAGATCACTTGGCTAAGCATCTTTTGCAATTAAATATCTTAAGATCTGAAATATTGGGTTATGGTCTTAAAAGCTTGATCTATATGAAGTTGAAAGCGAATCTGTGAAGGGTGATCTCTCGAGCGCATGATCAGATCTGGGCATCTGAGCATCTGTGCCACTCTGGTGGACTGCCTATTCGGCCCTAATCAGAAGTACGCAGGTGTTTAACAGGAGAGCTGCGTGGGTACGCAGAGCAGAAACAGAAGATCTGCGTGGGTACGCAGAGCAGAAACAGGAGAGCTGCGTGGGTACGCAGAGCAGAAGAAGGAGAACTGCGTGGGTACGCAGAGCAACGAAGGTTCAGGTGCGTACGCACAGTAAAAGTACGCGGCGCGATAGTATCTCTGGGTGCGTACCTGCAGTAACAGTACGCGGCGCGATAGTGTCTCTGGGTGCGTACCTGCAGTAACAGTACGCAATGCGGTTGAAGGAACAGTGCGTGGACACGCAGTGCGGCAGAAGGATCTCTGCGGGTATACGTAGGGAAGCAGAAGGTGAAGTGCGTAGCGACACAGGCCACAGAAGGGAAAACTGCGTATCTGTCTTAAGATCTTCTGTTGATTGAATTTTTCTGTTGATAAGGTGTTCAGTGTTAGTTCTGTTATTACTGATCTGATTACTGCAGTGGACTGTGTAACTTACATGTACTTGATGTTCATTTGATGCTTTATGAAAAGAAGTAAGGGGTTGTAGCTCCTTTCCAGGAAAGACTGGAAAACGAGAGAGAGTTGTAGCTCTCTGCAGGTTGTAGCCTGCATACTGGTAAAGGACTGCACCAGTACAAAACCATTGTAAAAGGAGTTTCTAAATTGAAAGAAGATAGAGACATATTGCAGCAGGTGGTTTTCACCCACATTGGGTTTCCACCTTACATCTTGTGTTCTTTGGTGTGACTATCTGTTTTCTTTGTCCATGCTCATTATTTTATGGTACTGACATGCAAAAATATTTCAAAGAACAAATAAGGAAGATTTATTAAAATAATTTGATAATACTGATTCACCCGCCCTCTCAGTATTATTTCCAACACATGTGGGATTAGGTGAGCAAAATCAAGCATATGCTGCAATAACAAAAAGGAAGGAAAATTTTGGAAAGTTTGGTCCTTAGAAAAAGAACATGGCTAAAATACAATGTTATGGGTGTCAATAATATGGGCACTATAGGAGAGATTGTCCTAAGCTCAAGAAGGACAATAAAAAAGAATAAGAGAAGAAGCCCACATCACTGAGGAAGTGGAGGAAGTTGAAAAGAAGAAGTCCAAGAAGGAGGAAGTAATAGATCTCCACTATTGAGATAGTCTTCCTCACTTAGTTCTTTACTAGTTTATAAGTTTTTCCGTTGTAAAGTAGGAGCATGATAGGATGCATCATGGCATAATAAAAGCATTAAAATCAAGAGCTCATGGCATCAACATAGAAAAGCATGAAAGATGGTCGAATCATGGCAGCCAACTATGGAAGGATATAGATCTTGGAAACCTCATTTGTAGGATAGGTGGAACTTATGGAAGAGAAGGGAAAAGGTCATCTAGTACGAGGCTCATCTCTATCAAAAGGAAATATCTGTTCGATGGGGATACTCTAGATCCTCAAGATTCTTTAATGGAATCTTCATTGAAAGGTTCACCGATCAAGAGAGTAAACACACGTTTCATCAAGAGTTCCAAACTTGTGGAATTCATGGGATGATGGTATGATGACATAAAAGTGAAGAAGATCAAGAGATTGAAACTTTTTCAATCAAGGAAGTTGTTGTAGGAAGTCTGGATGACCCAAAGGAAAAATGAGGTATGTATGCTTACATTTGATATTCTAGAAGTCATGTCATATGGTTGCATATATCATGGACCAATGCTCTATCTTAAGAGCATGATCAAAAGAAAGGATCTCCTCCCTCAAAGGGATGCATGAATGCACGGGTGACACATTCACTGGATCAAATCAACATAATATGTCCTCATATGAAGTATGAGGTGCTTGACTACAATTAAGGAACTTTGATTGGAAGCTCCTGGGAATGAAATGTGTGAAGAAAGGAAGGAAGAAATCATGGGATATACAACCATGAAAGAAGGTAATCAACATCCAAAGACCAAGATGATTTAACTAATATATCTCCATGAAAGATATGAAGACTCTGATGGAGTCTGAAAAAGAAAGAGACCCTTGACAATATATATCTTTGGGAGAAGTGTCGATATGTATGCAGGATGCTGATGCAAACTAGAAGATGTCATGATGAAAGACCATCACAAAGGTAATGCTGATTTTAATGTTCTTTTATTTTTGAACAAATATCTGGATGGGTTTATGCAGGATTTCTGAAGGAAGATCTATTGATGTATTCCACCACCGATGCACATGTAGTAATATGGAATATCCCTAAGGAAACATGGAATGAAGGAAGGGCATATATAGATTGATGGATCATTTTCCGATGATGACATCGCTGACTCATGGATGAAAGTGATGGATGGTTAGTGCCCTATGAAGAAGTCCCAAACATGAATACTCCTTAATAACGAAAAGAAGTTCATGACATCGTGAGGATAATTTCTTCAAGCAGCTGGTTGTCCCATCATCTCCACCTGAGGAGCTATTATAGGTCCCTAATTAAGAGGGAGCTTGAAAACAAGTTTCTTACTTGGTAGAAACATGGAAGAAAAATTCCTAAGGCAAGAGGGATCTTAGGTACATTCCTTCCGTAGGAATGAGTACATTCCTTTATTGGAATAGATATATCCTCCCTAATTAAGAGGGAGAGATAGACACATCATTCTTGTCTTCACTTGGGAAGATAGAATGGAGGATTGGGTAAACATCTGGCATCCGATGCTCTTTGAGGATGTGTTAGGGCATCCAAGATAAGAGTAGTCGTAGAGGACCGATATTCTTTGAGGATTGGGAATCCAAGATAAGAATAGTCCTGGTGGAACACACCCTAAGAACCCAGGTGGGGTATGTTCCGAGAGAGACAATGATGAGGGTGTCTATACATCATTGGTCTTGCCAGCATTGTGCTAAGATCTCGTGGAGAGATAGAGCTATTAGTCAAGGCCTTGTTATGTGAAAATTATAGTTGATATGATGCTATACAGATGGGTTACCAATCCGACTCTTCCTATGAGAAATTCTTCATATTGAGAATGATCAACTACCATTATGAATACCTCCCTAGTTAAGAGGGAGTATTGAAACTATAACTAGGTTTGGTCTTCAGAATGTCATGTGTAATTGTGATTCTATGTAATTGATGAAAATAAGAAAAATAAAACTATTGTAATGATTGTCTCATGGGTTTCATGAGCAAGGAATTTATTTTTAGTGATGGCTCCCATTGTGAGCCTTTAGGATTTGTCATCTAGTCATAAAAGTCAATTTTAGTCTATGTCATGTATGAAGGACCCTTCTTGGATATGTTATATTTTGTATGAGTCATTAAAGTAAGTATGAAAGCCCTCCAAGACAAGCACAAGACCTCCCCTTCAACTCAACTCAAGATGAATGTAAGATAATCTCCAAAAGGCATGTCGATCTTGTCTCCAAGTCATGTTGACTAATTAGCATGGGAAAACTACTGTTTATAGGCAACTCAACTTTCATTCTTGGCATAGATTTTGTTCATACATATGAAGAACAAAAGAAAGTGTGAAAAACATAACAAAAGCCTCTCATCCAGTGCAAGAAGTAGGAGAAGAATCCAAGTTATTCAGGGACTGTTTTGGTTACTTTTTGCTCACACGTGTGGCATATATCAAAGGTTCTGCAGTAGGGTTTCCTTAGTCAGCGAAGAAGTCCAGAAAAAAGATCTTATATCGGCATATATCACAACCGAGGTCATAAGAGTGAGTCTCATAGTTAAGCGAAGAAGGAAGATACCTCCAACAACTCACACGTGAGAATCTCAAGGGTATAAGATAAGATGAGGTTGAATATTTGTGGATAAAACCGAAATTGCAGTAGTCTAGACAGTTTGAATTGCGTTGACCATAGAAGAAGGAAAGAACAAAAAGTTTGTTTCAAGAAGGTTTTTATCAAGGAATGTTTGTGTCTTAGTATTGGAGTGGCACAAAGTTCTAGGGTCTTGGTATTGGTATTCGTCAATTGGAATCTCTATAAGAAGAAGAATTTTTTCGGGTTTTCCTCTCAAGAAGGAGAGGTTTTGGCCATGGCTGATAGCCTATATTCTTTAGATAATTGGTATTCGTCAATTGGAATCTCTATAAGTAAAGGAAGATCCTAATCTAAGAAAGTAAAAAGCATTCACAAGCAATCACCTAAAGAAGAGAAATCACCCAATATCGATGCCCTAGATTTCTCAACACATACATTGTTTGAAAGGAGCATTTTCAGGATGAGGATAATCAGTAAATCCATTGGAATCTTCATTAGAAGCTTCATCTCTTGGACGAAGAAAGTTTCTTGCTAAGAATACCACCTTGGATGGGATTCACTATTTGGAAGAATGATGGTATGATGACAAAGGAATGTAGCATGTCAAGATGGTTGAAATACTCTCAATCAAGGAAAGGAAGTTGTTGAAGGAAGTCTAGATGACCAAAAGAAGAAAAGAGGTATGTATGCATATGTTTGATAAGTTAGGTCATGTCATCATATAGTTGTAGATAACTGGGATCAATACTCTACCTCATGAGTATGATCAAAAGAAAGGGTTCTCTTCTGTTGGAAAGATGCATTGAAGGCATGGTTCACATATTGACTAGATGAAATCAACATAATATGTCCTCATATGAAATATGAGGTGGTTGACAAAGATGAAGGAACTATGATTGGAAGCAATATGTGAATAAAGAAAAGAAGAGATCGTGAAAGATGCAACTATGGTCACCTAGAAAAGGCAATCAACATCTGATGACTAGAAGAATTGGCCATGATATCTCCATGGGAAAGATATGAAGACCTTGGGAAAGTCTAGAAAGAAAGAAGACCCTTGAAAATTGAATATCTTGGAGATGTGTCAATATATATGCAGGATGTTGATGTTGCAACAAGTAGATGTCATGATGAAGGGCCATCACAAAAGGTAATTTCTGATGCGATGTTCATTTTTTATTTTGAACAATATATGGATGGGCTAATATAGGGCTACCAAAAGGGAGTTGTGGATGTCACCTACAACTAAGCACTCATGTGGTTGGATGGAAGATCCCAAAGAAAACATGACGTAGAAGAGGTAGTTGTATGAAGAAGAGCCATATGTGGATCAGAAGATCACTTTCCAATGAAGAGAAGGATGACCTAACTGACATGACTCGTGAAGGAAAGTGATGGATGGCCGATGCCCTACAAAGAAGTCCCAAAATATGAAGGCTCCATAAAGATGAAGATGAAATTCATGACATTGAATGGAGGATCTATACAAGAAGCTAAAGGTCCCATGATCTCCACCTAATAAGAAATATTTGTTGTTGGAAACAGGCCCCTAGGTAAGAAAGAGCCTGGAAGAAAGTTTCTAATTAAGAAGAAATTTGGAAGCAAGTAACTAGTTAAGAGGGAGCTTGCGCACATTCCTTTTATGGGAATGGGTACATTAATTCATAGGAATGGGTATATCCTCCCTCGTTGAGAGCGAAAAATAGACACATCATCCTTGTCTTCACTTTGGAAGAAAGAATGCAGGATTGGGTAAGCACCTAGAATCCGATACTCTTTGAGGATGTGGTAGGGTATCCAAGATAAGAGTAGTTGTCGAGAACCGAAATTATTTGAGGACTGGGAATCCAAGATAAGAATAGTCTTGGAAGGACATACCCTGTGAACACCCGGGTGGGGTATGTTCCTTGAGAGACAATGATGAAGGTGTCTATAAATCATTTGTCTTGCCAACGTTGTGCTATGATATTGTGGAGAGATAGAGTTGTTATCAAGGCATTGCTATGTGACAATGCTGGATGATATGATTCTAAAAATATGAGTTACCAATCAGACTCTTCTTATGGGAATTCTTTAGATTGAGAATGTCCAAGTACCTTGCATGGATTATGGATACCTCCATGGTTAAGAGGGAGTGTTGAAATCTGTAACTAGGTTCGGTCTTCATAATGACATATGTAATCATGATTTATGTATTTAATGAAAATAGAAAAATAATTTTTTTATTGTTATTCTTGAGGCAAGGGTTTCATGCTCAAGGAATATTGTTTTTAGTTCAAGCACCCGTTATGTGCTTCTAGGTTTGTCATAAAGTCAATTGAGTCATGTCCATGTATTGAAGACCCATTTGGGAATGTTACATATTGTAAATAAAAAATATTTGAGTCAAAATAGAGTCAAAAGACCCTCCAAGACCTCGTCATGGTGCAATGATCAAGTCGGTCTACATGAAGAGATGAGTCAGCCTAAATATAGCAATTCATACCCCTCACAATCCTATAAATAAGAAGGAACTCGTCCTCATTTGGAGATTCACTCAAGCAAGTTCGATCTTGTCAAGATAGAAGCTGGAAAAGGATGAAAAAGAAGGAGAAGAACTAGATCAAAGTTTTTGTATCTCTCTCTCTCTCTCTCTCTCTCTCGTGTTTGGGTTTATACATTTGCTGGGCAGGTCGAAATTGCAAAAGAATTTGCTAGGTAAGTCGAAATTGCAGAAATTTTTGGAAGTATGGTTTGACTTGGTCTTGGAGGGTCTTGGTCAAGGTCCATAGGTCTTGGAATTCGTTAATTGAAGTTCTATAAGAAGAGAAGAATTATTGTGAGATTTCCTCTTAGTTGGAGAGGTTTTGGCCTCGGTTGATCGCCTACATCTTGTGTCCTATTGTATCATTGATTTTATTGCTTGGTAGTTGTTTGATGATAAAGAACACTAATAATAATCAAGTGAAAGAAGAAGGTAATCAAGTAAAGTAAAAATATATCAAAAGTAGTTATCAAGTTGAGAGAAATCATATGATCTAGATTCCCCTAGATTTGTCAACAAAGAGGCTTGATTAGACTCAAGAGAAGTGGGGAGAATTGCAACAGGGAATTTTGGGAGACAATTTCAGGAGATTGAGTGAACTTAAGAGGAGGGTCAAATTATTAGAGGAGGGAAGAAATATCTAGAGGCCAAATTGCTCAAGTGTGGAAGGACCATACGAGGGAAAAGAGAGGAGCTAAATTATTGGTGAGGGAGGTTAAATTTTACAGAGGTCAAGTTTCTTCAATAATGTCGATTTCCTTGAGGTTGATTTATCTAGTGGGGTTGAGTTCCAGGCTCCTAGCAATTGTATTTTTCCGTGTATTCTTTGTGGCTATAGGCCCAAATTTTCCTGAGAAATTTAATATGAAGATTGTGTTGGGCACAAATTTTATGTCTTAGTGTGATTAATTTCCTTATTTTATTTCCGTTGCATTTTATTTTTTGAGTTAATATACTAGTGTGTTTATCTTATAAAAAAATTTAGAAATATCTAAGATAATTATTTTTTGGATTTCTGATAAATTGTTGAAGTGAAACAAGTCAGATCTAGTATAAAAGAATTAACATGGTATCTAAGCAATAGAAACTTTGTGGGGGAAATCATATATCACAAGGGTTTTGCGACAACAAATTATTTTTTGCAAGGGTTTTGTGGCAAAATTCCATATGGTAATATGACAACATAGTCTAAGGTATAACAACATGTTTAAGGGGGTTGTAAAATTTAGTCCATGGAAAGAGAAAATCGCCATTGTTTTAATAACAAACAATTTGTGGGAAATTGCAAGCTAATAGATTGAATTTCCTTAGGACACTACCCAAGCAGCTGAACATAAGATAACATATGTAAAGGCGAATAGCATCATTTTCGATGGTGTGAAGGATCACATAATCCCTCACATACCAGAGAAGGATTCAACCTATAAAATGTGGACAATCTTGAGAAATATGTACTAGAGTGACAACTAGAGTATAAATATGGTATTAAGGGAGAAGCTAAATCACATTAAGATGAACAAATTTGATATTGTGGTCTCATACTTCACAAGGATTCAATAGGTTCATGATGAAATTTTAGCAGTTGCGGAAGAGGTGGATGAGATGGAGCTTGTAAATTAACACTTAAATGGTGCACCAAGCGGTGGGCTACATGTGTGTTAGGTATCCTAGCCAAAGATAAGCTTCCTCATTGGCCTAGATTGTGGGACAATTTCACCCAAAAGGAGATTTGGGAAGAATCCATAACTGTTGGACAATGCAAAAGTGGAGATGAGGAGAACCTTGTGTTGATTTTAGTAAAAGAGCACAATAGAATACTATTTTCTGCTAGATAATTACTTCCTAATGATTTTCACACAATATTATTATGCCACTGATATCATTGAGCAATTACACTTAAGAAAATATCAACAATAAATGCAACATAAATAGTAAAGATCATAGAAAGATAACCATGCACAATAGAGACAATATTTTTACTATGGGAAACCCAACTTTGGGAGAAAACCTGACAATGTTTAGGAGAAATTATTCTTTAGGAAGGTTTACAAATCAACAATATGTCTAGAAATATGTGCCAAGTACAAATTCAAAAACCAATCAAAAAATGTTCAAAGTAGCAATAGGTCAAGACTCAACATTGATCAAACTGACCAAAATGCTAAGAAGTCAACATTGGTCAAATAGTTAGCCTGTTGTTAAACTTTGGCCCAATAGCTCTTGTGGTCAACTGTAATCAAATTCTTGTGCTTTTGCAGCCCTCCTGCTGCTTGGTCAATTCTAGTCAAAATCGGCCCAAAGCAGTTCAGTTAACTTGGGTCAAACAATGAGAGAATAACTTGGTCAAACAATCAACTTGTCCTCCTTTTCTCCACACATGCGACTATTGAAGAGACCTCAAAAAGATTAAGAAACTCACTTGGTGGAGAAAATGGTATGTCACATCATCTATATATACTAGTTGAATGGGGGTAAACTAACCCAAGGGACATACCCTTTCATAAGTTGGATCGAGTTGACTTCATGTGCCTACATGATACTCTAAAAATAAATTTTATTTTAGTTTTTTCTTCATAATTTTTGAGGCAAACTTAGGCATGCAGTAATACCTTCTGATACTACAAAATAATCAACACTCTCTCTAGTGAGGGAGTTATTCTCCGTAGCCACAAATAGATTTCCCCTTAGCTAAAATTTCTTCCTCAAGAAAATTTCATGAGATTTCTATGTTGATGTAGTGTCTCCTTCACATGCACGTCAATAGATCACTCCATCCTAGAGTAGGCAATGTGACTCCTCACATGCATGTCTATAGATCACTCCATCCTAGAGCAGAAAATGTGAGTATCCTAGGCCATTTACCCTTCGCCAAATCAACATAGCCTAACAAAATTCCTTTATGGATTCTCAGGTAAATGTATCAATCTCCTCTGGTAAAATCAACATGACCCAACCAAAGTCCTTTATGGATTCTCAGGAGAGAATCTGCCCCTGCACCATTCATCCTTGGCCATATCAGCATGGCAAAACCAAGTCCCTTTGGATTCTCAAGTTAATTTCATCTATGTCCTTTGGTCAAATTAACATGACCCAACCAAGTCCTTTTGACTTCTCAGGAGAAGATCTATCCAATTTTGTAATTGCCCTAGGCCATTCACCCTTGGTCAAATGACCCAGCCAAGTCCTTCTGGCTTCTCAAGTGAATGTATCCATCTACCTTGGTCAAATTAGCATGACCCATCCAAGTTCTTCTAGCTTCTCAGTAGATGGCATACCCAATCTTGCAAAGACATCAACACTCCCTCTCAATGAGGTAGACATTTTGCGTCACACTGAGCTTGTCTCTAAAGTATACAAACTTTGCTCTAGACAGAGGCTTGGTGAGAATGTCCACAATTTTGTCATATGTGGATATGTATTGGAGCTTCATTGCTTCTTTTTGTACCATGTATTGGAGGAAATGGTATTTCATCTCAATATGCTTCTACTTGTCATGGAAAACTAGACTCTGTGAAAGTCTAACACAAATTTGATTATCACAAAATATCGAGGTCATCTCAAGCTCCTGATCAAATAGCACTGCAAGTAGCTTTTGATATCACATTGATTCCTGAATTGCAAGGTTAGCTACGATATTCTCTACCTCTATTATATTGAGTGCAATAGAAGTATACTTCATGCTAAACCAAGATATCATAGCTAATCCCAATATGAAGCAACACACCGAGGTGCTCATTTTTTCCTATGCACTCCCAACCCAATCTGAATCTATATATCCTTGCAACCTCATTTCACTTGAGACATATCTCAAACCATATCCAAATGTACCACGTAGGTATGTCAACACATGCTTTGCCACAACCTAATGTATCTGCCTCGGCTCAACCATACACTGGCTCAAGGTTTTCACTGCAAAGAAAATATCCAGGCTGGTGCTAACTAGGTACATGAAAGATCCAATCAAGTTTTTGTACATCGTGGGATCCACCAAATTGAATTTGAAGCATAATCAATCAAATTCTTCAGATTGATCACCATAGGTGTAGCCACGGACTTGCAATCCATCATATTGAATTTCCTCAAAATATGGACAATGTACTTCCCTTGTCCGAGGAAGATCTTATTTGGTCTGAGCCACACCTACAATCCCAACAAACAGTACATCAAACCAGGATAATTCGTCTCAAAATCTGAGGTTAACTCCCTCTTGCACCTGACAATGAGTCTCTCTATCCCTATGATGAATAAATAATCAACATACAACACCAAGATCAAAGGATCACCATCAACAACCATGGAGTAAAGGTTAAGATCCACAACACTCTTGGTGAAGCCAAAACTCATCAAGTATCCATCAATCTTGGAATACCAAGCCTTGGGTGCCTGCTTGAGTTCATATAAAGCCTTCTTTAGTTTGCAAACATGGGACTCCTTCCCATATACCTTGAAGCCCTGAGGTTTCTCTATGTACACTTCCTCCTCAATTACACCATTGAGGAATGCAATATTTACATCCATTTGATGTATCTTCCAACCCATAACAAAAGCAAGAGAAATAATAATTCTAATAGAAATGTGTGCGGTGACTACAATAAATGTCTCCTCATAGTCCACTCCCTCTTTTTGAAAGAACCTTCTCGCCACAAACCTCGCTTGGTACTTCTTTATGGTGCCATATATTGTATGCTTGATCTTATAGTGTTGGAAACACTGGGGGGGGTGAATCAATATTTATTTTCAGTTGTTACTTTTACCAATTAGATCATCACTTATATTTAGAACACAAAATGAACAATAGGAATAAATTATTTTATTAATGTAATCTTTACAATGAATCAAGTACAATATATAGGTCTCCAACCCTAGATGAAGACACCGATCTCCAATCTCCCAGGCTCTAACATGTTTCCAAGTACCAACTTGGACTTTAGTGAGGCTCCAACCTTGAGGGCTTTGACCCTATCTTATTCAAGGCACCAACCTGGAGCACCAACTCCAAGGACACCAATCCTCTAGCTTCTCTTTGTCAAGATATGTTTGGTTGTACTTCATGGGTCCCTAAGTCTTCTTCATCGAGCCTTGCCAATCTTCAGCTATCCCATCATTTAATCTCCATGTCACATCATCAATGACAACCTCGATCTCTTAGAAGATGTCACCATTTCTCTTCATTGTACCCAAGAAATTTATTCATGTCACGTCATGATGTCATCACTGATGCATCATGATCTCCAATAATAACTCCAAGGTTACTCAAGGATTCTTACCAATATGTTTTTCAAAAGATTGTCCCCAAAAGCTCTCCAACCAAGGGTATCTTCATCAACCTTCAAACTCTTTCTCCAATGTCTGCACAAAGATCTTGACTGCTTCCAAAATTCCTTCAAAGAGATCCCAATCTCAAAGAAAATCTCTAAAATATTGCTTTCAAATGCACTATTAAACTAGGCTTCACTTAGTCCATCACTGTTGTTGTTCAGGAGGAGATTCTGTAATCCAACTATGTCACTGTCCAAGAGGAAGAGAGGTGATACTATAGTCCTTTGTCCAAAGAATGTAGTTATATATGTTCACCAATGAGCAGTCTGAGCTGTTTAGGAGAGTCCCGAGCCAAAACCACAACAATCCAAAGTAATATTTGAGGCTTGGTAACTATCACACAAACTGAACCATAGGAGGTTCGAACCATAGTCCTTAACAAATGATCGAGGTTCTTTCTCACAGTCCATAGGTGAGTCCAAGGTAAGGAATTAGAACCGAGCCACAAAAAGTATGCATAGTCTCGAGAAATATATGCTGCAGTCCGAAACTGCACAGTCAATAAATGTCAACTACTCTTGCACCAACACCCTGTTATAGTTCGAGAACATTCACTACTTCTACAACAGTCCGAGAGCACCCACCACAATTGAGACGATTTACCATTTCTACACTAGTGCAAGTTTGTTAAGGGTTCTGAGCCTTTTGTCTAAAATAACACTTGCCAAAACATCTTAAGTATTGTAGGTTCCCATAGGAAATTTATCACAGCAAGTCCGTGACAGATAGAGGTAAGGTTCGAGATATTGTAGGAGCTACAGTCTTCATAACCCAAAACAAGTCTTCAATTTTGCCTCCTTTAGTTCACGAGTTGTGAACATCTAATAGACTTCTTTATTTCTGATCTATGAAAAATGATGATACAAACAAGGAGCTCGAACCTCCTATTAATAGGCTTCTTGAATGTGAAAATTGAACATATGCATCTCTTTTGTTGGCCAACAAGGTAGGTTTGCTCAGGTCGGCTCCATGTCTAGAATTAATAACTTAACTTCAAAAATTCATTTCTCCCAAACCTCTTGGAGTTTCAGGCTGAGTAATAGCTCGTTGGAAAGGAAAAATTAAGCTCTTGAAAATGGTGAAGGTCTCATGGTGAGATTCTGCCTCTAAGGAGGTGAAAAATAATTTTTAATGTGACTGGTCCTTTATGAGTGCAGAAATGGAGGCAAGACAAAATGCCTTTGAGTGTAGGACTTCTTTATGGTTTAATTATGTCCTTGTCATGTCCCTGTTTTCTTCAATGTAGGTTCAAAATCATTCTTGTCTTATTAAATGTAGGAACACCATAATTTCCTTGATTTTCTTCTTGATCACCTTGTCTCCTTCAACATTATTGGAGGTTTGTCATCATGTGGTGTGATCATGAAGATCATTAGAGGTAGGGAATGTCATCATGTTTATGTCATATAGGAAGTTGTCAAGTGTAGTCCACCTAAGTAATCATCATGGTACATATAAGTCATCATGTAGTATTTTATAATAGACATGTCATCAAGAAGCATGATTGACACTCCATCAACTTAAACAAGAGTTGTAGTCATCATTTGGCATCTTCAAGAATATTTGTGCTATAGTCACTTTTATATCAACGATAAACTATTGACATCAATGACAACCTAGATTAACAATCTCCCCCTTTGTCATTGATGGCAATATTCTTTTCCTTTCAACATTCTCTCCCACTTTGACATCAATGGAAAATGGGGTGCCCAAGTACTCCCCCTTTCAAGCTACTCCTTTTCTTCACAAATAGTAGATCTTCATGGGTATGCTACTCCCCCTGTCATGGTGCTCTTCTTTCTGGAAATGTGGTCCATGATAGATGTGCTTACATTCCTTCATGTGATGAACCAACTCCCTCTATCTACATTACCTCCTCTAGCTTATGAAGGTTAGTTTCTTAGTGATTAAGTGGAAGAGATCTTAACAATAGTCCATCGGATGAATATGGGTTATGTTCTTCAATGGAGTGTTCCTGAGAGATGATCTATGAATGTCCAGATATGACTCATAAAGGTTTTCATAGGATCCATCCATGAATAACTTCTGCAATAATTCCTAATTATCATAAGCTCCCCCTAACTATATGCATGATCTTCCTTTTGGTAGAGTTTCCCGATCAAATGCTTAGATTGTCGAAGATCAAATCAACAACATGCATTGTTGGCTGGAGAGTTCAAGATATTTTTGGATTGTATTTGCTTCCTTCTCCATACTTGTGTAACTTTCTTCTCTGGCATGGTTCTATCTTGTGTATCAGCCCAATTCAAGTTACAATCACATGCCATATGTCCATTGTTATGACACTTGAAGCACTCTATGTTGTTCATGAATAAGAATTCATGACTTCTTATTACAAAATTGCTTCTCGGAGATTGACGGGGACCATTATAAGTGTCTTTGTGATATGCCCTACAATCCTTTGCCACATGCCCAAAGTTTGTACAAGAATAGCAATTAACAAGAAATATACTTTGGTACCTGGGAGAAGAAGGTTTCCTTGATGTACTTCTTTTAGGATCCTTTGATGATAACCATTTCTTCTTGAATCCTTGACACCATCTGCATTTCTTCTCGGAGTAGGATTTCTTCCAATGTTAACTTGACTCTTGCCTTTACTAGGAGCATCAACATTTCTTCCAGGCTTTCTCACATCCTTGTCTTTGAAGCATTATCATTCTTGCTTGAGGATTCACCTGCACAATGAAGACCTGATTTATCAAGGGGAGACCTTTGATGACTTAGGATGTCATCTAGTGTTTGAGAGATTTTCAAGTTCTTATTCAGCAAGTCAACTTCCTTTTTAAGAAAGAAAATTTCTCCCTTCAAATTTTCACAATCTTCATCTTTCATAACTAGTTGCTTCTTGATTTCTTCCATCATCCTTGTTACTTCAAGTGTTTCGATTTTTAGAGAGATGACATTTTATTTTAGTAGGAAAATCTCTTCATATTTTTCTTTTAGTTGACATGTCACAGCATTTTTTTTTTTTTTTACTTCATCAACTTGTCCTTCTATTAATTTTAAAGCTTCCATTTCCTTCTCATCTCCTTGTGCTTGTCTCCTTGCTTCTTTTAGTTGAGATCTAAGGGAGGATACCTCTTCCTTATATTGACCAATCTCTGCTTCAAGTTTGTTCAAGCTCTTGTGCCTTTGTTCAAGGTGGCTTGACAAGGTATCTTCCCGTTTCTTTGCCTTATCCAATTGATTTATCATGGATATGACTTTTTCATGATGCTTTCTCTTGTTTTGATGAAATTATTCCTTAATCTTGGCAATCTCCTCATCTATTTCTTGTACTTGAAGCTTGACAAGGTCAACTTCCTTCCTTGTCTTGTCCTGGTCACCAACTTGTGCTTTCTTCTTAAGTTCCTCATTTTCGTTTTTCAAATTGTTAATACCTTCTATGGAAGCCATAAGTTTAGTGATGAGATCGTCTTCAAAATATTCTTCATTCTCTTCATCTTCTAGGTATTCTTTAGCCTTGATGTTATCACTCTTATCTTCAACCTCCTTGATGGGCTATGGATTTCCTTCTTGTCTTCCATCATTTTCTTGACTAGAGATCATTTTCAACGTTCCTTTTGAGTGAAGATCATGAAGTTTATCCTATACGCCTTTTGTTGATGAATATTTTTCAAAATCAGCCTTCATAAAGTCAGGTATCCCATTCAAAATTGCTTTCATTGCTCTTGTATTATGTTCCTTGGATTCTCCATCCATCATGCTATCAACAATCACCAATTTCCAAACTTCAGTGCCTTGAGTCTTTAAGAAATTCCTCATTCTTGCCTCCCATATAGCAAAGCTTCCATTGAACAATGGCTCCTTCACAAATTGATTGACTTCATTTTCGTTGGTTGAGGGAGACTCATCTTCAGGAGGATTGGAGACTTTCTTCCTTGGCTTCGCCATTTGTGTTCTAATGATCAGCCTTCAAGTTTTTAGGCTTTGAGTGAAGGTACTGGCTCTGATACCAATTGTTGGAAATACTGAGAGTGGGGGTGAATCAATATTTCTTTTCAATTGTTACTTTTACTAGTTAGATCACTTATATTTAGAACACAAAATGAACAATAGGAATAAATTATTTTATTAATATAATCTTTACAATGAATCAAGTATAATATATATAGGGCTCCAACCCTAGATGAAGACACCAATATTTAATCTCTTGGGATCCAACCTGTTGCCAAGCACCAACTTGGACTTTAGTGAGGCTCCGACCTCTAGGGCTTTGACCCTATCTTATCCAAGGCACCAACCTTGAGTTTAGGAGCACCAACTCCAAGGACACTAATCCTCTAGCTTCACTTTGTCAAGATATGTTTGGTTGTACTTCACGGGTCCCAAAGTCTTCTTCACCAAGCCCTGTCAATATTCAGTGATCCCTTCATTTAATCTCCACGTCACGTCATCAATGACAACCTTGATCTCTTAGAAGATATCACCATTGCTCTTCATCGTACCCAAGCAATTCCTTCAAGTCACGTCATGATGTCATCACTGATGCATCATGATCTCCAATAATAACTCCAAGGTTACTCAAGGATTCTTACCAATATGTTTTTCAAAAGATTGTCCCTAGGAGTTCTCCAACGAAGGGTATCTTCATCAAGATTCAGACGCTTTCTCCAATGTCTGCACAAATACCTTGACTGATTCCAAAATGCCTTCAAAGAGATCCCAATCTCAAAGAAAATCTCTAAAAGATTGCTTTCAAATGCACTATTAAAGTAGGCTTCACTTAGTCCATCATTGTTGATGTTTAGAAGGAGATTCTGTAATCCAACTATGTCACTGTCCAAGAGGAAGAGAGGTGATACTACAGTACTCTGTCCAAATAATGTAGTTATATTTGTTCACCAATGAGCAGTCCGAGTTGTTTAGGAGAGGCCTGAGCCAAAGCCACAACAATCCAAAGTAAGATTTGAGGCTTGGCAACTATCACACAAACTAAACCATAGGAGGTCCAAACTACAATGCTCAACAAATGATTGAGGTTCTTGCTCACAGTCCATAGGAGAGTCCAAGGTAAGGAATGCCACAACAAGTATGCACAATCCTTGGATTTTTGGGCTGAGTAATAGCTCGTTGGAAAGGAAACATTAAGCTCTTCAAGATGGTGAAGGTCTCATGGTGAGATTATTCCTCTAAGGAGGTGAAAAATAATTTTTAATGTGGCTGGTCCTTTATGAGTGCAAAAATGGAGGCAAGGCATAATGCCTTTGAGTGTAGGACTTATTTATGGTTTAATTATGTCCTTGTCATGTCCTTGCCTTATTCAATGTAGGGTGACCATCATGCTTGCCTTCTTCAATATAGGGACACCATCATGTCCTTGATTGCCTTCTTCATCACCTCATCTCCTTCAACATTATTGGAGGTTTGTCATCATGTGGTGTCATCATGAAGATCATTGGAGGTAGGGCATGTCATCATGTTTATGTCATATAGGCAATATTCCAAGTGTAGTCCACCTAAGTCATCATGCAGTTTTTTATCATAGACATGTCATCAAGAATTATGATTGGCACTCCATCAACTTAAACAAGAGTTGTAGTCATCTTCTGGCATCTTCAAGAATATTTGCGATCAGTTCACTACTATATCAACGATCAGCTATTGAAATCAATGAAAACCTAGATTAACATATAGGTCCATGTGGAAGTCACAAAAAACATCCCTGCTTGTCTCAGAACTATCTCTCACACATAATTCTTCATGATGGACTGATACTCCTCCATCATGGCATCCCTCCAAACTTGCTGGCTCGTTTTCTCCTCATAAGTAGACAACTCAAAATCAATGATGTAGCTCATAAATTCCATATAGATTAGGAACATTTTTGATAATTTACTCTCCTTATGGGGAGCTGCATGCTCCTATGCATCCTGAAAAGTGTCACGAATGTATGTTGTCCTCTTCCTGGTCATGACAACATCTCTAGGCAGGTCCATTGTCTCTTCTAGCTCTACTAAATCTTGCTAATAGTATAAATGGAATAGAAGGACCTGTACCTCTGTCCTTCGGAGCCTCTTGCTCCTCAATATCAATCTCCATGTGGGAAACTATGGACTTCCTGAATGCTACCTCATCAAAAGTAACATCTCGACTAACCTTGATATGGTATTGTCTCGGGATGTAGATGAGAAAGTCTTGATGCCATAACTCACATAAACTCATATTGTCATGCACCAATGTCTGGGTTGATCAACCTATTAGTCTATATAGACCTCCCTCTTGAACACCAATTACTTCTACTAAGTCCATGCTTGAGCCCTTAGGCCATATAAGAACCTGACCATCCATAAATGCAACTCGATAACCTCTATCTTCTAGTGCTAAGATAGAGAACAGATTCTTCTTCAATCTTGTTACATACAAAACATCTCTCATGTGTAGTGAATCTCCATATTCTAGCTAAAACGAAGCTAACCTAACTCCTATCACTTTATACTTGCTATTATCTCCAAGTTCCACATGCAATGATGAATCTCTCTTTGTCAAATCGATGAGAGAATATCTGAACCTTTCATGTGCCTAGAAGCACCACTTTCCACCAACTAAACATAATTGCTATTGGCAATGGTGCCTAAAAGAACAGAGACAAAGAATTTCTCCTTAGTTCTCTCTGGCTCTAGAATAGCTTCCTTCTGAAGATTGGTAACATTCTTCAAATTGTCTTCCATTGTGAGACTTGGCATCATTTAGAAAGAGATAAAATCTATTCAAGTTGTTGAACTCTTGACTCTCAAGCTCATTTCAATGGATTCTCTTTCAACAAGAAGGCTCTAATACCATTGCTGATTTTTCTACAAGAGCACAATAGAATACTATTTTCTATCAGATAATTACTTCCTTATTATTTTCACATAGTATTCTTATACCATTGAGAAATTACACTTCAAAAATATCAACAATAAATGCAGTGAAAATAGTAAATATCATAGAAAGACAACCATGCACAATAGATAGAATATTTTTACCTTGGGAGAAAACTCAACAACTTTTCTTAGGAGAAATTATTTCTCAGCAAGGTTTACAAAACAACAACTTATGTAGAAATTTGTGCCAAGTATGAATCCAAATACCAGTCAAAACCTGGTCAAAGTATTAGTAGGTCAATGTTTGTCAAACAAGCTAAAATGCTCAGAATTCAATGTTGGTCAAACATTTAGCCTAGGATCAAAATTTGGTCCTATGGCTCATACAATCAAACTTTAACCCTATGGCTCCTACGCCCAACTTTGGTAAAATTCCTGTACACGTGTAGCCCTCTTGTTGCTCAGTCAATTTTGGTAAAAGTTGGCCCAAAACAATTCAATAAACTTGGATCAAACTTGGTAAAAAAAATAGAGAAATAGCTAGGTTAAACAATCAACTCCTCCTCATTTTCTCCACACGTGCAGTTGTCTAAGAGATCTTAGAAAGATGAAGAAGAAACTCCCTTGCTTGGTGGAGAAAGTGGGATGTCACATCATCTATATATACTAGTCGAATGGGGGGAAAATTAACCCAAGGGACACACCCTTTCATAAGATGGGCCAACTTGACTTCCTGAGCCTACATGATACTCCAAAAATAATTTATTTTTTTTTCTTCATAATTTTTCTATGTCGACTTAGTCATGCGGGAATACCTCTCTATGCTACAAAAAATCAAGACCTTGCTCTTGTTGGTAAAGCAAAGGAAGGCAAGGGTAAATTCAAGTAGAAGTAGGGTGGAGGAGAACCTTCACAAGGGAAGAAATACATAAGCAAAATCAAGTGTTTTTTGTTGAGATTTTCTATATATTAATTTGGCTAAAATCTCATGAATAATGCCAACAATAGGATTTGTTCCTAAACTGATTGCATCGAATCCTGATGAGGAGATATTCTATCCTATTTTATTGTGATATAATTTATTATTCAGTTTCTTCTCTACATCTATAAATTGTAAGTCTATAGAGGCAAATGAATATGTGAGGTGTGAGGAAGAGGAAATCTGTTGTTGTAATCTCCTGTTGAATAATAAGAAAACCGATACCTCTATTTGGTGGATGTAGTCCAGATTGGTTGGGTGAACCACATTAAATCGTTGTCTCTATTTTCTGCTGTGTGTGTGATTTATTTATTTAGCGATCTGCTGTGTATACTCTAACAATTGGTATTAGAGCATTTTAGGTTGAAGCTAGCCGAGTATGGGGCGTGGAGGTTTTCGGATCATGGATCTGTGATTGATATCTTTGGGTATGTGGATCACTGTCATCAAAGAGCTTGGTATTGTTGCTAGCAGATCCAACGGATTGGTATCGGTGGAGTGGTGAGGCAACATTTGTTTCCAAGTTGGAGCACATCGTAGCGGTGGTAGAGACCAGATCTGTTGATCTGTGTTTGTGGTGGATCAAAAGGAGGGAGAAGCACTGTAATTTAGGTGGCTAGTGCCTTTACCCACTTGCCGGAGTAACGAATTGAGTCAGCATAATTTTTTATTTGTCCTCCTCATGAGCCCAGTGTGGAGAAAGCCAATTCACGTAGAATTAAACTGAGAGCCATGGCCGTTGAACTACGTGGCCAGTGGAACTGTGTGGCTATTGATTGCCCACACAGATCTGTGCGAAGAAGGGAGCTGTGTTCTTGAAGGCAGCGTGGTCTATTGGATCCTCTATGGTTGTATTAACCTGCGTGGATTCAATATTAAAGTGTTGTTCTGCCATATCATCTGCAAAGCTCGAATGGATGCAAAGTAGTGTTTTTCAATTCGTTGCTAGCTGCATTGGAATGTTGTTCGATCTGTTATAGATCTGACCCAGAAATAATATAGATCTGATAAGAAAATATAAGATAATGCAAATAAACCCAAGAATAAGATGAAATGCTTCTTTATTGATAAAACCCTTAAGGTAGGGCAACACCATACATTCACTCCTTAAGGAAGGAGAGCACTCCACAAGCCATATGCCTGTTCATACAATAATCCTTCACTCATATCTCTCCATGTGGAGTCTCTAGCCTCTATATAGGCCTCATACATACAATACCATGGGTCATTACCATGGTTCCCTCATATCATCAACTAATACCATGGGCCCATTACATTATTATTAACTACTTGTGGTCCCTTACATGATATGGGTTAACCACCTTATTTATTACTATGGCCCATCCCATTATTACATTATTACCTTGGGTACCTCCCTTAGTACCCCATAATATCCCCCCTAGGTA
This sequence comes from Pinus tabuliformis, assembly GCA_031772625.1. Taxonomy (NCBI): domain Eukaryota; kingdom Viridiplantae; phylum Streptophyta; class Pinopsida; order Pinales; family Pinaceae; genus Pinus; species Pinus tabuliformis. The sequence continues at coordinate 912,840,110 of CM062804.1, forward strand.
TATAACATTCCACCCCCCTAAGCATGTTTCGTCCCCGAAACATGAGAAGAACACAAATAATAAGATCTACTCAAAAGAGTAGTCCACTGATACCATGCATGTGCATCTAGCCATCCAAGAGAAAGGTGAACCCTCGATCTCGCTAGTGCCTCGCTCGCTTGAGATGGAAGTTGACCGTGGCAGCTCTTCTGTGTTGATGTGTAGTGGGTGGATCTTCTCTCCTCGCTATCCGTCATGTGACTACTTGGTTTCCATCTTGATGGTTGTCTTGCGCGGTGATGTGGGTGATGATATGTCGAAGTTTTAACCCACGATGTCTTTTTCTTTAATTCACCCTGCTGTGGTGCCTGTTGTGGTGTCTTCTTTTCCAATATGACTTCAACCACTGAGCCTTCCTCTGATGTATCAGCACCTGTAACCTTTTCTGCTTCCGCCTCCATGTACTCGACCTGTTTATTGATGGAAATATCCTGTAATGTAATTTTCTTCTTTTTATACCAGAGCTTCAGGAATTTCTTCTGCACATTAATATTGATTGTACCCGCAGATTCCATCTAAGGATATCCCAAAATAACATCCATATTATCCATATCTGAAGCATAAAAATCACCATGAAACACATACTTATCCATATAAAGCTTCAAATCCTTATAAATTTGAACATCCTCATCATCAACCTATGTATTTTCAATTTGTTTTGCTGGAACTTGCAATTTTTTTGCCAAGTTGACATTTATGAGATTTTGCTTGCAACTCGGATTTATAGACACAATGATTTTCTCCTTCTGAATCAATCCATGAACCTGCAATACAGAGATACCAACAAAAAATAACCTTTTTGGTTCCTTGGTTTCCTTCTTTTCTGTAAAAATAAAATCTTTGCTAGGATGTGTGTCTGTCTGTGTGAGCTTATCCACAAGATTAGATTTACGGTCAAAGCGCTCTATAAGAGTTTTTTTGAAGGCATTCCAAGTCAAAAACCTTCCATTGGAACGTTGATGCTCTTGCCACCATTGTCGTCTTTCATTGTCCAAGTACAGTTGTCCCATTTTCAGCCGAGCTTCATCATCCCTGATGTAATACAAACTAAAACATTTCTCCATTTTTGCTAGCCATTTGGCTGTATGAGAGCCATCAAATTTATACAAGTCCCCCAAACTCCAATCGTGGCCCGCCATCACAAAAAGAATTGGCGAAAATTTTAAATGGTCACAATTCTGTCAATATTGCTCAGAATCCCTATTATGACATGTTTTTGGAAATGAAACAATCATTCTGCATCTGCCCATGTGATAGAAATCCTGATCCAGGCACTAGAATTCCAGATCTGCGCTGCTACTCTCCCGCCGTCACCCAGAATTTCTGAAAAAAGAGCTGATTTTAAATCAGCGATATCTCCCTCATCCGGACTCCGATTCGACTGATTTTTTTTTTGAAATTGGGTAATTTTTCTCAAAAAATTCAGATCTACAATTAGATTTTGTAGATCTTGCACCAGGATGTCTAGATCTGCGCCGCAAACTCGCTGCCCTGAAAATTGTCTGCAACCCCACTGATTTTTAAATCAGCGATATCTCCTTCATCCGGACTCCGATTCAACTGATTTTTTTTTGAATTCGACTATTTTTGCACAAATAATCCAGATCTGTAATTATATTTTACATATCTTGCACCAAAATGTACAGATCTGACCTGCAAAGTCGCCGCCCCCGAAACCCTGCAAAAAATAAAAAAAAATCTCCACTTTTGTGCCCAAGAAAGTGCTCTGATACCACTTGTTGTAGCTCTGATACCACTTGTTATAGATATGACCCAGAAATAATATAGATCTGATAAGAAAATATAAGAGAATGCAAATAAACCCAAGAATAAGATGAAATGCTTCTTTATTGATAAAACCCTTAAGGTAGGGCAACACCATACATTCACTCCTTAAGGAAGGAGAGCACTCTACATGCCATATGCCTATTCATACAATAATCCTTCACTCATATCTCTCCATGTGGAGTCTCTAGCCTCTATATAGGCCTCATACATACAATACCATGGGTCATTACCATGGTTCCCTCATACCATCAACTAATACCATGGGCCCATTACATTATTATTAACTACTTGTGGTCCCTTACATGATATGGGTTAACCACCTTATTTATTACTATGGCCCATCCCATTATTACATTATTACCTTGGGTACCTCCCTTAGTACCCCATATTATCCCCCCTAGGTATATAACACGATCCGTTGCTAGTTGCTGGTTTTTTGCAATTTACAGTTTGTGGGATTTTATCAAATTGTTAATTTGATTAGTAGAAAGCAATTAAGGATCCATAGATAAGAATTTAAGTTAAACATGTCAAAAACTCAAAGTGCTCGGTTTGAGATCGAGAAGTTTAATGGGAGAAATAATTTCAAAATTTGGAAAGTTAAGATGCACGATTTACTCGTACAACAAGGTGTGGCGAAGGCATTTTTGGGAAAATCCAAACAACCTTACGCCATGACAGATGACGAATGGAGTGACATCGACGATAGAGAACTGAGCGACATACGATTGTGTTTGGTGTATGATGTTTTATTTAACATCGTGTGAGAGAAAACTACCGCTGGTCTATGGTCAAATCTTGAAAATCTGTACATGACTAAATCCTTAACAAATATGATTCTTTTGAAGAGACAGTTGTACAGCTAGCGCATGAAGGAAGGTACGCCAATAACTGATCATTTGAATACCTTTAATACTCTCTTGGTGCAATTAGATAGCATAGAAGTAAAATTTGATTCAGAAGATAAAGCTGTAACTTTATTATGCTCGTTTCCTGAGTCATGGGATCATTTTGTTACTTCTATAAGTCTTAGTTCATTAGAAACCCTTGAATTTGATGATGTTGTTGGAGCTATGCTGTCTGAAGAAACCAGAAAAAGGTCAAATCAAGAAACCTCTACATCAAAAGCAATGATGGTTAGAGGTCGATCTAAAGAAAGACGGTTCAGTAAGCAGAACAACTCTTGGTCAAAATCGAAAGGGAAGAAGAGTAAGCTAAAATGCTGATTTTGCGACAAATCGGGACATTTGAAGAAGGACTGTTGGAAGAGACAACAAACATCCAAAGGAAACTCTTCAACAGAGAATAAAGAAGCAAACATGACAGATACAGGGATGGCATCTAGTTCAGGTATAAGTGATGAAGTTTTATCAGTTAATTTGTTAAATCATGATCAACATTGGTTGTTAGATTCTGGTGTGTCCAATCACATGTGCATTCATATAGAGTGGTTTAAAACTTATAAATCAATCAATGATGGAGTATTTTACATGGGAAATGATGTCTCATGTATTGTTGTGGGAATTGGAAGCATCCAAATTAAAATGTTTGATGGGACAATAAAAATCTTAACTGATGTAAGACATGTACCTGAACTTAGAAAAAATATTATTTCTCTAGGAGTGCTAGACACAAATGGATATAAAACTTTTATTCAAGGTGGAGTAATGAAAATTTATAAAGGAATCCTACTAGTAATGAAAGCAAAGAAGGTTGGAAATCTTTTTCAGTTAGAAGGAAGAACAGAGTCAGATCATGCTTCAATTGTATCTGAAAACGACAGTGATTCTATTCGACTATGGCATCAACGGTTGGGCCATATGAGCGAAAGAGGATTAAAATTTTTATCTGATCGTAAGTTACTTCCTAGTTTAAAGTCTTTTAAGTTAGATTTCTGCAAACATTGTATATATGGGAAACAAAGCAAGCAGAAATTTAAAACTGGAAAACATACTAGTAAGGGAATCCTTGATTATATCCATTCTGATGTTTGGGGTCCATCTCCTACAACCTCATATGGAGGATCATCATATTTTGTATCTTTTATAGATGATTTCTCTAGGAAAGTATGGGTCTACATGTTGAAAAGAAAGTCTGATGTATTCACAGTTTTCAAGCAGTTTAGAGCATTAGTAGAAAATATCACTGGAAGAACCATTAAATGTTTAAGAACTGACAATGGTGGTGAGTTTACTTCAAAGGAATTTGATAATTATTGCAAGGAAGTTGGGATCGAAAGACATAGAACTACTGCTTATACTCCTCAACAAAATGGAGTTGCTGAACACATGAACACAGGGAAAATTTTAAGAACCCCCCCTAAATTTATAAATATAATAAATGGGCGAATCTCCATGGTATATAGGAAAAATGGAAGGCGATTTTATCAATAATATAATATGTATATATAATTTTTTGGCGAATCTCTCACTAGGCATGGCGAATATTTTACTCAATTATAAAATCTTGTAAGATCTTGGCGAGTCTTTCACTAAATAATAAAACTTTGTAAAGTCCTAGTGAATCTTAGCATAGGCTACATGCTGGTTTAATTCCCCCATTTAAATAGGCTACATTCCAGGTGAATACCATGGGTCAATACCATGTGCCATTTTGGTGAATACCATGGGTCAATACCATGTGCCATTTTTATTTTTATTAATTCTAATATTAGGGTTAATAATGGTTTTTTGCATGGTATTAATAACAATTTAGTCCATCGTATTTGTCCCATAGTATTTTGGCCATAGGTTTCACCTAAATATAACCCATTTTTTGAGTTTTCGTAAATATAAGGTGAGTTATGGAGTAAATATAAAAAAATGTTTTATTTGTTTACCATACCTCTATTTTATTTATATTTTTATTAATTTGCCATACCTCTTTTACAAATATGGTATTTGGCCCATAGGATTCACTTAAATAAAACCTCTTTCTTGAGCCTTCATAAATAGAACGAGGGTTATGGACTAAATATAAAAAGAGGTTTTATTTATTTACGATACGTCTAGTTTATTTATATTTTTATTTATTTACCATACCTTTTGAGTAAGTATAAAAAGGCGCTTTATTTATTTACCATACCTCCACTTTACTTATATTTTTATTTGTTTACACCCTTACATGTATATAAAGTGACTTATGGAGTAAATATAAAAAATGTTTTATTTATTTACCATACCTCTCATTTATTTATATTTTTATTAATTTGCCACACCTCTTTTATAAATATGGTATTTGGCCCATAGGATTCACTTAAATAAAACCTATTCTTGAAAATGGGCGAATGGATTCACTTAAATAAAACCTATTCTTGAAAATGGGCGAATGGAAGGTTGTAAGTCCTAATTTCAAGGGCTAAATTTACCTTTTTTACCCTCTCCCTTAAAATAAGGTGGGCTATTTGAGGTGATTTGTAAAATTGTACTATGATACAAAATATTTGCCCACTAAAAATTTAAAACCCCTTAATTTCGCCAAAGGGCGAACATTCGCCCCTAAAATTATCCTTGCATGAACATGACCCTTTTAGAGAGAGCAAGAATTATGCTAAGTAACGCCAATTTGGAGAAGGAATTATGGATAGAAGCAGTATCTACGGCTTGCTATTTGATAAATCGAACACCATCAACTGCAATAGGATGCAAAATTACGCAAGAGGTATGGAAAGGTCATCCTTGTTATTATTCTAAACTGAAAGTTTTTGGTTGTGATGCATATGCTCTAATTCTGAAACATCAACATTCTAAATTAGATCCTAAATCAAAAAGATATATCTTTGTTGGATATGGTGTTGGGATCAAGGGATACAGGTTGTGGGATCCTACTACTCACAAGATCATCATTAACAAAGATGTTAAATTCAATGAATCCTCACTCGATAACCCATATGTAGATATTAAATTGAAACAAGAAAATGTACCTAAGTTTCAACATATTCAGTTTGAAACCAGTTCAAACACTGATGATAGTAAAGAAGAATGAATTTCAGATGAAGATCATGAAGAAGTTCCTACAGATAATAATCAACAAATTGTGGAAGAACCAGAAACATCTTTAAGAAGGTCCACGAGAATCAGATATCGTCCTAAAAGGTATGATGATTATGTTACTTCAGTTGCTTTAACTGCTAATGATGATGAACCCTTATGCTATCAAGAAGCTGTAGAAGGTTCTAACAGTGATAAGTGGAACGAAGCTATGAAGGAAGAAATGAAGGGGATTAGACAAGAATTCCACATGGGACCTCATAGAACTTCCCAATAACAGAAAAACAGTAGGATGTAAATGGGTTTACAAATTGAAAAAGGGTGTTGATGATAAAGAAGACATGTACAAAGCAAGGCTAGTCGTGAAAGGTTTTTCTTAGAAAGTAGGAATTGACTTTCATGAGATATTTTCACCAGTTGTTAAAATTGTTTCAATTCGGATTGTCTTAGCATTAGTTGCTTTACTTGATTTAGAATTACAACAACTAGATGTTAAGACTGCATTCTTACATGGAGATTTAGATGAAGAGATTTATATGGAACAACCTGAAGGGTTTGTTCAAAATCGCAACAAGAAATTTGTCTGCAGGCTCAAGAAATCATTGTATGGTCTGAAGCAGTCGCCGAGACAATGGTACAAGAAATTTGATTCTTTCATGATGAGCCAAAATTATATAAGAAGTGAATATGATCATTGTGTTTACTTTAAGAAATTAAGTAATGACATGTTCATTATCTTAGTATTATATGTTGATGATATGCTTTTAGCAAGCAAAAGAATAAGTGAGATCAATAGGTTAAAGGCTCAGATGGCTAGGACGTTTGATATGAAAGATCTAGGAGCAACAAGATAGATTTTGGGCATGGATATTTTCAGAGACATGAGCAATGGTAAGCTGTGATTATCACAAAATAAGTATATTGAGAAAATACTCTTAAGGTTTGGTATGAACAATGTGAATCTAGTTTCAGTCCCTTTAGCTTCCCATTTTAAGCTTTCTTCAAATTTATGTCCTAACACAAATGAAGAAAAGGAATATATGTCTCGAATTCCATATGCTAATGTAGTAGGTTGTTTGATGTATGTGATGGTTTGTACACAACCAGATATTTCACATGTAGTTGGGGTTGTCAGCAGGTATATGGCAAATCCAAGGAAAGAAAATTGTTCGACAGTGAAATGGGTGCTTCGGTATCTGAGAGGCACAAGTGATTATTGTATCACTTATAACAAAAGTAGTGAATTTGTTTGCGGAAATGTTGATTCCAATTTTGTAGGTGATTTGGATAAGAGAAGGTCAATGTCAGGATATGTCTTTACTCTTGCAGGTGGAGCTATTAGCTGGATGTCAAAGCTACAAAACATTGTTGCTTTATCCACTACAAAAGCATAATACATAGTTGCTTCACATGCTTGCAAAGAAGCAGTTTGGTTGAAAGGTTTGTTTGGTGAGTTTGGTAGGTTACAAGACAACAATAAGTTATTTTGTGATAGTCAAAGTGCAATTCACTTGGCTAAAAATCTAGCCTATCATAGTAAATCAAAGCATATACTTATAAAGTACCATTTTGTAAGACATGTTATCACTAAACGAGGAGTCTCTCATGAAAAAGTGCATACAAAGGAAAATTGTGCAGACATGTTCACGAAACCATTTTTATTAGAGAAGCTACGATGGTGTTTGGCTTCTCTTGGCTTGCAAAGAAAATGAAAAGAATAAACAGGAACAAGGTATCAGGCTAATTTTTGTCAAGGTGGAGATTGTTGAGATTTTGTATATATTAATTTGGCTAAAATATCATGAATAATGCCAACAATAGGATTTGTTCCTAAACTGATTGCATCGAATCCTGATGAGGAGATATTCTATCCTATTTTGTTGTGATAGAATTTATTATTCAGTTTCTTCTCTACATCCATAAATTGTAAGTTTGTAGAGGCAAATGAATATGTGAGGTGTGAGGAAGAGGAAATCTGTTGTTGTAATCTCCTACTGAATAATAAGAAAGCCGATACCTCTGTTTGGTGGATATAACCCAGATTGGTTGGGTGAACCACGTTAAATCGCCGTCTCTATTTTCTGTTGTGTGTGTGATTTATTTATTTAGCGATCTGCTGTGTATACTCTAACATTTTTCATGTCATAAGTTTAGTCATTATACCAAACAATGTCCATAAAAGAAGAAAGGAAAGGGGAAGACAATAACAAATCCATTTGCATAGATGGATGAGTTGGTGGAAAAATTCGAGAAGGAATTTTCTCTCATGTCTTGTATTTTTGGCACCATTACAAGAGGTGTGTGGTTTGTGGATAGTGGAGCATCTCATCACATGAAGAGATCTTGTGATGTTTTCACCAGTATTGCCAAGGACCATAGAGATCTACATGTGGAGCTTGGTGACAACACATGTAGTGGAGGGAATTGACATCATACAATTCTAGCTAGATTCAGGGAGTCTTATGGAGGTGAAGGAGGTAATGTATGTACTTGGGTTGGAAAAGAATTTACTTAGTTTCAGTCGACCAAGGACTTGAGGTCAGCTTCACGAGACGCAAGGTTATTTTCAAGCCAAAAGGGGTTAATCCTAGCATGAGGCAAGTTATAGGTAGCAAGGACAATAACCTATATTTTTTGAGAGGACAACCAATGAAAGACGTAGTACATAACAATGACATCCAAAGTGAGATTTGGCATAGAAGCATGGGACATCTACATTATAGGGCTCTACCATTGTTACGAGATATGGTCATTAATTTTTCAGAGTTAAATGTAGAGCATGATGGCGTGTGTAAGGGATGTGCACTTGGAAAGTAGATCGATGCAACATTCCTAAGAGTGAGACTAGGTCCAAGGGTGTGTTGGATTTGGTGCATTCCAACTATGGTCCTATGCCAGTGGAGTATATCTCGAGATGCAATTATTTTGTGACATTCATATATAACTATACCAAGATGACATGGATTTACTTTCTAAAGTCCAAGGATGAGGTCTTTAGTCAATTTCAAGAATTCAAATCTCTTGCGGAGAACCAGATTGGGAAGAAGATCAAGATCTTGAGATCAAACAATGGGGGCGAGAATACCTCCAAAAAGTTTGAGGATTTATTGAGGTTAGCAAGAATCAAGAAAGAGTTGACAATGTCCTACAATTCATAGAAAAATGGAGCGGTGGAAAGGAAGAACATGAGTATATTTGGAGCAGTAGAGACAATGATCCATGATCAAGATTTTCCTATGTTATTATGGGAAGAGGCTTGTAATACAATAGTGTACCTATAAAAAAATATTCATTATAGGGTAGTAGAGGACATGACTCATGAGGAGGATTTTACAGCAGTAAAATTAGAGGTGAGTCATCTGCACATCCTCGATAGTCTAGTCCATGTATACATTCCTTCAGAGAAGATGACTAAACTGGAGCCCTCATCAGAGGGGAATTTTTGTTGGATACAATGAGACTTCAAAGGCCTAAAAGGTCTATTTTCCAGGACAAAGGAAGACAATGGTCAGGGGGATGTCAAATTTGAGGAAGGTAGGACCTTTAGGAGGTCATGTGGGACAGATTTAGTAGTGGTATAGGATCGAGAGTGAGAGGGTCCAAAGGTTGAGCAAGGACCAACAACAGGGGCACAAACTTCAAATTAGGAGGAGGAGCAAGATATTCCTTCGAGCTTTGTTAAGAGGAAGTCGAGATGGGATGAGTAGACATTGAGAGATTATAAGGAGCATGTGGAGGCTCCTAGCATCACTTTCAGAGAGAGCAAACCACCAACCATATTTTCAACTTATATGGCCTTATTGAGCAACATCAGTGAGTTGAGCCTTCTAACTTTGAGGAGGCAGTAGGCAAGCAGGTTTAGATGAACACCATGGTGGAATAGTATAGTTCCATCATGAGGAATGGTATTTGGGAGATAGTATCAAGGCATAAGGGGAAGTTAATGGTACTTGTTGATGTATCTTCAAGATCAAGCATGTAGAAAATGGCAGTATTGAGAATCACAAAGCGAGGTTAATTGTGAGAGGGTTCTCCTAGAAGGAGGGAGTAGACTATAAGGAGGCATTTTCTCTTGTCGCCAGATATGCATCTAATAGGGCAGTCATTTCTATTACTTCAGAGATGAAGTGGATGATACATTAGATGGATGTGAAGATTGTTTTCCTTAATGGGGTGATTGAGGAAGAGTTGTATATTGAGAAACCTTAGGGATTTCAAGATCAAGGGAGAGAGTCCTATGTATGCAGATTAAAGAAGGTATTATATGGACTTAAGAAGGGATCTCATGCATGGTACTCCAAGATTGATGTATACCTACTTGGATTGGGTTTCACCAAGAGTTAGGTGTACTCCAACTTCTACTATGTATTTGTTGATGGTGAGTCGCTCATCTTCATGCTATATGTTGTCTCTTTCTTATGGGTTCAAAGAGGCTCATAAGAATGTGTAAAGAGGACCTTGCTTTAGAGTTTGATATGAAGAACATTGGTTTGATGCATCACTTCTTGAGATTAGAGGTGTCACACCAACCAGGAGAGACCTTCCTTGGGCGGGTCACTTATGCAGTTGAGATTACGAGGAGATTCAATATAGAGGATTGCATGTTGATGTCTACACATATCATCTCCAACTTGAGGAAGCTAAGTGCTTTTGAGGGTGAGTTGGTGCATCCTTATTGTACAAACAGTTGATCAGGTCCTTGATGTATCTAGTCAAAGTTAGACTAGATACTTTTTTTCCTATGAGCACACTCAACCAGTTCATGGTAGAGCCTAGGAGGGTTCATTGTGTGGAAGTGAAGCATTCGATTAGTCTTCTTCATGGTACAATAGAGTATGGGCTGAGGTATGTCAGAGTTGGTGGAGTGGAGTTGTAGGGCTAAACAAATTTAAAGTGGGCAAGGAGTGCAGTGGACAGGAAAAGTACTTTAGGTTGTGTTTCAAATTGGATTTAGCTATGATCTCATGGTATAACATAAAATAAATGCACTTAGATCAGTAAAGGATGAGTACATGGAAATGATTCTGGCAAGTTGTGAGGTCATATGGCTTCACAAGATACTCATTGGATTATTTGGTCTTGAGATGGGCCCCACTATAATTCACTATGACAATTAGCAGGGAAAATTTTAAGAACCCCCCCTAAATTTATAAATATAATAAATGGGCGAATCTCCATGGTATATAGGAAAAATGGAAGGTGATTTTATCAATAATATAATATGTATATATAATTTTTTGGCGAATCTCTCACCAGGCATGGCGAATATTTTACTCAATTATAAAATCTTGTAAGATCTTGGCGAGTCTTTCACTAAATAATAAAACTTTGTAAAGTCCTAGTGAATCTTAGCATAGGCTACATGCTGGTTTAATTCCCCCATTTAAATAGGCTACATTCCAGGTGAATACCATGGGTCAATACCATGTGCCATTTTGGTGAATACCATGGGTCAATACCATGTGCCATTTTTGTTTTTATTAATTCTAATATTAGGGTTAATAATGGTTTTTTGCATGGTATTAATAACAATCTAGTCCATGATATTTGTCCCATAGTATTTTGGCCATAGGTTTCACCTAAATATAACCCATTTTTTGAGTGTTCGTAAATATAAGGTGACTTATGGAGTAAATATAAAAAAATGTTTTATTTGTTTACCATACCTCTGGTTTATTTATATTTTTATTAATTTACCATACCTCTTTTACAAATATGGTATTTGGCCCATAGGATTCACTTAAATAAAACCTTTTTCTTGAGCCTTCATAAATAGAACAAGGGTTATGAACTAAATATAAAAAGAGGTTTTATTTATTTACGATACGTCTAGTTTATTTATATTTTTATTTATTTACCATACCTTTTGAGTAAGTATAAAAAGACGTTTTATTTATTTACCATACCTCCACTTTGCTTATATTTTTATTTATTTACACCGTTACATGTATAAGGTGACGTATGGAGTAAATATAAAAAACGTTTTATTTATTTACCATACCTCCACTTTACTTATATTTTTATTTGTTTACACCCTTACATGTATATAAGGTGACTTATGGAGTAAATATAAAAAATGTTTTATTTATTTACCATACCTCTCATTTATTTATATTTTTATTAATTTACCATAACTCTTTTATAAATATGGTATTTGGCCCATAGGATTCACTTAAATAAAACATGTTATTGAAAATGGGCGAATTGATTCACTTAAATAAAACTTATTCTTGAAAATGGGCGAATGGAAGGTTGTAAGTCCTAATTTCAAGGGCTAAATTTACCTCTTTTACCCTCTCCCTTAAAATAAGGTGGGCTATTTGAGGTGATTTATAAAAATGTACTATGATACAAAATATTCGCCCACTAAAAATTTAAAACCCCTTAATTTCGCCAAAGGGCAAACATTCGCCCCTAAAATTATCCTTGACAATTAGAGTTATAGTAAGATTTGTGAAAATCCAATGTTTCATGATAGGTATAAGCATATAGAGATTAAATACCAATTCATCAGAGACAGGGTCCAGAGAGGTGTTGTGAGATTGCAGCACATCTCCATAGAGGAGCAAGTAGAAAATATTCTCACTGAGGCTCTATTGAAGGGGAAGCTTGTGTTTTATAGAGACAAGATGGGGGTGTTGGATAATCCATTCCTTGCAAGGAGGGAGTGTTGATTTTGTAGCCTCAAAAGTCCTTCTACACTGGCTTGGTGTCTTAGACTGTAGAAGATATTTGATTGTATTTTTAGGTGCTTTCTTGGTGGAGTAAGTGATTTCTAATTTCTTTCCTAAGGTTAAATTAGAAAAAGTGCAATAATTAATTTACTATTAGGCCAAAGTTCTTGTTGAGTTTTCAAGTGCAATAGATACTAGCACAATATTTCTAAAATACTGATAATCACTTCAAATGATATATATATTTCAACAATTCTATCTTATCATTAAGAAATTACACTTAAGAAATTCAACCATAAAACCATAAGGACAATAAGGATTGAAATGCACAAAGAGAACACAAGATTTACCCTAGGAAAACCCACTTAGGGGGAAAAACCCAATAACCTTTTTCTTAGAGAAATTCTTCATTTCAACAAGAGATACATCTAATGCTGCTAGTCAACTATGAGGTCAAACTGATGAACAAAGCTTATGGTGAAACCTGGTCTCCAACCCTCAAGTCAAGCCTCCAATCTGCCCTGTAAGTTGGCCTAATTTGATCTACCCTAGGCCAAAATTTGGTCTCCCAGAAATTGTCCATAAACTCATAAATTTGGCTTGTCCAAAATATGTTGCCCATAAAATTGCTGAGAAACACACATGAGAGCTAGAGAGAGAGATGCAAGTTAGGGAAAGAGAGAAATATGATCTTCATCCTTCTTTTTGTCCTTGTTAAATTTTTCAACTACGACCAAACCTCACCTTGGATAGATCATATGAGTCAGTTGATATTTTTATTTAATTCCTCTCTCCGAGAGGTGTAGGATTGATCTAAAGATCATCTCATTCTGACATGTACAAATGGAATTATGAATTTATTTTGATTATGGACAAATTGTCAAGGTCGGCCAACCATCTAATTTGCACCCTCAAACCCACAACGTTGCATATAAATACAAGGTGCCTCCTCCTCATTTAAACACTTCACTCACTCACATTCTTCTCTCTCCTTCGTTGATCAAGTATGGATTTCTGAGGCATCTCTCTCCACACATGCGAAGAAGGACTGTCCTTTTATGTTCCAGACGTTGACCAGCATTGACCGAAATTGCAGGGAGTGTGTTGACCAACGTTGACCAAAATTGTAGGAAGTGTTTTGACCAACATTGACTTGATTTGACTATGTTTTATGAGGGATATCTCTGTTTGGGTAGGCCGCATTTCTGGGCGCAAAAATCGAGGTTGTTTGACCAACATTTACTGCATAAGGGTTTGTTGCAATGTTGACTTTCGTTGACCATATTTGACTAGATATTTTTACACTGTTTATGGGATGATCTGACTAGTTTTTGGAGGCCGAGTTGACCAAGTTTGACCGAGCTGTTTTGGAGGTAAAAATATGCCTTGTTGACCAATGTTGACTTTCTGGCTAAGGCTTTTTGTTACTGTTGTTTTACTGGTCAAATTTCACTTTGATTACAGAAGTAAATATTGTATATTGTACTCTCTCTCTTTCTGCTGAACTTTTGAAGATTTGATCAAGGGTTTCCCAATATTGGGGTTTTTCCCTGGCTGGTGCCATATCTTGTGTCCTCTTGTCTTGGCTTGTCTTCTACTATTATTGTTTATGTTCTATCTGCATTTTACTATCATGTCGATATGATTTCTAAATTGGATATTGATATTGGGATGATAAGAAAATTGAAGTAAAATTTCTCTTAAGCATAGAACATACCATTTTTATCTAAAATTAACATGGAATCAGAGCTAAGGTGAAGACAAAGGCCAAGCAAGAGTGAGAAGAGAAATCACTAAGAGGAGCAATCACTGATCGAGGACAAGATTCAATTGCCTCCACATCCTACTTCAAGTTTGACGATAAGCTTCACGACAAGTCTGATTATCATGCATGGAATATGTCTCTTGATTTGACTTAAGAAGAGCAAAATGTTATGGATTATGTGCAGGGAAAGATTTCAAACCTCCTTTTAATGCCACGGGTGCTACTAAGACAAAGTTCAAGAATGGTGAAGTCAAAGAAAATAAGACCAACAAGGATTCTATTCATAATCATTTAGTTGCTTATGTTAGTGTCAGTCTTTGAAGCCTTCCACCAGTGATCAAATATGCTCTTACAAAGTGGTCTTAGGATGTCAAAGTCAAATTTTGTCATTTCAGTGAGTCTTCAAGTAAAATTTGGTCACTAGGTATTAGGTCTAGGATTTGTTTTCAATCCTTCCAAAGTTTTCCAAATGTCGGTCCATGTCACCATTCAGATGAGTGTGCCATCATTCATAGAGTTTTCATCATCATTTCAAGTTCCAATGGGTCATTTTACACCTTGTTCGTGCTTTAGTTGTGCTTAGGTAAGGTTCATTTCCCTCTCCTAGTGTTTTGAAGGTAATTTCTCTTGGATGGTTAATTCATCAACAAAAATTGTATCCTGATGTTCATATACCTTCCCCTATCCTTAATGTATCTTGTTAGACACTTCCCATCACTGATAACCCTCAAATTCCTCATTTTCCCACAAACCCTAGTTTCTTGCTACAATTTGATAATTTTCTAGGATAAGCCTGTGTTTTTCCCTTTTGGACCCCTTCCCCTCACTCAATCTTTGAAATTCCACTTTCCCCTATTTCCTAACATCCCTCCCTACTTCCCAAAATTTTCTTAAGAATTTAGAAACTCCTTATCCCCTTCATTTCACTTCATTTCGACAAATCCCCTGTTCCACACAGCGGGATAGGTTTTACTCAAATGATGTTTCTGAGCAAGAAAAAATTAATTTGGAAAAATTGAGAGAGGTTTTTTTCCATAATAGGCCGTGGAAGAGAAACCTCCTTCACTTTTTATACAGGTGTCATGGTTTTAGAGAAATGTCAAAAATATAGTTGCCTCAGGAGAGTTGCTGCACCTCTGGAGTGACCTTGGGAAAATCAAGATTTCTCATAGCTTGGTTGGCCAAATGACTTTATTGATGAGTCAAATGATAACTAGACATAGAGATATTTCCAATGAGCTATCATGAGCTCATTTTGGAGTTGAGGAAGACCTTCAAAAGCTAACTTTAACAACACTCTGCATTTAGGCAGCCTCATTTTGCACATTTTGACCAGTTTTGGGAGATTGGATTTTTGATAGGGAAAATGACCTCCAAATTGAAAAATTCAAGTTGTTTTGGAAATTAGACTCAATAAGATTTCCAATGAGCTATCCCGCGCCCAATTTGGACACCGGGAAGGCCTCCAAAAGTGGTATGCAAAAAAGCGCTGCGCACCTGGCAGTTGGCGCTGCACATAGAAAAGGCGCTGCACACCTGTGGCAGGTTTCCAGTGTAAAATTACACTGGCAGTGCACATAGAAAAGGCACTGCGCACCTATGTGAGGGTGCTGTGCACCTGTTAGACACACTCAAATTGCTCCAAATCACTTAAATCTCCTCCAATTTGCAAGATTTCTCTCGTACATGTAAGTATTGTTGCTGCTCATTGCCATAAGACTTTTGTGCTTAGAGTTAATGTTTGAAAAGGCTAAACCCTTGTAGCCAAGTTTTTCCATAAATTCATTGTTTACATGGTTATACCCCTTCACACATTCCCATTCCCATTCCCTCATATACACTTCC
The DNA here is from genome assembly GCA_031772625.1 of Pinus tabuliformis. Taxonomy (NCBI): domain Eukaryota; kingdom Viridiplantae; phylum Streptophyta; class Pinopsida; order Pinales; family Pinaceae; genus Pinus; species Pinus tabuliformis. Next base: position 912,856,210 of record CM062804.1, read on the forward strand.
CTCAAACTCTACCTACATACATAACCTTATACCCTAAACCTATACCCTCAATTCTCAAAACCCTAGTCATCCCCTTCATACCCTATTCCCTCAAAACCATACATTACATCAAATCTCACTCATATCCCTGTCTCATCCCATTCATTTCCTTTCTTTTGAAAATCTCTTCATACTCATCATTCACCCACACTACCTTTCTTTCCTCACGAGCATTTACAGTTAATCAAGCCAATGGATAGAGATTATGGAGCTTTTGTCCTTGTGGACCATGAGGTGGCACAAGAGGTGAGTGTCATGGACTTGGATGCTCAAAATCCAAGGAGTGTCAAAGATTTGATCATGAAGGAAAAATATTTGTAATGCAAGGACAAAGAGGCTAAAGGCCAAGCTAAGATGAGCTTTGAGGAACAAGAAAGAGCAAGACAAACTCAAGATCTTGGCTGAAGCATCATTGGCCCAACAAAGCACCTAACAAGGATCACTCAGGCCAAATTTCAATAAATTTGGAGCAATTTCTGTCATTTTTGAAATTTTTAATGTAAAAAACAGGTTTCGGTGGTGCTGCGCTTTTGTTGGGGACACTTTCTTGCAAAAAAGTTATCAGTATGGAAAAATATGGAAGCTCAGAAATGGCTAAGAATTTTGGACAAGTTCTAGGTCTCCAAAAGGGAAAAAAACACCTAAAAAGTGCCCTCTCTGCCACTTTTTTGCTACACAGGAAGCAGTCTTGGGAGAATCAATTTTTGGAGGGGCAAATGGACTCCAAATTCAGAAATTCAAGTTGTTCCAGAAAGTAGACTCGCCAAGATTTCCAATGAGCTATACTGCACCTGATTTGGACTCCGGGAATCCTTACAAAATTGGCCTAGAAAAAGCATTCCGCATAAGATTAGTGGCGCTGTGCATAGGATGAATTTTTCCAGTTTTGCTTGATTTTCCAGATTTCGCCTAGTTTTCTCTACAGTTGACTTTTTCTTGCTCTCTTGGTGAAATTAGCATGGTAAATGATGTAATTTGATGTAATTATGGATGTAAAACACTTAATAGGGTAGATACATCAAGTCAAAGGTGGTTTTGAACTGAATGAATTGGTTTCCTTGGTTTTAGAGGCAAGCTGTTCCACTACCTATATTCCTGTTCTTAGTTTAGATATGGTTGAAACCACCCCTTTTCTCATGGATTCGACCCTGATAGCTAGCTTGAGTAGTTTCCTTGCCTATATCATGTACTTTTTGATTCATTTGAAAAGGTTGGACTTTGGCAGAAGTGTTGGACTCACTGAACATTTTGTATCAGCAGTTGGCAAGGAATAAAACCAGGTTTCACAGCTATTTTTGTGGGATTCTTGTGACAGTGAGTTTATGTATTGTTTCTTCTTTGTAATGAGTTTTTCTGATGTTTTATATGTATCCACATCTCTCTCTTTCTTCTAAACTAAATGAATCAAGGTGAATAGACAAAATACACTAGATTTACAGTGCTTTGTCTTGGGAATGCATTTAGTTTTCAATGTTTTCACTATTTGAAGAGGATTCATAGTTTCTTGTGCCCTCCTCAACTCCTCAGCAGTCTTACTCTACCATCTCAATCCTTTGCTAGTACATAAGCTCTTGTCTACCTTGTCCGATAGGACATGACTGTATCCTTGAGTTGATTTCCCGGATCCAATCTGCCTTCTTCAATTGATCCAGCAACCAAAACCTAAAATCAAAACCAGAAACCCTAATCTACTATACCTAGCCTAAAATCAACATTCATTTAAGTCATCTCAAGCCCTAGTTTCCATATTCTAATTGAGATTGACAAGGAGAGAGCCCTCTCCCGACCTGGTAGGGCTAGCTACCAGGTTAAGCATGGTTTGATGTTACCATAGATTGCCTCCCTTCAGCCTGAGGTAGATTTAGGCACTAACAGCTTACATCTCTTATTTGAACACATGAAAGGAGATATATGATAGGTTGGTTGGCATGTTCAAATCTAGTAATGCAAACCAAGTTCTCTTTCTCAAAAACAAGATGAAGGATATAAAGAAGGGAAGAAATGAAGACATGCAATCCTACTTCATGAGGATTAATGAGATAAAAAATGATCTTCTTTCGATTGAAGAATTTATTGTTGATAGGGAGCTTACTCTCATTGCCCTTGGAGGACTCCCTCGTGAATGGCATGTGTTCAACACCACTATTCTTAACAACAACAGGATTCCAGGTTTTGAATAATTGCTTACTAGATGTTCTCAAGAAGAAACAAGGATGATGGAACTATATATGCCCTCAAATAGGAATGATCCTACTGCATTCTCCCCTCATGCTAAAAATAAGAACAGTGCAGGTTCAAAGAAGAAATGTCAAGGAAGGTCGAGATTCAAAAATGGAAGGAAGGGAATATGCTTCATTTGAAACAAGTTTGTCCACTATGCTAGGGAGTGCCCTAATAGAAGGGATACACCTCATGATGATGACAACCACAACAACAACAATTTGAGGGGCAACAACAACCAAAGGAATGGCAGATTCAACAACTGAGGAAAAAGGAATGCTCTTTCTCCTCAACAAGGAAATGGTTGCCCTCCCAAGAGATTAAGAAAAACCAGTTATGATGAATCTAATGTTGTTGATAACAAGAATTTTTTTTTTTGTCTTATATCTGCCCTCTCCACTGCATCTCCTCTGGACACTTTGGAAAATTGGTTGATTGATAGTGGTGCCTCAAGCCACTTCACTAGGTATACGGAAGCTCTTTCAAATCTGATTGAAAAGGATACAAATTTGGAAATTATCCTCGGAGACAATGCCATCTATCCCGTGAAGGGAGTTGGGAATGTCACTCTTCAATTGAATCAAGGTAACGCCATTCATATATAAGAAGTACTATATGTACCCGATCTAAAGAAGAACCTGGTATCTATCTCAACAATGAGGACAAAGGATTCAAGGTGGCATTCATCAATGGAAAGGTACATGTGTGGAATAAAAATTTCAAAGATGCATTTACACTTGGATTCAGGGTTGATAGCCTATATCAAGTTGGAGGAAGTCCATTGGGAGCTATGCCTTGCGACACATCACTTCAATCCGAATTATGGCACCGAAGGTTTGCTCATCTACATTATAGGGCTCTACTTGATGTGAGGAAGATGGTGACAAGTATGCTTGAATTTAAAGTAGAACATGAAGGTGTTTGTCAGGGGTGTGCCGAAGGAAATAATACAAGGGCACCATTCCCCTCAAGTGATAGAAAGACTACCGACATATTGTAATTGCTTCATTCTGATCTATTTGGTATGATGCCTGTGAACTCATTGGGAAGATATTTATATTATGTTATCTTTATGGATGATTTCTCTCGCAAGACTTGGATATATTTCTTGAAGAAGAAGGACGAAGAATTCTCATGGTTCCTTTCTTTCAAATCTTTGGTTGAAGATAAAATCGGTAAGAAGATCAAAATATTGAGGACCGATAATGGAACCGAATATGAACCAAATGAGTTCAATAATTATTGTAGAGAAGTTGGCATTAAGAGGGAGAGTACTACCACATATACTCCTCAGAAAAATGGTGTTGCTCAAAGGAAGAAATGTTTTATCGTAGAAGCCACTCATGACGTGTATGTTCAAAATATAAGCCCTCATCAAGCGTTAGACTCCAAAACTCTCGAAGAAGTTTTCACTAGTAAGAAACCTGATGTTTCTCACTTTATAATTTTTGGTATTCCCGTATATTTTCATGTGCCGAAAGAAAAGAGAAGCAAATTGGATGTTTCTGGGAAGAAAAGAATATTTGTGAGTTACAGTGAAACTTCTAAGGAATATAGAATCTATGTGCATGGTCAAAGAGAAGTGGAGATAAGTCATGATGTCACCTTCGATGAGGATGCTACCCTTGGGAAGATTAGTAACCTTTCCCTACCAAGGGAAGACAAAGAAGTAGATTCAGGAAAGTAGGGAGAACCCTAGGATGAGTTGATGCCTGATGCTGAAGGACTAATGGATCCCGTTGATCCACCCCCTCATGAGCCCTCCTCCTCAAATAGGAGACTCTCATGGCTTAGGGAAGTTCTCAAAGATGTTGAGAGACATGTTGCACCCAGGGGGACATTTCCTGAAATCAAGAAGTCGAATAGGTACCAAGGGTATTTAACTGCAATGAGCAACATTGTTCAATCTAAGCCTTTCACATTTGAAGAAGTTGTGAAGCACCAAGTTTGGAAGGATGCTATGAACGAAGAGTATGTGGTCCCTAGACCCAAGGAAAAATTTGTTGTCACCTAGAAATGGCTCTACAAGATCAAGCATGGAGCTGATGGAAGTGTTGAAAAGATCAAGGCTAGATTTGTTGCTCAAGGCTTCTCTCAAAAGGAAGGTGTGGAATACGCTGAGATATTTGAACCTGTTTCCCGATACACCACCATCCGTTCGATTATAGCCCTAGTTTCCTCACAAGGATGGAATCTACACCAGATGGATGTCAAGACTGATTTCTTGCATGGTTCACTTAAGGAGGAAGTCTATGTAGAAAAATTTGAGGGGTTCGAAGTTCAAGATTGTCAGACACATGTACGCAAGTTGAAGAAAGCCCTCTATGGGTTGAAGCAAGCACCCCAGGCTTGGTATGAGAGGATTGACAACTATATGATGAAGCTGGGATTTACAAAAAGTGAAGCTGATCCAAACCTTTACTTTAAGTTTGAGAATGATAGACCTATCATCTTGGTACTTTATGTGGACGATCTCTTTCTGATAGGTGCAGACCCTCTCATTCATCAATGTAAGAGGGATTTGTCTTCCGAATTCGAGATGGACCTAGGAATGATGCATTACTTCCTATGGTTGAAGGTATCGCAGAAGCCAAGTGAAATTTTCCTTTCTCAAGGAAAATACATTGTGAAGCTACTTGAAAGATTTGGGATGGTGGATTGCAAGTTTGTGACTACTCCGACGGAACTTAAATTCAAGAAGTTATCTGCAAGTTTTACTGGGCCCGATTATGAAATCCTTCTGAGTATCGTCAACTTGTTTGGGTCTTGATGTTCTTGGTGAAATCTCATCCGAACATATGTTTTTTAGTGAATACATTGAGTTATTTTATGGTTGAGCCTCATCGCATACATTGGATTTCTCCCAAGAATCTCTTGAGATATCTCTAGGGCACAATAACATATGGGATACACTATCAGGAATGTGAGGCTCCATGGTTACTCTGATGCAAACTGGGCTAGAAGTGTGGTGGATCGTAAAAGCACATCTGGATGTTGCTTTTCTCTAGGTTCTACTTTGATATCATGGATGAGCAGGAAGAAAAAGTCGATTGCCTTGAGCACTGCTGAGGCTGAATACATTGTTGCTAGTATGGCCTTCTGTGAAGTTGTTTGGTTGAGGAAGCTCTTTAGTGAGCTATTTGGACATGTGCTAGATACCACCGTGATTTATTGCGAAAACTAGAGTGGGACTCGTCTTTCTAAGAATCCCATGTTTCATTGGCACTAATGATCAGGTCACTAATATTCTTACGAAGCCCCTGGGGAAGGTGAAATTCTTAACCTTTCGTGAACTACTTGGAGTCATGGAGAGACCCTCTTATGAGGGTCCCATATGAGATGGATGTTGAGTTATGGGAGATCTGGGGGGCTTGGGGTACTATTGGAGTGATGAGCGACCATAGCGTGAGTGGTTCACCTTCCCCTAGTGGTATGTGATGTACAGGGTGAGTGGTTCACCTTACCCTGTGATACCTCATCTTGAGATATGCATAGGATGAGTGGTTCACCTTCTCCTATGGCATATGAGTGGGATGGGTGGTTCACCTTCTCCTGCTAGCACATCCTACCCATGTAGTTTGGGACTCATGGGAAGTACCTCTCATCTAGCCAATGAGTATGGAAATGAGGATAGGGACCATAGTACTACCGATGAACACATTGTGTACTACTGTACTCCCTATGCTAGGATGTTTTATATTGATCTGGGATCAATGGAAACTTAATTCAAGTTTGTTAAGAGTGGTATGACACACTCTCAATTATTGGAGGCTGACTTCGGGTCAATGGATAATGGTATGATACATTCTCGACCATTTCTTCTTTCTTCATGGTTCAACAGAGCAGAGATGTGGATGGTAAAAATTGTTAGATAGTATGGCAGGTGAAGTTCTCCCTAGTTGAGAGGGAGTGTTAAATTTGGCAACTAGGGCCAAACTTCACCTTGGACAACTCATATGAGGCAACTAATATTTTTATTGGATTCCTCTCTCCAAGAGGTGTAGGATTGATCTAAATATCATCCCATTCTGACATGTACAAATGGAATTATGAATTTATTTTGATTATGGACAAATTGTCAAGGTCGGCCAACCATCTAATTTTCACCCTCAAGCCCACAACGTTGCATATAAATACAAGGTGCCTCCTCCTCATTTAGACACTTCACTCACTCACATTCTTCTCTCTCCTTCGTTGATTGGGTACGGATTTCTTAGGCATCTCTCTCTCCACACGTGTGAAGAAGGACTGTGCTTTTCTATTACAGTCATTGACCAACGTTGACCGAAATTGCAGGAAGTGTGTTGACCAACGTTGACTGAAATTGCAGGAAATGTTTTGACTAGTTTGACCAACAATGTTGACCTATTTTCACTGTGTTTTGTGAGGGATATCTATGTTTTGGTAGGCCACATTTATGGGCACATAAATCGATGTTATTTGACCAATGTTGACTATAGAAGGGTTTGCTGCAATGTTGACTTTTGTTGACCGGATTTGACTAGATATTTTTGGATTGTTTTGGGCTGATTTGACTAACTATTGGAGGCCGATTTGACCAAGTTTGACCGAGTTGTTTTGGAGGTAAAATCTTTCCTATTGACCAAGGTTGATTTTCTAGTTAGGGCTTTTTATTACTGTTGTTTGACTGGTCATATTTCACTTTGATTGGGCAAGTGAATATTGTATATTGTACTCTCTCTCTCTCTGTTGAACTTTTGAAGAATAATAAGAAGAATTGATCAAGGGTTCCCCACATTAGGGTTTGTCCCTGGCTGGTGCCATATCTTGTGTCCTGTTGTCTTGGCTTTTCTTCTACTGGTATTTTTTATGTTCTATCTGCATTTTACTATCATGTTGATGTGATTTCTAAATTAGATATTGATATTGGGCTAATAAGAAAATTGAAGTAAATTTTCTCTTAAGCTTAAAACATACCATTTTATCTAAAATTACTAGTCCTTCTTGTCCTTCACTGGGATGCCCATAAATTGTCTTGCTTGTGAGAGATTGAATGTTGCATTTGTGGAGGAGGTCAAATTCTTTTATGTAGTGTTCTACCTTTGCAAATGGATGGGTCTCTTCACTAGGGTTGACTTGACTTGAGGGAGGTCCGACTTGACTATCTTGGAGCCAAAAATTCAAATTTCAAATTTGAAAATTTTCTCTTTTAAATCTGACATGAAGAACATGTCTTATACATTTTTTTTAATGACTAAATAATCAAAATGACATGAAGAACATGTGTTATAAATTATTTATATATTACAAGGGCTAAAATATAAATTATGAACACTGACCATAGCTACAAAAATTCAACACTTCCTCTTAGCTAGGGAGGTATTCATAATGACTAGACAAATGTTCTTCTTGTGAACAAATTTATCTAAGAAAAGGTTATAAAAAATCATCACCATAATCGGGTCATAATTGTGACACATGGTAATCCAATAACATCAACCATTTACCATAGTTTGGGTCAACACTTCATACCTATGGTATATCCTCACCATAATCCGGGTCAATTTGTCAGATGCATGGTAGATCAACTACATCAACTAATCCAATCATTCAAGTCAATACTTCAAACGTATCATGTCTACTCACCATAATTTAGGTCAATACTTCAGTTCTATGGTGTGTGCTCACCATAATTTGGGTGAATTCTTCAGACACATGGGATATCATTTAGCATACAACTAGTCGCCATAATCCAGTTTGGTACCTGACACATGGCATCCAGACTAGTCTTGGTTCACCATCATTTGGGTCAATGACACATGGTGAATCTCGAAAGGCCAAACTCTAGCTGCACAATCCACGACCCAATGTGACATGAACATGATGCTCGAGGACCATTCATCTTGATTCGGGTCAGACATGACACAGGAAGAATGTAAGTCCTCTATTAGACCATTCTTTCTAATTCGAGTAAATGTACTTGTTGACGGTGCTAGACTCGCCAACATGTCAAGGGGATCTCCCTGGTAAGAAGTCCCAATTATACCTCAGACCATTTGGTGTAGGAGTCGCAACAGTGGGTCGTAAGGTAATTCCTTGATCGTGATGTCGCACAGAGGCAAGTAATATAACCTTGTCAGTAGCAAGGGTGTGACTGCTGCAGTGAGTCAAGGAAGATGTATGAGAGGTTACAACACAAAAGGGAGGAGATAAGGGTTAAGGTGAGTTCCAAGTTGAAAGAGATCAGTCCCAACCCATCTAAGAACACACAACACAAAGGGACATACATAGCTTCCGATGGAGCAGTGTACTAGGCTGCGGTAGTCACAACATACAAGGTAAGATAACACGTTCAACACTCATGGATCAGTATGAATGAGTGCAACGGTTGTTACAACAAGGTTCATGTGAAAGGTATGTTTGGTGTCCAGCATAGCAGTCGACAGGGACGGTGACAACATTAACAGCATATACAACACATTTGCAACAAGATTCATATAATTGCATGTGAATCAGCTCATACACAAATACGCAAGTTAAACAACATATATCATTAAGGCAACCGAAGCAGTCAAACTACAATAACAACATATGCATGAAAGTGTGTTGGCTCTTATTATATAAAGTGTAAGTTCCAATCATACAATACATCCATGTAAACCTACTAGCCCCATCAGTGAAATGTTATAGCCACATCTGCCTGCTCCTCCAAAGAGATGTACTAACTTCATGCAGTGGAGAAGCCAAGGCGCGTTACAATACTGTCCAAGCTTTCTTCAATATAGTCTTAGTCGTAGCTTGGCTGACCAAAAGCCTCTACAATGAGTTATGAGGGACTATTTATAGCAAAGGGTGGGGTGACCCTTTGACATCCCCTTTGTGACAGTTCAACTACCCTCATGACTCTTCACCTACTCTATGATTGTTACATCGAACCATTGACACTTGACTTACACTTGACATGACTCAACATTACAATGCACATGTACTCATGTAAGACAACATGGCTTGAGCAAGCCTTGCAAGACATCACTGACACTCAGTCCGTTGTGATGAGACCAACTCTTTGACATTATTGTGATGGTGAAGGTGGTGCGCTGATGCCAAGCTTGGTCATCCGTGATGGTGTGCATGCACCTCATGGTGACATCTCGCTGAAGTGAACTCTTGCCTTCGTTGCAATCAGTGCATTGGTTCAGCCCCTTCATCCAACTCATTTGCTAACATGAGCATGGTCTTCTTGGGTACGATTGAACCGGAAGCACACTGATGCATAGTGTCCGTGCTGATCTTCAAGTGTGTTCTAGTGGTCATGTGCATCAACTTGCCGAAGTACATGTTCATCCCTAGTTGTACTTGCTTATTGTCTTGGCCTTGGTGAGTGTGTGGAATGGGTGGGATTGCATGGGTGCGCTCAACGACATGCATGCTACTAAATCCCTTTCATGCGATCAACAACACTGCTCACCATGTCTGCTCTGTGTTAGCTGCTGCGATGTATCCTTAACTTGTATGGGCGTAGTTTCACCCGTGAGTGCATGTTGTGCCCACTATGTTCCTGTTCCTATTTCAACTCATTCATATGTCTGTGCAGCTTCATGTTCTTCCTGAATTTTTGCTTCAACACATGCAACTCATTCTTTGTTCCATATTCTTCCTTCGCGTGATCTTCATGTCGCGCCGTCACTTCATAGCCAGAGTCTCCAAAGTTGCTTTCATCATTAATGGCCCTACTTAAGCTTGCAACCTTGTTTTGCCATCGTGTTGTCAACAACCCTCCTCTTGCATTCATTGCATTTGATATGTTGTCTTAAACTGATGTTCATGATGCTACTCATTGTGATGCTGCTGCTATCATATCTTGATGTCCTTTTCTATGAACAACTTGATGTCTTCGTGGGTAGGCAAGTCCATGGACACTTGATCGACTGCATCCCCAAGTGTGCTCTGAATAGTGTCTTCGTATCTGTTCTCCTAGAAACCATTGTACTTGTACTACTAAGACAAAGATGAACACCTAGGATACCTGGAGACATGGAAACACTCATGGCAAGCAATCTGTCAGTCAAAAACCAAAATGAACATGAGAACTGACTTGCAACATACCTAGGTGCATGATCATGAAGGTTGCACAATTTCGGCCGGGAGGTCGAGAGACTGACTGCCAAGACTTCACAAGGCATAGTCTGGGCTATTGGGAGACTGGATGACTACTGGAACTACACAATGCACAGTCCAGTCTGGCTGCTGATTGCTGGGATTGCGCAATGCGCAGTTCCAGCCAAGCAACTATTGTCCTCCAGAAATGCACAAAATAGTCCTGGAGGCTAGTGTTGGGTAGGAATGCACAAATCTGGAGAGGAAGGTGAGCCTTCCTTCCCCATATTGCGTAATGCAGCCTTGGTGAAGGCAGAGTCCGGGCCAAGGTTGGCCCGACTCACTGATGGGCAACTGAAAGCAACTAAGACAGTAAATGCATGGCGAAACTAAGTGATAGAAGAAGTGTTTGACATTGCATGCAAAACATGAATGAAAGATTAAACAAACATATCAACGCGCATGTGGGTGAGGCAGTTTGCCGATTGGGCGAACGTCCATGCAAAACAATTTCATGCATGTGACAACAGTGAGATAGCAATGAAAACTAAAACAAATCTAGGACAATCTAGCATATATGTAAATGACATCAAGCGTTCAACGAAATCAAGAAAACAATACTATCACAAGCGAAAACACAAAAAGCGATAGAAATGTAGCACAAGGCATGGGAAGCGGGCTTACCCAAAAACAATTGAGTTGAATGTGCGATTACTCCTAGATGTGATGTGGGATGTCAGAGATGCAAGGTTGATGTGAGGAATGAGCTCTGCAACGTCTGGTTGATGAGTTTTTATAACATCGAGGTTGTGACGCTCATGCCACGAATCTAGGGGGAGTGACACTTGGTGGGAAGCTTTGGAATTGCTCCTTGCATGTAACCTCCAACTGCTAAACATAGATCCCTAAAACAAAGGATTCCTTTGCATGCTACCTATTAGGGTCCTATAATCTATAGGATCTCAAGGTGATTAAGCATTTCACAGTTTGCAGGTTTCAAATTGTTCATAGATTTCAATTTTCAATTGATTTCATAAAAAAGAGGAAAAAGAAATGAAAAGAGGGTATAAAAAAAGAGAAAAAAAATCCCCAAAGATTGTTCAAATCATACCGTTTAAGCATGATTGAACAAATCTCAATTTATGTTGATAGGTTAGAAAATAAAGAGTTTCCAAATAGTAAAATCCTGGCAAATCAGTAGCTAGGTAGAAATGGAATTTGGTCCAACTGTTTAATCTAGACCAAAGAGGAGAAATAAGTGATAGAGTAGGTTAGATCTTAAAAGAAAAGAGATGAAAAAGAAAAAAAAAAAATGAAAGGGTCTGCAAGTCTAAATGCACCCTATAAATGGAAAAGAACAAAAAATTCTAGGACAGAGAATAAACAAGGGGTATCAAAGAACCTTCTTAAAAAATTGGAAGACATTTCCTAAGGTTCGAAGAAAATTCGATCTTTCTAAGGTCGAATAGCAAAATTTGTAAGGAAAAGGGGCTTATGACACATTAATAATCATCCCCCCCTTTAAACCTTATTTATTTTCCCTTTCATATTCCTATAGTCCGCCCCCATTCATAACCTGACCCCACCACGCACTCACCCGTCACGTCATCGTTAACCAACCCACCATATTTCCCCTCATCTCCACTCACTCTGCCTGATCGAATGGCCCACATATTTTTTCGGCCCCCCTCACCATCTGAAAGTTAATCCCGGGGGGGGGGGGGTGTCTGAAGTCAGCAGTTTCCACTCCCCTACGTGTCGTGCTCTTGTGAGTTCGCATCCCCCCTCTCATACCGCCTACCGCTCCGCAAGCCCCCCAAAAATTTGTATCCAGTATCGTCCAAACCACTCACCCAAGCGACCATTGAACACTCGCCACCTCACTGCGCCAAACTGTCCCATCCATCCATCATTCCAATTCTCACCGTTGAGCCTTAAATGAGGTTGGGTCGTTAGCCAACGGACCCGCACCAAATTAAGCCAATCCAATCCAATCAAACTTTAAATGTTATTGTTCACTTGCAAGCGTTTCCTCCCACTCCATTCATCTATTGTAGGGAACGTAAACTACAGCAAGAGAATAAAAACACAGTCCATGATTACTAATTTTCAAGCAGTGATCATCAATTCCTATTCTTGAATCCCATTTCTGTTCAAATCCCTTTCTTTCTCCCTCACTAAAAATCCCACTTCTTTCATCCTTTTCTGTTACAGAGTAGACAACAATGGCACCTAAGCAGAAAGAACTAGAAATCTTCAACCCAATGGTGCACCCACCACTGGATTTAGATCATTTACCATTGGCTGATAGGGATTTCAAGATCCATGAAACCCTCTCAGAATTTGATATGTTTAACATATATTGTTGGTGGGAGGACAAATTCATGGAGGAAATGGATGACATAGGCATGTGGGACACCAACCTGCCTTTCTATATCTTCCCTAAAACACAGAGTTGTCTAGAACTGATCAGGAAGTGCCATTCATGTTACAACCCACAACAAAGAGTAGTGATGGCCCCAACAGGACATATTTTATTCACAATTGATGCTCAATCAATCATGCAGATGATGCAAGTCCCAGTTATTGAAGGATTTGTTCCTTTTTCACATGAAGTTTTGATTGAAATGTACCAAAAACTTGATTTCTCCAAAAGAGATAAAACATTAGAGATTTTCATGGCCAAGAACACACCTCTGCCAGGAAAAAACCCTCCTTATTCCTCCTCTGTTTTCCCTGATAGAACCAGACATATTGCCTCAGTTCTTTCCTACCTACTTGGCTATTATTCTGATCAATGGCTTGATGAAGCTATTATAGATTTCTTATCTATCCTCTCCACTGAATCCAAGCCCTCAATCATTTTCAACTTCAGCTAGTTTCTAGCAGATGTAATTCATGAACAACTTGTCAACTTTTTCACAGAAGAAGTTTTTCATTATTCCTCAATGTTGGTTTACATGTTTGTGTATTTTCAGGCAGACAGGTTTCAGTTTTCATTGAGAAAAATGAATGATGAAGGTGAGCCTCAATCAGTGATATTTTGGAAAACCTTGGTTATGAAAGATCAAAAGGATTTCAATTACAAGACATTTGTGGAAATGTTTGTACACCCAACAATGAGCCTCCTCAATGGAACTGCAGAACCAAGGATAAGTGAAGACATAAAAAGAATTATGCAACTATCTGATCAAGCCAGAACTTGTGATTGGTACTTGTACCAAAACTACACTGAAATAAGAGTGTATGGCTGTGAATTGGCCCCCTACAAGCTGCCAAAGTTCCTCCCCATGAGGATCTTTGCATTAGAGTATATTAGATAGATGATCAGTGCAGATGAGATGCATTTTGTAGTAGCCAAGAAGAAATCCCAATTCAGGATCAAGTCCCAAATTGGTCCCTTCATTTGCAATACTAGAGCTGCAGGAGAGGAGGCAGATAGAAGACTAAGAGAGATGAATTTCACCCATAGCTTCACTTGGTCTTATGACCCTTGGGGTATTATTTCTAAGAAGAGGGTGGAAAATAAATCCATGGTCTACATCCACACTCAAAGGCCTAAAATAAAAAAATACATGAATCAAACAGAGTGGATGCCAGATACATTATAGGAGGTCGAGGAGCAGGTAATCTCCTCATCCAGTGCACAAACCCCAAGGCCACAAGAGAAACAAACTACTGAAGAAAGGTCTAAAAAGGGAAAAGAGCCAGAGCAAGGAATAACAGGGAAGAGATCCAGAGAAGAGCAATCACCAGGAACTGATATTTCCATAAAAGAGTTCAGATTGAAGTACAGAAAGAAAGCCAGAAAACAACACATGGATATAGATAAAGGATCACCACCACAGATAGTGATCAAAATAATTGATATTCCAGATTCTTCACCAGCTGGAGGACAATCATTTCCTTCTACTCCAACTTCAGAAAGACAACAAACTCTCCAAGTGTCCTCATCTACAAAGGTGACTAAAGAGAAAGAAGAAATTGTATTTGATACCTTCAAGGAAATCAAAATTAGGAATGAAATGCTCAAGAAGAGCACTTATGCTCAGTTTTGGAAGTAGAGTGCAACTGCACAAGGCAGACTTCTCTCTGCCTTTGACTCAGAGAAGGGCAAGATGCATATGGCATTTTTGGAGGCACAAACATCAGAGCCTAAAACTCCAACAGACTACAAGAAGACTTCATTTGAGTTTGATGTCAAAAATGTGCATCCAATTGATCAGCTAGAGATGCACAAGAAAACAGGTGAAATGATTTCATCTACTTTGACTAACACTTCCATGAATTTGTTCAAAATGCAGGTAGCTCTTTCAAATGCTCAGTCTCAGTTGAAGATGGAGAGAATTTCATCATTATCAAAGGACACCAAGATTAAGTCTTTGGAAGACTTAATAATAAAAATTGGGTATGACCCCTTAGATACTAAGGAAGCTGAAGAAGTGATAAAGAAGAAAGAGATAGACATCATAGCTTTGAAGAAGCAGCTCAAGCTTCCTGCTACACATGACCCACTGACCAAGGAAATAGAGGAAACATAGAGCATAAAAGCTTACATGATGAAACTTATAGTAGAGCAGTCCATCCAAATCAAACAGATGGATACAGAGATGGAAAAGATGGTGCAGGAAAAAGAAAAAGCAGCACAGATGGCTATCACTACAATGGAGACCCTTCCTTTAACGACCCTCCCCATAACTACTCCAATAGGTACAAAAATAGGAGCAGGAAGCAGTACATAACAGTTGGAAAAATCTATGGAGGGAATGAATCTGCAAAATGAAGAAATCAAAAGGCTGGAATCCCAAGTTAGTGTGTTACAAGATCGGATTAAAAGGGCTGAAGACAACCACTTGGTAGAGATGTAGCAAACAAAGGCATTGATTGAGAAGCTTCAAAAGTCAGAAAAAGAATCCTCCATTGGGAATACTCTAGGGAGGGTTAAGGAAATCATTTGGAACAATACCATAGATCGGATGAATGAAATTTGGCCTAACATCCAAATTATTTTTGAGCAGAAAGAGTTGCTAGAAAAATCCAAAGAGGCCATTTCTGCCACCAACATAGAGTTGGGAGATATGCCAAAGACAACAAAAAAAATTATCAAGTTCCTGAATGCAAGAAACAAATATGAGCTGGAAGACTTGGGAGTGGCAGACAGGACATAGACCATACTACAAGTCAAGAAGGTGCTGACAAAGAAGAGTTTAAATGTGCAGCTAAAGGAAAAGTGCCAAGTTTTAGAGTTGACAGTAAACAAGTTTTTTAACAGAATGCAACCTATGCACCAAAAGGGTCTTCCCTCTCTATTTGTTATGAATGACAAACTCATGGATAGAGGGGATTATGTCTAGAGGCTTCAAGGCATAGCCACAGATGCTGCAAATATGTCAAACATGAAAGGCAACATAACAAGAAAAGCTTTACTCGAAGAAATCAGCAATCAGATTTACATTCAACATGAGCTAAAGCATGTATTTTTTGTCAAGTCATCATTTGAGAAATACACTGATGCTGATGAGGTGTACCGAAGGTTAATTAAAATTAAGATCCTTGAAGGGGAAGCGTGAAGTGACTTATATCACTACCAGGAAGAACGACACAAGGATGACTAGAGTAGTCATACAGGTTTGAGTCAGCACCAGCCACATCAGCAAAACCACTCTAGTCTAACTAACACTTCAGGCAACAACATTCCAGAAAAGGAGGGACACCTATCCCAGTGTTCTCAGCATGGCTACTCTTTAGCTACATTAGTCAATTTTTCCTTCATTGTAATAAATAATAGATTTCCAAGTGTACAAGGAAAATCGTTGTAGTTTTTGTTTAAATACTCCATGCATTGGAAGTATTAGGGATTGGACCCTAGTCATATGAACTATTTTTTCTATTTGGAGCATTGTAATTTCGAGTTGGAGCATCAATAAAAGGACAGTTT